>OX375836.1:3127242-3764742 GCA_947359405.1 Antitype chi | reverse complement strand
GTTATATTACTTTTTACATGCTTTATATATTAGCTTCACTTGTATGTTTGTATGTTTGTATGTAACCGACTCCTTAGAGCGCGATTTTGACCCACTTTAAACGGTCAGATTTCATTGAAACTTTGTAAACTTATCGAGGACAATTCAATCATTAAAAAAAAATGAGAAACATTTAAAAAAAAACACGTTTTTGTAGTTAGCAGAACTAAAAAATAGAAAATAAATAATCGTTTAAAAAAACTAAAAAACACGCTTTAAAAACCAAACTACAAAAGGAGAAAATAATATAATTCAATTAAAAAGCGTGGGGTGCTTTTTGAGGTATTTTTATAATCAATTAATGACAAGCATTTTCTTCTTTTTTAGTTTGGTTATTAAAGCGTGTGTTTTAGTTTTTTAAACTATTATTTATTATTGAACACCCCTAGTACGTTGTGTAAATAATTTCATAACCACTGCTCTAAAAACGGTGAAAGAAAACAGCGTGAGGGAACCGGCGGCATGTCCTAGAACCAAAGATACGAAGACATGTTGTGACATCTACCAACCAAATTTTGAGGGTACGGTTGGCGCAATGGTTAAGCGATTGATTGCTGCGCTGCGTGTCGCGGGTTCGATGTTCGCACGGAACAAATATTTGTATGACCTGCAAGTAGTTTTTCCGGGTCGGGCTGTTTATGTATGTGAGTTTAAATGTTAGAAAAACGCACCCACAATACAGGAGAAATTCCTAGTGTGGGGCAAGGTTCTTTAAAAAAAAAAAATCCGCACCGAGCCCACTTGTTGGATAACAGCCCACTCCCTTTGCCCAAGCAGTGGGAACATTCATTATGGCCTGTTTATTCTATGCTTATGACTGCTTATCAATTTATTCTTCGTTGTCCCCTTAAAAGGTTTTTCCAATTGGATATACCCAAACACTAAAAAAATAAAAAGCAGGAATACTGAAAACGTGATTGACTAAAAAAATAACATTATATCTTTCTCAGAAGTTATTGTCATAGTTTGTCCAGCGACAGATTAAACGTTGCGTTAAATAGATAAGTAATGATAAACACGACCTCTGCTGACTCTCCGATACGCGACAATTTGTAATAGTTGTCTGTCTTACTTAAACTGTGGATAATTTATAATTACTTCTTGTTTGAGTTTGAGTAAACGAGGAAATAATAATAGCACTCTATTATTGCTCCACGGCAGTTCAAAGGCCTTACTCATACTCAAGAAGAAGGCACGAGCATTGATCACCACGCTTGCTCAAGACGGGTTGGTGATTTCAGACTTCTATTAACAACTTGCTTCTTCCCGCCACTCCGTTCGCGTGGAAGTCATAAGTCACCACATTCTTTTCTTAAGTTAAACGGTTTTAACCAAAAGCTAAAAAATAATACGGTAAAATAAAATCTTGGGGTAGCGCAACGTGAGTAAATATGTTTCACGCGCCCCACGATTTTACACGCTTTAAATTAGCTTCACTTGTATGTTTGTTTGTTTGTATGTAACCGACTCTTTAGAGTGCAATTTTGACCCACTTTAAACGGTCAGATTTCATTGAAATTTTGTAAACTTATCGAGGACCGATGACAATTCAATAATATAAAAAATTGAGAAAAAAAAATCACGTTTTTGTAGTTAGCAGAACTAAAAAATAGAAAATAAATAATAGTTTAAAAAACTAAAAAACACGCCTTAAAAACCAAACTAAAAAAGGAGAAAATAATTTAATTCAATTAAAATGCGTGGGGTGCTTGACATTAATTGATTATAAAAATACCTCAAAAAGCACCCCACGCTTTTTAATTGAATTAAATTATTTTTTCACCCCATCTTTTATTGTATTTGTTGTGTTTTTAAGTATGAAATCGTTTGACACTCACTTGTCTCACATCTATACTAATATTATAAAGAGCAGTGGCGTGCAGTCCATAAAAATAGAAAGACCTACCCTACCCTACCTAAATCGGATAAATATTTAAAACTTATTTGAAAAATTAACAAAAAATCTTTATTTATAAATCAGCTCCACCTGTCGAGCGTCGGTCGTATAATTAGTATCATCCATGCAATACCTGCTCGTTAGTACAATTTGACGTAACTTCGCATTGCGATGCACTAGCGCCGCTGAGTGCCTCGTAGACATGGGCGAAACAGCTCACTGAAAAGAAAAAGAGCGATTAGCTCTTTCACTCTAAAGAGCTATATCACTCTTCTAGCTCACTAGCTCTTCTCTAGCTCAGTGACTCAGACGCCGACGCGTGTCGAATAGACATGGGCGAAGTAGCTCACTGAAAAGAAAAAGAGCGATTAGCTCTTTCACTCTAAAGAGCTATATCACTCTTCTAGCTCACTAGCTCTTCTATAGCTCAGTGACACAGACGCCGAGACGCCGACCGTTAGCTCAATTGACTCACGCCGCACGCGCGTCGAAGGAGACGAATCGGCTCGCTCAATAGTGAGTAGCTCTTTGGAAGTTTGGACTCTTTATTACTCACTAGCTCTTCTATAGCTCAGTGATTCAGACGCCGACTGTTAGTTCATTTGACTCACGGTGCACGCGTGTCGTTGAAAACGGCTCGGCCCGCTCAGTAGTCATTGTCAATAGCTCTTTGGAAGTTTGGAGTTAAGTTAAATAAGCTTTTCTGTTTGTTTATATAATGTTAAGACTTTACGTAAATAATACGCAAAAAATAAACAATGCAAGGCCAAAGTATTTTCTACTTTAAAGCTATGGTCATAAAGATAGATGTACAGTGATTTATGTCGTATGATAGTCTACAATGACGTATTGTATCGAAGAGGTATTGTTGGAAGAACGAACTATGTGATCCGAAATATTCCGAAGCGAACCGAATGAGCCGTTCGGCCGCTGACTTCGGTCGGTCATTGGTGTCTCGCTGAAGTACTGAGAGTCTAAGAGCTAACTGAGCTAGTGAGCTACTTAGCGAACGAGTGAGTGAGCGAGAGCGACGTCCATCAAAAAGAGCTAGCTCTTTTCTATCACTCGCTCACGAGCTACCCATGTCTAGTGTCGAAGGAGACGGCTCGGCTCGCTCTATAGCGAGTAGCTCTTTGGAAGTTTGGACTCTTTATTACTCACTAGCTCTTCTATAGCTCAGTGATTTAGACGCCGACTGTTAGGTCGCTGCACGCACGTCGAAGGAAACGGCTCGGCTCGCTCAATAGTAATTGTCAATAGCTCTTTGGAAGTTTGGAGTAAGTTAAATAAGTTTTTCTGTTTGTTTATATATTTTTATGACTTTACGTAAACAACACGCAAAAAATAAACAATACAGAAACTACTTTGGCACATTATAAAAAGGAACCTTTTATAATATACCAAAGTATTTTCTACTTTAAATCAATGATTATAAAGATAGATTTACAGTGATTTATAAATAAAAAAATAAAATATTTTCAGAATCACTTCCATATTTGTTAGTAACAATGTAGACTTACAAACTAGTGTTAGTAACATTTGTATTCCTATTGTTGGAAGAACGAACGATGGGATCCGAAGTATTCCGAAGCGAGCCGAATGAGCCGTTCGGTCAGTCATCGGTGTCTCGCTGACTGAAGTACTGAGCTAGTGAGTCTGAGTGAGCTAACTGAGCTAGTGAGCTATTTGCCGTGCGAGTGAGTGAGCGAGAGCGACGGCCATTGAAAAGAACTAGCTCTTTTCTATCACTCGCTCACGAGCTACCCATGTCTAGTGCCTCGGGAGAGACACAAACTATTCGTGTCTTGATGTTTATATTTAGTGCTCTCGTGGTTATGCAGATTTATTTGGTGTGCGTTCATATACATACGTGGCACACAATGTACCAAATAACGCAACAGCCGTACAGGGTAGGCAGTGGCTTTTTACGCTTTGTTACTACACGAAGAATTACGAAACTTACCGAAGTTTTCCGAACAAAGTTGGTTATGCGACTATTTTAAAAAGTAGTTTTGATTCATTGAATTTTTGCTACATAAACAACCCTTACTTTTTTGTTGTATTATTTTTACATTCCGTCGCCGTTGTTTGTTTCGGTTGTGATTGTGGGCTATGATAGCATGGATTTAAGATTTTAACGTTGTTATTACTGTGAAAAATAGTTGATACTAGTTGTCAGTTCAGGTACCGGATTTGCAATTAATACAAACAAGGTAAATCCATCGTAAATTCAATACAAATCAATATGATTCATGATTCGTTTAATTGCCTCACATGCGTAGATAAAGCAATCAGTTATTCTGGATTTTTTGTGCATTTTTTTAAGTGAAAACTTCTTTAGGCGCGTTGCGCATTTTTTGAGATGGGGAAAAAACAATTGAACTCACGACACCGTTACTGACACAGCCTCTGTTTTTTATTAGAGGTATTTTAATAATTTAAGGCTCAAATGATAGGTTTAGGTCCAGAACTAATATTCCAATTGGAATTATGAAAATCGGAAAACACGTTTAGAAGATATGACCAAAATTATGATTATTTATAATGTGAAGTCCTGTATTGACGACTCAAAAAATACACACGTAATTGTTCAAGTTTTCACTTCTGGCGGCACTCCCGCACAGTTTTATGAAGCCCGATTTTCGGACACTCCATTTTTATTGAAAAACCTGACAGAAGTAATCATTTAAATGCAAGATTTCGTATCCCCATTTAGCTACCAAGTCTTGTTTTGTCGTGCACAGTCTATAGGCTGCTAGTTTTGACAACGGCGCTAACTTTGTATAGCCTTTGTCTAAGACGTCTTTCTCTCTCCTTGGTTTATCTTCATCAAAGTCATCATCATCATATCAGCCAAAAGACGTCCACTGCTGGACATAAGCCTCCCCCATATGGGGGGATTTGCCATAATCGCCACGCTTAGCAGGCGGGTTGGCGATCGCAGTATGGTGGTCAAATGCATAGAGAACGCTGCTGCCCATTCTCTAGTAAGTCCCTTAGTCGCTTTCTACGACACCCACGGGAAGAAATGGGATGGTGCTATTCTTTTACGTCCGGCACCACACGGAAGTGCTGAATTTTTAATTCAATTACCCTTACTTACCGTTATTTGTTTGGTGTTGTAATAAAATAAATTATAATAATCGTGATCCTAATCTATTTCTTCCGCTGACTCTGGCTTTCTTGTTTTTGCATGTAGGAGGCCCCGGAGGACGAGGCTCCTCTAACTACATGGCGTAGAACGCTGCATACGATCACTTCTTTATGAGGAGGTTTCCGACGCACTCCCTCCGCAGCCTCAGGCTCTGTGTGTGGGAGGCGTCTGACAATAAGGCCCATATTACCATTCCACACTGCTACAGCTAAATTTATATTTAGGTCAATCCTGCTGATCCAGTTGTGGACTAGCCCCAGAGCCGTGAGAACTCGAGGCTTACCTTTGCTTTTTCATCTTTTGTTTTTTTACTCCTTTTAAAAGTTCGTTAACTACAAAGTTACTGCCATTTTATTGCCGATTCGAGAGAATTATAACACAAACTTATTTGGTGATAGGACATAGCATAACATCACGCCTGTAATGTCCTAAGGGTTAGGCTAAAGTGTATTTACAGTAATACCCACATTTCGCCAGTTATGTTTAAGCCCCATGTAATAGTCGGTGATTCTATTGCTATTGAGAAATTCCAGGCAGAATTTTTTTTTGTTTTTTTTACCTGGGCATCGAACCCATGATCTTATACTCAGCACTAGCGCTTGGGACCACTCGACCAGCGAGGTAGGACATAGGAATAAGATAAAAAAAACAATATCATAATATTGGAACAATTATAATTAAAAAAAAATGAGTATTTGACAGTGAGAAAGATAACAATATAACTTATATTTACAGATTCTTTACTTACTGTATAGTGAAATTAACTAATATCACATTTATTTGGGGACAAACACATAGATTGTCTAGTTTAAGGTTTTAAATATTTATAAATGGGCAAATGTCAATCCAATTTGTGTTGTTCTTTCTTCAAAATACCATTTCAGACACCAATCTTCAAGGTATTCACAAAGTAAATGACAATAAATTAATTATTATAACTAAATAAAATCGTTGCTTCTCGAGACAAAGTGACAAACCGACGTTCACTTGGACGTAATAATATCGGGGCAGGATTTTTTCTGATCTACTTCGCACTCTTCTACATAGCGTGTCGGTAGCAACCTAAATACAGTCAACCCCGAATTTGGCTACGAGCTTGGCACTTTCACCAGCGTCCATCAGCTCGTAGTAGCGAGCAACAAACAGCAGGCTTAGCACGAGCAACGATTCGTCTACGGAAGAATAGACATGACTACTAACTAAATAGGAGAAGATAGCTATGTTTGTTGTCAGTGTGATTTTGACAGTTTGGGAAGAAATATTCTTCTGAAATAGTCTACATTTATAAGGACCTAGACAAAGATCGTTAGAAACGAAAGACAAAATGACAGATTGTAGAAGGATATCTACGGTGCGATGTCAAAAATTGAGAAACGAAATGTCACTTTGTATTGAAAAAGCAGTGTCTATTCTTCGTAGAAATATAAAGCGTCATGCTAAGCCTGCAGAACGCGCTGAGCAATAACAACGCGCTGGTTAGCGCCGAGACTTGAAAACCAAACAGTTTGCTTTTTCGACACGCTGAGATGTACCTACTCTGTTGGATTCTCAATTCTCGGTTGAACACCGAGAGCTCAAAATCCAGTGCGTGATAAAAACCCGCCACATAATTTTTAATATTTCAAAACTTTCTCCACAAATATCGGAATATGTCATCGGTTTTGAAAAATATAATTGTGTATACTTGGCTTTATCATTTGACACTTTATGTACTACGTATATAAGTACCAGTATAAAGATGGCCATACATATTCAGGTATACTTGATTATAATAAAAATAATTGTCTGGCGGCATGTATATCGCCACATGTGAACTACATATCATACTGACGTCACGGAAAATCCTGCATCGCGCAAGCAAAGTTTAGCGCGCAACGTCACGACATCAATCGTCGGGCAGTAGCCCACCAGACACAACACCCGTCTGGTCGGAGGATCCTTTCTTTTCTATGGAGGATGAGTGAAGTTTGGTTCTCTATAGTGTTCCCTAACTTTTTATCCATGATCTAAAGTGCCATAATTTTTTGTGCCCTAATCATCATTTGTCCGAATGTTAACTTGCCCAAACTTATTGTCACATAATATAATATGCCCTAAATTTGTTTGGCATAAATATTACAACCAATATACAAAATATTTATAACCGTTTTCAATAAACAAATATACAAAATACTTATAACCGTTTTCAATAAAAATTATAAGTCCTAAATTCAAATTATTTAATGTTAATTTATTCTAGTAATGTTTTTAAAACAAATTTGTATTACAAAGCTTTTGCTATGAAATTCTCTCAGGCGTTACGTAGATACGAATTATATAACAACTGGCAATAATTTTTCTTCTACCGACTTGTTTTGCATGTATTGTCACTAAATAAAACAGTTGATTGCGAACATGTGGTTTTTATTTCCCTGTAAGAAGCATGCAACTATGCATACACCATGCATGCAGCATGCAAGCGAGCATGCAAGCAAGCATGCAGCAGGCATGGTTTCTGTCATGGCTCCGGCGGCGGCGGTCCCGCGCGAGCTTATCGTCGCAGATGGTTTAACGCTCACTACCACAGCTTCGTTTTGCTGGTCGGCTTTGCCAGGCTCAGCCGCGGTGGTGAGTGTTACAACCACCTGCTCCACAACTCGCGGGCCACCTCGCCCATCCGCGCCTACGCGATTTTAAATTACATTCTACGGGTAGGGCAGACAAGACTGCGTAGAGTCGGATTTACAGCGGTTCGTTTCTGTCACTAAAACCTAATTAATAGCAAATATATGTGAACATTCGGAATAATACACATTATCTATTACAATACTTAGGGCATATGACTTTATTTCATGCAAAATTAGGAGATTCAATTATGTATAGTACTCGATATTATGACAGAATAGTTTTAGAAGTAAAGATGATTATGTAAAACAAAATTTCGAATTTTTGGACATTATGGTTACTGCAGTTTATAGCAAACGTGTTATGGATAGTGATTTTCGACGACGTTTACGACCTTGCTCACAAAAAAAAGGTCCACTCACTAGGTCTCATCGTTCACAGTCTGATCTGTCTCAATCTGCCAAAAATCTCTCGAGTTTTCAGAGATTTGACTGTCGCCGAGATGAGACTGCGACTAGATTTTGAACGTTTT
Source organism: Antitype chi (assembly GCA_947359405.1). Lineage (NCBI taxonomy): Eukaryota > Metazoa > Arthropoda > Insecta > Lepidoptera > Noctuidae > Antitype > Antitype chi. The sequence goes on along the minus strand of OX375836.1, from coordinate 3,756,516 downwards.
TAATTACGAGAATTATTGGCCTTCTGGGGGCCAATTCTACTAATTTGCAACGTTACACGTTCTATTGTGTTTCCACAACAGTTCGATTTCGATCGCCGTTCGATAGTTACATAAAAAGTCATTCTACTATTTCATAAGCAAAATGGAAACTAAACTTAAAACGAATTGCAACTGAACTGTAGCGGGAACACAGCGGATTACTCGCGTTACCAACATGCCAAATTAATATGTTTTATTAATACCACAAAGAAAAAAGTTGAATCTATAAATGTTACTAAACACGAATATGTGGCACTAAAAGTATTTTCTATAATTAAAAGACATAATGATCATAATTTTATCATTAACTTTGTCCTCTATATTTTATTGTTACAAAAATACATTTCAACAAAAACTCAGCAGAACGTTTCGTTTTATGTCCCTAGCTGGCCGAAGCTCTGAAACCAAAAGAACGAAGATTGACGGGTATGTGAGGACTGATCTCAACCAAAGCTTTTACAAGGTCTTTGGAGAATCGGTACGTCATTACTACCTGACGACGCGTAAGGTCAAAAGCATTATTGCATAGGTACACTTGACACAACATTTCTGCCTCCGATATCCATATAAAATGATCATGTTTCATCATCAATCCTAGATCGATGCGGCAAAAGTTGCTATTTACCAACCTATGTTCAACCGCTAATTTTGACAGATGAACGGCTGAAGTTTAGTTTTGTTTCGATTCTAACGAGTGTCAAAATAATAGTAGAATACGAGTAAACGTCACGCTCATGTTCGTTTTGACATTGTTTCAATCGATCGTTGGCGTAACTAAAACGTAACCGCAGCTGTGTCGCAGCTGGACTGTTGTTCATTTTAGTAGAATGAGAAAACGCTTAAAAGTGGTGATTCGGTTGCGGTTCTATTGCGTTTTTTTAAACTATTTTGTTAGTAGAATCGGCCCCCTGGTCTTGTTACAGACGCCAGCACAACAAGATATCCCAAACTGTCAAATTTTCCCAATTGCAAATGGACCTTATGCTTTTGGTATAAAGTTGAAAATCTATCAAAGAATTTTGACAGATTGGGGTAGCTTGATGTGCTGGCCTCTGTACATCGTAGAAAAAAGGTGTGGTCTTATTTAAATAATCACCCATTTCATACATTTTGGTCGAGTAGGTATTGAAGTCTTGTATGGGACATTAGAACACTGGGGGCCAGTGGTAATGGCCCTCATTTATGAGTTGTACGTCGTGGGATCGAACTCAGACAGGCGCTAAAATTTTTAACCGACTTCAAAAAGGAGGAGATTATCGATTCGGTATGTTTGCAATTTTTTTTTTTTATGTATGTTTGGGCATAACTCCGATGCATACAACGTGTAACGGAAAGGGTAATATAGACGGATTAGCTAAATTTTTTTTTGTTCGAAAGGGGCTTAACTCCGAAACGGTCCTATTTAAATTTCTCGTACGACGGAGGATCGCGGCGAGAGGGACTCTGGTTAAAGTAGGGTTGCTTGCGAGTGCAGCCCTAAGGGGTAATAAACTGGGGTGCTTGGACAGGAAACCTCCTCGTGTGCCCGTGGGTTGGAGTTCCCTTGTGGATAAGTCCGGGGGTCAAGGCCAATCTGCGGGAGGGTGTACCCTGGGGTGCAGGCAATTTCGCCCATTAGGTACTGTGTGCCTAAGGGGTGTCATTGCCCATATGCCAATATCCTGTCGGAGGAACGCTCCAACGCGTGTCCCTCTGCGCTTTATGCAGAGACGCACAGTGGCGGAGTTAGAGCGGGCTTGGTGTGCACTAACCCTGCCACCGGGCAGGCAAGAAGGAGTCCTCTCCTTCTGCCACCGTTAATCTCGTAGCCCCGAAGATTGTCACGGTCATGTCTTTGACTTTTGACGGGGGTCGAGGGTCTTGGCTTAACCGCCCGGGCCGCGAGGAAGAAATCCTCTATAAAAAAATACCCCAAACCTCCAAGCGGCGGTGCACCGTGAGGGAGGTTGATAACTTGACTAATAGTTAGGCTAATATGGTAGCTTAATTAGTCTCTAGTGCGGACCACTATTTTTTGGGACGATAAAAAGTTAACACTCGTGGGAACAAATATGGATATAAATAAAAACAAAAAAATCTTTTAGAGGAGGGTAGTGATGCGGGGTCGGAGTCCGACGCCGCATCGAGCGCGAAGGGCTCTTTTAAGAGCCCGGAGCGTGTTGTGGTTGGCGCTTCGAAGAGGAACAAAGAGTTCCTCAAGAAACGCCCCAAACCCGAGGAGGGCCAGGGGTCGTCCTCGCATGGCGGGAAGGCCTCGGCCCACAAGCTCGGGAAGGTCTGTCGGCGGTGCGGGATCCGGTTAGGCAGAGGCCTAACCACCCAGAATGTCGGCGAGCCAAGCCAAGCCGGCCCAGCCGAAGCGGCCCAGCGTGCCGAGGCATTGGCCACGGAGGGGCAGCTCTCTGGGGGGACCAGCAGCAGGGCCCTCTCAGAGTCGTCTGGCGGTGAGTCGGACGCCGCCGGCAGCTCCTACTCGGAGAGAATGGCGAGGTTCGCGGAGGCCGTGGCTGCCGCGCCTTGAAGAGGATTCAGTCCTCTAAAGACAAGGCTATACCCGCAGCCATGGCCTCCATTATGGCGGCAGCGGAGGACATGCACACCGGACCTCCGTCGGACGGCATGTCCGAGATGCGGGAGGAGGTCGCCCGCTTGACTGCCGCCATGGAGCTTCTCCGAAAGGAGAATGAGGAGCTCCGAGCGGACCTGGCCGGACTCCGAGGAGCTGGCCCCAAGATGGTGCCTCAGAAGGGGGCGCGGCATGAGCAGGGTGGACCCGTTCCTGAGGAGGACCGGGTGCTGACTCTGGTGCGGCAGGAGCTAGCTGCCTTCCAGAGCCGGTTTTCCGCCCTGGAGGCCATAGTCTCGCGCCCCCCGCTAGCGGGAGTCGGCCGGCCTCGGGCCAGCAGAAGGTTGCCACTTATGCCGTCGCTACGGCTGCCACGGCCAAATCGGCACCGCAGCCGGGGTGACGTACCCCGGCGAAACCGGTGCCGACCGACCCCAAGAAGGGCGGGGTGGCTGCGCAGGCGGCGACGGCCCCAGCCGTGGTGCCAGGACGGTCGGCCCCACCACCCAAAGCTCCTCCGGCCGACGCCGAGTGGCAGGTGGCCGAGGAGAAGGAGAAGGCGGGCAAGACAGCAAGGGCGGTCAAAAGGAGGGAGAGGCGGCAGCAGGCCAAGAAGCGTAGCGCCGCGGCTAGGCTTCGCGCCCCGAAATCCGCTGCTGTAGTTATCACGTTACAGCCGGAAGCGGAAAAGAAGGGCGTGTCCTACCGCGACGTGATCGCCAAGGCGAGGGCGGCGGTGAACCTGGCGGAGCTGGGAGTTGCCAATGGCATCCGGATGAGGGTCACTGCAACCGGAGCTCGGATGCTGGAGGTCCCCGGTGCGGCCAGTGGCCCGACTGCTGACGCTCTAGCCGAAAGGCTTAGGGCGTCCCTCGATGCGGACGAGGCCCGAGTGTCCAGACCCACCAAGTGCGCTGACATGCGCATCTTGGGCCTGGACGACTCCGTGACGGAAGGCGAGGTGGTGGCCGCCGTTGTCAGGACTGGGGAGTGCTCTGCTGAGCAGGTGAGGCCAGGCACCATTCGTCCTGACAACGCGGGGATGCGAACCATCACGGTGAGCTGCCCCGTGTCGGCGGCCCGGAAGATCACCGAGGAGGGCCGAAGGCTCCTGGTGGGCTAGGTTTCCGCGCAGGTGAAGCTGCTGGAACCCAGAATTCTGAGGTGCTTCCTCTGCCAGGTGGGTCACCACGTGTGAGTGCAATGAACCTCGGAGGTGGACAGCAGCGGTTACTGCTTCCGCTGCGGTCAGCCCGGTCACAAGGCCGGTTCGTGCAACGCCACGCCGCACTGTTATATATGTGCGGCAGCTCGCAAGCCAGCCGAACACCGGGCTGGGAGCAAGGCCTGCGCTCCACCCGCCTAAGCCAAGGGCCGGGGCAGGGACAAACCCTCCGCCACCACCGTCACCGCCGCCGCAGACGCCGCCACTACCACCGTCGCTGCCGGCTCCACCGTCGTCGCCGCCGCCGTTCCCACCACGGCAGGGCCTACACAGGGGGCCCCGGAGGGGGCTGATATGGACTGCCATTAATGGCCCCATTACGCCTCCTCCAAGCGAACATCAACCACTGCGCCACCGCTCAGGATCTGTTGCTCCAGAGCATGGCGCAGTGGTCGATTAACATCGCCGTGGTCGCTGAGCCGTACTTTGTTCCGCCCACGGATGACTGGGTGGAGAACCTGAGCGGCTCAGTGACCCTCATTTCGTCGGCAGCCGCCGGTACCCCAACCCTCGATGGTGTCAAGAGGGGAAGGGGCTGCGTGGCAGCACGGTTCGGGGACATTGTCGTGGTAGGGGTGTACTTCTCCCCGAGCCGAACTCTCGCCGAGTTCCACAACTCCCTTGCGGAGTTGAGAGACGTCGTCGTCGGGTTCCGTTCCCTCCCCGTGCTCGTCCTCGGGGACTTCAATGCCAAGAACTTGGCTTGTGGTTCCCGTCTGACGGACGTGCGGGGCAGGATGGTGGAGGACTGTGCTCTGGAGACAGGCCTGGTCGTCCAAACCAGGGTTTTGCCGCCACGTGTGTGCGGATGGGGGGTGAGTTGGTGGTGGACATTTCGTTCGCCATGACGCGCCAGTCGCCGCGCGTCGTCGACGGGGTGGAGACGTTTCCCGACCACCGGTACATCCGGTTTGACGTCTCCGCCCAGACTTCGAGCGCGCCGGTCCAACGGGCCGCGTGTGGTACGCGGTGGGCGCTGAAGTGGCTGGACCGGGAGCTCCTCCTGGAAGCCTCTATCGTGCAGGGCTGGGAGTCACCACCGGACAGGCCTGCCGACATCAACGACGAGGCGGAGTGGTTCCGGGAGGCCATATCCGAGGTTTGCGACGTGGCAATGCCCCGGGTACAGCCAGGACGCGCTTCACGCCAGGTGTACTGGTGGTCACCGGAGCTCACAGCTCTGCACGAGGCGTGCATTGCTGCGCGGCACCAGTACACCAGGCACCGCAGGCTTTGTGTCCGCCCTCCGGATACGGAAGCCATTCAGGCGGAGCTGTACGAGGGGTACAGAGCGGCGAAGACCGCCCTCCGAGCGGAGATCCTGCGGGCCAGGGTCCTGGCCCGCGAGGAGTCGCTGGAGACTCTGAACAGAGACCCGTGGAGACGCCCCTACAAAACGATGCGGAATAAAATCCGCCCGTGGGCTCCCCCGCTGACGCAGAGTCTCCGGCCTCAGCTCGTGCAGGACGTGGTGAGCGCTCTGTTCCCTTGCGGACGGCGAGTAATGGGTAGCTCGCTGTCCGGTAAGAACCAAGCCCGGGTGGACGGCGCGTTGTGTTCCACGCGCGCCTCAAAGAGATGTCAGCACCAACTGGTGGGGTCCGCAAGGGCCGATGCCTGCCAGGGGTGCGGGTTGTTCGAAAGAGATACCGCAGCCCCTGGCACACAGGCAATTGCAGCGGGCAGTAAAAGTCTGACACACCCTCCTGCTCCAACCAGAGCGGGAAAAGTTATTTGATGATTTCCCACCCAAAAAAAAAGTAAACTCCATCTAAGGCTAAATATTACCGCGAGACCGATAGCGAACAAGTACCGTGAGGGAAAGTTGAAAAGAACTTTGAAGAGAACTCTCTCTTCAAAGTTGTCAGCAGGTTTACCTACCTACTCTTAAACTCTCAAGAGTACGTGAAACCGTTCAGGGGTAGGTAAAGTTTAGGTTTAGTATACCCTTAATACACGAACAAGGTGTCCGCGCATACCTTCCCGCTTTGATTAGAAGAGTTTACTCCGATGGTCCAGGGTTACGGTGAGCCTGGAGACTTTGGTCACCAGATCGGACCAAGGTGCCCAATCACTAGTTGAGCGGTGCAAAATCCAGATCAGGCTATGGAGGAAGTTCCTGGAGAAGCCCCGATGGGGGCCTTGGAGCCTCAAATCTAGCAGCTTGTATGGCTGGGGCGATCACGAGAGTTGTGGGTGATCCTGTGATAGGGCTAGCCACCCTATCACATAAGGTTTTTTGGTTGCTTTCGATAAATGATATGATAAATGAAAAATGATTTTATTTCTGTAAGTAGGTTTGTACAAACACTTTTACCATAAGGATACGTATGGTCGAACCTCCTGCCTCCCACAAGAGCCGGAGGTGTCGACCCTTAAACCTTTAAGTCCGGTTGGTCGATCTCCGCCTCAGTCGGGGCGGGGGAAGGCGAGTGGACTTGTCCGGAATGTAGCAGGGCATTCCGGACCAGAACAGGGTTGGGCGTGTACAAGCGGCGCGCTCATCCTGTGACGGCCAACACCGGAGCTGCCCCACGACGGAGGCGCGTCTGGTTAGAGCTGCAGGCAGTGCTAAAACGGTCAACCAAGACCTCCATAGGGAGTTGTCACAGTTTGGCACTCCCTAAAAGCGATCAAGGGCTACCGGAAGAAGGAGTCATACAAGAACCGGGTCGCGATCGTTGCGGCAAGTGTCTTGCGTCGAACGTTGGCGTTATCTGGGCGTGGACTTCAAGGCGTCTGGATGCGTGACGTTAGAGCATGACGTTAAAGTAGCCTAGGAGAACATCACTAAGGCTCCCCTTAAGCCCCAGCAGCGGCTCGAAATTGTAAGGGTCCACCTGATTCCAAGGTTCCGGCACGGTCTCGTGCTAGGGACCATTACGGATGACAGGTTGAGATTGCTCGACGTCCAGATCCGGAGAGCACTGTGGACTTGGCTTCGGCTACCAAAGGATGTGCCTGTCGGGTACTTTCACGCAGCAACCACGGCCAGTGGCTTAATTAGCGATCCCGTCGCTGAGGACTTGTGTGCCGGATCTCATTCGTAAGAGATTCGGCCGCTTGGCCTCTTCGCGAGGGCCAGTGGCTGAAGCTGCCGCCAGATCCGAAAGGATCTGAAGGAAGCTGCAGTGGGCCGACAAGCAACTCCGCAAATTCACCGCAGAAAGCCCCAAGTAAGGGGAGCGGAAGACCGCAGTGTATTGCGTGAAGCCCTGCACGCTACCGTGGATGGACTCGAGTTAAGGGAAAGTCTACAGGTTCCTGCGTCCACTAAGTGGACGCAGGAGCGCAGCAGGCAGTATACTGGCCGGGACTTCGTGCAGTTCGTGCACACTCACATAAATGCGCTCCCGTCGCGTGTACGCAATACACGGGGGCGTCGGACTGGTGTGGCGTCGGAGTTGAACTGCCGTGCCGGTTGCATGATTAGGGAGACGACGGCGCACACCATCCAGCAGTGTCACAGAACACACGGCGGCCGTATTGACGGCCGTATTGGCCGCCATAATTGCATTGCGGAAGTCGTCAGCTCCTCGATGGTTGACAAAGGATGGGCTGTGGTGAAGGAGCCGAAAGTCAAGACCGCGTTGGGTCTCAGAAAGTCTGACATAATCGCCTCCAGGAATGGTGTTGGAGTGATTGTGGATGCGCAGGTGGTCTTGGGTCAGCGGTCCTTTGATGAGCTTCATCGTGAGAAGCGTAATAAGTACGGTAATCACGGTGTACTTGTCGAGACGGTTGCTGATATACTAGGACTGCCTTGTTTTTTTTTCTCATATTTCTTTGTCCTATCCGTTTGCCAAATCCGTTCAGCCATTTTAGTGAGAAGCGTACACAGTATAAAATGGCTGAACGAATTTAGCACATAGGTAAACCATGACCTAGATTAGGACATAAGACTTTTTATCCCGATAAGGATATCCACGGAATCGTGACTTACGCGGGTGAAACCGCGGGGCGCTCTAAATATTTTCTTAAACAAAATCTAATTACACACAGGGATTCGAAGAGGACGCAGCAAAGACCGAGCAAACCCTAAACCAACACCTCTCCAATATCGACACCGAGCGACAAAAAACAGAATACAGAATCCAAGAATGGTTGGACAGAAAACAAAAAATTTTAGAAGAAGAGCTAGCGAATCTCCTGGCTGCAGAGAAAGACGCTTTAGAAAACAGGCTGGCTGAGGCAGTGAGTCAAATAGAGCTATACAAGTTATTAGGAGAACAAATGGGGCGCTACAAGGAGTGGCAGCAGATATATAGATCATAGTCACGGCACGAGGCCGACTATACCCACCGAGCCTTGAGCTCATGGGGACCGAGGTCAAGTGGACCAAGACCGCCAAGTACTTGGGGGTCACACTGGACAATCGGCTCACCATGGGCCCGCACGTCTGCGACACGGTAGCCCGGGCAAAGGTCACTCGGCACCTGCTTCGCCCGGTGCTCTCGTCGCGCCTCTCCACGCGAGTCAAGCTGGGGATTTACAAGACCTATGTGCGTCCACAGCTCACCTACGCCGCCCCAGCTTGGCTCGCCCTCACGGCCGAGAAGCACAAGAAGAAGCTAAGAACGCAGCAAAATTACACGCTGCGTCAAATTGTAAAAGCTCCTCGGTACGTGAGGAATGACATCATCCACAGGGACTTGCGCGTCGAGAGCATCGACGATTTCAGCGCGAGACTGGCGAAGGGGATGTTCGCGCGTGCCGCACACTCCGAGCATCTACACATTCAAGACATCGCGCCGTGGCACGCGCGACCACCCGACTACAAGAGATTCCCGCGCGACCTCATTGCCAACACCGTCGCAGACGTCGCGCAACCGGACAGGACGCCCGGGTAAGTCGCATCCTTGCTACACGCTCTAGCCGAAAGGCTTAGGGCGTCCCTCGATGCGGACGAGGCCCGAGTGTCCAGACCCACCAAGTGCGCTGACATGCGCATCTTGGGCCTGGACGACTCCGTGACGGAAGGCGAGGTGGTGGCCGCCGTTGTCAGGACTGGGGAGTGCTCTGCTGAGCAGGTGAGGCCAGGCACCATTCGTCCTGACAACGCGGGGATGCAAACCATCACGGTGAGCTGCCCCGTGTCGGCGGCCCGGAAGATCACCGAGGAGGGCCGAAGGCTCCTGGTGGGCTAGGTTTCCGCGCAGGTGAAGCTGCTGGAACCCAGAATTCTGAGGTGCTTCCTCTGCCAGGTGGGTCACCACGTGTGAGTGCAATGAACCTCGGAGGTGGACAGCAGCGGTTACTGCTTCCGCTGCGGTCAGCCCGGTCACAAGGCCGGTTCGTGCAACGCCACGCCGCACTGTTATATATGTGCGGCAGCTCGCAAGCCAGCCGAACACCGGGCTGGGAGCAAGGCCTGCGCTCCACCCGCCTAAGCCAAGGGCCGGGGCAGGGACAAACCCTCCGCCACCACCGTCACCGCCGCCGCAGACGCCGCCACTACCACCGTCGCTGCCGGCTCCACCGTCGTCGCCGCCGCCGTTCCCACCACGGCAGGGCCTACACAGGGGGCCCCGGAGGGGGCTGATATGGACTGCCATTAATGGCCCCATTACGCCTCCTCCAAGCGAACATCAACCACTGCGCCACCGCTCAGGATCTGTTGCTCCAGAGCATGGCGCAGTGGTCGATTAACATCGCCGTGGTCGCTGAGCCGTACTTTGTTCCGCCCACGGATGACTGGGTGGAGAACCTGAGCGGCTCAGTGACCCTCATTTCGTCGGCAGCCGCCGGTACCCCAACCCTCGATGGTGTCAAGAGGGGAAGGGGCTGCGTGGCAGCACGGTTCGGGGACATTGTCGTGGTAGGGGTGTACTTCTCCCCGAGCCGAACTCTCGCCGAGTTCCACAACTCCCTTGCGGAGTTGAGAGACGTCGTCGTCGGGTTCCGTTCCCTCCCCGTGCTCGTCCTCGGGGACTTCAATGCCAAGAACTTGGCTTGTGGTTCCCGTCTGACGGACGTGCGGGGCAGGATGGTGGAGGACTGTGCTCTGGAGACAGGCCTGGTCGTCCAAACCAGGGTTTTGCCGCCACGTGTGTGCGGATGGGGGGTGAGTTGGTGGTGGACATTTCGTTCGCCATGACGCGCCAGTCGCCGCGCGTCGTCGACGGGGTGGAGACGTTTCCCGACCACCGGTACATCCGGTTTGACGTCTCCGCCCAGACTTCGAGCGCGCCGGTCCAACGGGCCGCGTGTGGTACGCGGTGGGCGCTGAAGTGGCTGGACCGGGAGCTCCTCCTGGAAGCCTCTATCGTGCAGGGCTGGGAGTCACCACCGGACAGGCCTGCCGACATCAACGACGAGGCGGAGTGGTTCCGGGAGGCCATATCCGAGGTTTGCGACGTGGCAATGCCCCGGGTACAGCCAGGACGCGCTTCACGCCAGGTGTACTGGTGGTCACCGGAGCTCACAGCTCTGCACGAGGCGTGCATTGCTGCGCGGCACCAGTACACCAGGCACCGCAGGCTTTGTGTCCGCCCTCCGGATACGGAAGCCATTCAGGCGGAGCTGTACGAGGGGTACAGAGCGGCGAAGACCGCCCTCCGAGCGGAGATCCTGCGGGCCAGGGTCCTGGCCCGCGAGGAGTCGCTGGAGACTCTGAACAGAGACCCGTGGAGACGCCCCTACAAAACGATGCGGAATAAAATCCGCCCGTGGGCTCCCCCGCTGACGCAGAGTCTCCGGCCTCAGCTCGTGCAGGACGTGGTGAGCGCTCTGTTCCCTTGCGGACGGCGAGTAATGGGTAGCTCGCTGTCCGGTAAGAACCAAGCCCGGGTGGACGGCGCGTTGTGTTCCACGCGCGCCTCAAAGAGATGTCAGCACCAACTGGTGGGGTCCGCAAGGGCCGATGCCTGCCAGGGGTGCGGGTTGTTCGAAAGAGATACCGCAGCCCCTGGCACACAGGCAATTGCAGCGGGCAGTAAAAGTCTGACACACCCTCCTGCTCCAACCAGAGCGGGAAAAGTTATTTGATGATTTCCCACCCAAAAAAAAAGTAAACTCCATCTAAGGCTAAATATTACCGCGAGACCGATAGCGAACAAGTACCGTGAGGGAAAGTTGAAAAGAACTTTGAAGAGAACTCTCTCTTCAAAGTTGTCAGCAGGTTTACCTACCTACTCTTAAACTCTCAAGAGTACGTGAAACCGTTCAGGGGTAGGTAAAGTTTAGGTTTAGTATACCCTTAATACACGAACAAGGTGTCCGCGCATACCTTCCCGCTTTGATTAGAAGAGTTTACTCCGATGGTCCAGGGTTACGGTGAGCCTGGAGACTTTGGTCACCAGATCGGACCAAGGTGCCCAATCACTAGTTGAGCGGTGCAAAATCCAGATCAGGCTATGGAGGAAGTTCCTGGAGAAGCCCCGATGGGGGCCTTGGAGCCTCAAATCTAGCAGCTTGTATGGCTGGGGCGATCACGAGAGTTGTGGGTGATCCTGTGATAGGGCTAGCCACCCTATCACATAAGGTTTTTTGGTTGCTTTCGATAAATGATATGATAAATGAAAAATGATTTTATTTCTGTAAGTAGGTTTGTACAAACACTTTTACCATAAGGATACGTATGGTCGAACCTCCTGCCTCCCACAAGAGCCGGAGGTGTCGACCCTTAAACCTTTAAGTCCGGTTGGTCGATCTCCGCCTCAGTCGGGGCGGGGGAAGGCGAGTGGACTTGTCCGGAATGTAGCAGGGCATTCCGGACCAGAACAGGGTTGGGCGTGTACAAGCGGCGCGCTCATCCTGTGACGGCCAACACCGGAGCTGCCCCACGACGGAGGCGCGTCTGGTTAGAGCTGCAGGCAGTGCTAAAACGGTCAACCAAGACCTCCATAGGGAGTTGTCACAGTTTGGCACTCCCTAAAAGCGATCAAGGGCTACCGGAAGAAGGAGTCATACAAGAACCGGGTCGCGATCGTTGCGGCAAGTGTCTTGCGTCGAACGTTGGCGTTATCTGGGCGTGGACTTCAAGGCGTCTGGATGCGTGACGTTAGAGCATGACGTTAAAGTAGCCTAGGAGAACATCACTAAGGCTCCCCTTAAGCCCCAGCAGCGGCTCGAAATTGTAAGGGTCCACCTGATTCCAAGGTTCCGGCACGGTCTCGTGCTAGGGACCATTACGGATGACAGGTTGAGATTGCTCGACGTCCAGATCCGGAGAGCACTGTGGACTTGGCTTCGGCTACCAAAGGATGTGCCTGTCGGGTACTTTCACGCAGCAACCACGGCCAGTGGCTTAATTAGCGATCCCGTCGCTGAGGACTTGTGTGCCGGATCTCATTCGTAAGAGATTCGGCCGCTTGGCCTCTTCGCGAGGGCCAGTGGCTGAAGCTGCCGCCAGATCCGAAAGGATCTGAAGGAAGCTGCAGTGGGCCGACAAGCAACTCCGCAAATTCACCGCAGAAAGCCCCAAGTAAGGGGAGCGGAAGACCGCAGTGTATTGCGTGAAGCCCTGCACGCTACCGTGGATGGACTCGAGTTAAGGGAAAGTCTACAGGTTCCTGCGTCCACTAAGTGGACGCAGGAGCGCAGCAGGCAGTATACTGGCCGGGACTTCGTGCAGTTCGTGCACACTCACATAAATGCGCTCCCGTCGCGTGTACGCAATACACGGGGGCGTCGGACTGGTGTGGCGTCGGAGTTGAACTGCCGTGCCGGTTGCATGATTAGGGAGACGACGGCGCACACCATCCAGCAGTGTCACAGAACACACGGCGGCCGTATTGACGGCCGTATTGGCCGCCATAATTGCATTGCGGAAGTCGTCAGCTCCTCGATGGTTGACAAAGGATGGGCTGTGGTGAAGGAGCCGAAAGTCAAGACCGCGTTGGGTCTCAGAAAGTCTGACATAATCGCCTCCAGGAATGGTGTTGGAGTGATTGTGGATGCGCAGGTGGTCTTGGGTCAGCGGTCCTTTGATGAGCTTCATCGTGAGAAGCGTAATAAGTACGGTAATCACGGTGTACTTGTCGAGACGGTTGCTGATATACTAGGACTGCCTTGTTTTTTTTTCTCATATTTCTTTGTCCTATCCGTTTGCCAAATCCGTTCAGCCATTTTAGTGAGAAGCGTACACAGTATAAAATGGCTGAACGAATTTAGCACATAGGTAAACCATGACCTAGATTAGGACATAAGACTTTTTATCCCGATAAGGATATCCACGGAATCGTGACTTACGCGGGTGAAACCGCGGGGCGCTCTAAATATTTTCTTAAACAAAATCTAATTACACACAGGGATTCGAAGAGGACGCAGCAAAGACCGAGCAAACCCTAAACCAACACCTCTCCAATATCGACACCGAGCGACAAAAAACAGAATACAGAATCCAAGAATGGTTGGACAGAAAACAAAAAATTTTAGAAGAAGAGCTAGCGAATCTCCTGGCTGCAGAGAAAGACGCTTTAGAAAACAGGCTGGCTGAGGCAGTGAGTCAAATAGAGCTATACAAGTTATTAGGAGAACAAATGGGGCGCTACAAGGAGTGGCAGCAGATATATAGATCATAGTCACGGCACGAGGCCGACTATACCCACCGAGCCTTGAGCTCATGGGGACCGAGGTCAAGTGGACCAAGACCGCCAAGTACTTGGGGGTCACACTGGACAATCGGCTCACCATGGGCCCGCACGTCTGCGACACGGTAGCCCGGGCAAAGGTCACTCGGCACCTGCTTCGCCCGGTGCTCTCGTCGCGCCTCTCCACGCGAGTCAAGCTGGGGATTTACAAGACCTATGTGCGTCCACAGCTCACCTACGCCGCCCCAGCTTGGCTCGCCCTCACGGCCGAGAAGCACAAGAAGAAGCTAAGAACGCAGCAAAATTACACGCTGCGTCAAATTGTAAAAGCTCCTCGGTACGTGAGGAATGACATCATCCACAGGGACTTGCGCGTCGAGAGCATCGACGATTTCAGCGCGAGACTGGCGAAGGGGATGTTCGCGCGTGCCGCACACTCCGAGCATCTACACATTCAAGACATCGCGCCGTGGCACGCGCGACCACCCGACTACAAGAGATTCCCGCGCGACCTCATTGCCGACACCGTCGCAGACGTCGCGCAACCGGACAGGACGCCCGGGTAAGTCGCATCCTTGCTACACGCTCTAGCCGAAAGGCTTAGGGCGTCCCTCGATGCGGACGAGGCCCGAGTGTCCAGACCCACCAAGTGCGCTGACATGCGCATCTTGGGCCTGGACGACTCCGTGACGGAAGGCGAGGTGGTGGCCGCCGTTGTCAGGACTGGGGAGTGCTCTGCTGAGCAGGTGAGGCCAGGCACCATTCGTCCTGACAACGCGGGGATGCGAACCATCACGGTGAGCTGCCCCGTGTCGGCGGCCCGGAAGATCACCGAGGAGGGCCGAAGGCTCCTGGTGGGCTAGGTTTCCGCGCAGGTGAAGCTGCTGGAACCCAGAATTCTGAGGTGCTTCCTCTGCCAGGTGGGTCACCACGTGTGAGTGCAATGAACCTCGGAGGTGGACAGCAGCGGTTACTGCTTCCGCTGCGGTCAGCCCGGTCACAAGGCCGGTTCGTGCAACGCCACGCCGCACTGTTATATATGTGCGGCAGCTCGCAAGCCAGCCGAACACCGGGCTGGGAGCAAGGCCTGCGCTCCACCCGCCTAAGCCAAGGGCCGGGGCAGGGACAAACCCTCCGCCACCACCGTCACCGCCGCCGCAGACGCCGCCACTACCACCGTCGCTGCCGGCTCCACCGTCGTCGCCGCCGCCGTTCCCACCACGGCAGGGCCTACACAGGGGGCCCCGGAGGGGGCTGATATGGACTGCCATTAATGGCCCCATTACGCCTCCTCCAAGCGAACATCAACCACTGCGCCACCGCTCAGGATCTGTTGCTCCAGAGCATGGCGCAGTGGTCGATTAACATCGCCGTGGTCGCTGAGCCGTACTTTGTTCCGCCCACGGATGACTGGGTGGAGAACCTGAGCGGCTCAGTGACCCTCATTTCGTCGGCAGCCGCCGGTACCCCAACCCTCGATGGTGTCAAGAGGGGAAGGGGCTGCGTGGCAGCACGGTTCGGGGACATTGTCGTGGTAGGGGTGTACTTCTCCCCGAGCCGAACTCTCGCCGAGTTCCACAACTCCCTTGCGGAGTTGAGAGACGTCGTCGTCGGGTTCCGTTCCCTCCCCGTGCTCGTCCTCGGGGACTTCAATGCCAAGAACTTGGCTTGTGGTTCCCGTCTGACGGACGTGCGGGGCAGGATGGTGGAGGACTGTGCTCTGGAGACAGGCCTGGTCGTCCAAACCAGGGTTTTGCCGCCACGTGTGTGCGGATGGGGGGTGAGTTGGTGGTGGACATTTCGTTCGCCATGACGCGCCAGTCGCCGCGCGTCGTCGACGGGGTGGAGACGTTTCCCGACCACCGGTACATCCGGTTTGACGTCTCCGCCCAGACTTCGAGCGCGCCGGTCCAACGGGCCGCGTGTGGTACGCGGTGGGCGCTGAAGTGGCTGGACCGGGAGCTCCTCCTGGAAGCCTCTATCGTGCAGGGCTGGGAGTCACCACCGGACAGGCCTGCCGACATCAACGACGAGGCGGAGTGGTTCCGGGAGGCCATATCCGAGGTTTGCGACGTGGCAATGCCCCGGGTACAGCCAGGACGCGCTTCACGCCAGGTGTACTGGTGGTCACCGGAGCTCACAGCTCTGCACGAGGCGTGCATTGCTGCGCGGCACCAGTACACCAGGCACCGCAGGCTTTGTGTCCGCCCTCCGGATACGGAAGCCATTCAGGCGGAGCTGTACGAGGGGTACAGAGCGGCGAAGACCGCCCTCCGAGCGGAGATCCTGCGGGCCAGGGTCCTGGCCCGCGAGGAGTCGCTGGAGACTCTGAACAGAGACCCGTGGAGACGCCCCTACAAAACGATGCGGAATAAAATCCGCCCGTGGGCTCCCCCGCTGACGCAGAGTCTCCGGCCTCAGCTCGTGCAGGACGTGGTGAGCGCTCTGTTCCCTTGCGGACGGCGAGTAATGGGTAGCTCGCTGTCCGGTAAGAACCAAGCCCGGGTGGACGGCGCGTTGTGTTCCACGCGCGCCTCAAAGAGATGTCAGCACCAACTGGTGGGGTCCGCAAGGGCCGATGCCTGCCAGGGGTGCGGGTTGTTCGAAAGAGATACCGCAGCCCCTGGCACACAGGCAATTGCAGCGGGCAGTAAAAGTCTGACACACCCTCCTGCTCCAACCAGAGCGGGAAAAGTTATTTGATGATTTCCCACCCAAAAAAAAAGTAAACTCCATCTAAGGCTAAATATTACCGCGAGACCGATAGCGAACAAGTACCGTGAGGGAAAGTTGAAAAGAACTTTGAAGAGAACTCTCTCTTCAAAGTTGTCAGCAGGTTTACCTACCTACTCTTAAACTCTCAAGAGTACGTGAAACCGTTCAGGGGTAGGTAAAGTTTAGGTTTAGTATACCCTTAATACACGAACAAGGTGTCCGCGCATACCTTCCCGCTTTGATTAGAAGAGTTTACTCCGATGGTCCAGGGTTACGGTGAGCCTGGAGACTTTGGTCACCAGATCGGACCAAGGTGCCCAATCACTAGTTGAGCGGTGCAAAATCCAGATCAGGCTATGGAGGAAGTTCCTGGAGAAGCCCCGATGGGGGCCTTGGAGCCTCAAATCTAGCAGCTTGTATGGCTGGGGCGATCACGAGAGTTGTGGGTGATCCTGTGATAGGGCTAGCCACCCTATCACATAAGGTTTTTTGGTTGCTTTCGATAAATGATATGATAAATGAAAAATGATTTTATTTCTGTAAGTAGGTTTGTACAAACACTTTTACCATAAGGATACGTATGGTCGAACCTCCTGCCTCCCACAAGAGCCGGAGGTGTCGACCCTTAAACCTTTAAGTCCGGTTGGTCGATCTCCGCCTCAGTCGGGGCGGGGGAAGGCGAGTGGACTTGTCCGGAATGTAGCAGGGCATTCCGGACCAGAACAGGGTTGGGCGTGTACAAGCGGCGCGCTCATCCTGTGACGGCCAACACCGGAGCTGCCCCACGACGGAGGCGCGTCTGGTTAGAGCTGCAGGCAGTGCTAAAACGGTCAACCAAGACCTCCATAGGGAGTTGTCACAGTTTGGCACTCCCTAAAAGCGATCAAGGGCTACCGGAAGAAGGAGTCATACAAGAACCGGGTCGCGATCGTTGCGGCAAGTGTCTTGCGTCGAACGTTGGCGTTATCTGGGCGTGGACTTCAAGGCGTCTGGATGCGTGACGTTAGAGCATGACGTTAAAGTAGCCTAGGAGAACATCACTAAGGCTCCCCTTAAGCCCCAGCAGCGGCTCGAAATTGTAAGGGTCCACCTGATTCCAAGGTTCCGGCACGGTCTCGTGCTAGGGACCATTACGGATGACAGGTTGAGATTGCTCGACGTCCAGATCCGGAGAGCACTGTGGACTTGGCTTCGGCTACCAAAGGATGTGCCTGTCGGGTACTTTCACGCAGCAACCACGGCCAGTGGCTTAATTAGCGATCCCGTCGCTGAGGACTTGTGTGCCGGATCTCATTCGTAAGAGATTCGGCCGCTTGGCCTCTTCGCGAGGGCCAGTGGCTGAAGCTGCCGCCAGATCCGAAAGGATCTGAAGGAAGCTGCAGTGGGCCGACAAGCAACTCCGCAAATTCACCGCAGAAAGCCCCAAGTAAGGGGAGCGGAAGACCGCAGTGTATTGCGTGAAGCCCTGCACGCTACCGTGGATGGACTCGAGTTAAGGGAAAGTCTACAGGTTCCTGCGTCCACTAAGTGGACGCAGGAGCGCAGCAGGCAGTATACTGGCCGGGACTTCGTGCAGTTCGTGCACACTCACATAAATGCGCTCCCGTCGCGTGTACGCAATACACGGGGGCGTCGGACTGGTGTGGCGTCGGAGTTGAACTGCCGTGCCGGTTGCATGATTAGGGAGACGACGGCGCACACCATCCAGCAGTGTCACAGAACACACGGCGGCCGTATTGACGGCCGTATTGGCCGCCATAATTGCATTGCGGAAGTCGTCAGCTCCTCGATGGTTGACAAAGGATGGGCTGTGGTGAAGGAGCCGAAAGTCAAGACCGCGTTGGGTCTCAGAAAGTCTGACATAATCGCCTCCAGGAATGGTGTTGGAGTGATTGTGGATGCGCAGGTGGTCTTGGGTCAGCGGTCCTTTGATGAGCTTCATCGTGAGAAGCGTAATAAGTACGGTAATCACGGTGTACTTGTCGAGACGGTTGCTGATATACTAGGACTGCCTTGTTTTTTTTTTCTCATATTTCTTTGTCCTATCCGTTTGCCAAATCCGTTCAGCCATTTTAGTGAGAAGCGTACACAGTATAAAATGGCTGAACGAATTTAGCACATAGGTAAACCATGACCTAGATTAGGACATAAGACTTTTTATCCCGATAAGGATATCCACGGAATCGTGACTTACGCGGGTGAAACCGCGGGGCGCTCTAAATATTTTCTTAAACAAAATCTAATTACACACAGGGATTCGAAGAGGACGCAGCAAAGACCGAGCAAACCCTAAACCAACACCTCTCCAATATCGACACCGAGCGACAAAAAACAGAATACAGAATCCAAGAATGGTTGGACAGAAAACAAAAAATTTTAGAAGAAGAGCTAGCGAATCTCCTGGCTGCAGAGAAAGACGCTTTAGAAAACAGGCTGGCTGAGGCAGTGAGTCAAATAGAGCTATACAAGTTATTAGGAGAACAAATGGGGCGCTACAAGGAGTGGCAGCAGATATATAGATCATAGTCACGGCACGAGGCCGACTATACCCACCGAGCCTTGAGCTCATGGGGACCGAGGTCAAGTGGACCAAGACCGCCAAGTACTTGGGGGTCACACTGGACAATCGGCTCACCATGGGCCCGCACGTCTGCGACACGGTAGCCCGGGCAAAGGTCACTCGGCACCTGCTTCGCCCGGTGCTCTCGTCGCGCCTCTCCACGCGAGTCAAGCTGGGGATTTACAAGACCTATGTGCGTCCACAGCTCACCTACGCCGCCCCAGCTTGGCTCGCCCTCACGGCCGAGAAGCACAAGAAGAAGCTAAGAACGCAGCAAAATTACACGCTGCGTCAAATTGTAAAAGCTCCTCGGTACGTGAGGAATGACATCATCCACAGGGACTTGCGCGTCGAGAGCATCGACGATTTCAGCGCGAGACTGGCGAAGGGGATGTTCGCGCGTGCCGCACACTCCGAGCATCTACACATTCAAGACATCGCGCCGTGGCACGCGCGACCACCCGACTACAAGAGATTCCCGCGCGACCTCATTGCCGACACCGTCGCAGACGTCGCGCAACCGGACAGGACGCCCGGGTAAGTCGCATCCTTGCTACACGCGACTTCCCCGCACAAATAGACTCCACACTACCTACTCGACACCGCTGCGCATGCGGCGCCTAAGTTAACATAGGCGCAACGAGCGCGGCACACACAAGCACTACGCCACAGTCGCAAAACACACAGAATTACCACACGAGCGACGCACACACAACACAAGTCGCCCGACACACCACCACGCCCCGCGACCTGCGGCGCCACTGGCTAGACCCGGTCGCGTCGCTGGGAACGGGGAAAGCACCCACTGTAGGCGAGCGCCAAACAAACCGACGCCCTGATGCTAGATCGGCCTTTGCTGGGCCTTCCCTAGGGAACTAGGGATCTCACCCGGCAGGGGCCAGGTCGCACGGGCGCCGAGAAGCATTAGGGCGCTCCTACAGTCACACCCCCAAAAACACACCCAAAATCGCTAGGGAGGAGGCAACCCGCCCCCCCCCCCCCAGGCGGATAGGTGTGCATTGAAGAGCACCCCCACCCCCTCCCCCCCGGGGTGAGGGGGGGGAAACCACAAGACGGGTCCCCAATTCTGGGGATCGAGAGACAAACGCCTCGGTCATGGGGCCAAAAGCCCCGAAACCGATTCCTCGCGCCCCCTTCGGGGGCGCAGAGACGTCCAAACAGGTGTAGTCATACTATCGTCCCCAGTACAGAGGCGGAGCAGTGCGCATGACCTCCCTGCAGCGCGCGCACGCCGAGTTCTTGAGCGTCCACTCGACCTCCTGCACTGTATCCTGGAAAGGCTTTTGGAGCCTAGCTTCATACAAGGAGCTGAAGAGGTTCATCGGGCTTGATGAGGGAGTGCTGGCCGTTTTTGGTCCTGAGAGGCTCGCACATGAACTGGACAAGGTTCAATCGCATGACTACCCAAATTGACTGAGTCGGAGAGCGAGCGGTCGGATTCCTGTGGTTGCGGGCCGCCACCGGGCCCAGGGGTCGAAGCTCCCAACGATGGCTTTTGTCCAGTTTATTTCTGTAACATCTTCGACCTCGCCCAACATCCCACCGGCGAAATTTCGGCAGTTTGGTGACGGTAAGGGGACGTGGGAGTCCTGTCACAACAATCTATAATGATTACGACAATAGTCACTTATAGACGATGGCTAACGATCGAGCTAAAATAACCAAATGCCTCGTCATCTAATTAGTGACGCGCATGAATGGATTAACGAGATTCCCACTGTCCCTATCTAATTCGACTTCGTCGTCGGCTCTCGTGGAGTGCGGACGTGCGGACGTGTATTTTCTTATCTTTTTTCCTATTGGCTGTTGCCAAAAGTCGGCCCCTCTCTTACTATCTTGTGTTGTTTCCCATAAGGACCCGCGGCCATCTTGGCTTTAGAGCCAGCGCGAGTGTTTCGAGGGCGGAACCGTGCTCTGACAGTGACAGTGACAGCGAAAGTGACGTTAACATTGTGACAGTGACACTTGGCGGTCACGGCCGTCAATGGTCACGGCGCTGAACGCGATCCTTGACCGGGTGGCGAACTCCTCGGAAAACTATGTGCAAGTCGTACTCCTGGACATCTTGGGGGCCTTCGCCAACGCCTGGTGGCCCATGATTCTGACTAAGGCCAAACAGGGCGGCTGCCCACCCAACATCTACAAAATCTTAATCAGCTACTTCACAGACAGGCGAGTCGGACTTTTTATGGGCGACCAGGTGGTGTGGAAGAGGTCCACTATGGGTTGCCCCCAGGGATCTGTTTTTGGACCTTTTCTATGGGACCTCCTGCTAGATGACATCCTGAAGCTGCCGTTGCCGGAGGGCATTGGTGCGGTAGCTTACACGGACGACATTATGGTCGTGACCGGACACGGAACCGTCTCAAATTCTCAGCTGCGAAGTCGCAGATCCTCACTTTAAAGGGAAAATTTTAAGCGTCCCCCTACAATTCGCATGGACGGTGCCTCGATCGCGCACGTAACACAGGCTAAGCTACTGGGCGTTGTAATAGATGAAGCGGGCTCCTACGCGCCGTATGCTAGTTTGGCCGGCCAACGGGCTGTGAACGCCTTCGGGAAGATGTCGAGAGTATCGGCATCTTCCTGGGGCATAAGGTATCGCGCCCTGAAGGTCCTGTTTTCAGGGATCTATGTGGCAATTTTAACCTATGTTGTGGCCGTATGGTGGCGGAGTACAAAAAAGATATGTGGTGCAGGGCAAGGGTTTCCGGCGGCTGAAGGCATTTGCCCATAAATGGCACAGTAAGCGCAAAGATCCGGAGTCCACGGAGCAGTAACTCGAGAACTGGCAAGCCGGAAATGCAGAAGGGGCCACTCGAGCGCAAAGCACTATTGTGTCACGTGGAATGCCCCATATGGGGAGATTTGGAAATTGAAAGAATGACAGTCAAAGAATGTTGGAGTCTTCCAAGCGCACTCTGGCAGTCATACAACTGTCAGAGGGTGTCTCCAAACTGTCCGTATGTCGCAAGGCGGGAAGGACCACAGCGGAGGAAGACGGGGTTAAGTCCCTATTTACTTTTATTTTAACTTCTCTTGTCTTTGGATATGTATTAATATTTTGACACCTTCTTCCGAAATTAAAGTAATTTTTCACTTTGTAGTGTTTTTGGAAGTCGGTTGTTATTTTTTTTGAAAAAAGTTTTTTATTTTTCACTTTTACTTGTAGTACCTACCCCACACCAATTCGAAATTCCATCATCCTTGGGGTCAAAACAATACATATTTATGCGATAGCAGCAATCGCGGTTGATTTGATGTCAGTTTTTGAAGAGTTCCGTTCCGTTTCCGTTTCCGTTGTTTGTCTCCGAAACGCATTATCTGGTATAACTCCGTCATATCGGGCATTGCCCGAACATACATAAAAAAAAACAATATGTCGAATTGATAACCTCCTTCTTTTTGAAGTCGATTAAAAACATCGTGAAAAAACTGTCTTAGAACCAAAAATTCGAAGACATGACATCTACCAACCTGCCGTGCTATTCTGTAACCATCTCACCGGGTGAAGTGACCCGAGTGAGCGTGAAGTGAGCTGTCAGTGTCATCCCACTGACGCTAGGGATTGACCAAACATTACATTTACAGTCATAATCTCGATTATGATTATATGCTATTTATTTTGATCATTTTATTACAATTTCAAAGCTAGTGTTTAGGTGTGCATCATGAATTACATTACATTATACGCGCACACGCGCCTCAGGAAATACTCGTATAAAGGCTAGTCTAGAAAAAAATTGACCGAAACAACAGAGTTTCTGACCGAGTTTTTGTTTTGCTACTTTATTTGTAAAACCTCCCAAAATGTAATGCAAAATGCATGATGCACACTTATACACTAGCTTGAAATCGTAATAAAATGATCAATAGAATTAGCATATTTCTGTGGCCTGGTGCTAAAAAGGCCAAAGTGCGTTTATGAAATGAGGTTGTAATGACAGTTTAATGAAAAAGTATGATATTTTTTATGCTAAAAGGGAGTTAGTTTATCGACAATCTTTCAAGTTACTATGTAAAAGCAGGCCAATGTAGTGTGCGCTTTTATACCGTTTAGTAAAAAAAATGTGGGATAAAAAGGCTGCAGTGTACTTAAGCCAATAATAACGTACTTTGGCCCTATTAGCACCAGGCCATAGATTTAATCTCGATTATGATTGTAAATGTAATGCTTGGTCATCCCTAGCATCAGGTGGAATGACATTGACAGCTCACTCCACGCTCACTTCACCCGGTGAGATGGTTACACAATAGCATAGGTGCACTGGGCCCGCGTGATAGATTACAGCCCATTCTCTCTCGAAGAGACGCCTGTGTGCCAGCAGTGGGAATGTCATAGGCTGATTATGCTATTTTTTTCACGATTACCAGTAGCACACCCTTAATCTTTTGACCGCCAGAGTTTAAACGCATCGGCGACCCTCCCACGCCAAGCTACAAATTCGGCGCAAATACTCACAAAAAAGAATAGGGATTTCTAAATTTTATCGAAAACCAATTAATCATTGCTTTTTATCATTGTTTTGTGTTAAAAACGAATAACTTTTACAGCATTAAAGAATTTACTGACGGGAAACATTTTTAAATGTAACCAACAATATTTGCATGCTATGATATAAGCTAAACATGTATGCTCTATAATGTACCTTAAAACAACTTTCTATACCATGTTTTATGCAAATAAATATTATTTCTATTTTTTTAATAAAATATTAATCGTAATATCATTCTTTTATTTAATTTGACCCTAAAATGTTGTTTTCTGACGTTGGCATGTTGGGCACGTTTTCATTTGTCGGCTATACCCGATGCGACGGTGGCGGTCAAAAGATTAAATAAGACCACACCTAATTCATGCTGTATAATTAGGAAGTTATTCGCCCAAAATATGGATTTTTAAAACAAGGTCTATTTACAGACATTTCGGAGTAATAGTTTTGTCTGCTTTACCGACCAATAGAAAGTTTACACCCGTATTGTAAGTCGTTGCCTCAAAAATTTCTGTAACTGCAGTCCACGTAACTCAAAGAGCGATTTCCAAAGAGTCGAGTCTAGTTGAGACTACTGAGATACTACTGAGACTAGGCGTTGAGATCTCATACTTAAATTTGTCTATTCTTTTTCTTCTTCAGTCGGTAGCAAAAATAACACAGAAAAGTAGATAGGTAGGTAAGTCATTTGTTTTTTAAATGTGTTGGCCCAAAATTCAGCAACGCGAATCCCGTTCACTGACGCAGTCAGGTAACAGGGCATTGCGGTGTAAGATTGAAGATGAGTCACTATATGTGGAGAGACGCCGCATATTTCTACCATCGACACGCTTATATGAAGTTGTCTATTGAAAAGTAGGTACAGGAGTTTTTCAGTTATTTCAATCACATCTTGCACAAGCTTCGACCAGGATACACCCAGTATTTTCCAGACTATCATCCATTTCCTACATATAACCTATAAACCTCTGAGTTTCATATTCCTGCAATCTTAGAGCGAACCTCGTTGATGTGGATCTTTATGTTCGTATAACTCGACAAAATGTAGTGAACAGCTGATTTTAGAATTGGTCCCATAATTTAAGAGAGAAGCGACAATGTAGCCCGCAATATTTTTTTTGCAATTTGCCGGTTGGTAATTAAACTGAATGACTATTTCAAAAAGTCATTCAATGGAAAAATCAAGAATCTTATAGATAAAAGTGAAGGCAATACTCTAAATTCAAAAGTGAAGATAGATGACTGTACATTCATATGAGAGACAAAACACATTTATCACTGTCCCTGTCACTGTCACTGTCTGTCTGTCTGTCTTGATAAGTCAATCCATTTATTTTAATATTTCTGTTACATATTTAGTCCCAATCTTCAAATTAAAATAGGTTTTAATAAATTGGAAAATACCCTATTGTAAAAAACATAAGCAAATTAAAATTTCACGGGCTACTTTATCACATCCTCCAAGAGTTTTATCAATTGAACATGAACCTTATCATTATGTTATAAAGATGAAAATCTATCAAAGAAATTTGACAGATTGGGGTAGCTTGATGTGATGGCTTCTGTACAAGTTTCGACCAGAATACACCCTCTATTTCCCAATCTACATCCAATTACTACTTATAACCTATAAACCTCTAACGTCAATGTTGCTGTAATGTCAGTGCGTTATTCTCGGTGACGTCGGACGTTGTGACACCGCGACGTGTGCGTCCAGGCCGTCTGAGACACGAGAGGTGCGACGCAGCCAAGCGGCGCCCGAAGGTTTCTCTGTAAGTAAAATGTTAAGGGATGATTATCATTTTAAGACACAAAATCATCGTTTCTTTTCAGAGGAGGGAACTGTAGCGTCATCTACATCGCTACATGCGAACTACACAACACATTGACGTCATGCAAAAATCCTACATCGCGCTAGGAACGTTTACCGCGTAACTAGTTTTTTTTTAAATATTTTTTGAGTGTGGGAAATCTTCAAAATACTTCTCCCGCTCTGGGTGGAGCAGGAGGGCGTGTCAGACTTTTACTGATTAAAACCCACCCGTGTTCCTTCAGTTGCCTGTGTGCCAGGGGCCACGGTATCTCTTTCGTACAACCCGCACCCCTGGCAGACCGCGCAACTTGCTTAGATACGTTCCAACATCAATCATCGGGTTTAATCCGATCCGTCCCTTTCGGGCAGCGATTCCATAAGCCGAGATTCGTACCCCACAGGGGGGTGCCCTTAGCGTGTAGTAGCTTTAGTTTTAAGTTTTTAAGCCTTGGCTGGAGGCCTTAAATTGTTAAAGTCATCATATCAGCCGAAAGACGTCCACTGCTGGACATAAGCCTCCCCCAAAAGGGGGGCCATGATCAACACGCTTGGCAGGCGGGTTGGCGATCGCAGTATGGTGGTCCAATGCATAGAGAACGCTGCTGTCCATTCTCTAGTAAGTCCTTTAGTCGCGTTCTACGACACCCACGGGAAGAAATGGGATGGTGCTATTCTTTTACGTCCGGCACCACACGGAACTGTTAAAGTAACTACAGGCAAATCCGGCTAAGCAGACGACAACCTTCCTAGGTTCACCTACAGCGGCGAGGTGTCAACTTTTCCAAGAAAGAAGCCGATGCGAAGTCGGCTTTAACTTACTGATTTGTCAATAAATAATACTTAATATCATTCTAAAATTATTATAGAAATGTTAAGAATTAAATACAATAAAATTTAACAGCTAACTAAATAACCATAAAGCTGTGTCTCAGCAGTTATAATGATATTTTGACCGCGTAGGTATTGCACTTTTCTATGACAGTTTTTTCATAAACAGCTGAGATTTTTTTTATCAACGAATTACTTCTACGCTAGGGGGTCTAAAATCATGTGCTAAATTCATGGTTATTTATGTATAATAATAATAATTGTACTTTACTTAACACTTTAATTTGCCCGGTCGGAAATCGTTCCAAGGGAAAACATTTCCGGGATAAATGGTATCCCATGTAGACCCAGATAGTCCTAACCCATGCAAAAGAATAGAGAGAATTTTAGCATCTTAAGATTCTCCAATCAGTATTTAGATAAACTCACCAGGCAAGCTGTCGCTCTTCTGTGTAATTAGCTGCTTAAACTCAGTGGAAAGCCTTCTTCGTCCATGGTCATACTTTGCTTCCTTTGCGAGAAGAGTCTCGCGTTGTATCTGAGTCCGTAACTCACTCGGAACGTCGGGTATGAAGAGCTGCATCAATCCCGTTAGGCCGAAGACTACGTGCTGTTGGTAATGAGAAATAGGGTATTTTATGAGAAATAGGGTATTTTATGAGAAATAGGGTATTTTATGAGAAATAGGGTGTTTTATGAGAAATAGGGTAGGTACTTTATGAGAAATAGGGCATTTTATGACAAATAGGGTATTTTATGAGAAAAAGGGTATTTTATGAGAAATAGGGTACTTTCCAATTTATTTAAAACTGTTATAATTTGAAGATTGAGACGAAACATGTAACAGAAAAATATAAATAAATTTATTTATATCCATTTTCTCAATTAAAAAGGATTAAAATCAAATGTATTTTTCGTTGTTTTGAATTTACCGACAAAACGCTCCTTAAGATGACTTTTTTATCACGTGACCACACGTGACGTCAGCTTTGTGTAAACGGCACCGGTACAAATATTTTTTGTGGCTCAGCATTAGAAGTATTTGTGCACAGAGGCACCGCACATCAGTAACACCACTTTTTAACCATATATAATCTTGATAATTATAAACTCGACACACACTTGGTTACAACTACGTTAGTTTTTGTAGATTGTCTTTAATATAATAGATTTCTAAAATTTAAGTAAATCATGTCTTTTAACCGAGAAAACATAATGTTACTAAACATTGTATTTAAATAAAGACGAAAACTCAATTATTGATGACAAAATTCACTTTATTAGCAAATTTATTTAGTTAGATTTCTTCTGTACACTAAAACAAATGAATTCGAAATTAAACTAATTGATTACGATATTCGATCGTTTTAAGGATTGATTGTGTTTATGAAAGGTGCGTCTCTAGCCTAAACCACCGCCCCGCAATCCGCCTCATGTCACCATTTGGTTCCTAATAAACGTTACTGCGCAGCCTCTCTGCGAAGTTCTGTGCGAAGTTCGGACCTGCCAAGATAAATTGTCCGTACTGTACGTTTAGATCTTTTAAACTACGCAACGGATTATAATGCGGTTTTCGTCAACAGACAGAGTGGTTTAAGAGGAAGGATTTATCTATATAAATAAAAAGAAAAGTCCTGACTGACTGACTCATCAACGCCCAGCCCAAACCCTTGGACCTAGAAAGCTGAAATTTTGCACAGAGGTTCCCTTTATGTAGACAAGGAATAAGTTCACAACTAAACGATTTATTACTGTACGTATTTCTTATTCCACTAGTTCCGCCACTGACCACTAGCTACCACATTTAACTAATATCTTCTTTCCACTCTAGCACAGTCAGCTTTAAAAATACTACAATAAAATTAGTGGGATCTGGCACGAAAAACATTTCTGCGAAAGACACTTGCGCAAACCCACTTGCGGGAAAAGATATTTCTGCTAATTAACTTTTGCGCGAAAGGACTTTAGCGTGAATCCCCTTGCACGAAAGAGTTGCGGTAATGAGATATCTTCCTAACATCACGCTTGTATGCTTTTCAAAGGGTCGTGGCAGGGAAGAATAATGTGAATAGTACAATCAATACAACAGCTACAGATCGACTGCAAGTAAATAGTACAAATACTTATGTAAGCGTCAATAGATAATGACGTAGAATCTTTGTTGTAAACAAAAGTTTTAGTGTTTTTTATTTATTTTCGACACAGGAGTCCTTTTCAAGGTTTTAAAGGTCGCTAATAATAAAACTGGGATCAAAATCAAACTCAAGAATTGTAGCGATAGATGGCGCTTACCTCAAAAATTACGACGAAGGCTAGTCTAGCCGCGAACACGTGCCAGTAGTGCGGTGACAGCCCGTACGGGTCAGCATGCTCGGGGGGGTTGCGGTACCCCCGGTACGCGCACACTGGGGGGTCCTCCTCGTTCTCGTCGGCGCCCCAGTCTTCCTTGTAGTCTGATGTGTTGAACCCTGTGAAGAAATCGTGATGAAATTAGGATTTCAAAGACCAGTTTTAAAATTAGCTTCCGTTTTCAAAATTGAAAATTTGAATCTGGAAGCTTGTCACACTCTACTTTAACATTATTTAAGAACCCGCGAACTTTAAAAGTTCTTAATTTTTTTTCGAAGAATGTATAAAAGTAAATACAAAATACATAACAACATGAACCTTAAGCTTACGTTATAAAGTTGAAAATCTATCAAAGAAATTTGACAGATTGGGGTAGCTTGATGTGCTGGTGTCTGTACATAAGTGGACGAGACGTCACGTGACGTCAACTTTGTATAAACTAAAGTAGTTATTAAGTAAACAAGAGAATGTCGCGTTTATAATTAACAAGATTTTTAATGGATAGAAAGTGATATTACTGGTGTGCGGTGCCTCTGTGCGCAAATACTTCTAAAACTGCGCCAAACTACGTTTTTGAACCGGTGCCGTTTACACAAAGCTGACGTCATGATGTCACGTGACAAAAAAGTCATCGTAATGAACGTTTTGGCGGTAAATTTAAAAGAACGAAAAATAAATTTCTTCGAATTAAAATAGTTTTTATTAAATTGGAATATATTATTATCATTTAACTAAATACTTACATGATAAAGAGTGGTCGATATACCCAGCAAGCGTATTATCGGGCGAGTACACATATTTGTAGACCATGCGAGGTATGAAGTCACTCGTGTACGCTATCACAAAAGCCTGAAAATAAAACAGGATAATATTATTCAGGAATATTTATTAGTAGAATTGATGCTCCAGACTGATGGGCTCGTAGTTAAGTCATAACAGCCACACGGAACGGTCGATCAGGTTAAGCTACACTTGCGGCGGTCGGTCTGTGGATGGGTTATCCTCTGTGCCTCGGAAAGCACGTGAGACAGACGTTTACTAACTAGAACCCACCCGTGTTCCTTAAGTTGTCTGTGCCAGGAACCACGGTAACTCTTTCGAACAAATCCGTGACCCCGGCAGGCATCGTCACTTGCCGACCCCACAGTTGGTGCTGACATCTCTTTGAGGCGCGCGTGAATTACAACGCGCCTTCGTCCCAGGCTTGGTCCTTACTGGACAGCGAGCTACCCATTACTCGCGCGTTCGCAAGCCCGCGCCTACGGTGGCCGGGAATCAGCCTACGTCCAGGGCGTCTCCCGCGGTGACTACGGCCGTGAGGGCGCATATACTGCATCTCCCTCACGTGCTCCGCCTCCTTCTTCGCGAGCATTGCTGTTTCGCAGGAGGTGACGGCTACCCATTCACTCTCGCTCCGTACCATGGCCTGCACCAGGGCCGGACGCGAGAGATCGCCGCCGCCGATCGCCTCCACGAGGACACGGCGGTGCTCCGCCCAAGAAGAGAAATACTTTGACTAAAAAGATATTACAGCTACTTACATTTGACACGACAGCAGCGTATGTAATGCCTTTGAGAATGCCGTACCTGAAACAAACAACTATATGAGAATATAGTTCTGTGGCCTGGTGCTAATAGGGCCGGAGTACGTTATTATTGGCTTAAATACACTGCAGCCATTTTATCCCACATTATTTTTTACTAAACAGTATAAAAGCGCACACTACATTGGCTTTCTTTTACATAGTAACTTGAAAGATTGTCGATAAACTAACTCCCTTTTTTTTTTTTTGGTTTTGGCTTCGCACGGTTTGTGCATTTAGCCAGTGTCAAGTAATTTTTATTTTCGATCAAGTAAATGCCCCGACATCGGGCACGAAGTTACGAAACAGTCATGGTCGACTTTAGTTAGTCAAATCAAAGTTATTGTAAAGCGGTAGTAACTTTACAACAACCTAGTAGGAGTTTTTGGGGGGAACACGAAAAGTCCAAGTTAGTCACTTATTTTCACCTTCATTACACTTGTGCACTCACACGTAACTAAATTGAATGATTCACTACCAAATATACAATTTTATTCGCTATTTCACTAAATTTAATGGGGCTGAAACTTGGACGGTCACCAAACACACTATCCACCAAATGCAAGTCACCCAGAGAGCTATGGAACGAGCCATGTTGGGCATCTCCCTCTACGACCGGGTGAAAAATACCGAAATACGGAGACGAACGAGACTCCCAGACATAGCGGAAGTGATAGCAAAAAGAAAGTGGAAGTGGGCGGGCCATATACAGGGTGATTGGAAGATGGGTGCAAAGCTTTAAGGCGAAGATAGTACAGACAATTTAGAACCATTTAAGCCATGGTTGTCTTAGACGAAGTCTTACCAAATATTTTTAACCAAATTTTTTAGTTTTTTTTCGGAAATTCTCAAAATTTCATGTAAACTGCATAATTATGGCCAAATTGAATGATAAATGAATTCATTTTTTATTTATTTAATTAAAGTAATGCGTAAGCAATCAAGCAAAACATGTTTTAGGCTTCTGTGTCATTAGACATTTTTTTTACAGACATTTAAAGCTCAGAAAAAATAAAAAATTTTGTTCAATACGTCTTTTAAACCTGATTAAAAAAAAAAAATTTGGTAAGACTTCGTCTAAGACAACCATGGCTTAAATGGTTCTAAATTGTCTATACTATCTTCACCTTAAAGCTTTGCACCCATCTTCCAATCACCCTGTATGTCGTAGACTGGATGGGAGATGGGGGAAAAAAGTGCTGGAGTGGAGACCACGAACGGGACGGAGGAGTGTGGGAAGACAACCGACTAGGTGGACAGACGATATCATTAAAGTGGCCGGAAGAAACTGGATAGCCATGACACAAAACCGCCAAAAGTGGAGAGATTTGGAAGAGACCTACACTCAGCATTGGGTGGCCAAAGGTTGAAGAAGAAGAGAGAGAGAGAATGAAAATGAATGAAAATTCGTGCGACATGTTTCAACGCGATCCCGCCAAAAACTCCCTAACTCCCTTTTAGCAAAAAAAATAATTCATACTTTTTCAATAAACTGGCATTACAACCTCATTTCATAAACGTACTTTGGCCTTTTTAGCACCAGTCGATAGAGTTCATCAGTAAGAATGCTAGTCTGCAATTTGCTAGTCACCAAGAATGCTAGGCACCAAATTGCTGACTAGCAAATTGCTAGTCAGCAATTTGGTGGTATGACTGACTGTTCAGATTTTTGGATCAGACTATACTATGGCGTATACATACATACATTATATTGTTGATAAAAATGCTTGGCTTAATGCTGATCCGACTCCACAGGCACCTGGGCTTACTATTTAACATTTTCATATTTGGAAGAGATGCTTCCCTTTTTTAAGTTTTCTGACATTATGAACATTTCTGTTCCTATTATTTTTATTTTCTGACATTACGAATGAGTTTTTAATTTTACTGAATCAAGTATTATTTATTAAAATTTCAAAATATATTAAATATTTTTCTTTCTTTTTGGAAATCAAATTTTATTAATTTCTCAAATACATTGCAAACTATAATTTTGTATAATTTAGAAGCATTTTGTATAAACTTTGTAAATGTGAGTACCATGCATCCGTATAATAATTATGTTGTTTTGATGTATGTTGACTTGAAAAAGCGTGGCAGTTGAGAGTATGTCATGCTCACTTAAATGTCTTGCTGATGGTGGCGCATGTGTTGGATCATTCGGTTCCCTACAAAATGGTTGAGCTGGATGGTGCTGATCCACGCGTCAAGTTCGTGAACGGGCACCGTCGGTTGAGACTGGTCATCTCCTAACTTCCATGGCTAATTTTAAATCTTATATTTAGAATCGTTTTTTTTTTACATTGTTCTCACATATAGAAGCAACTAGAATAATGTTCCCAAGTTTTTGTAATACTTAACATGATTAAAAGGACTGTCCATGGAGTTTCTTGCCCGTTCTTCTCCATAGAGATCTACGTTTTGGAATGGGCAACTAGCTTCAACTTTCCAACTGGTCGACTTTTTGACAATTCAAAAGTGCCTGTATGGTTTATTTGAAATAAATGCTTTGAGTTTGAGTTGAGTTTGAGTTTGAATACCCCAAAGGATTGGATGGAATGTGGCTTTGACCAGGCCATCGGTCTACCTTGAAAGATTCCCGTCTTCCCAATTCTCGTCTTCCAGAACGCGGTCGCCACTCCAGAACCTTGCGGCCCCATCGGCCATCTGTTCTGCGAGCTAAGTGACCTGCCCACTGCCACTAAAGCTTGACAATTCTTCGGGCTAGTTCGGTTACATAGGTTCTCCTGCGGATCTTTGTATTTCTGATTCGATCGCGTAGGGAAACTCCAAGCAGACCCTTCTCAATTGTCATTTAAGTCACTTTCAGTCTTCTTAAGAGGTGAGCGACCACGTTTCAGTGCCATAGGTCATCACTGGCAACACGCAATTGCCAATACGAGAAGCAAAGAATCGGTTGCAGTGGCAGTTGTCGGAGCAGGCCTATGTCCAGCAGTGGGCGTTTTTCGCCTGAAATCATGATGATGTTGATGATACATACCAAGCACCAATATCTTCAACTCTCTCAGCCAATGGCCTGCGAGCTTGTGTGACCATCTTGTAGGCGTCCAGACGTATTTCGGCGATATTGTTCAGCAGAGCGAACAAAGGAGCGAGAGGGAACGCTGCCACGAACAGCGTTACAAAACCGTACTGGAGAACTGCGAATATAAAACGGAATGGTGAGCCTATTCCTAGGAAATAGTTACTTTTACCTAGACATAAAATCACCCTAGTAGGTGACGAAAACATCACTATCAAAACTGATATCGCGGGTATCGTTTTCGTGGTTTTCAAGGGTGCTCAAGCCAGCACCCTTGAAAACCACGAAAACGATACCCATGATTAAACATTTGAATTTGTTTTCGCGCTGTCTTGGATTTTAATTTTGAGCTCACTATTGGCTTCAACTTCCACGGAAACCTTGATAACTATGTCTCTTTCTCCGTCTCATTTCTAACAAATTTACAAGTATACTCTTACCGCAAGCTGCGAGAATTTCGTACCAATAAAAGTTGAAAGTATGAACGGAATTATAATCCCTAAATTCGTAACAAAAAAAAATATGCGCACCAACAAACGTTTCTTTCCTTCTTCTAAAGTTGTATTTACAAAAAAGAACATCAAGCTTTGTTTCCTCAGATGCTTAGGCAGAGGTGTTCCTAAAGTATTTTTAATTTCGCCAGTTATGTTTAAGTCTCATGTAAAAGAAACAAGCCTATGACCATCAACTGGGCGCAATCCAGACTCCGGCTGCTAATGAAAAGTTCTAGATGGAAAAAGCCAATAACACATTGCCCGACCCGGGTATCAAAACCAGGTAATAATGTTCAGAAGTAGCGCTTGGGACCACTACACCAACGAGGCAGTCGATGTTTTTAATCATTATGGTAATCGTTAAACGTATTTGAGGATTTGTAGTGCAAGTTGACCGTTTTAATACTCATCATCATTCGTCGTGGGGTCAGCTTCCAGTCTAACCGGATGCAGCTGAATACCAGTATTTTATATGTAGCGACTGCCTAACTGATCTCCACAACCCAGTTACTGAGTAACACGAAACCCTTTGGTAAGACTGTTGGTCAGATTTTCGGGCTTCTGTCCCGTAACGACTGTCAAAGATCCACGAATGACAGCCGGGACCAACGGCTTAACGTGCTTTCCGAGGCAAGGAGGGGTCTTGTTACGTAAAGATGGTCACCCATCCACGGACCAACCGCGGCAAGCGTAGCTTAACCTGATTGATCGATCCGTGCGGTTGTTAGTACTTAGCCAGATGCCTCTCTGACCGTTTTAATACTCACTCATTTCCAGATACTCATCGAAGAGTGCCAGTCTTCCCGGGTCCTGCAGGTGGTAGTCCTGCTCCCACGCCATGTGCGGCTTGCTCAGGTCTCGGGTCACGGCGCGGTGGGAGCGCTGGCGCCACCAGTTGTGGAACTTCCTGCGGTGACAGGTGCAGGGGTCACATGGAGACATTCAACACAATATGACGCCAGGTCTCTCCGGACGATTAGGCAGAGGTGTGAAGTACGCCGTCATTTCACCAGTCTTGTTTAAAACCCGGTTTTCGAATGAAGAATTTGAAGTTAAGAACGTGACTAGGAGACTGTGTGTCTATTGTCCTTTGAGTCTTTTTTTATAATAAACTACGAGTCTTTTTTTAAATCAACCCGTTTTTGCCAGCGGTTTTGCCCGCGTGGAGTTTAAAAAATTATCCCATAGGAACGTACTTTCGTACGTGTTAATCCTGATTATAAACTATCTGATTGCAAATTTTATTCCAATCTGTTCAGCCGTTTTTGCGTAACAAACATCCATATATCCATACATTCATATATACAAACTTTCGCGTTTTTATATTAGTAAGGATAGCAGGTTATAAAAAAATCGCTATAATTAGGATATAAACAAGTTGATTGACTCTACAATCTGTCCTCAACAAAAGCTGAGTAGTGAGCGAAACGTGTGCTATGATGTAACGTCTAACGCTAGCAATTCGCTCACCAACGTACGTTTCGCTCACCAATGCACATAACAAACACACACGTACGTACGGCTAAACGAGCTCGACGATGTTATTGACGAATTGTTTGCCAATCATGATGATTACAGTTCTGATATACAGTCGGCTGAATCACAGATGTCACCTTTCAGCTTCAAAAAATCAGATTTACCCTGTGCGAAACATAGAAGTAACAGCAATATGTCCAACGGTGGACAAGACATAAGCAAGATGACCGACTTTAAAATGAGACTACGCAAAAAATAAGTTGTGAGCGCCTCACGTTTCGCTCACCAACGTACGTTTCGCTTACTAACGCACATTAAAGACATTCACAAACACACGTGTACGCACGGGTGTCCGAGCTCGATGAAGTTATTGACGAATTGTTTGCCGATCATGATGATTACAGTTCTGATAGACAGCCGGCTGGATCACAGATCACCTTTGAGTTTGAAAAATTCTGACTTTCCCTGTACGAAACATAGCATAGCAGCAATTTGTCCAACGGTGGACAGGACATAAGCATGTTGACCGACTTTAAAATGAGACTTAGTGAAAAATTAATGGTAAGCGCCTCCCGTTTCGCACACCAACATGCGTATCGCTCACCAACACATTTCGCTTACCAACGCATATTAAAGACATTCACAAACACACACGTACGTACGGGTATCCGAGCTCGACGAAGTTATTGACGAACTGTTTGCCGATCATAATGATAGCTAGTTGTATGCACAGTTCTGATAGACAGCCGGCTGGATCACAGATGTCACCTTTTAGTTTGAAGAATTCTGACTTTCTTGCTTGGTCGTCGCCTGGGTAGTCGTAGAAACGGCCCTGGTGAAGAGAAATGAAAATGAAAATTAAGTATTTTTAGTGTGTTGTGTGTGTGTGTGTTTTGTGTGTGTGTTTAGTGTTGTTAAATACTTAAGAAAAAAAGTGTATGTTAGTTTTGTGGCGGCATCTACACGCCACATGCGAACTAAAAATCAAAGAACTGACTTCACACAAATCCTGAATCGCGCAATCAGAATTTACCGCGCGACTGGTATAATATATCTGAATATGAACACTTGGCTGAGTCTTGGTCAGTCATTTTCATATTGCTGACTTTCAATACGCCAAGTTGTTAAACGTTGAATGATTCTAATTCAATTAACTATCGGCCTAGGCATCCAATTGGATGCCGGCGCTTAATGAACGGCCTAGGCGTCCAATTAGCTGGTTAATTTAACCAGGTGGCTGCGACATACAACGTCCCGACATTAATTGTCGGGCAGTAGCCCACCAGATACAACACCCGTCTGGTCGGAGGATCCTCCCTTTTCTACAGAGGATGATGAAAGTTGAACCACTTTAGGGGATGAAAGTTGGCGTCGGGAATCCCAGGCTGATTCCCGGCCACCGTAGGCGCGGGCTTGCGGACGCCGAGTAATGGGTAGCTCGCTGTCCGGTAAGGACCAAGCCCGGGTCGACGGCGCGTTGTGTTCCACGCGCGCCTCAAAGAGATGTCAGCACTAACTGGTGGGGTCCGCAAGGGCCGATGGCTGCCAGGGGTGCGGGTTGTTCGAAAGAGATACCGCGGCCCCTGGCACACAGGCAACTGAGGGAATACGGGTGGGTTTTAGTCAGTAAAAGTCTGACACGCCCTCCTGCTCCACCCAGAGCGGGAGAAGGCATTTGATGATTTCCCAACCAAAAAAAAGGGGATGAAAGTAACTATGGAAGTTCGTCGTTTTTGCCGATGGCCGGATTACTTAGATTAGACTTACCTTGAAGAAAGCAATATATATGAGAGACGAGTAGAAATTCATAAACTCAAAGAAGAATATCTTGAAAGTATACGAGTCTTCATACTCCGTCTGAGTTCGAGGGTTCTCCATATTGGTCAGATACACCGCTATGTTGGCGTATATCTGTAAAAAAACGTAAAGCATTAGCTTGTTTAAGTTATTACTTAAGGCCCTATTGTCGTTACGAGCGTTAATAGTTCTTATTGCAATCCGATACGGGTTAAAATCTGTTGTAATAAATTCGAATAATAAATGAACAAGCATTGTCGTAAAAATGCAAATAAAATCGTATAAAATTAGATATTAACTATTTAATAATAAATAATACATTACTGGATGCAGTTTGGCATTTGGAATTTTATGGTATATTTTTAATTATAATTATAATTGTTATTGAAGGGATATACTGGTTTTAAAGAAAATTAAGAGGTAGCTTTGATGTTTTTTTAGATGCATTAAAGTATGTTCATCACTGTATGCAAAAAAGACTTGAAAATATCACATAATTATTTGCTTTCAAAATTATTTACGGTTAAAGAGATACACTGGTTTAGAAAACCACCTTTTTGAGCGTTTTCAAGAAATCACCGCCTTAAAGCTATTTATTTGTCCTTTTACAATTCTATGTTCATATCGCAAATTACCGAAAGCTACGGGCTATCGGGACGAAAAGTCTATTTTACTCCTAATAACATCAGCTATCTATCTGCCAGTGAAACTCTTGTCAAAATCGATCCAGTCATTGCAGAGATTAGCTGGAATAAACACAGACATACAGAAAATAATAATTTTAAGTACAGTTAGCGTCAATAATATCGGGACAAACAGACTGTTCAAAATGAAATAAAAACTATGAAAATTAAACTTTATTTCTATTCTATTCTATTTTTAAAGGTTCTGGCTTCATCGGTAACGTTCGATGATTTTGCCAAAACTTTATTTCAATTCGATAAAGTTCTTGTCAGAATGACCGGTCTCGTGAACGGTCTTCATTCTGAAACATTCCTCGTGTCATTGACTTAAAATTTAATTTTTTTAGTTGTTTAAATCATTTTGAACAGTCTGTTCGGCTAGATATTTTAGATGCTGACTGTACCATAATTAAAACTTTCGTCTGTATTCAGTAAAAAACTGTTATTTTGGCATTACAAACAGCTGAGTCGTAACTAGGGTGGGTCAGGCAGGGTAAGAGCTCTGGGCGCTTATCGAAGGGGGGCACAAAAACTCGCCAATCTATTATACAAATAATAAAATTGTAACAGGCCGATGTCTGTACATTAAAGATATCGCCGCGGGAGAAGCCCTGGGCGTCGGGAATCCCAGGCTGATTCCCGGCCACCGTAGGCGCGGGCTTGCGGACGGTGAGTAATGGGTAGCTCGCTGTCCGGTAAGAACCAAGCCCGGGTCGACGGCGCGTTGTGTTCCACGCGCGCCTCAAAGAGATGTCAGCACCAAAGGGTGGGGTCCGCAAGGGCCGATGCCTGCCAGGGGTGCGGGTTGTTCGAAAGAGATACCGTCGCCCCTAGCACACAGGCAACTGAGGGAACACGGGTGGGTTTTAGTCAGTAAAAGTCTGACACGCCCTCCTGCTCCACCCAGAGCGGGAGAAGTTATTTGATGATTTCCCATCCTCAAAAAAAAAAAAAAAAGATATTGAAGAAAAAATAGTATGGGGGTCTTTATTAGAGCAACAGAAGCCAAAACAACGGTTTTTAGAATTTTTGTCTGTCTGTATGTTTGTTACCGCATCACGCAAAAACCACTGCATGGAATTGAATGCAGTTTTCAATGATGTATTCCGAGAGGTCTAACTTAAAAAATAGGCTATATATTATCAAAAAAAATGATTATCTACTTGATTCTAAAGTCCACGCGTATGAAGTCGCGGGCAAAAGCTAGTTATTAAATAAAAATAAACAAGTGCGAATCGAACTCTTGCGCCGAGGGTTCCGTACCTACCCATTATACCGTCATAATAAAAAAGATATGGGTAAAATTAGATTTTCGCGAAAACTTCTAAGTACCAAAATTCACCTTAATTCTCATTTTTTTTTTATTTTTTGGAATTTTTCTTTTTCTTTTTTTGTGCTGTAAGACGTTGCTTTTTGCCAAATTTCGTGATTCTAGGTCAACGGGAACTACCATAAAGGTTTTCCACCCAAAACCTATAGGGTACTTCCGGTTGACCTAGAATTGTCAATTTTGGTTAAAAGCAAGGTCTTATAACACAAATAAAGAGTAGTAGCCGGTGCGCGCAACGGTTAACATAGCTTTTGTTTCACTCTGTGTTTAAATAAAATTTGATATTGTGGAAACTATCAAAACTCGGCCATAAAAGTTACACCAGAAGAAAAAAGATCTTGTGAGGATTTAAACAACATAAATAAAAACGAAATCTACCGAATAAAATTCAAACAGCAATAATCAAGTAAAGAAAAAAAAATCAGTGAATTTTAGAATACACAGTCATCGTTGGTGGCGGTCATTGACCCCGCCTCCACTTCTTCGGCACACACAAATATCGCAGCTCATTGGACGCAACACTGGGCATCTACATCGCATAAAAATATCGAACTCAATTAAAATGAATTGCCCAGCTTGCAGTCAACCAATACACAACCACTGAAGAGACAGTAAAATGCACTGGATGCTCAGTTAAGTACCATAACGCATGCCTTAGCATGACATCTGCAATGTCAGCAACAACTGGTGGGGTCCGCAAGGGCCGATGCCTGCCAGACGTGCGGGTTGTTCGAAAGAGATACCGTCGTCTCTGGCACACAGGCAACTGAGGGAACACGGGTGGATTTTAGTCAGTAAAAGTCTGACACGCCCTCCCTCTCCACCCAGAGCGGGAGAAGTTATTTGATGATTTTCCAGCCTCAAAAAAGAAAACATGACATCTGCCTATTATTTAGAAAACAAGCACGAACTTAGGAAATGCTGGCGCTGCCCAGACTGTGCTAATATCACTCGTCGCTTTAGGAATAATAATACCCGTGTCTAAAAACTAAACCTGTCACCACTAAACGACACCACAACGTCAATTGACGATGCAAAAGATAATGAATCTAACACAAACATTACTACAAATGTCGAATCTAAAACCCCCAACCAAAGTATTCAAAACACCACCACAACACAGGAAAGCACAACAGAGGGCCTTTCAATAACCTTAGGTTTAGACAGTCTCAGTAAACTGCTAGATTCTAAACTGAAAAAGAACAATCACTCCCTACTCATTGTACTAAAGAACACGATTCAAAACGAAATACAAAAAAACTATCACAGAGTTAAAGGAAGATATTTTAAAAGATACCCACAAACTTACACGCGAGCAGGAAAATGTTAAAAGCGGCATAAACACACTACACGAAGAAAACGAAGAACTTTAACAACAAATAAAAGAAATGAAACTAAATATGACAATAATAGGGAATCAACAACAGGACAGTAATTTAAAAAAAAAACATTGTATTGTTTGGACTTACGGAATATGACCAAGAATCCGAGAATCATTACACTATCGCATAGTTGTAGCATTCAAAGATATTTTAAATGTTGACCTGACCGGATATAATTAGGGTATTTCACGTATAGGAAGATACAACAACTCTCGGAGACCGATTATTATTGAGCTCATAAGGAAACGAATGACGAAATATTTAATTGTCAACGCAGCGTACTTTAAACATACAGGGCTTTTTATTTTTGAATACCCACTTCGACAAAACAAAAAACATTACAAGAAAACTTACGCTCAGCAAGACAACAAGGACACCACGCAATTATTAAAAATAATAAACTTGATGGCGGATGTCGGATTAGAGTGACAATTGACAAGCTGTCACTGACGGAGCGTCACATTTGTGGTAGCTAGGCGGTACATTCACTTCTGGTTGAAGCTACATAGTATATAGTTATCTGTGGGCTGAAGGACCGCCGGCCCCGACCGACCCTTGCTCGTTGAAGCGCCAGCCCGCGCCGCAGCTGAGCCAGTAGCTTTAAATTCCCCCTCTAATAATAATAATGCCAATATTTCGATCCAGCCTGTCCCCAATACTGATAGCTGTCCCCCTATCAGTGACGCCCTGAGCCGAGGTCCGTACCCCACAGGGGGTGCCCTCAGCGTGCAGTCGCTTAGTTTGTAAATTTTAGTTTGTAAGCCCTGGCTGGAGGCGTTAAGATTAACTTCTTAATGGCAGCCCCAGGAAAGCCCGGTTGAGCAGTCACGGCCTCTCAAGGCCAACTGCGAGATGCCCAACAAAAAAAAAAAGGACCGCCGGCGCACCACGTTAACGACGAATCGTTTAAATCCGGCACAATCCTAAACGTATTTTGATTTATTTTATGTGTAATCGATTACTAGATTATAATTGCAGTGGAATATATGATTATTTTGTTAATTAGCATCTAAATCAACATTTTTTAACCCACGTGGACGATGGATCATACTGATACAGGCCATCCTGAGCCTATAAACTAATGTTAAACGGACGACAACAAGAACTCACTGCAATGAACAAACAAAACTACTCAACAAAAAAAACCTGACTTCAACTAACCTATTGATTCACAAAACAACGATATGCCTCATGAAAACATAAATAACACAAACGAACGCGTCACAGAGTTCCCTCGGGCTTACACAAATAAAAAGAACAGTTTTCGTCCCTCAAGATATTAACATCACAGTATTTGCAAAATATCAACAATAAACTGCACATTAGAAACATTTATCGATGAAAAAGCAATGTACCAAACACTTTGTATATCGGAAACATGGTTATCACAGGGAAATAAATAATTAATTACCTGCAATACATCCTCGCTGCGTCATACTGTCGACTGAACTGTGAAGGCGGCGGTGTATGCATACTATTACGAAAAGACTTAGAATTTATTGAACGAAAGGATATTATGGATATGTCGGTTGAGTACATCATTGAAGTATGTGCCATTGAATTGCCTAAACTTAAAACTATATTAATAACGTTGTATTTGAACAATAGACAGCCTGATGTATTCTATATAGACAATTAAAACTAATTCTTGAACTTCTATTAAAAACATATAATAAAAATAAAATCGTATTCGGAGGTGATTTCAATGTAAATGTCTTGGAAAATAGCTTGCAAACCAAAACATTATTAAACTGAATGCTAGAATATAACTTCATCCAATGTATTAACAAACCAACACGAGTGACAAAAACCACTTCAAGTTGTCTTGATCTAGTATTTATAAACTTTGACTCTAAATTATTAATTAGGTACTCAGGTGCACGATTACGGGTTTTCCGATCATAAAGGAATAGAAGTAAACTTTAAAAAAAAACTAGACGCCGCGACTACTAGACGCAAAGACTGGACAACTAAAAAACGCATTCTTAATTGTAAATCCATGGAAAAATTAAAATTTTCATTAAAACATATTAATTGGAACTTAATAATAAGCTCGGGAAAAACCATGAACGAAAATTACAACTCATTCGAAAATCTCTTACTCAAAATATTAAATGACTGTATACCCATAAAAACAATAAAACTAAGTGGAAACAAAAGGAAAGATTGGTTGGCAAGAGGCATTAAAATATCATGCAAAAATAAACGGTTGTTAAGGATTGTAACCTCTTACTCTAACGACCCTTTTTTTTTTTACGTGGAGAAATGCTCATGCATACTGCGCTACCACGGGGAGATAGCGCAGTTATGTGGGACTCTAACCCACTAAAACTCCACGGTGTCCTCCAGTGCCGCTTATGGCGGGAACACGGGAACGCGAAAGACATCCGCGAACCCGCCGCGGCCGTCCGTCACCGGACCCTCCTCTCAGGGGAATGACCCCCATCACCGGCGCACCAGAACACACGGCACGCCGGACCACCCCGGGCACCAGACAGCGCATGGGTGCCAAACGACCCCGTGTATGGCACCCTTGGTCCCCCTGCGGCGGGTCAGGATAGTGGCCCCGCCGCCTACCACTTTTCGGCCGCAGGGGATAGGGAGAGCGGCCTACGCAATACCGACACTCCTCCTCCCCTGCGGCCCCACCGCGTCCGCCATCTAACGACGGCAGCTCCGTCCAGACCGCGGAAGGTGAGGAAAGTGGCGATCTCCATACACCACTCCTCTCCCGCCGCGGCCCACTACCCCCAGCACCAGTTGCTATGCCACCCCGCGGCACCGCAACTGGTTGGCCGCTACGTCGTCGGCTTAGCGGACAAAGCCCTGACGAGCGGCCCCTCCTCGGGTTCCTCTTCGCTTCACCGTGGGTGGGGAAAACCACGGCTACTGAGCCCCCCCGCAACGACAATGCGGGAACCCACCGGGGGGTACTCTAACGACCCTGTATTATCTAAACAATATAAAATATATGAGAAAACATTAAAACCAAAAAAAGCAATTTATTTTTTTACAATATATCCGGGAGATCAGAAACTCAACTAACAAAACTAAATCGATGTGGAAAATAATTAAAGAACGTACTAGCAAAAATTTGACTAAGACACAACAAAACATAACATTGACGATCCACGATAAACTTACGTTCGACCAAAAACAAGTATCTAACTCATTCAATGATTTCTTCGCTTCAGTAGGACAAACAAGGTGGGGTGGGGGACTCAGAGCTGCGCGGCCGGCCTGTGCTCCGACCAACAGAAAACACTATGTTTTTTACATCCACCTACATCTCAAAAAATAAAAAAAATATAATAAAGAATCTAAAAGGCTAATTTAGTCATGGAT
This sequence comes from Antitype chi, assembly GCA_947359405.1. Classification (NCBI taxonomy): domain Eukaryota; kingdom Metazoa; phylum Arthropoda; class Insecta; order Lepidoptera; family Noctuidae; genus Antitype; species Antitype chi. The sequence continues at coordinate 3,713,241 of OX375836.1, read as the reverse complement.
TATACGAACTATCCTAATAATAAAAACGTGTGCTGAGGAACTTATATTACCATACGATCTATTAATTTATCAATCATTTTCTGAAGGGGTATTCCCAGACGCGTTAAAACGAAAACCTATTCACAAAAGAAACTCGAGGTCAGATCCACATAATTATCGTCTTATTGTACTATTACCTACATCGTCAAAATGATCGAAAAAGCAATGTGCAAACGCTTTTATAACTTTTGTGAAAAGTTTAATGTTTTCAAATGAGTGTCAAAATGGTTTTCATAAAAAAAAAGATCCACGATATTAGCAACATCCAAAAAATACTTAACGTTTTAAATAATAACAAATTCGCTATCGGAATCTTACTTAACATGACCAAGGCATATGATAAGGTGCTGTATAACGTATTGCTAGACAAACTACACGGTATCGGCGTCAGAGGAATAACTCACGAGTGGTTAACATCCTACCCACACAACCGAGAACAATTTGTAGAAATCGAACATTGGGATCATGACACTAGGGAATTCAAACTAATACGCTCTAATAGGCTTTTTTTTTGGGTGGGAAATCATCAAATAACTTTTTCCGCTCCGGGTGGAGCAGGAGGGCGTGTCAGACTTTTACTGACTAAAACCCACCCGTGTTCCCTCAGTTGCCTGTGTGCCAGGGGCCGCGGTATCTCTTTCGAACTACCCGCACCCCTGGCAGGCATTGGCCCTTGCGGGCCACATCAGTTGATGCTGACATCTCTTTGAGGCGCGCGTGGAACACAACGCGCCGTCGACCCCGGCTTGATCCTTACCGGACAGCGAGCTACCCATAACTCGCCGTCCGCAAGCCCGCGCCTACGGTGGTCGGGAATCAGCCTGGGATTCCTGACGCCAAGGGCGTCTCCCGCGGCGGCTACGGCCGTGAGGGCGCATATACTGCCTCCCCCTCACGTGCGCCGCCTCCTTCTTTGCGAGCATTACTGCTTCGCAGGAGGTGACGGCTACCCATGCACTCTCGCTCCGTACCATGGCCTGGACCAGGGCCGGACGCGAGAGATAGCCGCCGCCGATGGCCTCCACGAGGACACGGCGGTGCTCCGCCTAAGCCGGGCAGACCTGCACCGTGTCCTCAGACGCTCTAAAAGGCTTTGCATTAATAATTCGATACCGCAAGGAAGTGTTGTCGGTTGTTTGTTATTCTTAATTTATATCAACGACCTCCCTAATATACTAGCGGAATCGTGCGTACTGTTCGCCGATGATATTTCAATAACAACTTCCTGTAACAACTCTCAACTCTTACATGAGAATCTGAACAATATAATGTTCAATATTCAAAATTGGATGAAAGACCACAATCTAGAAATTAATTTCTCGAAAACCAAAATTATGCAATTTAGGCCTTACAAAAAAAAACCAGTGACCATAAATTTTACGTTTGACGGTATCAAATTAGACTGCGTAGCAAGTTTACCTTGTTGGGTCTTGAATTAGATATCCACATGAACTGGAAATGTTATACAGGAAAAGATTTTATTCAGTGCGCAAACTGTAACCATGAATTCAGCATATCATTCTAGACCCCCAGCGCAGAATTTTTTCGTCGATTATACAAAGAAAAAACAGCTGTTCCATACATGCACTACGTGAGAGCTCACGTAGTGCATATACAGGAGAAGTTTAAAGTTTAGTTTTTTTGAGCAAAAAAAACTACGGATTTAAAAATTACCCTATCCACTATGCATATGCATAATATGCTTGGGGAAATAGTGTCGATAGCAACGACCTGTTTATCCTACAGAAAAAATGCATTAGGATAATGGTTTATATTGACAATGTCGTTAGTTGTAAGCCGCATCTTAGGAAACACCAACACAACAACCATCAATTTATATTCTAGAAATCTGTAAATTCGTTAGACAATTAACTGCTACCTTAAAATTATAAATTGCATGAATGATTGTGTAGTCATAGTTTTTATAGCGTCAAAGAATTATTTCACTATAAATGTAAAATATGCTTGTGTACATTTGTACGCTATATAACTGTTAAGCAAAAACATGCATGCTCTTGCTATTTTGTTTTTTTTTTACCATCTTTTTATACCATGTTTTACAGCAAATAAATATTATTCTTATTCTTTGACCAACCTCGCAGATATGGACCTCGTTCACGTTTTAAAAACACGCTCGTAATACCACAATCAAGGCTAAAATTGCACAGCACAAGTCCTCATGTAACATCAATCAAAATATATAATAAAATAACTAACGATCTATAAATGGAACAAAATGATAAAATATTTATTAAACGGCTCAGAAAACTACTGGTCGATAAATGCTATTATACACTGAACGATTTTTTTAATGATGACATCAAATAGGATGACTTTCACCATTATTTTATTCATATTTAGACATTAATTTAATTATTTTTATTTGACTTTTGTTTTATTTGATTTTTAGTACGTTTTATTATTAGACTTATTTTGTATTTTTTTTTACATTATTGAAATCCGTGACATAATTATAATATTCATTCCTTCTTATTTAATTTCTTTCAATGGATTTGTATTTTACAAATATACCGTATTAATGTTATGTTATGTGTTTACTTCAAATTACTTAATTGAATTTTAATGGTACCCTAAACTGTAATATTATTTATTTTAAAATGATTAGTTTTTTAATGATAACCCAATACCTATTTTTTGGAAATTATGACGTTCTACACACTTATTAATTTTAAAGCATGCTACTCATAATGTACTCAATTGGTGCCCCACAGGGTCCATGTGAACTTTTTAAATAATATTAAGATTTTGAACACACATGAGATACGCAAAAAAGATTTGATTTGATTTACAGGGAAAAATTCCGAAATTGTAAAAAGTTGTAAATTAGGTAAATTTTGGTACTTACAAGTTTTCGCGGAAATCTAAATTTGTCCATATCTTTCTATCGTGTTGACTCAGGACCTTGATTTTTATACCATCACAAATTCATCAATATCCAAATTAACTAAATGACTAAACGACATTCAGCCATCTGGTTAAACATTGCGCTCAATGACTTGGCTAGTTGTCCTTCAGCTATTTAATTGGATACCGGCGTTTAATTAACCGCCTAGGCGTCCAATTAGCTGCTTAATTTAACCAGATGTCTGCGACACATACATACCCACATTCATACATACATACCGCTCAAAATCATAAACCACCTTTATGCTTTGCCAGATAAAAAGAAATGACGTTTTGATCTGGTAGGAATCGATCGACCCGTGAGACTGTCGCTTAGCCACGAGCCCCACTAATAAGACTTACCTTAGTCAGAATCATGATGGTGATCAAGTTGATCATGGCAGCTGTCATGGTGGTGAAGATCTTGGCGTGGTTCTGTATGAAGAAGCCGGTGCCGCCGTAGATGACGGACACCATGGATATCCTGTAGATGATGGTGCCGAGAACAGCGCCCATGACTATTGAGATCTGGTGAAGAGATAAATAAAGCGTAGATAAATAAAGTCTAGCCTAGGAAACCATCGTGAGGAAGCCGGCGTGACCTAGAACCAACAAATTCGAAGACATGTGAATTACGGCTCACTTCATCTTTCAGAGAATAAACAATAATTATTAATTACGTAATAAATAAAAATAAACGTACGGTTTTTAACAATGTTACTAAATACATAATGTATATAATTTATAAAACAATTATAATTCTTAAATTCAATTCTGTATTCATAAAACAGTATAACTTACTAACTACCTAACTAATCATATTTATCACATTAAACACGCAGTGTTCTTTCTTCTCTCTCCTACTTGATCTATGCCAGGGCTGTCCAAACTACGTACTTTCGCGGGCTAATTAAATTGACCACAAAAGCTGGAGGGCCGCAGAAAAAGATATTTTCAGTTTTCAAGTTAAAAAAAATATGGTTCTTCGTTAATTTATCTTTAACAATCATATCGATATCAACGTCAACATTCGTTGTTGCCAGACGCATTGCATGTAGAAGTGACTCATCTGACAGTGAAGATCTATACTTAGATTTTATAAAGTTCATTGTTGAATACGCACTTTCACATAAATAAGTGCTGCCCATCATCAATCCCCTTTTCAAGCCAAAATTTGTTTGTTTGGGGAAACGAACGCCAAGGATCTTAAAAAAATCCATTCCAGTTTCTGTTCTACCCTTGTAAATGGGATCTGACTGTACGTCACATAATTCCAACTGGTATTCAGTTTTACGCTTTCGATTTGAATTGTTAATGGATGCGTAAAAAGAGATAAATCGCTCTCTAATTCTTTTCTCGTTTTGACAACTAATTCTATTATCCAAACTATTTATGTCCGAATATATTTTCGGAATAAAACATGTGTCGCGGGCCGCATGAAAACAAACCCCGGGCCGTTGTCTGGACAGCCCTGATATATGCTGTGCCCAACAGGGTTCATAATTTGTGACTCATATTATTTCCCTACCAACTATAAAAATTATGGTACGCAGTAAAGAATTGAGAACTGCTAAGGAACAATAGTGGCCCAGTTGAACCCAAGCAGGCACTTTTCTTTGTGTATGTTACTTCATCACCATTTCTCTCAAAATGGTGAATAAAAACATCATGAGAAATCCTATAATGTCCTAGATTTTAGATTTACCAGGCATAAAAGGCCTGTATCCCAGCAGTGGCAAAATTTAAAAAAGTGCGTGGAGTCCCTCCGCGCGGAAGAAGTGAAACCGACTCAATCTGTTGCGTCGGTGGCGTTAAACGTTTAACACAACCTTGTTGGAAGTCGCATAAGAAGTTTCACTTCAAAAAGTGCGTGGAGTCCCTCCGCGCGGAAGAAGTGAAACCGACTCAATCTGTTGCGTCGGTTGCGTTAAACGTTTAACACAACCTTGTTGGAAGTCGCATAAGAAGTTTCACTTCAAAAAGTGCGTGGAGTCCCTCCGCGCGGAAGAAGTGAAACCGACTCACTCTCTTTCTCTCTCCTATTTTCTGCTTTTGTGTATCTTTCTTTCTTTCTCCCTCGGTTGCGTTAAACGTTTAATGCAACCTTTAGCGTTAAACGTTTAATGCAACCTTGTTAGAAGTCGCATAAGAAGTTTCACTTAAAAAAAAATACTTAGTGTTATGTCTGAGAGCAGTGTTGGCCACTGGGCCACGACTTACGAATGATTAAAATGCCTAAGATTGTACATCTTAGGGTTTTACCCAGGGAGGCATTTACATCATCATCACTTCAGCCAAAAGACGTCCACTGCTGGACATGGGCCTCCCCCTCAAAAATCGCCATTTTGACGGGTTCTATGCTTCTTGCATCCAGCGGATTCCTGCGGCCTTCACCAGATCATTGGTCCATCTTGTGAGAGGCCTTCCAACTCTGCGTTTTCTGGTACGCGGTCGCCATTCCAGAATCTTACAGCTCCATCATAAGGAAGCATAGACCCGGTCGAAGTGGCGGAGCTTGGGGGAGGCCTATGTCCAGCATTGGACGTCTTTCGGCTGAAATGATGACGATGATGATGATGAAGTCTTACCATAAACAACACTGCAGAGCTACTGGCCACATACTTGGCCGTCTTCTGCCAGGTCGGTAAATATGGCTCCTTCTCTTTTGTCACAGGATTCGTCCGGTATGTCTTCACAGAAGCTTCGAATTCTGGTCTAGGATCTTCATCCTGGAGAAAGAATTTAGGGTTTTAATATTTACCTACAACGCTCAGATACACGCATACATAAAGAAGAAAGAAAGAAAAATTGTTTATTCTGCACAAACAAAACGCACATTATAAAAATAAAATAAAATAAAAAAATAATATAAAATGAACCCATACAAAGTAGCCAAAAGCCCCGTATTCACGAAGAAAAAGTTTACAATTTTGTCCATTACTTGTTGATGTCAGGGCTAGTGACCAAAGACATTATATAGACGTTATGAAACTGGCAAACACACACACTTTAATTATTAATAATTATGTCACTCTGTTTCTTTCTTATTTTCTGAGTACTTCGTAATTGGCGTAATGTTTAGAATAATTATTAATAATGTTATACTCTTTGTCAGCTGTGAAGATACCTTATCTTACTAATATTATAAACGCGAAAGTTTGTAAGTATGGATGGATGGATGTTTGTTACTCTTTCACGCAAAAACGGCTTAACGGATTTGGATGAAATTTGGCACACAGATAGATTATAACCTAGATTAACACATAGGATACTTTTTATCCCGGTAGTACGTTCTCGCGGGATAATTTCCGATCCCTACGCGGGCGAAGCCGCGGGCGGAATCGAGTAGTAAATAAATAAATAAATGTTTTTGCTTTTCCTGATAACTTTTGAATGAGTATAAGAAGTAATGGAAACGGCTTAATTTATTTTGAACAAACTTTTGGCAGTGGCTTCGCGCGCGTGGCGGTATTGTTCTACCGGAACGTACTACCGGGATAAAAAGAATCCTATGTGGTAATCCAGGTAATAAACTATCTGTGTGCCAAATTTCATCCAAATTCGATCAGCTGTTTTAGCGGGATTGAGTGACAAACATACAACTTACACAATAATAATAAGTAGGATAGCATTCTTACAGAAACAGTTAATTTAAAAAGAACTGCCATCGAATTTTAAAGTTAAAACTACCCGCCTATGTAATATTATCCTTATCATACTAGTTAATGTTATTTCCACTTAAATGAATATCAACCATATTTCAGAATGAATTGAGTTAATTTCTGAATGAGCAGTATAAGTAGTACTTATGTTTGAAGTAGTACCGCAAACGGATCCTTATGAGTGTGTTTATAGGTTGTGTGGCGGTATCAATAACGCCACATGCGAACTACGCATCAAACACCTGACGTCACACGAATCCTGCATCGCGCAATCAGAGTTTACCGCGTGACTGTATACAGGGTGTCCGGTATTTAATAGATAGTCTTGAAATGGTTCATGGTAAAACTACTCGTAATAGCCATTCAGAAAACAACATTTTTTATTTGTATTTAATCTGTAAAAAAAACAACCGACTTCCGAAAAAATACTACAAAGTGAAAATACAAAGTGAAGTGAAATTTCGGAAGGCGGTGACAAAAATATAAAATACATACCTATCCAAAGACACCGACTTCCGAAATTAAAGTAATTTTTCACTTTGTAGTGATTTATCGGCTGATTAAAAAAAAAACATATAAAATACAAATAAAAAATGATTTTTTCTGAATGGCCATTCGTTCTAGCATGAACCATTTCAAGGTTATCCATTAATTATACCGGACACCCTGTATATAGAACATCCTGACATCAAACTGTCGGGCAGTAGCCCACCAGACCCGACACCAGTCTGGTCGGAGGATCCTCCCTTTTCTATAGAGTATGAGCGAACTTTACACCCTGTTCCTCATACCTTTAAAGTTGCTTTTCTAAAAACACATATTTGTTTAAAAGTTTAGAGACTAAATCAAGAATGCAGTAAAGAATGATCACTCCTCAATCGATTTGTTTGCAAGCAGCTTGGCGTCTATTGTTACCATTTTATCTAAAAACTGTAGTGTCTGATTGATCCAATTAGTAGTTGATCATGCATTCCTGCCTATGTCAAAATATAAAGTCATCTTCACTCACTCACTGCTCATCTGAATTACTCACATACATCTCCTACTAGTCTAATACTTCACACAAGATAAACACTCACTCACACATCGTCTCACAACATGACTCAATAACTTCTGCTCAATTTTCTTATAGTTAGGTAATTTTTTTTTATTTTTATTGTTATTTCTTCTCACTTTATTTGTGTTAATCAAATAGTTTAAATTTCACTTAGTTTTGATTTTCTTTTTATGCATACCTATTGTTTAACTTCAGATCTTGCACGGTATCTCTGTTAAGCTAATGCTAGCCGTGGAAGGGGCCTGGTGACCTGAAACACAGGTTTTTTTTCGAAAAACCTATATTAGGCACCAGTCTCTCACAAGGATGGCATACAGCTGGGACATTCTATGTACACTTTTAATTTAAGTCAGCTTTGTGAAGAGAGAATAAATGATAAATTATTATTATATATTATATGTATTTACTTAATGTAATAGTTTAATTATGTATTTAGTTAGTTTTAAGCTTAGTTTATCACTTACATAATTAGTTATTTAGTCTAAACATAGTTTATAACTCGCACAACAATACCCCATTGCTATCTGTGGAGGCTTGTAAATGGCTTTCATAATTTACCTTACTATTCCTTTCGTACTGATAGCTGTAAGCCACCCAAACACAATAAAATAAAATAATCAAAAATAAGTAGAAAGTTACAAACGTGATCAACGCCACCCATGTCCCACTCCCACCTCAATACAGACTGCTTGCGTTTCCATAGCTCTAGGAATGTAGTCGCTGAAAATAGAAAAAAAAACTGTCATTAAATAGGGTATTACACTCATTTTTGAAAAGTGTCTTCCTAATAAACCGATTAATCGATTAGTGCCATAAAAATGCATTTAAATTTTACATTTTCAAATTTCGCGCGTATTTTGACGAAAACGCTGGACGCAGTAGACGCCATATTGCTCTGTGGGTATGACGTCAGTTTGCTAAAAACAAATGCGCTGATATTTTGTATGAAAATTGTTTATAATTTAAAAAAAATTTGTTATTTTTCTACTTATCGTTGGTTTGCTGTTCCTGAATGCAAAATATGATTTAAATAAAAATTACTTTGGTTACCAAAATAATAAAAGTACAAAGTTGCTCAGTTGACATGCCGTATGACGAAATAACATGGCGGCTACTATTTCATGGTGTTCAAAAACAGATTAAAAAAACTGAAATCTTTAAATTTAATTTTAAAATTTATTTTGTTGTTTCATGAACTAAAATTAACATTTTCCGACTGAATTTTGCCTAAGTTATCTCAATAATATATTTTTAGATTTTTTCTCGTGTATAGTCAAATACCCTTTTGCAGGGCCTCTCTAAAGTGCGTATTACACTGAATGGTGCCGATCCATACGTCATGTTCGTGAACGGGCGCCGCCAGTAGGGACTGGTCATCTCTTAGCTCCCACGGCTTATTTTAATTTCTGAATTGTTATTTTATTTTTGTTTTAATTACGGACGCTTTTAATGTGCACGTCTTTTTATATCTGTCTCACATTGATAATTTCAACTTAATGATGTAACCAACTTTTTGGACCAAAAACATGATTTTAAAAGAGTATCCATGGAGTTTCTTGCTCGTTCTTCTCCATAGGTACCTACGCTTAGGGAAGGGCAACTAGCTTCATCTTTCTAACTCACCGACCTTGACAGTTCAAAAGTGCCTGTAATTGGTTTATTTGAAATAAATCCTTTGAGTTTGACTATCCAATTTTTTGGAAATCTATTTAGGAAATCGGAAGATGTAATTGCAGATAGAACAGTTGGATCCGATTTAGTGAGATCGGAAGGTCCCGACCGCACTGCTTCCTAAATTGTTGCAACCTATTGTAATTCTGTCATGACCAGAGATCGGATATTCGGATCCATATTTACCTAAAGATAATTTTTAGCTATGAAAGTATGGAAGCGGCTTTATAAATTATTTGTAATATTTATTAAATCCCCGGGATTCTTGGATTGCATAACGATTCAGATGTGTATTAATTTAAAATTAATGTTTAACCCGTTACAAATATGTGTATGTACTGGAGGAGGGGTGGTTTGTATTAGTTAAAGCAAAAAATAAACAAATTACTTACCTAAATTAAGACTTTTTCGATACAAAAGCGCATTCCATGTTAGGCAACATCTCAACTTTAGGTGAATATGCATCCGAATATCCGATCTCTGGTCATGACTGAGTCGTCTGTCCGATTTAGAATCCAATTTAGTTCCAGTGTTATCACTAACTGCCAATTTCCTAATCAGAGTGTTCCTAGTTGGAGTTTCTACAAATTGGGTAGTGTAGTCGATTCGCACAAATTAACTCGCCCAAATCGGGCGAATCGTCACTTTAAAAAAATAATTACGTTTTCTATAAGCGACTCGCACGAAGTTTATATTTAGAAATACGTATTTATAAGACAATATTACAACTCACCCCAAAAAGACATAAAAATCGCAAAGAAGACGGTAGCCGGGTTGTCAAACAAATATGTCAGTTTGGCAAATACACAGGATTCTGCTAACGTCTGGTATTTGCACGCTTTGTCACAGAGAGGGCAAAGGGTAGTGTTGCCGGGGCCTTTGGTGTCGCAGATCTCTTTACTGAGGACAAAGAAGGAACAATGACGATGAGATAAAAAACTAAAAAACACGCTTTAAAAACCAAACTATAAAAGTTGAAAATAATTTAATTCAATTAAAAAGCGTGGGGTGCTTTTTGAGGTATTTTTATAATCAATTAATGTCAAGCATCCCACGCTTTTTAATTGAATTAAATTATTTTCTCCTTTTTTAGTTTGGTTTTAAAGCGTGTTTTTTAAACTATTATTTATTTTTTAAATATTTTTGTTCTTCCGAGAAATTTGTTTTTTTATAATTTTTGTACCATTGTGTTTATTTTAGTATGTGATCTTCCTGTGCAAGTCACAATAAATACTTTTTTTTTCTTTCTTTCAATAAACCATTGCCTATTTAATACAGTCCACTTTTATTTGCTCCCCGCGCTGACACTTACCTTGGAATGTTATCTTGTGAATCCATGCTCGCTAAGCCGTACAGAAAGCAGAGAGTCCCCACAATAGCGGGTGCATACAGCATCTTGGTGTAGAAGCCGAGCCAGCAGAAGTACAGCCCTATCTTGTCACCGAAGTATCTCCGGACTAACCAGAGAGGTTGTTTTTTGTACCATTTGCAGGGACGGGCCCATTCGAGGTACAGGAGCTAGAACGAATATAGAATTGAGATTTGGATAAGGGATCAGCAAAGGGGGAACATTTTACAAATTAGAAAATACCTATTCATCAAGACCGTTAAGGCCCATAGTACCCTCATCTCCCGTCTGAATGCTAAAGCACGACTGCCGCCCGCGCCCGCGCAGGGCACCTCTGAGCCTTTATCTCAAAATGGGGATATTCCTTGGCAAATGTTGATTAATTTACAATTGTGCTCTAGCGATTCTGTGGTACCTCTAACTATCTATTTTTCAGTGTATTTTTTTTTTTCCAAATAACGAGGCGTTTAGTAGGAGTATGGAATAGAAGCCAAAATATTGCGTGTTGGAAAATATTTTATTACAGCAAAAGTATTAACCATACAAAAAAGTACCCTCGGCAAAATGATCTATATCTATGAATCTATAGCAAAATCATATATTTTTCATATCTTCAAGACAAGCCGTTAATGAGCAGTACGGTTCATAAAGTGACCGTGTTACGCTACCAAACGGGACTTAGACGAGAGTTCATCCGGCGCGAGCTGGCAACATCGCATTTGAAATGGTTTTTCGTGATTATCTTTTTAAGTTTAAATCAAAGTACTGTTTTTTGTCAGCCAAGTACTAGATCGTTGTTATTTATAAGTTTGTATGCTATTTATTATTTACAGATCTTTTGGTATTTACTAATAAAAATCGACACACCGTTAATTAATTTCTATTTGCAGTACTGATTACGATTCAATGTTTTTATTTAAGAGTAAATTTAAAAAAAGTAATTATAAATACCAACGATCTAGTGCTTGGCTGAAAAAAAATGTACTTTGATTTATATTTAATAAAATAATCACGAAAAATCACTATAAACGCGACGTTACTAGCCCGCGCGGGATGAGCGCTCTTAATAAAATTGTCTCGACGTTTTTGTAATGGTTGCCACTAATAATGGCTCTCAACAGTTGCAGTGGTTGGGAATAATGTGTCGGGCTCGTCCCAAATGATTGGAATTATCATAATATTTATCGGTGGGAAATCATCAAATAACTTATCCCGCTCTGGGTGGAGCAGGGGGGGGGCGATCTGTGTGCCAGGGGCCGCGGTATCTCTTTCGAACAACCCGCACCCCTGGCAGGCATCGGCCCACGCGGACCCCACCATTTGGTGCTGACATCTCGTTGAGGCGCGCGTGGAACACAACGCGCCGTCGACCCGGGCTTGGTCCTTACCAGACAGCGAGCTACCCATTAATCGCCGTCCGCAAGCCCGCGCCTACGGTGGCCGGGAATCAGTCTGGGATTTCCGACGCTCAGGGCGTCTCCCGCGGCGAATAAATCGTTCTACTTACCCTTCTATCAGTAACACCGCCATCAGTCATGTCAACTTCGTATCTACCTTCGTGCAAAGGGTAGCACGCTGAGTATGTGTTGTCATTTAGAAGGCGGCGGATTCCCATCTGAAATGTCAAAGAGAACTTAATTTAGAGTTTCCAGAGTGTATTAAAAGAGTTTTGATGAGTGATGATCAGAGATCGGATATTCGGATGCATATTCACCTAAAGTTGAGATGTTGGCTAACATGAAATGCGCTTTTGTATCGAAAAAGTCTTAATTTAGGTAAATAATTTGTTTATTTTTTGTTTTAACTAATACAAACCACCCCTCCACCAGTCCTATGTACTGGTGGAGGGGTGGTTACACATATTTGTATCGGGTTAAACATTCGTTTTAAATTAATACACATCTGAATAGTTATACAATCCAAGAATCCCGGGGTTTTTAATAAATATTACAAATAATGTATAAAGCCGCTTCCATACTTTCATAGCTAAAAATTATCTTTAGTTAAATATGCAACTGAATATCCGATTTCTGGTGATGATACAATAATTATAAGTCCTCTTGACAGCATTTCGGTAACGGCGCAGCCAATCTCAACGGAAATTAGCCAAGTATACAGCAGATATTACAGTGCACAAGTGTGTGTGCTGACAGTAGCACTCTCTATACCGTCACTCTCATAGTCCGATGGGACGGCAATCCGACACGACCGGAGAGAGATCAGGCGAAGTCAGGAGCTCCAAGGCAAGAAAAAATGCCCATACCTGGGAATCGAACCCAGGACTGCACGCTCAGCAGTCGCTCTTAGGTTTAAAGAACTTTATTTCTCATAAGAACTTAAAAATAACAGTTCGCTTATAATGAGATACTTAAATTAACTATAACTAGTAGGTACTATTAATATTAGGCACCTCTAGGGTGTTGGAAGCATTGCATTAGCATTATTTTATTTAAGATGTTATTAGGTATTGTCTTAATCTAAGTTTGAATGTGGGTACACTGTCACACTTTTTTATGTCTTCCGGTAAACTATTGAACAGCCGTGCTCCTTCAACCAGTATTGTTTTTTTTTGCCATAATTAGTGCGAGCGTGAGCTGGTTTTAACTGGATTTTGTTTTTATTCCTTACGTTGTATGTTATCTTTTTCCTGTGTAGGTGTATGTTTGATTGTACAGATTTGGTGATGATTTTTTTAATAAGGACGCAAGTGCAGTATGTGTAAAGTTGAGTTATATTGAGTAGTTTGGTTTTTTTGTACAGTGTTCTTGTCGGAGTTACATAATTATAGTGAAATAATGTTTTTATAATTTTGTTTTGTGTTCTTTGTAGTGGGACTAGGTAAGTTTTCGCCGCTGACCCCCATAGCTCAATTAAATATTCAAGATGAGATTTTACTAGAGAATTATATATTATTTTACGTACTTTATTTGGAATGCAGTTTGAAACTTTACGTAACGCTGCTAGTAATGACATTAACTTTGTTTTGATTTGGTTGATGTGAAGTTTCCAAGTGAGTTTGTCGTCTACATGTAATCCTAAATATTTTTCATGGGTGGACCGTTTGAGAATTTCTTTATCTATTGTGAGAGGTATGAACTCTGGTAACGGTTTGTTTTTGGCACAGAAAATCATAAAAGATGTTTTTGTGGCGTTAATAGTAAGTAAATTACATTTTAGCCATTCGTTTAGCAGATCAAGGTCGTTTTGTCCGTCTGATATAATGTTATGAATGGATTTATTGAAATAAAATAGACATGTGTCGTCTGCATATAGGGTTAAGTGCCCCTTAAGCCCTATTTTATTGATATTATTAATATAGATTAGAAAGAGTAGTGAGCTAATAACCGAGCCTTGGGGACAGCCATATGTAACGTTTTGAACCGAACTAGTGAAATTGTCTAACTTGACTACTTGTTGCCTATTTTGCAAGTATGATGTGAAAATATCGAGGGCGCTGCCTGTGATACCTATATTATTTAGTTTCTGGATGAGCTTTTTATGACTTACTGTATCAAATGCTTTTTTTAAATCAATAAATATCCCTAAAACAACATTTTTTTCATCAATATTTGTTTTTATTTTTGTTATTAAGTCTACTGCAGCTGTCAGAGTGCTTGACTTAGCTCGAAAGCCGTACTGTTGGTCTATTAAGAAATTCTTGTCATTTAGGTATTTATTTAGACGATTATATAGAACTCGTTCGAATATCTTTGATATCACAGGTAAGACCGACACCGGCCTGTAGTTATTCGGGTCAGTCCTAGTTCCGGACTTATAAATAGGACTGACCCTAGCAATCTTAAGCGTATCGGGAAAAATACCTCGTGATAAGCACACATTTATACAGTCCGCTAATCTCCCAATTATTATAAGTTTTAAACATTTAATCGCCTTAGTGCTGATGCCATCTATGCCCGTGCTTATGTTGCTGTCAAGGTCGTCGATAATTCTAGATATTTCATCTGTGCTACATGGTGAAAGTTCGTTAAGTGTTATGTTATGTGTGTAATTATGATCGTACATAAAAATATTATCGGTGTTTACATGGTATGTGGTAGGTATTTTGTTAGCTAAGTCTGTGCCTATTGATGAAAAAAATGAGTTAAATATGTCACATATTGCATTACCTTCTGTAATCATGCCTGCGTTCGACATTAGTTTAGGAGGGGCACGGCTGTTGTTCTTAATTTTATTTAACGCTAAATTATTGATAAGTTCCCACATTTTTTTCGGTTGATTGTAATTATTTTTAAATAAGTTAAGGTAGTACTTCTTCTTTTGTGTCTTGATTAGGTGTATTACTCTGTCTTGCGACAAAACAATAGGTCAGTCATTGAAATAATATTTTTCTTCTGTGTGAGTGTGACAGATACTGTCCAACAAACAATAGGGCACTTAATATCTTGTCCAGCGTGTTCTGTAGACGTGGGTAGCTCATGAGTGAGTGATAGAAAAGAGCTAGCTTTTCGATAGACGTCGGTCTCGCTCACTCACTCAGACTCCCTAGCTCAGTACTTCAGCGAGACACCGATGACCGACCGAAGTCATCGGCCGAACGGCTCATTCGACTCGCTTCGGAATACTTCGGATCGCATCGTTCGTTCTTCCAACATTAGCTCTACGGTACAATACGTCACTATACGACATAAATCACTGTAAATCTGTCTTTATGGCCATTGACTTAAAGTAGAAAATACTTTGGCACATTATAAAAAGGAACCGCATTGTTTATTTTTTTGCGTGTTGTTTACGTAAAGTCATATCATAACATTATACAGGTTGAAATTGTAAACATGCGACAAACCGAAATGGGAGATTGTACTCATCATTATGAACAACTTTTACTGAGGGACCAAAGATGCAATCGCAAAAAAAAAACAGCTGTTCCCTACATTTTGACGAGTTATGCGAACATAAATGTAGGGAACAGATGTTTTTTTTTTCGCGATTGCATCATTGGTCCCTTAGTAAAAAGTTGTTCATAATGATGAGTACAATCTCCCATTTCGGTTTGTCGCATGTTTTCAATTTCAACCTGTATAAACAAACAAAAAACTTATTTAACTTAACTCCAAACTTCCAAAGACTATTGAGCGAGCCGAGCAGTTTCCTTCGACGCGCGTGCAGCGTGAGTCAAATGAGCTAACCCTAACAGTCAGCGTCTGAGTCACTGAGATATAGAAGAGTAAGTGAGCTAGAAGAGTGAAATAGCTCATTCGAGTCAAAGAGCTAATCGCTCTTTTTCTTTTCAGTGAGCTATTTCGCACATGTCTAGTGTCCTATTGTCTGCACGTTACAGAAGCTGATGGACGTTACTGAAACTGCCAACCTCGTAGCCAAATTCTGGGCTGACTTAATACAAATGGTAGGGTCATTGACGCGCAAACTGAACCCATGGTAAGAGCTTATGGATTCAGTACCAAAATGGTTCTGATTCCGACGTCCTGTTCATCCTTGCGTTAAAATTTTCGTCGGTTATTAAAAAAATAATTAGCTGTTCCAAACATTTTGACCGCATAGGTATTTCACTTTTCTATGAAACTGCGGATGCATGCATGATGAATGCAGCCGCGCGTTTTGCAAACGCGCGGCTGCATCGCTACTATCGCGCGTTAGTCGCGTTTGCAACGTGCGACAGAAACGATGCAAACGAGCGGCTGTATCAATACATCGATACAGCCGAAAGAAGAAAAAAGCCTAAAAATATCGCGACTGAAGCGCGACTGTATCGCGATAGTGGCGATACAAAATCTGGACGTAGGTACACAACCAGCGACAGCATCGCGGCTGTATCGATACACATGCGCGACAGCATCGCTATTGCAGCGCTACAGAAAGTCGCCGTGGGCGAAGCCACTACCACCCTGTATAAAGTGCAATCGACACGCTAAGAAGCAGAAGAATAATATTGATAGATGCTAGGACGGGGGCGTATTTATCGTAACAGCTAAATATAACAGGTATCTGATGATAACAGATTGTAACTGCGACAAATAAACTGAAGTAACAGCTACTGTTCCTCGAAAGGAGGAGAAGGAGTCCGCTGGATGCGGGAAGCACAGAATCGGTCGAAGTGCGGAGCTTGGGGAAGGGCTATGTCTAGCAGTGGGCGTCTTTCGGCTGAAATAATTCCTCGAAATAATAATATCCCTTACACACGACAGTCACAAGCTTTTCTCTATTCATGCTTATGACAGTTACCTTAGAATGAGATAAAAACTGTTACTGTTTACACCCTGTTACATCGTCACAAGCTCTTTCCTATTCTCGCATAGGTGTAGCACCTTAGTTAGAAAGAGAAGTACTTACTATGTGTACATGGTACAGGAATAGGCGGAACAGATATGCGATTTTATAGTTTGTTCCCACATATAAATTAATAACCTGTTATTTTGGAACGGGTTTTTGGAACTGTTATTTACGTGGAACAGGAACAGCCGGAACAGATATTCGATACCTGTTACAACCCACTCTTAATAGGTGCTAATAACATACCTTAATTTCGTCGTTGTCATATTTAGCTCTGAGTAATATCTGCATGACTAGTAAACTTCTTTGTGCTGGTGAAAACTGTGTGTGCCGGTCTTTTACTAAAAATCTGTAAGCAAACAAAGGTAAATGGATCAATATAGAGTGGCGATTAGCGTTTCACATTAAGGGCCTAAGTCCCGTTTGGTAGCGTAACACGGTCACTTTATGAACCCTACTGCTCATTAACGGCTTGTCTTGAAGATTTGAAAAATATATGATTTTGTTATAGATTCATATAGATCATTTTGGCCGAAGTACTTTTTTTGTATGGTTAATACTTTTGCTGTAAAAAAATATTTTCCAACACGCAATATTTTGGCTTCTATTCCATACTCCTACTAAACGGCTTCGTTATTTGGAAAAAAAAAATACACTGAAAAATAGATAGTTAGAGGTACCACAGAATCGCCGAAGCACAATTTGTAAATTAATCAAAGGAATATCCCCATTTTGAGATAAAGGCTCAGAGGTGCCCTGCGCGGGCGCGGGCGGCAGTCGTGCTTTAGCATACAAACGGGAGATGAGGATACTATGGGCCTTAAATAGTACAGCGGTTATAACAGGCTGTAAGTCTGTTAAAACTGTTCTTTTTTTAAACAAAATGAAAAAAATAATTTATCATGTTCTATAGATAACTCCTCCTCCGCCGCAGCCTGTAATCCTCAGCCGCGATGCCTCTCATTCGACATCGCGGCCCGCCTCAGTTGCGGTGCACCTCACCGCAACCTACTTTTTGGCCGCTACGTCGTGTTTCTCCTTTACTTCGTTCGAGTCACATATACCTACTTAAGTACAAGAAACAAATCAAATATATTAGGTATATAAAAATGTCGATTCGCTCAATTCGGGCGAGTAAATTAGTGTGAATTCACAAATACTGTCAAGTTGGCTAGTTTTAAATAAATAAACGTTACTAACACCTCTTCTCTCCGCGCCCCCTTCTGTTCTGCAGCTCCGTAGAACGAAGGTTCCACAGTTATCCTCGTGTGCTCATACTCATACAACTGCTTCCAACGCCGGCGCCATTTTGAATACCAGTGTTTGTCTTTTTCTGTTTTAGGATCGTCCTGAAAAACATATTGTGATTAATAAAAAAAACCCAAGATACACAATCAGCGTCTCAAATACGTCCGCATAGATAGGGTGCAATGTGCGCAGCACCTTAATTGCGTAACATACGATTAATCATGATCTGTTTCATTTTGACAGTTCAACAATATTCATTGCGTTATTAACGTTGTTGAGCAGACACTTTTTTCGAACATATGAAGCAATGGTTTAGCACTGTTTCAAAACGAAACACGTGAGTTACGGAATAAGGGTGCTAGTGTCAAATAGTATCGTAAGTCATCTTTCAGCCAGTCCTTTTGGAAATTGCTTTGTAAAACCCACTTTAATTAAATCATGCGTGTAAGGTTGAATTTGCAAAAAAATGTGTTAAAGTATATGCTAACGTATACCTAATTGGCAACAGTTTTGAGTGTTACTTTTAATTTGTTCGAGACTGCGCATCTTGGGTTTTTTGTATATCAATAGATATCAATGAAAAATATTCTAGCAATATGATGTTACTGATTATAAGTATACTCTGTTCCAAAACTATAGAAC
The DNA here is from genome assembly GCA_947359405.1 of Antitype chi. NCBI lineage: Eukaryota > Metazoa > Arthropoda > Insecta > Lepidoptera > Noctuidae > Antitype > Antitype chi. The sequence goes on along the minus strand of OX375836.1, from coordinate 3,694,421 downwards.
AGATTAGACATTTATTTTGCAAATATAGGTAATACATAATAGGTGTACACTGTCATGATTTCCTAATATGAAAGTGAACCACATTTTTTTCATACAAACTTCGGGAGTGTTTTACTCCACTGTCTGACATGGCACATCCAAAGTAAAATATGATATCGTTTTGTTTCATTATTAATATTATCTGTACGGAAAAATAATACTAAAATAAAAACCCATTAAAAAGTTAGCAGCCAACAAAGATTCGTTTTTCTTGCTAATTTTACTTAAATTGGGCGTGTTTAAGTAATAAAAGAATTATAAAATCTCCAAAAGCAAGTCGGTGCCGACAAAGTTTAATTATCGAAAAGTTCATGAAACTTTAGACGTTATGGATTTATGCATTGGCTTTTTCATAAAACCCGATCTTCCAAAGGACTTTTCTTAATTTTTTCTCGAATTTTTTACTATAAATGATCCTGCATCTCACTCAATAACGTTCTGCGTGTAGACTAGCGTCTAACTGCTCATCACTGATACTATCTCTGTCGGGCACGAAGCCTGGAGAGACAGCGTGATTTTTAGCCAGACCCACCAGTGATTTCGAGCCCCCGACTAGGTTCCCCTTAAATTAAACTCACACTAGGGCCACAGATGAATGAACGTAATCGAGGCATAAGACGTATAGGTATCAGTATCATAGCAGGTGGCGTTCAGTAGTTTTTTTCCTTGATTTATGTTTCTGGAAATTTCTACGCCACCCTACGTGCGATGCGGTCCATCTAGCTGAGGAGCGTGGGATACCCCAGCTAGAAGAACCGACGACCTTAAAAAGGTGACTGGGACAGACTGGATGCGGAAGGCGGAGGGTAGAGTGTTGTTCCGCAGTCTGGGAGAGGCCTATGTCCAGCAATGGACTGCGAAAGGCTGAGTTGATTGATGGGGTCTAGAATCATGTACTAAATTCAAGGTAACAGTTTGTATGTCGATCTCCTTTACACCGTGAATACTGACCCAAGCGCTCACCGATATAGGAATAAACCGTCGCGTGGGCAGCTTCATGCCTGTGACTTCTGCCAGCCTCATCTCAGTCTTCCAAGGTATGTGGATCTTGAGGAACCAAGTCTTCTCGTCGAAAGACAGGCTTTTGTTTTCTAGCTCCAGCTCGAGCCCTTCCTTTATTAAATTATCCTGCAACAAAATAAAAATATTAAGGCCCATAGTAGCCTCATCTCCCGTCTGAATGCTAAAGCACGACTGCCGCCCGCGCCCGCGCAGGGCACCTCTGAGCCTTTATCTCAAAATGGGGATATTCCTTGGCAAATGTTGATTAATTTACAATTGTGCTCTAGCGATTCTGTGGTACCTCTAACTGTATATTTTTCAGTGTATTTTTTTTCTAAATAACGAAGCCGTTTAGTAGGAGTATGGAATAGAAGCCAAAATATTGCGTGTTGGAAAATATTTTTTTACAGCATAAGTATTAAAAAAATTAAAATAAATAATAGTTTAAAAAAAACTAAAAAACACGCTTTAAAAACCAAACTAAAAAAGGAGAAAATAATTTAATTCAATTAAAAAGCGTGGGGTGATTTTTGAGGTTTTTTTTATAATCAATTAATGTCAAGCACCCCACGCTTTTTAATTGAATTAAATTATTTTCTCCTTTTTTAGTTTGGTTTTTAAAGCGTGTTTTTTAGTTTTTTAAACTATTATTTATTGTCTATTTTTTAGTTCTGCTAACTACAAAAACGTGTTTTTTTTATTGAATTGGCATCGGTCCTCGATTAGTTTACAAAGTTTCAATGAAAACTGACCGTTTAAAGTGGGTCAAAATCGCGCTCTAAGGAGTCTGTTACATACTAACATACACACAAACAAACAAACATACAAGTGAAGCTGAATATAAAGCGTGTAAAAAGATTGAACGAGCTGTGGTATTTTGGTCGTAAATATACGATCCTGGCGAAATGGACCCGAAAATATTTGTCGAAATCCGACACGAGCGGTTAAAAGATTAATGGTTAACTTTTGGCAGCAGCTATGCTCGCGTGAAAGTCGGAAATTATTCCACGGGAACGGAGTACCGGGATAAAGAGTATTATATGTGTTAATCCAGGTTATAAACTATCTGTGTGCCAAATATCACCAAAATTCGTTTTTAGTTTTTGCGTGAAAGAGTAACAAACATCCATCCAGCCATCCACCCTCACAAACTTTAACATTTATAAAATAAAGTAGGATTGCTTTTTGTTCGCGGCTTCGTGAACCTTGTCCACATTTTTTGCATACAAACTTCGGGAGTGTTTTACTCCACTGTCTGACATGGCACATCCAAAGTTAAATGTGATATCTTTTTGTCTCATTATTAATATTATCGGTACGGAAACAGAATACTAAAAAGGTGCCAACAAAGATAAGTTTTTCTTGCTAATTTTACTTAACTTTGGGCGTGTTTAAGTAATAAAAGAAGTGTAAAATCTCCAAAAAAAAAGTCGCTACCGACAAAGTTCAATTATTTCCTACTGCCTAATTATTATCAATGAGCACAATACGACGCTGGGCGAGCGGGCGGCGCGGGCGCTGGCGTGGGGGACCGCGTGGTGACTGTTTGTGTAGACAACTATACTCCATTTGAAATAAGATTAGACATTTAACTAAACCATTTTTACAGTCCGATCAACCGATTTTGACTTCTATTGCGATGATGGCATGACAAATGGCAGCTGCAGTGAACAGTTGGTATTGTAACTACTTTTTTGCTTTTAATGCCATCCTTACTCCTACGGTATAGAAGTCAGAATCGGTTGAACTGACTGTAAAAGAGGTTTGTTTAAATGTCTGATCTTATTTCAAATGGAGTATAGGTAATGTAACAACTTTGTGATTTTTCGTGACACAGTTTTGAAATTTTGTACCTACATAGATTCTTTACATAAAAATACTAGACACGTGTTTCGGGTTTTACATATTATACCAAAAATAGGGTTGTATATGTATATTAGTCGCGCGGTAAACTTTGCTTGCGCGATTCAGGATTTTCCGTGACATCAGTGTGATGCGTAGTTCGCATGCGGCGAAGTAAATGCCGCCACAAGACCATAGATCGATCGATCCGTGTTACATAGCTATATGAAATGCTCACCTGGAATGTTCTTCTATATTCTCTCTTTCTCGCTTCGTTTTCAGTCATAACACCATAGTCCTCTTCCTCATATGCTAGCACCATGTCTATTCTTCTTCTGCCATCGCGAAATAACAAGGATTCTGGCTCCAAGCCCTGAGAACAAGACATGGGTGATATTGGCAAGCTCTTTATTATTGGCGGCTCTTTTTCACGGATAATTAAGATATCTCATATTAACTAATTATATTAACTTGTACTTTTTTTATCGACATTTTTCTTTAACTATATGTGGAGGCTTGTTATTAGCAATTGTTTTTATATTACTTTATTTGTATCATTGATTTGTTAGTCTGTAAGCCTTCTTTAAAATAAAATAAATAAATAAATAAAATTTTTATTATTTGTATGCCAGTCCATGGCGAAACATGTGAGATCATAATTTTATTAATAAGACCATATTGTACCATGTTTTTAAGCAAATAAACATATTCTATTCTAATCCGTATTTTATTTGTGGTACGAAATTATTTCACGCAGCTTGCAATAGGAGTAAAATTTTAGCAATCGCCACGTAACTAAAAAGCTCTGGGTACGTTTCGAATCAGCGTTATGCTCCCTCCGTGCGAATTTTCATTATATACCGTGGCATTTTAATCGTCTCAACGACAGCCCACTACATGTATCCAATGAATACTCATTATTTATTTTAAAACAATGATATTTAAGTATGAACAATAAAAAAAATTATTATCATTCACTAAGGACACATGACATAGTTTTCTATCCCTGTCATGGTGATGGAATGTAATGGAGATATAATGATTTGTGGCCCTAGTGTGAGTTTCATTTAAGGCCCTTAGTATCCTCATCTCCCGTCTGAATGCTAAAGCACGACTGCCGCCCGCGCCCGCGCAGGGCACCTCTGAGCCTTTATCTCAAAATGGGGATATTCCTTTGATTAATTTACAAATTGTGCTTCGGCGATTCTGTGGTACCTCTAACTATCTATTTTTCAGTGTATTTTTTTTTCCAAATAACGAAGCCGTTTAGTAAGAGTATGGAATAGAAGCCAAAATATTGCGTGTTGGAAAATATTTTTTTACAGCAAAAGTATTAACCATACAAAAAAAGTACCCTCGGCAAAATGATCTATATGAATCTATAGCAAAATCATATATTTTTCAAATCTTCAAGACAAGCCGTTAATGAGCAGTACGGTTCATAAAGTGACCGTGTTACGCTACCAAACGGGACGTAGGCCCTTAACCATCTCGATTGGAGAAGACAAAACCGGTCGAAGTGGAGGAGTCTGGGAGAGGCCTATGTCCAGCGTTAGACGTCTTTCGGCTGAAATGATGATGATGATCTCGATCAAACGCATAGACCGCGTTTGGCGCTCCGATTGTTCCGTCACCAATACAGGGCCAATCGGAGCGCCAAACGCGCTCGATGCGTTTGATCGAGATCATCATCATGATTTCAGCCGAAAGACGTCTAACGCGGGACATAGGCCTCTCCCAGACTCCTCCACTTCGACCGGTTTTGTCTATAATGCACTATAATATTTCCGGCAGATTTTATAACTTTGAACCCATAAGGAGCCAGGTGGCCCGTTGCTGGTACAACTTGGTCAGGTGGGGGTTCAGCGATGAGATGCAGAGCGATAGTGGAGCCACATCGCAAACTATACCGCACCTTTTTTCGTGCTCTCTGTTCACTAACACCTGCACTATGGAAGACCTTTACAAGGCCAACGATAACGCTGTTGTAGTGGCAGAATTCTGGTCGAAGCTTATTTCAAACCAACAATTGGAATCCTCGTAACGACGAAGAAGAAGAAGAATCCTTGACTATAAATTCAATGGAGAGGGCTATGCTTGGAGTTACCCTACGTGACCGAATCAGGAATGAAGAGATCCGCAGGAGAACCAAGGTAACCGATATAGCCCGAAGAATTGCCAAACTTAAGTTCGCAGAACAGATGGCCGATGGGGCCGAAAGGTTCTGGAGTGGCGACCGCGTACCAGAAGACGTAAAGTTGGAAGGGTTCCCACAAGGTGGACCGATGACCTTGTGAGGACCGCAGGAGTCTGGTGGATGCAGGAAGCACAGAACCGGTCGAAGTGGCGGAGCTTGGGTGAGGCCTATGTCCAGCAGTGGACGTCTTTCGGCTGAAATGATGATGATAAATTATTCGTGGGTGGTGATATAATACATACGTACGTCGGGACTGGTTTCTCCAATGTTCTCGTCTTTTTCATTTGGATAAGGAGGCAATGGTGGCTTTTTGTCATCTTTACCATAGTTGGAGTTTTGGCTATCTGGGTTAGACTGAAACATAGATAAATGTAATTTAAATGATAAATGATTTTATTTCTGTAAGTAGGTTTGTACAAACACTTTTACACGTCAATCATATTTTTTTAAACTAGATGAGGTCAGCGTTTCCTATCTGACTACTCTGAAAAGAAAGGCCATAACAAACTCAGAGGTCACAGTCTCTTTTAAAGTCCAGACATAATCTTGGTCAGATCATGTGAAGACCATGTGGATTGCTGTCTGAAATGGTCTTTTGAGGAAAGAACCACACAGATTGAGTAGACCTGTCCAATCAGTGCACGCATTTATCAGTAATCATGCAGCTCAACTCAGAACTTGAGGACCTCAAAGATTTGACGAACAATACCAAAGAAAGACCATTTGGGTAGGCCGCATAAATTACTCAAACTGCCAGGTTAACATTAAAACTAACTGAGAAAGAGATGAAACACAAAACAAAACAAAAAAAACAAAACATGACCCACACAGTCCTCACATTCACAATAATTAAAACAATAATAATATTATACTTCTCAAAGTAAATATTCATGTCAAAGTGTATATAATAATAATCAAATGTAAAGCGTTGCAATAACCAGCCTATAAGGACCAGTTCAGAGGGAACGGAAAATTTCCAGAGCAATTTACTGGTTCCATCGAAAATAGAACCGTATTACCATAGCCTGAAGTAGAAAATTGAATTAATATCGACACAGTCGGGTTGCATATGATCGCGACTCGGTGTCTCCTTTTAGGATTCCGTACCCGAAGGATAACCAACGAGACCATATTACTAGTTAAACCTGCGCTATCCCTCCGTCCTTCTGTCTGTCAGCGGACAAGAAACGTGTTTTTTTCGGCGTTTTTTGCCTTGTGGTACGAAATCCTTGGTGTATGGTAATACAGTCCTATTTTCAATGGTGCCAGTAAGTTGTTCGGGCGTTTTCCCGTTCTATCTGAACTGACTCCATCTATGACCTGATAAAACACACTCGAGATAGACTGGAGGAGAAAAAGATCAGCGTAGTCGTATAGTTGGACATAAAGGGTGCCTTTGATTGCACCTGATGGCCGGCTGTGCAATGCCGACTGGCAGAAACAAGATGCCCTGTGAACCTGTCTAGTAGACAGTTCTCTGAATGACTGGAAACCCAAGCAGCACATTAGCGGAAATTACATCCATAAACAAGCTATATTACAGTCAAAGGCTCTTATGTAGCTGTACTAATGGATAAGACGATTCTTGGGACTGTATGGGGGGCGATCTCTACACTGTTAAACAGCACAGCTGACTAATGGCTGTACAATGGACAAAAAAACAACAAAATGCATTTTAGTAGAACTTGAAAGAACTATTGTCCAGCTTTTGGCTACGTATAATGCTACTAGCTGGTTAAGAAGACCAAAGTTTGTAAACAGCTGCATAACGGGGTAACGTCACACCGTTTCTAAGCTTTGAACTGTATTAGAGAATAAAATTTTGCCATTGGCATTTTTTTATGGAGTACACAAATTCTATTATAATGCTTCCTCAATGAGCTTAACACTAGCTGGTTAAAAGCATTTTAAGACTGCATGAGCTGTAAATTAGTGTAGTGTTACTCCACTTTAATTCCAAAGCTTATAGTGTAAATATTATCTATTTCACAGCCTCTAGAATTATTGAAGAGTAGACATAGGTTAGTAGTGCTATGATAACGTCAATTTTGTCATAACCTCGCAACGCGACTTAATCACATAGATTTTGTTACCAATGATCATAGTTCCGTACAATTAATGGATTCGGTCAGTGACCTTTCTAAAAAAATAATTGTAACGAGAAATACTGAAAGTAATGAATCAAACCAGACATGAGGGAGAAAATATTTATATGGTAAACATTTTATTTAAAGAAAATATAAAAGAATGGGCAATAAAGAGAAATGTTACTCAAGATGCACTGAAGGAATTACTAATAATTGTGAATAAGAGATTTCCAGATATTTTACCAAATGATCCGAGAACGATTCTACAAGCTAGAATAATTGCTTTAAAATAAATCGAATCTGTTGATGAATACTGGTACAATGGACTAATCAATCCGCTAACTATAGTTTTAAACAAGTGGCTAGACGTTTTAGAAAATATTAAGAGCATTGGTTTGAATATAACCTTTGATGGCTTGCCTCTATATAAAAATTCGAAATATGAGTTATGGCCGATTTTCCGTAATGTTTTTGAAATACCCAACTATTTATGGTGTTTATTATGGTGTCGGAAAACCGAAGAATCTTGATCTTTATCTAGACGATGGTGCCGATTCTGTTGGCACAAAATTCTCTAAACTAAACTAAAAATCACCAAAATTTTGTTTAGTCCTGTGAAAGGACGATTTCCCATTCTGAAATTGACTAAAGTGACACAACTTAACTATATTTTAGTTTGACAGCACTAAGATTGCACTGCATTATTAATTTAGTGAAGATGGTAATTTTGCTATTCTGAGTTTGCCGTTTTTCACCAAAAATTTTGGCTATATTAATTTTTCTAACTATTTTAATCGCGATTAAAAAAGTGTGGAATAAAACTAGTGGTCATGAACTAAAATTCACACATTCACTTCAGATGCAAAAACAGTACTGTATCTTTTTTTTTTTCGTTTGCTTATATCTCGAAAATGGTGTGTCCTATCGCAAAAATGATGATAAATTCGACCCCCTTTATAAAACCCCCATGCCCCATAATCTCAACATGTAGGTAATATTTTTTTTATTTTCCATACAATAAGTGAAAAATTCCATAAAAAACGTCGAGGCTGCCCTCCTGCGCACGCTTCATTCAGCTCTTAAAAAAATCATTGCGTAGGGCACACAAGTACCACGTTGCGAAGCCAAAAGAAAAAAAATACCACCTGCTTGGCACGACAACCGTAGAGAAGCGTTTTGTCGACGGAAGACAAGACAAAAATGACGTTTCCGTGTAGACAGTTGTCAGTTTTTCACCGAGAAATGTAGACAAGCGATTTCTATTCTACAGTAAAGTAGAAATAGAAACCGTCATGCTACTAAGCCTGCAGGATCCGTGATTGTCAAATTCGATTTTAGCTGTGTCAAAATTATTTTTAAGTTTAGAGATTTTTTTTGCAGAATAGCTTTAAGATTCTCATAGCCAAAAGTAAGGAATTTTAGTGATAGTTTAGTTAGTTTAGTTCGGTGTACAAGAGAATCGGCACCATTGTAGTTGAAATGAAACAGTTATTGAATGACGGAATCCTTCTATCAACAAGCGAGATTATAAAAGTCAAGATTAGATGTTTTACTTGCGATTCACCCGCAAGGGCTTTTATAACAGGTATGTGCATTTTCAAGCCCTCAGCGCCACGTCTTTATGAGAAGATAAATTTTAATATTGTGTGGCCGTTACAAAACAATAAAGCCGTGTCAGTGGCGCTCAAAAGTTTTATTAATTTATAGCTGTTGGCTAAGGAATGGTCAGTAAAAATAAAAGTAATGGTATACATTTACTGCGTTTTATTTTATTAATCACATACTCTTGATTTGGCTTTGGTAATTCTATATGTTAAACCATTAGTTGGTTTTATTTCTCCATCATCTGGGTAATCTGACGTGTCACTATGGTTCAACATGCCACTTAGTTCTTTTTCTGCATTGTTATATGTTGCAATGGATGACCGTTTCACTATGCATTGCATTTTTGTCCAATCTGTATGATGCTTTGAATATTCTAGTTTCATCAATTTCGAAGTGACGTTTTTAATATAATTATCATCTCAACCATCCATCCTTTTTCTCAAGCACTTGGTATGACAGATAATTTTCCTTCCCCTCTTTCTATTGTCTTCACTTTTTGAACGGCATTTCTATTTTCTGAAAACAAGAACAATTATTTAGCAATAACATTAGCATCTTTACCTACTACGTCAGAAGCAAGAGATCATTAAGTATGCGGATTTAGTATTTGTGCCAATAAGTAAAACGCTCTATAGTATTAAAATATTTACACCTATTACAGGTACTATCACAAAAATATGTACACTATTATTAATTGATAAATTATAAAACAAACTAAGTTATTCACTTCGTTCGCATAATTGAATTGCAGAAGTGTGTAAGTGTGCAAGAGTGCGTACGACTCGCAATTTACAAGACAAAAAAAAAATTCGTAAACAAAATAGAAACAATAATAATACGTGTGGTGCGTAGCGCGTGACGGGTAACAAATTCACAATATATAAAGATAATATGGTAAAGATTTGGCAACAACTGGCTAACACAAGTTTGAATAACTCCTTTCAATAAAATATATATATATATATCAATATGATTGGTTAAATTTAAATGGCGCTAACAAATCCTTCGCGACAAAGCAAATTCGCGAATAAGCGACAGTCCAAATTCGCTTCATCTCTTTCACACGGCCGGGAGAGCGTAAAGTTAAACTTAGCTAAATATTCACTTAGCTAGGTTAAATAAAGTTATAGTTTTTTTTTTATCTTACTTTATAACATACATTTCTAAGCAACATGGCAAGTAATGGCTCTCTGATTTGACATAACAGGCAAGAATAAGTAGGATCACAAAATCAAGTGAAGTACCTAAGCTACTTGAGTACGAAATGCCCGAAATAGTTTTCTATCAATATTAGAGATCCCTAAGACGCTGTTGTATACTCTCACTTTGCTGCTTTCACCAGTCGTTAGAATAACTGTAAACCATTGTACAGCTAGCGTAAAGTTCTCAGCTGATTAATAGACTTAAATATGGCCATTGCACAGAAAAGAGAGTTTCAAGAGAATTTAGTTAGAATGATTGCTGGATAACAAATTAAAGCCATTTTAATGTAAACAAGCCGATTATATATGAAAAAAAATACTGATATCTGTAAAATTTTCATGATATTTCAAAGCTATTAAAGTAAAAATACATTATCTTTTAGCTGCAAATAGATATGAATGCTCATAAAATGTTATTTTTAAAAAAATCCATGAATAATTCGTACACCGTATTTATTTTGTATAATATTTTTAGTAAAACCATATTATTTCTGTGGCGCGTATAATATTTGATAATAACACCTATATAATAGGTCTTTACCTATGAAATTGCCGTTTTGTATGAAAAAATTTAAACGAATTTTTTTCATGTATTTTTTATTTGTATTAATCGAAGTAATCACCCATGCAATCAATGCATCTTTGCCATCGCAGTGGCAGTTTATTGATGCCCTTCTTAAAGAAATCAGCTGGACGGGAGGCAACAAATTCTTCAAAGGCATTTTGTACTGCCTCTCGGGTATTGAATTTTTTTCCCGCCAAGAAGTTATCCAAATTCTGGAAAAAGTAGTAGTCTGTAGGCGCAAGGTCTGGTGAGTAGGGCGGATGACGGAGAGCTTCCAACCCCAGTTCTTGCAACTTGGAGACCGTCTGCTGTGCAGTATGAGGTCGCGCGTTGTCGTGCAGGAGCAGCGGAGACGAGCGATTGACCAATGCTGGTTGGAGATGTGCCAGCTTCTCCATCATTGTGTTCAGTTCTTCACAGTACACATCTGCAGTAATGCTCACCCCGTTTGGTAAGAAGCTGTGATGAATCACACCGGCGCTAGACCACCAAACAGTGACCATCACTTTTCTAGGGGTAAGTTTTCGTTTAGGGCATTGTTTAGGTGCTGAACCAGGATCCAACCAACTTGCTGAGCGCTTGCGGTTATCAAACAGAATCCATTTTTCATCGCAGGTAACAATGCGGTTCAAAATTCCTTCATTTGTGTGTCTGTTGAGCAGTGCAAGGCACGTCTCGACGCGTACTTCGCGCTGACGATCATTGAGTTCGTGGGGCACCCATTTGTCAAGCTTTTTTACCTTGCCAATTTGACGCAAATGGACCAATATTGTTTTGACGCTAACGTTGAAAGCTGCTGCTAATTCAGCCGTAGATTGTGTATCATCAGCTTCCACGATCGCCTTTAATTCGTCATTGTCGACCAAAGTCTTCGGACGACCGCGAGGTTCATTTTTCAGGTCGAAATTTCCAGAACGGAAGCGAGCAAACCAATAACAGGTGGTGCGTTGGTTTGTAGTGTTAGCTCCGTAAACGTCGTTGATGTTGCGTGCCGCTTGTGCCGCGTTGCTGCCACGATGGTACTCATATTCCATAATTACTCGAATTTTTAACGTATCCATGATGACGAAAAAGATTGAAATGCGATGAAAATGTAACACTAATCAATAAACAAATGACTACTTTTGGAAAAAAAAATCCATGTTTTTAAAATAAAATTAATTTGAAATTAGAATTCTTACCCAAACAAAAATTATTTTGATTTGAAATGGCCAGTACTGCAAAACGGCAATTTCATAGGTAAAGACCTAATATATTAACAGTAAACTGGCACCCGCAGTACAATTTAGCGATAGAGATACAAAGAAACGTGAAAAATTACTTACCTTAAATTGGAAATTATATATTTGCCCACAGATTAGAGTTTGACATAACACTTGCACTGCACAAATAGTCTTTTGTTGCTATTTCTTTGTAGATTTATTAATCGCCGTAAGGAAACCATACACCATCTAGTGGCTGTCTAAGAGAATTAAAGGAGCTGGATAGTGGCATATTGACAGCTGTCTAAGCTATTGTGCAGCCCATGTACATCTCTTACAATGCTCTGGAATGCTTTTAACAAGCTACTATAATTCTCAGCGCTGGTTAATTAGGGGCCAAATGTAGAATTATAGGAGCTGTGTAGCGAGATAGACAGCCCTTGTACAAACAGCATAACAGCGTCGAGTTTTCAAAAATTCTCTTGTCCAGTGGCTATACAGCTATTTGTGCTGCTTGGGAAGTGAGGGTTAGATATGCAGGAGCGGAATAACTCCAGGAAACCAAGTAAGGTTGTGATAGTACCTGAAAGCTTGGTTGAGGTGTTCCCGGTAAAACCGTTGGTGTTCCTTTATTCTTCGCTGTAAAGGCTCCAGCTGCCGACGTCACCGTCCGGACGATCCTCCAACCTCGAGATTTCTTTTCTTCGGAACTGTTGTCTGAACGAATTGACTTGATGTCGTCTCGGAGGTGAACCTGGGAATAAACGACGACAATACAGACTCAAGTCAAGGTTGTCAAGGTAACCGACATAGCCCGAAGTATTGCCAAACTTAAGTGGCAGTGGGCAGGGCACATTGCTCGCAGAACAGATGGCTGATGGGGCCGGAAGGTTCTGGAGTGGCGACCGCGTACCGGACGTAGAGTTGGAAGGCCTCCACAAGGTGGACCAATGACCTTGTGAAGGCCGCAGGAATCCGCTGGATGCGGAACGCACAGAACCGGTTCAAGTGGCGGAGCTTGGGGGAGGTCTATGTCCAGCAGTGGACGTTTTTCGGCTGAAATAATGATGTGATTATGATACAGGGTGAATTGAAATAGCAGGCAATACTTTACTAAAACTAAAACGAAAACTAACAAAGTTCAGTTCTTCAAAGTTTTGAATGTTTCTGTGACAAGTATAGACAGTACAAAAAAAAAACAGTGGCACTCCTGGAGTGCCGACAGAAGTGAAAACATGAACAATTACGTGTGTATTGGAAATAGTTTTACGTACGTTCAACTTTGTTCGTTCATACGTTCAAGTCATCAGTGGTGTTGGTAACAGTGTCGCGAGTTCAATTGTTTTTTCCCATCTCAAAAAATGCCCAACGCGCCTAACAAGTTTTCACAAAACAGAGGCACTCTAGGAGTGCCGACAGAAGTGAAAATATAAACGAACTAATTGTAATTAAACTTATAATTTTCATTTAATGCGCTATTGTACGCATGTACAATAGCGCATTACACATGCATATGTGTATCTATGTACGTACATATACACAATATATTTACGTACATATATACAGAGATGTCGATAACAGTGTCGCGAGTTCAATTGTTTTTTCCTATCTCAAAAAATTCCCAATGCGCCTAAAGAAGTTTTCACTTCAAAAATTCCACGAAAATTAGAACAACAGCTGTCCGAGTAAAGCGCTGAGGCTGTGTTTCGTATAGGGTCGTAGCATTATGCCGAGCGATGGGCGTTTTGCGTGGAGGTTTGTATTTGTGTTCTATCTTTGCGTCATGTTTACCGCAAATAAACGTATTTTCATTCTTTAATCTTTATTATAAATGGACTCACAGTACCTTGCCTTATCTAAGGTACTGTGAGTCCATTGAGGCAGGGGTGAATCGGGGCAAAACTTTAAAAGGGATTTTAACATAAAAATAATGTAGTGAGACCAAAGAAACGATGGCTGGACTGAGTGAATGGTGATATGGTTAGGGAGAAGTTGACCACCAAGATGACGACTAATAGAGAAGTATGGAAGAAAAATAAACATGTTAAGCTGACCCCAAATAAATTGGGATAAAACCAGGAGAATGATGATAACAATTTTTATGAAAACTTCATGGAAATTGTTCTACCAGAGCTTTTAATCCTGGCTGTGATGCTGTGAAGGAACGCCACAACATTAGGATATTAAGGCCCTGTTAATTTTAAATGTACTCGTCGTATTGTCGTTATGAGCGGTAATACCGATACGGGTTAAAATCTGTTGTAATAAATTCGAATTATAAATGAGCAAGCATTGTCGTAAAAGTGCAAATAAAATCGTATAAAATTAGATAATAACTATTTAATAATAAATAATCCATTATTGGATGCAGTTTGGCATTTGGAATTTTATGGTATATTTTTAATTATAATTGTTATTGAAGGAATAAACTGGTTTTAAAGAAAATTAAGAGGTAGCTTTGATGATTTTTTTGATGCATTAAAGTATGTTTAATTATGTTTTGAGTTCAATCACTGTATGCAAAAAAGACTTGAATATATCATATATTTTTTTGCTTTCAAAATTATTTACGGTTAAAGGCATACACTGGCTTAAAATACCACCTTTTTGAGCGTTTTCAAGAAATCACCGCCTTAATTGAAAACTCATTCGAAAAAGCCCAACCTACTGCAATGCTGTCAGCTTTTTCCTGTTGATAACGATGTGATTTTTTTTTGTATCCCTATGAGTCTTTCCCTTCCCTTTATTACACTTCTACATAATATATTTTATTATTGTTTTAAGACAGTTTTAATAACTAGATTAACTAGTAGTCGCCCAATTGACGAAATTCGCCAAAATTAATTTAAGTATTTTTTTATGCTTTATTATCAGAGATCGGATATTCGGATGCATATTCACCTAAAGTTGAGATGTTGGCTAACATGGAATGTGCTTTTGTGTCGAAAAAATCTTAATTTAGGTAAGTAATTTGTTAATTTTTTGTTTTAAATAATACAAACCACCCCTCCTCCAGTACATATACATATTTGTATCGGGTTAAACATTAATTTTAAATTAATACACATCTGAATAGTTATGCAATCAAGAATCCCGGGGTTTTTAATAAACATTACAAATAATTTATAAAGCCGCTTCCATACTTTCATAGCTAAAAATTATCTTTAGGTAAATATGCATCCGAATATCCGATCTCTGTTTATTATACACCGAGAAATTATAATGGTTGTTTTCCCGCGGTAGAACAACTTGCCTTATGAAGTACTTTCGAAGCATAGAGTAAAAGTAAAAAAATAAAAATGTTTCTTGTTTTAAAGCAATTTAAAAAATATTCATCAAATTGAAAACGTAAGTATCAATAGTAACACTAGAGGTAACTTGTAGGTACTACTCGAATCGCACGCGCCGCGCCGGCGCGGCGGCGCCACCGATAAAGGGTACTCTCGCAGGTGGTGATTTTTCTTAATGGTTAATCTGCCATTTTTTGTTTCTAATATTTTATTTGTTTATAAAACAATTGTATTATACCAAGACAAAACAGTTTCGCTGCGGGAAAACCACCATTAAAAGTTCTAAGTGTATCTATTAACATATTAGCTTTCTCTTTCCCTTATATATGTTACCGGCCAAACCCGATTTCAGGCCGGTAACATATACATTAACTGTGCCAATTTTTATACTCCTCGGTACGCGGAATTTCGCAAAAAGCGGTACAAAGTGTTTGCTTCACGTATTAATACATAGGTATATAGATAGATGATAAACTTTATTTATAGACCTACTTGATGTGCATTTCAGAATGATGAAAAATCTGTCAAAAGTTGTCGTCTTGTCATATGAAACCGTACTGTTTTGTGTTGACAAAATAACATGCGAAAACCTTACAAATACTAAAATTTATCAAGAAAACCAAAGATGTGTGTGACGCAAGCCGAGGAGGCGGCAGTGTCTTGCCAATCGTACGAAGAGGCACTGCCTTCCAATGAGTGAACCTTCAACCAAGATTCGACTCCTAATGTTGCTTGTCAACACCGGAGCTTTGGTCAATGAGAGAACACGAAAGCTGGACAGTCCTTACACCATTACTCACGACCTTTCCGCCCCAGTCACAATATTCACAGTATACATTATGATAGGAGTTTTCGTCATTGGCAGTCTGCAGAAGTACACGGCATCTCTATTCTTGCAAGCCTATGGTCTCGTAGCGTGTGCTAGTTTGGAAATATTTCTATGCATCACAGTGTTTTCTATCCCACACGAGAACAAAGGCACTTATATATTATTAATTAACGGATTGTTGCCGATATTAATGATGACCTTATTTATAGCTGATTTAATCGCGGTAGTGTTTAGCGCACCCGCTGAGGAAAATTACGAGGTATCCATGGAATCACTTGACGAAACAGAGCAATTGGAACTGCCACCGGCAACTCCAGAAGTAAAACCAAACCCGAGTGCTGATGTATCCAATACTGGGCGAGAAGAAAAATCTTTGTGAATGGTGGTAGATAGTAACTTAATCCAAATTTGATTTTCTAAAACAGCAGTCTTATAGAACACCCGATATGTACACAACATGGTTCCGTTGACGTCGGCGCGAGACTGGGGGCCTGCTCTCTAAGCACGAAATCCGTAATCTCGGTCGAAGTTACGGGCGTTTCCTACTCCGTATTTTTTACGGACCTATGATTAATTTGGGGTCTAATTACTACACGATTTGACAGCTGTCCCCCTATTCCCTATAAGTTTTTACCCATCCAAAAAAGTTAATTAATCAGCTGTAGGAGTCACTTCGAAGTTTCGAACTATTTTCGGACGGGCCCGTATTTTCGTTGACGGAGTTAGAGAGTAGCCCCCCTGATCTCAGGTTGGATAATTGCCCTAGTTTTACCGCACCACTTGCGGAGCGATTATAACTTATTATTTTCTTTTTACCTGTATTATCAATGTTTGTAATTGTATGATGTGCGTATATTGTAAATGTTCAGTGCAATGTTTATTTTAATATTGAATTTGGTAATAAATTTGTTTTGTTCTGTCCCCCCTTCGTGCCTCAGAAAACACGATTTAAAATTTGAATATTTATTTAATTTTAAGAGTTTATTCATAGGGTGATATTAAATGGGTTTGCCGCATAAATGAAAACCAAAATTTTATATGTATAGTTGTTATCGGGTCGATGGATTAGGTTAAACTCCGCTTGCCGTGGTTTGTCCATGGATGGGTGACCATATTTACATACCAAGACTTCTCCATGCCTCGGAAAGCACGTTAGGCGTTGATCCCTGCTGTCATTCGTGGATCTTTGACAGTCGTCAGAACCCCGAAAGTCACAACCAGTCTTGCCAACCTATCGTTTTATCCATTGGGTTGTGGAGGTCAGGTCAGTCACTACATGTAAATTACTGGTACTTAACTGCATCCGGTAAGACTGGAAGCCAACCCCAACACAGTTGGGACAAGACTAAGCAAATCATTATAAATAGGTACTAAAAGTTTGTTAGAAACAAATAATGAAAAAATAATACTTTTCAGGAAATGTATGGGAATGATTTTAATATAACAGAACATAAGGGTTGTATTTTCAAAAGGGGTTTTGAAGAGCATAATCAGCCTTTCTCATTTGTCATTCTCATTTTTCCCATTTCTTCCAATGGGCGTCGTAGAAGGCGACTAAGGGACTTACTAGAGAATGAGCAGCAGCGTTCCCCAAGCAACAAAAACTAGTACTATAAAAAACCATAGAACGTTTTGTAAAAAACTGTCCTTGGTCCTATAAAACCCCAAAGAACGTATCTTTTATTCGGAAGTGGCGCATTTAGATCTCTGTTTAGTGACAAAATAATTTTATTGCAGTGTTCCAAATGATGAAACAGTCCAATAAAATCTTTGTAACAGTGATGCAGGTCTCAAAATAATGATGTACTGGCTACTGTAGGACCTTTTATAGTACTTTTTCATACTATACAAGAGTTTAGTTTCCTTTACCTCACATTTTTCACTCACCGTTCATTATTTTACATTCGCGACAGTGCAGAGTGCAAAAACTAAGTAAAATAATTTTACAAAAGGATACAAGCAATCGGAGGTGAGTAAGATTTTATTTTGTTATTATAATATTAGTCTATTACGGTGGAAATGATGTGCGACTGCAGCTTTACTGATAAACTAGGGATGGGTTTACTATGAATTTTAAGTGCCCCCCTCAAATTGTTGAGCTTTTACTAAAATATTTATCATATAAAGTGATTTCGATATTCTAAGAGCCATTATAGTACTTGCCGTGATAATGTCTTCACTGTCAGTCATCGTGAATTCAACCTAAAATTGGGGTTCTGTGTGAGCATGACTGAATATATAATAGTGTTTTCTTTTTACTATTGTTCTGAAGACAGAATGAAGGTAATGAAAAACTAAATTATAAACTGTTTACGACTGAGAATAGTGTTGTCGAATAGTGTGAATTAATCATGTAACCAGTTTTTTTTCGTCGGGAAGAACTTACGTAGTTATATCAAGTTTTACGAACCTAGTGTTTATATTTCTTTATATGAGGTGCCTATGTGTGTATCTAGTAGCATCACTGAACTTTAGAAGCAATACCTTTATAAATATAAACTGCAGTCAACATTGTGTTTTTTCAGTGTACCTAATGGACGCCAATATGGATATCGATAAATTTCTTAGTCGAGACGATTTCATGCTGCTTACAGCAGCGGAATGGCCGTGGAAAATCACACATTTTATATTAAGTGCAAACTGTGTTAACTGTGGATTATATACTAATTCATCTTTACCGAGTCACTTCACCATATATAAAAGAAATATGGCCCAATTGTTAAATGAATTATTTTTCTGGTGTCGGGGTTGCGATTTTATGGCTATTTATGACCATTATCTTTCCGATGAATGTCGGCTTTGCAATTAAATAGCATTCTCATACATAATAAAAACTTTTTATAAAGCAACTCTGACCATAAAATCTAGAAATTTTGTTCACACAGTAAGCCCAGCAAGTCCAGCGCCATACCTACACATTGTCTTTCAGGGGATTCCCCGCACTATTTCGCTTGCTCAACCGTTCCCCCACCTTGCGCCCCGCACCGCTAATCCTCGATCCTCCGCTCGGAAATATTATTTAAATAAATGTTAAATGTAATGTGTTTACCTATTTGTTTTAAATTCAAACTTTTTAAAGATAAACATTTATTTCAGATGCCGTTCAAAATAGTGCAGACGCTTGAAAGAGGCAAACACACAGGTTTAAGGTTGATTTTAACGTGAGATCAAGTCTGATAGAAGAATGAGAAATTAAAGGTTTTTCTTTTTTAGTTCAAAATAAAGAACCATTTACTTAATTTATAAAGATTTTTATTTATATACCATCTGCGTAAATAACCTTAGGAATTAGTAAAATGTCTTTATTATACAGTATGTAATAATGGCACAAAATAAGTTGTTGAGTTGTAAGAGATCTGTCTAGTTCCCACGGGAGAAGTTGTAACAGTCTTCTCTGTTTTAAGAAGCATTCGGGGATCGTTAGGTAATGTATTCGGTATTCTATTGTTAATTAATCGTACTAAACTTTTTGTTGCTTCATGCGAAATATTATAATTAATGGCCCAATTTTTCACGCCATCACGAAATTGTTGGTCTTTTTCGAATGTTGAATCATTGCTTGAAGATTCAGAAATATCGCTGGAGTAAGGACTCTCTTCAGAAATAATATCTTTGTAAGACACATTTTGTACGGAACCGTTTCCCGTAATTGTGATTCCAACTTGATTTTGGCTACTATTACTGCTTTGATTGTTTAATGATGACGAAGCTTTTTCAAAACGTCTATTCACTTCTCTTCTATAAGTTCCACTGCGTTTATATCTTTTCCAATTCTCTAGATCCATTTTTTTTGTTTTTAGGGCAGAATGCACGTCGCATTAATTCCGTATCAAAATTTCTGAATATTGTTGTAAAAGCGAGCCAATAATTTTTTTGGGACTTAACTGTAATTTAATAGAAACATTTATCTACATGTATGTGCCACTTTTGCGTCATTATAGTGATAGATACTCATTTATAATACTAACAAGCACATTGCTAGGCACCAAAAAAGTTGTTATACAATAATTCTGCTCTATTATTGTGTCTGTGTGATATGCTTATCGATAAAATTATGATATGCATCTAAAAACTATTATAGTACACTTACGTTCTATTAGCGTGATCTGAAATTAGACTACATCACAAAAACACTCTATTGTAAAGTCTTTGTGACTACTAATGCACACGTACTATAGCAGCGATCTGAATATCCACAATGTCACAATATCGCCCTGTAGTTGAGTGTTCATCACTGCTATAACGAAACTACTATTGTAGTTCGTTTGGAACCCTTATTACGCTAATCAGATAAATAAAGGCGCCTGTTAACAATTTTATAGAGCAATATTATTATGTACTAGTTATACTAGAACTTGCTATAGTACTTGACTATAACGGTTGTATAAAATGGCGTAGTAAACGTTTACATCCTTTGTTTATAGGTATTTTTAGCTCTCTTAGCATTTAGAGCAATAATGTACTGTCGAACGCTTTTATACAACACTCTGGCACCGCTAAAACCTTAATAAATCGTTTATAAAGCTTTTTAGAGTTATAAGCTGAAATTATCGGACTGAATTGCTGGTTGGGTCTCTATGCATTTGACCACCATACTGCGATCGCCAACCCGCCTGCCAAGCGTGGCAATTATGGCAAATCCCCTCTTTTGGGGGAGGCTTATGTCCAGCAGTGGGCGTCTTTCGGCTGATATGATGATGATGATGAATCAGCCTGTATTGTTCCCACAGCTGGGACACAGGCCTGGTCTCTGTGAGAGGGAATGGGGTATAATAACGGTAGGCGCGGGCTTGCGGACGGCGAGTAATGGGTAGCTCGCTGTCCGGTAAGGACCAAGCCCGGGTCGACGGTGCGTTGTGTTCCACGCGCGCCTCAAAGAGCTGTCAGCACCAAGTTGTTGAGTCCGCAAGGGCCGATGCCTGCCAGGCGTGTGGGTTGTTCGAAAGAGATACCGTGGCCCCTGTCCCTCTCCACCCAGAGCGGGAGAAGTTATTTGATGATTTCTCAGCCTCAAAAATAAAGTGTTTACCGCGCAACTAGCATGTATATGTTACCGGCCAAACCCGAATTCAGGCCAAACTAGTTTTTCCTAGGCCAAACTGGTTTATTAAGCCGGGGCACCCCGATTAAATGGGTTAGGTTAGGTTAGAACTGTGACCAAAAGGGCGCGAGCCGAGTGTTAACGGCCAAACCCAATTTCAGGCCAAACTAGTTTGTCCTAGGCCAAACAGACTTATTCCTACGCGTGATATGTCGCAGCCAACTAGCTTAATTAGCCGTTTCGTTAACAGCCTTTGGAAGTAACGCTCGCCAGCCGCTACCGCGGCACCGCTCGCTGCGCTCGCTCGGCTCGCGCCCTTTTGGTCACAGTTCTAACCTAACCTAACCCATTTAATCGGGGTGCCCCGGCTTAATAAACCAGTTTGGCCCGAAATCGGGTTTGGCCGGTAACATATACAATGTCCCGACATCAATCGTCAGGCAGTAGCCCACCAGACACAACACCCGTCTGGTTGGATGATTCTACTACTGTGTCCGAAACACAATAGTGCGCTCCAAAACAAAGACAGCTGACGCAGCTCAAAAGGCTACCCAGATTAAATGGGACTGGGCAGGCCATGTCTGCCGCTTGCCGGACAAACTGTGGGCCCAAATAGCACAGAATTGGTGCCCTGAGACAGTGAGGCGGGCTCGCGGCAGGCCACGTAGGAGATGCGGAGGACGAGCTGGATATGTTCCGTCAAAATTGGAAGGAGGAAGAACAGGCAAGATGAAAGATGGAAGGATTAACCCCCTCCTGAGGAAAGGCCCTCCAGCGCGCTTAGCACGAGCACCGATTTGTCGACGGAAGAATAGACATGACTATTAACTAAATAATGTACAATAGGAGAAGATAGCTATGTTTTGCTTTTAATTATCACAGTTATGCGTTCTAAACGAATTTTATTTTGTAGATAATCGTATATACTTTGTGGCTGTCGAGTAGAAATTTTGTTGTCAGTGTGATTTTGACAGTTTGGGAAGAAATAGTCTACATATAAAAGGACCTAGACAAAGTTCGTTAGAAACGAAAGACATAATGACAGATTGTAGAAGGATATCTACGGTGCGATGTCAAAAACGGATAAACGAAATGTCACTTTGTATTGAAAAAGCACTGTCTATTCTTCGTAGAAATAGAAAACGTCATGCTAAGCCTGCAAGCCTATACTCAGGAGTGGGACAGCGTAGGATGGTAAAAAAAAAATACATACCACCCAAAACGGTCCATTCCTGACAGCTCCCACTTTAATTTCATTGATATGTCTCAATTTCACCGAAGTTATTAAATTATTTTTATCAAAATTATTCATCTCAATTTCTGCTAAAACTTTCACTCTACTTTTACCTACTATAAAAACCAAACTTCATTAACTTTGTGTAAGAAACACCACAACTTTGTGAAAATCTCGTAGGTCCTATGATAGACCATCAAACGCTACAGATTGATCAATAAATGTTATTTATTGGACGATGAAGACACGAGAAAAAGAACGAAAATGAGCTACTTTTTAACGCGTGAATACTTATACAACTGAGGTTTACCTGCTGTACATAAGTTGGTCATTCATGTAAAGAATGGTAACAAGGACGCAATAAAACTTAGTTCATACCGGACTACATACTTAATTAAACAAAAGATTTACAATAATCGTGTCTGAATTTCTGGCAGAGGTGTTAAGCTAAGTGCACAACTGCGTACGCATTGGGGGAGTTCGTTCCATCGTAGATTTCATCCATAATTTGAACAATCAGGCATCGAGGGCAAGAGCAACCCCATTCGCAATAAAAAATAAATTTGAAAAAAAATTGGATTGGCCCGCAGCGCATCGCATTTAAATACAAAAAATAATAGTTTAAAAAACTAAAAAACACGCTTTAAAAACCAAACTAAAAAAAGGAGAAAATAATTTAACTCAATTAAAAAGCGTGGGGTGCTTGACATTAATTGATTATAAAAATACCTCAAAAAGCACCCCACGCTTATTAATTGAATTAAATTATTTTTCCCTTTTTTAGTTTGGTTTTTAAAGCGTGTTTTTTAGTTTTTTAAACTATTATTTATTTTCTATTTTTTAGTTCTGCTAACTACAAAAACGTGTTTTTTTATAAAAAAAAAAATCTCATTTTTTTATTATTGAATTGCCATCGGTCCTTGACAAGTTTACAAAGTTTCAATGAAATCTGATCGTTTAAAGTGGGTCGAAATCGCGCTCAAAGGAGTCGGTTACATACAAACAAACAAACATACCTACAAGTGAAGCTAATATAAAGCGTGTAAAAAAGAAAGTTGAAAAGCAAAACCCAACTACCGACACAAAAAAAAAACAAGACATCGATGTTGATTTTTTCGGATTTCGTATGCTTTTTGATGTCTTTGGCTATAGTTAAATCTGTTTTGCAAATTCTAAATTCTTTCAAAAAATTGATGATAAACTATACTAGTACAAGTGTCCGTATGAATTGAGGAGCCATGTCTCAGATTTAAACGAGGGTACTACCAATATTTAGTAGTAAATTAGCCAAATTTGTAGCCCCGATCCTGGAATTTGTAGTAAAACCCATCAAAAGTTACAGGACGTTGAAGGTGGCTCCTCAATTCAGGCATCTGGATTGAGGAGCCACCTCAGAACTCGAAAACTAGCCAATGGATATTTCTGAAACTTTGGTAGGAATTAGTAGTGTTTACGCTTAATTTGTACACAAAAAATGGGTTTTGTACGGCTGAATTTGAGGCAGCTACAATGCTTTGATTTTTCTGAAAAATCCATAAATTTCCCCGTGCTGTATCTCAGTAACTAATGAAGCAATTAAAACAGATTTTTAGTATTATTTAGTAGTAAGTTTGTTTTAATTTGTAGTATAAAAATAAATCGCAAAGGATTCATAGCTTCGGAAATACAACACATTTTATGTGGCTCCTCAATCCTGACGGTCTATAAAAAACAAATGCACGTAGCTACTAAAGTAGTTGATCAACTCGAAGTTTGATTACGCCAATATTTAGTAGAAATTTCTACTAAATATTGGCGTAATCAAAATTCCTCTACATTCAGTATTTCAAAAGATATTAATAATTTTAACATTCCTTAAGAATTTTCTGTGTAGAGTGACCATAAATAATTCAAACTGTGTTCATAAACAGAACTTTATTTACACATGATTCATTCTTCACCAAATCAGTACTTAAATAAAGAAACACAACATATTAAACACACAGAATGAAAAAGAAAAACAAACTAAAAATCTACTAGATCAAATTACCTGTTTTAAAATTTATAATCTCTAAATATTATCTCTATATTCCCTTATTCTATCATTAATTATTAGCCTTCTCTAATCTTTATTTTAAAATATATTTT
The DNA here is from genome assembly GCA_947359405.1 of Antitype chi. Classification (NCBI taxonomy): domain Eukaryota; kingdom Metazoa; phylum Arthropoda; class Insecta; order Lepidoptera; family Noctuidae; genus Antitype; species Antitype chi. The sequence continues at coordinate 3,670,159 of OX375836.1, read as the reverse complement.
CTAAACAAAGTCGCTTATTTTGACTGTCGGAGCGACCGCGCTGTCCTTCTAAAATACATAACGGATTTTGATGCGGTTTTCATCATCATTTGTAGAATTTATTCCGCGAGGTTGTTTTATATGTAATACGTTTACATTTAACGTAAACGCATACAGACGCGTGGAAAGTGGTGGCCCAGTAGTAACGGCCGTGACTTACGAGTTGGTCGTAGGTTCAAACCCAGACAGGCGCTTTACTTTTTGTGAGTTATTTAATCACCACTGGTCTCAAAACGTTGAAGGAAACTTAAAATAAAAAATAATAATAAAACATTTTTTATTCATTAAAATTAATACTTAAACGTAGATAGACTTAAACCGTATTCCCTCCGTCCAACCTGAGAGCAGTTGCTTTTTGAAAAAAAAAAAAAGTTATACACAGTTCCGTTTTTTGATTTATAGGAATCTTATCTGATCGATTTTAATACCCTTCCAAAAACCTGTGAACTTTAAATTTAGAAGGACAGCGCGGTCGCTCCGACAGTCAAAATAAGCGACTTTGTTTAGAAAATATATTTTAAAATAAAGATTAGAGAAGGCTAATAATTAATGATAGAATAAGGGAATATAGAGATAATATTTAGAGATTATAAATTTTAAAACAGGTAATTTGATCTAGTAGATTTTTAGTTTGTTTTTCTTTTTCATTCTGTGTGTTTAATATGTTGTGTTTCTTTATTTAAGTACTGATTTGGTGAAGAATGAATCATGTGTAAATAAAGTTCTGTTTATGAACACAGTTTGAATTATTTATGGTCACTCTACACAGAAAATTCTTAAGGAATGTTAAAATTATTAATATCTTTTGAAATACTGAATGTAGAGGAATTTTGATTACGCCAATATTTAGTAGAAATTTCTACTAAATATTGGCGTAATCAAACTTCGAGTTGATCAACTACTTTAGTAGCTACGTGCATTTGTTTTTTATAGACCGTCAGGATTGAGGAGCCACATAAAATGTGTTGTATTTCCGAAGCTATGAATCCTTTGCGATTTATTTTTATACTACAAATTAAAACAAACTTACTACTAAATAATACTAAAAATCTGTTTTAATTGCTTCATTAGTTACTGAGATACAGCACGGGGAAATTTATGGATTTTTCAGAAAAATCAAAGCATTGTAGCTGCCTCAAATTCAGCCGTACAAAACCCATTTTTTGTGTACAAATTAAGCGTAAACACTACTAATTCCTACCAAAGTTTCAGAAATATCCATTGGCTAGTTTTCGAGTTCTGAGGTGGCTCCTCAATCCAGATGCCTGAATTGAGGAGCCACCTTCAACGTCCTGTAACTTTTGATGGGTTTTACTACAAATTCCAGGATCGGGGCTACAAATTTGGCTAATTTACTACTAAATATTGGTAGTACCCTCGTTTAAATCTGAGACATGGCTCCTCAATTCATACGGACACTAGTACAATGCATAGTTATAGATTTTATAACATACTATCTTTTGCCCACGGCTTCGCCCGCGTGGACGTCGGTTATCGCGTAAAAAAGTGGCTTATGTCCTTCTCCATATCTCAGGCTGTATCTCTGCCAAATTTCATGACGATTTGTTCAGCGGTTTAGGCGTGAAAGCGTAACAGACAGGCAGACAGAGTTACTTTCGCATTTATAATATTAGTAGGGATTTTAAATAATATGCTCATATTTCTATCTAATTTTTAATTAGCTCTAGACATGGGCACAATACGACAGATATTAATTCTACGTTTTGTTAGATATAAATGAAAAAAACACGCTTTAAAAACCAAACTAAAAAAGGAGAACATAATTTAATTCAATGAAAAAGCGTGGGGTGATTTTTGAGGTATTTTTATAATCAATTAATGTCAAGCACCCCACGCTTTTTAATTGAATTAAATTATTTTCTCCTTTTTTAGTTTGGTTTTTAAAGCGTGTTTTTAGTTTTTTAAACTATTATTTATTTTCTATTTTTTAGTTCTGCTAACTACAAAAACGTGTTTTTTTTTCCTCAATTTTTTTTAAATTATTGAATTGTCATCGGTCCTCGACAAATTTACAAAGTTTCAATGAAATCTGACCGTTTAAAGTGGGTCAAAATCGCGCTCAAAGGAGTCGGTTACATACAAACAAACAAACCAACAAACAAACATACAAGTGAAGCTAATATAAAGCGTGTAATGATAAGCATTTGCTTATAAACACGAAACTCTTTATGACAAAACTTATCATATTATAATTAACTAGCTTTTGTTAGCGGCTTCGCCCGCGACGATATTACCCCGCGGGAACGTACTACCAAAATAAAAAGTATCCTATGTTTTAATCTATCTGTATGCCAAATTTCATCCAAATCCGTTCAGTCGTTTTTGCGTAATTGAGTTTTTGGAAAATGTTTTTATTTTTCACTTTTTGTGGTTCACATGTGCTTACCCCTTTACAGCGTACCGGCGTGATGTTATGTTATGAACTGGTGTAAACAATAGACAGTCATAAGATTTCAGCAATCCAAGTCCATTTGTTATCATTTATTGAGGAGTTCCGTTGCCTATCTCCGAAGTTCTTCATCAGATCTTCACCAAATTGAAATGGGACCACTCCGAGAAAGTACTCTTCCAAAAAAATACCCAAATCGCTTCAAGTGTGCCTATAAAATTTGAAGAGTTCTCTCTATTTCTCCAGGATCCCATCATCAGATCCTGACTTGATGATCATGGGACCACCAGGGAAGTATACCCTTTAAAACAAAACACAAAATCCAAATCGGTCCAGCCATCTTCGAGTAATCGGGGAACATACATAAAAAAAGGTTCCGACGAATTGAGAACCTCCTCCTTTTTGAAGTCGGTTAATAAATGCGAAAGTAACTCTGTCTGTCTGTCGCGCTTTCACGCCAAAACTACAGAACCAATTTAAATGAAATTTGGTACACAGATAGTCTAGAGCCTGAGAAAGAACATAGGCTACTTTTTAATGCAAAAAAAGGGTTGTAAGGGGTTGAAAGGGAGGGATGAAAAGTTGTATAGAAGTATCGTCATTTTTAGAGCTGGAAGCTGGAAACTTATTTTCTAGGCTGTTGATTCGATATAAATAAATATGAAATTCAAAGTTTATAAAAGTTTTACCCACAAGGGTGGAAAATAACAATAGGGAATAGGGGATGAAAGTTTGTATGGAAATATGTAAGGTTTTTTTTTTTTTGGGTGGGAAATCATCAAATAACTTCTCCCGCTCTTCGTATCAGACTTTTACTGACTAAAACCCACCCGTGTTCCCTCAGTTGCCTGTGTGCCAGGGGCCGCGGTATCTCTTTCGAACAACCCGCACCCTGGCAGGCATCGGCCCTTGTGGACCCCACCAGTTGGTGCTGACATCTCTTTGAGACGCGTGTGGAACACAACGCGCCGTCAACCCAGGCGGGGTGGCCGGGAATCAGCCTGGGATTCCCGACGCCCAGGACGTCTACCGCGGCGACTACGGCCGTGAGGGCACATATACTGCCTCTCCCTCACGTGCGCCGCCTCCCTCTTCGCGAGCATTACTGTTTCGCAGAAGGAGGTGACAGCTACCCATGCATTCTCGCTCCGTACCATGGCCTGGACCAGGACCGGACGCGAGAGATCGCCGCCGCCGATCGCCTCCACGAGGACACGGCGGTGCTCCGCCCAAGCCGAGCAGACCTCCACCGTATGCTCCACCGTAAATATGTAAGGTTTATGTGAATGTTTTATAAGTTTGCGACAAGAGACAAAGACCCAAAGGCACAATTCCACGCGGACAAAGTCGCGGGCACAGCTAGTATGCTATAATTAACTTTATCGTATAACTTTTTCGTTGATCTAGTAGCCTCAAGCGCTACTGCTAAGGACGACGTTCTGTGTTCGTTTCCTGGGTCGGGCAAGCGATTGTTTTTATTACACGCTTTATATTAGCTTCACTTGTGTGTTTGTTTGTATGTAACCGACTCCTTAGAGCGCGATATTGACCCACTTTAAACGGTCAGATTTCATTGAAACTTTGTAAACTTGTCGAGGACCGATGACAATTCAATAATAGTTTAAAAAACTAAAAAACACGCTTTAAAAACCAAACTAAAAAAGGAGAAAATAATTTAATTCAATTAAAAAGCGTGGGGTGCTTGACATTAATTGATTATAAAAATACCTCAAAAAGCACCCCACGCTTTTTAATTGAATTAAATTATTTTCTCCTTTTTTAGTTTGGTTTTTAAAGTGTGTTTTTTAGTTTTTTAAACTATTATTTTTTATCTGGTGTTTCTTAGTAGTAGTTCCAAGTCAGGATTCGTGCCCGGTGGATGGCAATTGGCTCACCTGGTATTACGTGGGTCTTAAACATAACTGGTTGAATGTGGGTCGGGTGTATTATAGAAGCACCTCTGCCGAACCGTTATGCGAACACAGTACAGGCGTGATGTTATGTTTTGCCAATAAAAGCATTTTTCTTTCTTTCTTTACTTTCTCAGTAAGTGAGTACGCAGCTTTACTTTGTTCTCATTTCTGGGGCACGCGATCACAAATTCCTCCAGTTTTAGGTCACTATTGGTATTAGGTACAGTTCGGTTTAGAAAAACTAGGTTCCGTCATATTAATAATTCTCTAATATTTGTGTTCTGTATTTAACAACTTAGTGTATTGTAATCAGAGATCGGATATTCGGATTCATATTTACCTAAAGATAATGTCTAGCTCTGAAAGTATGGAAGCGGCTTTATAAATTATTTGTAATATTTATTAAAAACCCTGGGATTCTTGGATTGCACAAATATGTGTATGTATTGGAGGAGGGGTAGTTTGTATTAACAAAAAATAGACAAATTACTTACCTAAATTAAGATTTTTTCGATACAAAAGCGCATTCCATGTTAGCCAACATCTCAACATTAGGTGAATATGCATCCGAATATCCGATCTATGATTATAATCAAGTTTTGAGAAGACAAACTCAATGTCGTTCATGACTAAGTTCAAATTCCATTGCAACCGAAGATCTTATTGTTACACACCGACTTTCAAACAACAACTTAAAATTGCACGAAACTAAAGTACGTAGTTGTGTTTTCAAGAACAGTCTGAAAAAATCTCGACTAAACACGGATTTTCCAGTCTCCACACTTTGTTAGATACATTCTGCGATCTTTGATTAGATAATAATTATATACCAACTGAGAAAAAAAGCCGAAAAGTTAAAAGCGGCTCAATTATGTAAAAAACGTATGCAGCAATCGAAGCGCAAAACGCTTTTTGAGGTTGACATAACAAGTTGCCAAGGTCGGTTACAGAATTTAAGAGGGGACGGGGCATGCTAGGAATTTGAAAAATAGGTATTTGAAGAAACTATTGCCGTCGCGCTGTCAGTAAGTCTGCCCCCGTAGTATGTGATAGGGACAGCTGCAGCTCAGACCGAAATTATCACAAAAATTTTGACGAGATCGACGTTTCGTATTCATCTTTTTTCTCCTCGAAAACTGAGCCGATTCAATTATTTTTTAAATTAACATTTTAAGAAAGAGTATGTTTAGGTTCCTATAATTTTTTATGGTAAAAACTTTTCTAATTTGTCTGGTAGTCCTCTAATCACGGCGGTAAAAATAGGGCATTTTTTGTAATTTTTAGAGGGTCATATTTTCTTTACTAATTAGTTGCTGAAAAAAAGAAAATGACAGGGACGTGTTCACAGCAAACCTTGATTGTTCTAGAGACATTATTCAGGAAGAAAAAAGGGGAATACATCTGTAGGGAGAATCGCACGCCCTGTTCCCTCTTAACGGTGGAAAGTTTAAAACTCACATCTAACGTGTCCTTATCAAAAAAGCATATTATAAGACTAGCTGTGCCCGCGACTTCGTCCGCGTGGAATAGTGACTTTTTGGGCAGCATATTTTGAATTACATAATAATATACCGTAATATTTATTTACAAAATTTTAAAGAAAATTAAGAAAAAGAACCTAACCTAAAAACCCTAAAATATAAATAAATGAAATATGCAAACAGTCAGTATTCAAGTGAATCGCAATAATCGAATGAAACTATTCGCTTATACTCTCCAACACCCTAATTGCGTAACTCACGATTCATCATAATTTGTTTCGTTTTGAAACTGATGGCTAAACCATTGCTTCATATGTTCGAAAAATGTGTCTGCTCAACAACGTAAATAACGCAATGAATATTGTAGAACTGTCAAAATGAAACCGATTATGATTAATCGCGTGTTACGCAATTAGGGTGCAGGATACGTGCGTTCGCTACGAATAACTGAATCCTTATGGCAGCGGCGCGTTTTTTTTTTTGTTGGGCATCTCGCAGTTGGCCTTGAGAGGCCGTGACTGCTCAACCGGGCTTTCCTGGGGCTCCCATTCAGAAACTAATCTTAACGCCTCCAGCCAGGGCTTACAAACTAAATTTATATACTAAGCGACTGCACGCTGAGGGCACCCCCTGTGGGGTACGGACCTCGGCTCAGGGCGTCACTGATAGGGGGACAGGTATCACTATTGGGGACAGGCTGGATCGAAATAGGCAGTGGCGCGGCTCTCAGCGCGCTTTATATAGCCAAGGACGCGCAGGCGCGAGGCGTGTACGTACTCTGATAGAATACCTTAACAAATGTTCGCCGTGATTTTTTAAATTGACATAACTTTTTTATTTATGAACTGATTGACATGAAATAAACACTAAATGTTAAGTGAAGCTTACTACAATATATTAGTGAAAACCGCATCTAAATCGAATAAGCCGTTTCTGATATTAGCGTGCACAAACACACAGACAAACAGACAAACAGACAAACCGACAAACAGACAAAAAAAAAATTAATTACAATCTCGGGTTCGGCATCGATATAATAACAACCCCTGCTACTTTTTTTTTATATATTTCGATTGTACAGACACCACTTTTCTACAATTTTATTATATGTATAGATATAGATAAAAGACTATACGTTGAAGACAGAGAAGTTTGGCATTAATTCCTTCTGCACATGTGGCTTCCCTGGTACCTCATTAACAGCATAACTATGTGAAAGTCTATTAACTGCTCCCAAATTACATACAATGTTGATTTTTATTCTTTTTATTTTTTACAATGTCTGACATATTCTCGTCAATATTTGAACATCAATTCTAATATCGACTATTCATTAGTGATTGTCATGGAAATCATGTCACTTTTTAAAAAATGGGTTCATTTTATTTATGTCGATTCTTTTACATATTGTGAACGAGAGAACGTTATAGGCCGTACAGACTGTAGATTTGTAGACGATTTTCCATGATTTATTTTCATTCCTCGAAGTACCTGATACTTATTGACAGGCCTGCGCTATAAAGCCATTTTTTTTTTAAAGAGTAACCGTGTAGTTTCTTGCCGGCTCTTCTCCATAGGAAGCGACAAAAATAGAACCGTGCACCTAGCTTCTGACGTTTCATAAATGCCCATGCAGATTTATGTGAAATAAAATATTTTGATTTTGATTAATTTGAAAAAAGTGTGCATCATTAAATTTTCGCTTGTTTTTCCATGTGTGTGCATAAATCCTAACTAATATTATAAATGCGAAACTAAGTTTGTTTCTTATGTTTTCACACCTGAACCACTGAATCGATCATCCTGAAACTTTGCACATACGTTGTCAGGTGAACAGAAACGGACATAAGGTATTTAAAAGGTATTTTATTCCGAAAAAAAGTACTGTTTCCGAGGAAAACAACAATAACGTTTTTATGGCACCAAATGTCTTTTGAATCATGATTGAATTATATTATTACAAGCAGAGTAAAACCCAAATGAATGTCATATTCTAAATTAACGCGATCGAAGCCACTTACAAAAGCATACAAATTTCGTACAATACAGATTTATGTGCATCGCAGGACAATTTGAAAGGACACACACAAAGGTGATAAGAAAAAGATACATAATTATTTATTACTAGCTGACCCGGCCACGCGTTGCTGTGGCTAAATTGAAAAAAAATCTGAAAAACTTGTTATCATAGCACATTGAAATAATAAGTGCTAAATATTTTTTAATAGAGGTTAAATAAAAACAATAAAAAAATATATTTGTACAACTGTTGAAAAAGTGTAGGAAAGTGTTTTGATCAATGAAGCACAAATAAGTAAAAAACAGGATTAATTTCACTGTATTATCTTCATTATAATATGAATTTAATTTACACTTCAGTCTAAGTAACACGTGGCCGGCTATGCTAACACCAAAAATTTAAAAAGTGGAAATAATTGAATTATACGGTATTTCGTTCACTACAAAATAAATTTAATTAATTTTATAGCGTCAACAACACGTGGTAATTATGCTGTTAAAATGTAGCTTATATGACACGTTCGTAGATTTACCATAGCAGCGCCATCTATTGATTACTTACTGAACCCAGTCGAAAGGTATCGACATCTGTTAGAATCATTTGGAGTTAACAGATAATTGTGACTGTCAAATAATAACAGACAAATAATTGGCAATAAATTAAAATTGCGACTATAATTTGAGATTTAAACTATCCTATCTCTCAAGTTGGATCGAACTGCACATGGTGTGCGAATTTTATTATAATCGGTTAAGTGGTTTAGGAGTCCATTGAGAACAAACATTGTGACACGAGATTTATATATATTAAAGATTATGTATATTTGACATTGACATACATTTTCAACATGCAGATAAAACTTTAATTATTAGGGCATATGCAAAGGCGTCTGACAACCAGTCTTACCAAGGGGTTATCGTGTTACCCAGTAACTGGGTTGTGGAGGTCAGATAGGCAATCGTTCCATGTAAAATACTGGTATTCAATTACATCTGGTTAGACTGGAAGCCAACCCCAATACAGCCAAGAAAAGGCTTATTGCCATCGACCGGGCAAATATCTATCCAGGGTCCGGGCTGCTACTGAGTAATTCCTCATGGATAAATCCAATAACACTTTGCCCGACCAGGGCATCGGTCCCAGGACCTCATCCCCAGCGATTCATTATCATCTGCCGAGCATTTTCCGAATCAAAGTCAAAGTCAAATCATTTATTTCAAATAGGCACTTAAAAGGCACTTTTGAACGTCAACATTTACATTAAAATAGAATTGATTCTTGTCGCCCCTTCCAAAATGTAGTTTCATATGGAGAAGAATGGGCAAGAAACTCCAATGTAATGAATTACGTCGGGGTCAGTTTCCAGTCTAACCGGATGCAGTTGAATACCAGAATTTTACATGGAGCGACTGCCTATCTGGGGCCTTAGTCTGCTATTTTTATAAATTCGTCATTCCAACACGATCCCATTGTCATTCATTTGTCATTTCGCTAAAAGTTCGTAATCTGCTAAATTCATAATGGTCGATCATTGGACAGTCAATGGTCTTGTAATAGAATTGTGTCATAATGACATTTTAGTATTGCCATTATGATAAAACTCGTTAGTAGAAATGTTTTTCGAAAAACTACTACTAAATTTGAATATTTATTCATGCCAGATTTCATTTATATATATTTTTACATATTATTTATTAGTGTTTTTTGCAATCTAAAGTTGTAGGAAGTTCGTAAATTAAGTCAGTCATTCATTTGTCATGATGTACGAGATTACCAATCAATGCCATTTCTTTCAATGGAGTGTCAGTGGCTGACCATTGGAAAGTCATAATGACGCCATTTTATTAGTAGATTACCAAACTTGTCAAAATCAACAATTATGAAATCAATGATAGACCATTCTGACACTATTGTAATAGCAGACTTGAGGCCCTGACCGATCTACAGTAGTGCTTGCGACCACTAAATAAACACCTTAAGAAACATGCATAAACAAGTAAGTACCTTTTTCTCATCGTAGATATCAAATGGTGTGCTCTGAAAATATATGAAAATTTTAATGAAAAAATTGTTCAAAACTAAAACTCGACTACTGAAAAATCAAAGTCCAAAAAGTACGAAACATGAAAATATTTCAGATAGAAATCAAGACATAGGTACAAAGTTAGGATGAAACCGTGGTTGCATGCCTGTACCACGATCACCTTCAAAAATAAAATTATAATGGTATGCAACCACGGCGTTTTATGCAAATAATTTTGGGGTTAGCTCATATTACATATTAGTAAGCTTTTTCATTTGACACCCAACAAAAAAAATGATGACGAAGAAAAAATAGTAATGACGAACAAAAATTAAGTTTTTTTTTTCTTTCGCCACTTTTAACCGACGAAAAAACGGAGGACGTTTTCAAGTCGACGCGTATTTTTTTTTTTAATGTATGACCACGCATATTTTTTTTTTGTCCGCTAGATGGCGCCTTATTCAATTAAACGTAAAGTCACTTCTAAAAAAGTTAAGAGAAATGGTCACTGTGCCTAAATATGTGTATTCTGGAGTTGTCAAATCAAATCAAATCAAATCGTTTATTGCAATCCATATTGGTAAATATATTTTTTTCATATTTTCTCATTTTTTCATACAAACTTCGGGAGTGTTTTACTCTACTGTCTGACATGGCACATCCAAAGTAAAATATGATATCGTTTTGTCTCATTATTAATATTGTCGGTACGGAAACTGAATACTAAAATAAAAACCCATTAAAAAGTTAGGAGCCAACAAAGATTCGTTTTTCTTGCTAATTTTACTTCATTTTGAGCGAAAGTAATAAAAGAAGTGCAAAATCTCCAAAACCAAGTCGGTACCTACAAAGTTCAATTATTGAAAAGTTCAATAAACTTTATTGGTTATTGTTTTATGCATTGGCTTTTTCACAAAACCCGATCTTCCAAAAGACTTTTCTTTATTTTTTCGCGATTTTTTTACTATAAATGATCCTGCATCTCACTCAATAACGTTGTGCGTGTAGACTAGTGTCTAACTGCTCATCACTGATACTATCTGTGTCGGACACGAAGCCTAGTGAGATAGCGTGATTTTTAGCCAGGCCCACCAGTGAGTTCGAGCCCGCGACTAGGTTCCCCTTAAATGGCCTAATTGAAATAAATGATTTGGCTTTGACTCTTATCTGGCATTATTACTGAAATGGACCATTTTGGTGCAGCCATGACGCATATTTTTGTAATTTAAACATGTCACTTTTTAACCGACTTCAAAAAGAAGGAGGCTATCAATTCGACATGTTTATGTTTTTTTTTTTAATGTATGTTCGGGTATAACTCCGTCATATATAGACGGATTTGCAAAATATTTTTTTTGTTCGAAAGGGGTTTATTTTGAAATAGTTCCATATAAATTTCATATAGATCTGATGATGCGTTTCGGAGACAAACAACGGAACTCTTAAAAAAATGACAGCAAACAGACTGCGATTGCTGCTATCGCATAAATATGCATTGTTTTAACCCCAAGGATGATGAAATTTCGAATTGTGTGGGGTAGGTACTATAACTAAAAATGAAAAATCACTTTAATTTCGGAAGGTGGTGACAAAAAAATTAAATACAATATATCCAAAGTCACCGACTTCCGAAATTAAAGTTATTTTTCACTTTGTAGTGTTGTTTTGGAAGTCAGTTGTTTTTACACGCTTTTATTAGCTTCTAGTAAATAATAGTTTAAAAATTAAAAAAACACGCTTTAAAAACCAAACTAAAAAAGGAGAAAATAATTTAATTCAATTAAAAAGCGTGGGGTGCTTGACATTAAATCATTATAAAAATACCTCAAAAAGCACCCTTTTTAATTGAATTAAATTATTTTCTCCTTTTTAAGTTTGGTTTTTAAAGCGTGTTTTTTAGTTTTTTAAACTATTATTTATTTTCTATTTTTTAGTTCTGCTAACTACAAAAACGATTTTTTTTCTAATTTTTTTTTTTATTGAATTATCATCGGTCCTCGACAAGTTTACAAAGTTTCAATGAAATCTGACCGTTTAAAGTGGGTCAAAATCGCGCTTAAAGGAGTCGGTTACATACAAACAAACATACAAGTGAAGCTAATATAAAGCGTGTAAAAAGAACACGACCCCTTGATAAGACGGGTTCCGGGCTTCTGACGACCCGTAACGACTATCAAAGATCCACGAATGTCAGCCGGGCGAGGTACGGAGAGATCTATGAATGTAAAGATGGTCACCCATCCACGGACTAACCGCGGCAAGCATAGCTTAACCTGATCGATCGACCCGTGCGGCTGTCATTACTTAACCACAAGCCCCCTCTTTTGCCAAATAAATGTAGGTAGTTTTTAGGGTTCCGTACCCAAAGGGTAAAACGGGACCCTATTTCTAAGACTGCGCTGTCCGTCTGTCATCAGGCTGTATCTCATCAATCGTGATATTTAGACAGTTGAAATGATCACAGATGATGTATTTCTATTGCCGCTATAACATAAAATACTAAAAACCAGAATAAAATAAATATTTAAGGGGGCTCCCATACAACAAACGTGATTTTTTTGCTCGTTTTTACTCGATATTGATAACGGCAACAGGTAGACGCTTGAAATATTCACAGAATATTTAATTATATATTCACTTTAAAAATAAAGAATTAAATTAAAATTAAATAAATATTTAAGGGGGGCTCCCATACAACAAACATGTTTTTTTTGTCGTTTTTATAGATAATGGTACGGAACCCTTTGTGCGCGAGTCCGACTAGCACTTGGCCAGTTTTTTCCTTCTATAAATATCTCACATCTCACCTTATTGGCGGGACTTTCCATAATATCAGCTAGGGACGCCCCAAAGGCTGATTCAGGTGCGAGGGTGTCAGCAGACTTCCAATTCGCCTTCTGATGCATCGGCGTCCCTGGTAACGCTGACTCGTGACTACGTCGCCGAGTCTTTGTTCCCTGGAATATAAGGAGAAAAATAAATTACTAGCTTTCGCCCGCTTGGAGTTCGAAAATGATCCCACGCGAACGTAATACCGGGTTAAAAGTATCATAATTACCCTATATCGTTCCCACTGCTGGGAGTATAGTATAGTATATTTATTTCCGAGTATATGGTACATTATGATCTTAATATTATTAAAAAGCTTCACATATACTACCGTTGCCGGTGTAGAAATATTTAAATTAAAGTACAATTCCCATTTAGTTTGAAATGACCCACCACGCGGGCCCAGTGCGGGTTGGTAGATATCACATATGTCTTCGAATTTTTGGTTCTAGTACATACCGGTTCCCTCACGATGTTTTCCTTCACCGTTTTGAGAGCAGTAGATAGTGATGAAATGATACCAAATATTTAACCCCTAATGTTACTTTCTCTTTGTCTAAGTGTTGGCTAGAAGTTATACCTGGTCCTCTCCGCCATCAGACAGGCTGAGTTCTGTTCTCGTGGTCGAAGTGGAATTGTCCAGGTCACCCCACACATTAAAATTCATCACCATCGCTGTAGGTGGCTCCGAGGTTGTTCCATCTGTAAATATCGAAACATTATGTTCAGTTTTGTGAGGTTCCCAACTTCATAACGTCACGTTTGTTCTACCCGAATGTTTGGGCAGATGTGTACTTAACTTATTAGTGTTGGGTTTTTTTTTTGGGTGGGAAATCATCAAATAACTTCTCCCGCTCTGGGTGGAGCGGGAGGGCGTGTCAGACTTTTACTGACTAAAACCCACCCGTGTTCCCTCAGTTGCCTGTGTGCCAGGGGCCGCGGTATCTCTTTCGAACAACCCGCACCCCTGGCAGGCATCGGCCCTTGCGGACCCCACCCTTTGGTGCTGACATCTCTTTGAGGCGCGCGTGGAACACAACGCGCCGTCGACCCGGGCTTGGTCCTTACCGGACAGCGAGCTACCCATTACTCGCCGTCCGCAAGCCCGCGCCTACGGTGGCCGGGAATCAGCCTGGGATTCCCGACGCCCAGGGCTTCTCCCGCGGCGACTACGGCCGTGAGGGCGCATATACTGCCTCTCCCTCACGTGCGCCGCCTCATTAGTATAGGGTAAAAGCCAAATACATAGTTGCCATATTTTTTGAAATCACTATTTATCTCTCAGTATAAAAAGCAACATACTTTATTTGTAAAACTGGCCGAGACTTTGGTTTTTTATCTACTTTATGAAAAGTAAAAAAAACATTATCTTTAATATTTCCAGAGTATTAGCGATTTTTGCGGACCTCTATATTTTGGAACATCTATCCCATATAGGAGATAGTTGCCTAATCCATATAAAAAAACTACGTTTAGGATAGATGCCCCGCCGAGAAACAGGACATCTATCCCGCAAAAACTTTGATCACATTGTGCCTTTCCATGCAATCGCACAGAGACTTGCGACACGGTCAACTTAGTGGTAGTTTGAGAGTCATTCGATAGATTAATAAAACAGCATGCGATTGAGCCGCGAAACTTGAGTAATTACCATCGGGGTAACTATACCCCTGGGGCAACTATTCCCCTGGGGCAACTATTCTCCTGGGGCAACTATCCTGGTTTTGGTATTATTTTTTACTTTTTAGTTTTGTTTCCTTTTAAAGCGTGATTTTACACGCTTTATATTAGCTTCACTTGTATGTTTGTTCGTTTGTTTGTATGTAACCTACTCCTTTGAGCGCGATTTTGACCCACTTTAAACGGTCAGATTTCATTGAAACTTTGTAAACTTATCGAGGACCGATGACAATTTAATAATTTAAAAAAAAAAATGAGAAAAAAAACACGTTTTTGTAGTTAGCAGAACTAAAAAATAGAAAATAAATAATAGTTTAAAAAACTAAAAAACACGCTTTAAAAACCAAACTAAAAAAGGAGAAAATAATTTAATTCAATTAAAAAGCGTGGGGTGCTTGACATTAATTGATTATAAAAATCCTTCAAAAAGCACCCCACGCTTTTTAATTGAATTAAATTATTTTCTCCTTTTTTAATTTGGTTTTTAAAGCGTGTTTTTTAGTTTTTTAAACTATTGTTTTTTAGTTTTATCATTAGGTACTGACCAGCTCGAAGTCCCTCTCTATTGGCTCTGCCGCCATCATCACTGTTTCTTCTTGAAGAACTTTCACTACGACTAGTTTTCAGCCTCTCACTCTCATAACTTATTGTATCCAACGAATTGGGGCCAACTTTGTTATCAAACTTTTTGGCAACTTTTTTGCTCAATAATTCTAGGTTCTGACCAATTTGGTCGAGATGGTCCAATCTTCTGGGTGCGCGGTTACTTAGGTGGGAAGAAAGTTTTTTAATCGGTAGTTCTTCATAGCGGCCATCGTCCATGGTTTGGTCCCTGAAATTAAAAAAAAAGAAGCGTTAAAGCGTTTCATTTCCACTGCGAAACATAGCAGCGAAACCGCAGTAGTTCCGCCATGACTTCTGTTTCGCTTGTTCGCCACGACAAGCGAAACAGAAGCGAATCTGCCTGTTCTATTGCACAGATTTTCAGAAGAAAAAAACTCGTTTTGTAAGACCTAGACAAGGACTGTATAAAAAAGACAACATAACGGTTAGCCCAGCAGTGGGAACATTATAGGTTGATTATGATTTGAAAATACGGACAATTTAGGTTGGTAGTCGATTTGCTAAATAATTAATCTCCCTGACTTTTAATTTTTTTATTATTGAATGGGCCTGCTCGTGACCTCGATCACACCTGATGAAAAGCGATCGATGACGTCTATGATGGATCGAGCGTGCCCAGAAAATGCCTGTTCACTCTTGTTTTGAAGATAGACGGGTTAAATGTGTAAGAGAACACAGACGCAGGCAGAGTGTTCCACAAATTGGCTGTGCGCATAGTAAATGTGGAGGAGAAGATCTGAGTACGACTGGTCGGGATATCAACCAAGTGCGGATGGTATCCTGCAGTGCGTCTGGTAGCCCGGTAGCAAAAAGGCGATGACGATTATTGAATTCTAACCTAATATTTTCTTAGATAGATAAAAAAAAACTTTTTCCAAAAAAAAAACAAGCGACTTCCAAAAAAGCACTAGCTACAAAGTGAAAAATAACTTTAATTTCGGAACTCTGACTTTGGATACGTATTTTATTTAATTTTCATGTCACCAGTCACCGACTTCCGAAATTAAAGTTAATTTTCAATTTGTAGTGTTTTTCGGAAGTTGGTTGTTTTTTTTTTTTTGGAAAAAGTTTTATTTTTCACTTGTTATAGTTATTGTACCTACCCCACACCAATTCGAAATGTCATCATCTTTGGGGTCAAAACAATGCACATTTATGCGATAGCAGCAATCGTGGTTGAATTTGCTGCCAGTTTTCAAATAAAAAAAGAATCATCAAAATCGGTTCACCCAGTCGAAAGTTCTGAGCTAACAAACAAAAAAAATACAGTCGAATTGAGAACCTCCTCCTTTTTTTGAAGTCGGTTAAAAATCATCACTATTTTAAAGTGTGTACGTATGATGGATGAGTTTTCGAACCGTCTTTGTTTAGTTAATAAGTCATGAAAGTAAAAATACTATTTCCTACATTCGTTAGTGCGTGCCACCGAAATAATTACCTACTACAGCCCACTGTAACACAACCCACGCTTGCCCAAACTCGACCCCTATTAATAAACCTTAAGGTGAACCTAGTCCACATTTTTTCCATACAGTAAACTTCGGAAGTGTTTTACTCCACTGTCTGACATGGCACATCTAAAGTAAAATATGATATCGTTTTGTCTCATTATTAATATTGTCTGTACGGAAACAGAATACTAAAATAAAAACCCATTACAAAGTTAGGAGCCAACAAATATTAGTTTTTCTTGCTAATTTTACTCAAATTTGGGCGTGTTTAAGTAATACAAGAAGTGTAAAATCTCCAAAACCAAGTCGGTACCGACAAAGTTCAATTATCGAAAAGTTCAATAAACTTTATTGGTTATTGTTTTATGCATTGGCTTTTTCATAAAACCCGATCTTCCAAAGGACTTCTCTTAATTTTTTCGCGATTTTTTTACTATAAATGATCCTGCATCTCACTCAATAACGCTGTGCGTGTAGACTAGCGTCTAACTGCTCATCACTGATACTATCTCTGTCGGACACGAAGCCTGGTGAGATAGCGTGATTTTTAGCCATGCCCACCAGCGAGTTCGAGCCCGCGACTTGGTTCCCCTTAAGGTGCGCTTACACAGCAACTGAAATTGGTCAATTCTCGTCAACTATGACGTCATGACTACATCCAGCAATTTAGGGCGATGGGAACATGTAGCAACCTGAACCCAGAGATACGGTCACACAATACCATGCAATATGGAGTAATTTAAAAAAACTATGCAATACAAGTCAATACGCTGTTACCCGCCGCCCCCGGCGCCGGGCGGTTTCTTTCACAAAAACGAGACGTAGTTATACGTACAAAATAGGTAGAAATAAAATTTACCAAAAATTTCCAAACCGATTGGATATTTGGCAACTCATATTGGCGACATGTAACACATGAACAAAGTGTTTTTATTTTTAATTATCAGACTCTAACAAAGTGCTACGGAATTGAGTAAAAGTGCAAAATGACACTATTCTTAGTTATACCCAGAGATCGGATATTCGGATGCATATTCACCTAAAGTTGAGATGTTGGCTAACATGGAATGCGCTTTTGTATCGAAAAAGTCTTAATTTAGGTAAGTAATTTGTTTAATTTTTTGTTTTAAATAACACAAACCACCCCTCCTCCAGTACATACACATATTTGTATCGGGTTAAACATTAATTTTAAATTAATACACATCTGAATAGTTATGCAATCCAAGAATCCAGGGGTTTTTAATAAATATTACAAATAATTTATAAAGCCGCTTCCATACTTTCATAGCTAAAAATTATCTAAAGGTAAATATGCATCCAAATATCCGATCTCTGGTTACAACGTAATCTACGACGTAAAATATTAAGTTAGAGTTAAATTGCATAATAGTCTATTAGGCTACATTGTAATAAATTACTAAGAACTTTAGTTCTTATTTATAAAAAATAAAAAAAGTATTGGCGACATTGAAATGTGAAATATTTAGAGCAATTAGAAGCAACACTCCCGAAACAATTAACGCATTTTACTGTTGTTGCTCCAGATTGCTCCAATTGCAGCCCGGAGTGTGGATTTGTGCCCGGTTGATTGTAATAGGCTCGCCCTTACTACATTACATGGGACTTAAAAGATAACTAGCGAAATGTGGGTATTAAACTAGGAGAATCCTGTATTTTGAAGGACATAGCTTGCAGGGTAAGCAGCTGAAGTGGCAGTGGGCTGGCCATGTCTGTCGAAGGACTGATGGCCGGTAAAGCAGACGAGTCCTAGAAAGGACCGCGTATCAGCAAGCGTATCGTGGGACGCCCTCCAGCTGGATGGACTCACGATCTAAAGAAAGTGGCTAGGGCAGACTGGATGCGGAAGGCGGAGGGTGTGGTGGCGCAACATGGGAGAGGCCTATATCCATCAGTGGACTGCGATAGGCTGAGTTGATTGACACTGCCTTTATTACATAAAATACTAGGTCGCAGGTCTTCTGGAAGAAATTTCTAAAAAATAAGCAGTACCTTTGTACTCAATTAATTGTTTATGCCGTACCTATCTGTTAAGTATTTTACAGTGTGTACATAAATAATAAAATAAATACTAAACATGCTGACTGCCTTAATGCGATTTCTGGAATGGTCGTTCGCCCACAAATAAACTAACTTCGCGCGAATCGCACATAGTAAATTTTATATTGTTTAGTGACGATTAGCCCAATTCGGGCGAGGATTCATTCCGATCTAGCCCTCTCCCGGCGATCCCCTAAGCCGAGCTCCGTACCTCACAGGGGGTGCCCTTAGCGAGCAGTCGCTTTAGTTTTTACACGCTTTATATTAGCTTCACTTGTATGTTTGTTTGTTTGTATGTAACCGACTCCTTTGAGCGCGATTTTGACCCACTTTAAACGGTCAGATTTCATTGAAACTTGTCGAGGACCAATGACAATTCAATAATTAAAAAAAAAAATGAGAAAAAAAAACACGTTTTTGTAGTTAGCAGAACTAAAAAATAGAAAATAAATAATAGTTTAAAAAAAAACTAAAAAACACGCTTTAAAAACCAAACTAAAAAAGGAGAAAATAATTTAATTCAATTAAAAAGCGTGGGGTGCTTCACATTAATTAATTATAAAAATACCCCAAAAAGCACCCCACGCTTTTTAATTGAATTAAATTATTTTCTCCTTTTTTAGTTTGGTTTTTAAAGCGTGTTTTTTAGTTTTTTTTTAAACTATTATTTATTTAGTTTATAAGCTGTGGCTAGAACCTTTAATTTATTAAGTTTACCACAAGCAAGTCCAGTTAATCAGCCGACACCTTTATAGGTTGAGCTGCGAGATGACACTCCAAAAAAAAATTGGAGGCTAATTCGTGAGATCGAATCTCACGAATTAGCCCCTAATAAGCCGGTTTACGTCGCGTGTGAATCAATGCTGTTGTTTCTCCATTCATAGTCATGCCTTCTACCATGCGGTAAGGTTATAGACGATCGATAACGTTTCAATAATTCAGCACACAGCCGTGTGACCACACCGGCTGTCTTGTCTGTTTGCTTACCGCTCGTAGGGTGGTCAGATTTCTACGTATGTGTTTATTTTTAATCTAAGTTGTGACGTGGGTGGTTGTGTCCACAGGGTTGTGACATGCTGTTTTGTATTTGCTATGTTAAACTTCTATGCTTTCTTAGTGAAGTTGAATATAACGTAATCTTCTTTATATTAAAAGCGTTCATCCGGTACGGGCTGGCAACGTCGTATTTCAAGTGGTTTTTCGTAATGATCTTATTTTAAGTTTAAATCGAAGTGTGTACTATATTTTTTTCAGCCAACCACTAGATCTTTGGTATTTATAAGCTATTTTTTTTACGGTTATTTTGGTATTTACTTATAAAAATCGTTATACCGCTAAAGGTTTTCTATTTGCAGTACTTATTACGATTAAATGTTTTTATTTAAGAGTGAATGTTAAAAATAATTAAAAATACTAACGATCTAGTGCTGGGCTGCAAAAAAAATGTACTTTGATTTATATTTAATTAAATAAGCACGTACAACCACTATAAATGCGACGTTGCCAGCCCGCGCGGGATGAGCGCTCTTACTTAATACGTGAAGCAAAAATGTTGTGATTCCCGGCCACCGTAGGCGCGGGCTTGCGGACGGTGAGTAATGGGTAGCTCGCTGTCCGGTAAGGACCAAGCCCGGGTCGACGCGACGGCGCGTTGTGTTCCACGCGCGCCTCAAAGAGATGTCAGCACCAAAGGGTGGGGTCCGCAAGGGCCGATGCCTGCCAGGGGTGCGGGTTGTTCGAAAGAGATACCGTCGCCCCTAGCACACAGGCAACTGAGGGAACACGGGTGGGTTTTAGTCAGTAAAAGTCTGACACGCCCTCCTGCTCCACCCAGAGCGGGAGAAGCTCAAAAAAAAAAAAAAAAAGCAAAAATGTTGTACCCATTTTTACGAAAATTACGCGGACGGATGAGTGGAAAAATTACAAACAGCTGAGCGATGCGGTTCGCTGAATACGGGTATTGACCTGCGTACATCGAATGCTAAATTATTATTTTTTGTGCATTCGTTTTCGCTATCGATATGGTCGTAAAGTATTGCCAGCTAATTTAATTTGACCTTGTATATAAATACTTAAAGGAATAAGCTCATGCCATGTTAAAAATACTAAAAAGACCAAAATAGGGTAACGGACTGACTGCCTTGCGTGCGCAAGACTGATTGAATTGGAAAATTAAAAATAGTACCTACACGTACATGACATGACATCACGCTTTTAGTCCCCGTAGGGTTCGTAGAGGTGTATTTATAGTATAACCCACACATCGCAAGTTATGTTTGACATACATAAGTACACATATAAATACACGCCTTCTACAGAAACTACAGTTTAATGAATGTTAAATATTGTACTTGAAACAATAAATAAATATAATAAACAATAATAATAAATAAATAAATATAATAATAAATAAATAAATAATAACAATAAAAATAGTACCTACACATAATATGACATGACATCACGCTTTTAGTCCCCATAGGGTTCGCAGAGGTGTATGTATAGTATAACCCACACATCGCAAGTTATGTTTCACATACATAAGTACACATATAAATACACGCCTTCTTTCCATGGAGGTATGCAGAAATGACAGTTTAATGAATGTTAAATATTGTACTTGAAACATTTTAAAAGAGTAACGGTGGAGTTTCTTGCCCATTCTTCTCCATACGAAACTACATTTTGGAAGGGGCGACTAGAATCAATTCTATTTTAATGTAAATATTGACGTTCAAAAGTGCCTTTTAAGTGCCTATTTGAAATAAATGCTTTGACTTTGACAGATCGTCAACTTCTACGATCCTTATTTTTTGTCATTATTTTCGCGCGAAACAGACGACTCACGTAAAACTATTTCTATGGAAATTGTTCTACAAGTGTCGCGTCGCACCTGTCTGAAGAAGCCTTTACGCACGTGCAGGCTTAGCATGACGCTTTTTATGTCTACTCTACTGTAGAATAGAAATCGCTTGTCTACATTTCTCGGTGAAAAACTGTCAACAGTCTATACGGAAACGTCATTTTTGTCTACTCTTCCGACGACAAAACGCTTGTCTACGGTTCTCTTGCTAAGCCTGCTGACCTATCTGGAGAATTGGAGACCATCACCCATTAGGTCACTATTTGCGCTTCTAGGGCGTATCCCCTCACATCTGCTTTTAAGGGAAACCTAATAGCGGGCTCGAACTCACTGGTGGGCCTGGCTAAAAATCACGCTGTCTCACCAGGCTTTGTGTCCGACAGAGATAGTATCAGTGATGAGCAGTTAGACGCTAGTCTACACGCACAACGTTATTGAGTGAGATGCAGGACCATTTACAGTAAAAAAATCGCGTAATAATTACGAAAAGTCCTTTGGAAGATCGGGCTTTATGAAAAAGCCAATGCATAAATCAATGACTAATAAAGTTTATTGAACTTTTCGATAATTGAACTTTGTCGGTACCGACTTGGTTTTGGAGATTTTACACTTCTTTTATTACTTAAACACGTCCAAAGTTTAGCAAGAAAAACGAATCTTTGTTGGCTCCTAACTTTTTAATGGGTTTTTATTTTAGTATTCTGTTTCCGTACAGACAATATTAATAATGAGACAAAACGATATCATATTTTACTTTGGATGTGCTATGTCAGACAGTGGAGTAAAACACTCCCGAGGTTTGTATGCAAAAAATGTGGAATAGGTTCACTTTAAGTCCCAAATATCATTGGGATCCCAAAACCCAAGATGCACAGTCTGGAACAAAAAGTAACACTCAAAACTATCCCCTATTATAACGTCAGAGGTTATAGTTATGATAAAACACATTTTTTTTTGCAAATTCAACCTTACACACATGACTTAAAGTTGTTTTTACAAACCAATGTCCAAAAAAACTGACTGAAAGATAACTGATGATACCATTGACACCTGCGCACATTGCGCGCTCTGTTTGCGAACGTTTTTGAGACGCTGATTGTGTACTATCGTGGATTTTTTGTACATCAATGCAAAATATAATCTAAATAATGGAGTCTTTAGAGTCAATTTAATCTTATAATTAAAATCATTATCCGTACGAAAGTAAACAAAGCTACTTCAATGATACGAAGTTATCTTTTAAATTATGTCATTGTCAGTCTGCTCACCGATGGCCTATCCAGTGATTTATAATATCTACTAGAAAGATAAATAGGTCATTCTATGTTTTGTCTAGAGTGTAAAAAGTGTCTTCACGATTGCTGTACCTACTAAAGCTACGGTTACATTGGCGATCTATATACGGTGAAATGTTAATAGTTGTTTTCCAGCAGCGAAACGGTTTTGTCTTGGTAATACAATCGTTTTATACACAAATAAAATATTTAAAACAAAAAATGGGAAAAATCAACAACAATCAACATTTACGGATCGCTGTTCTCTTTGTTGGCGGCATGTGCGATTCGAGTAGTACCTACAAGTAAGGGGCTTTTTGTCCACATTGTATGTGCATTTTATGTTTCTTATTTTATTTTATTTATTTATTTATTTAAACTTCTCGCACACAAAAAAGGTACAAAGGCGGACTTAATGCCTTAGGCATTCTCTACCAGTCAACCAAGGGTGGTGGTGTTTATTATTTGTAATGTGCATTTTTTTTTGTGCAGAATAAACATTTTTCTATATTTCTATCTTCTTTAAGAACCAGCAGTCGCAATAATCAGGCTGATTATGCTTAAGGGACTGTCATTCGTGGATCTTTGACATTCGTTTCTGGTCGTCAGAAGTCCGAAAGTCTGACAACGAGTCTGACCAAGAGGTATCGTGTTACCCAGTTACTGGGTTGTGGAAGTCAGATAGGCAGTCGCTATATGTAAAATACTGGTATTCAGCTTCATCCTTGGCGCCAAAAAGCGTTAGGCGCACAACTTCTGTCACGGACCGGCTTCAAAACGTCAGTAACTATATGTCATTGAGTGACGTTTTGCGAGTAAACGATGACACGCTTAGTGCGTATGGAAATTGTTGACAAAGACGCTAGGAGTGAGTTGTAACAGCTATAATCGCATATCTGTCCCGCCTGTTCCTGTTCCTTGTACACATAGTAGGTACTTCTCTTTCTAATGAAGGTGCTACACCTATGCGAGACAAGGAAAGAGCTTGTGACGATATAACAGGGTGTAACAGTAACATTTTTTACAAGCTTTTATTTTAGTTTCACCTGTCCCGTCCCGATGTTTGTCATCAAATCTTGCAAATTAAATTTGATCCACTTCCCGGTTACCGATTGAGCTGAAATTTTGCGTACATGTGTAAATTGCGTGACAATGCAATATTATTAAAATACTGGTATTCGACTGCATTCGGTTAGACTGGAAGCTGACTTTAGTTGGGACAAAGCTAGGCAGACGATGATGGTGATGACGTAGAAATAGATAATATGAAGATTGTCTCATGTTAAATGCATAAAAGATTGACAATTATGGTAATTTCTCCTTGAAATTACTTGGTTTGCAAGTTAATTCTATATATTAGAAGATTCGTATGTGTTTAAAGTACTTACCTAGTTTAAATTCATGGTCATTTTGAAAGTGGATAATAATAATCAAGGCTAAGTGAATTAGATAGTATAATATTACATGGCTCGTCACTTAGTAACAGCTACATAACTTGATCGACCAAGGCCAATCAATCACCAAGGCCAATCAATCAATTTATCAATCAAATCACCCATACCTTATTCAAACATTAAATTTTTATTTTTATTGTTTAAAATTTTATTTAAATTGTTTAAGTTTTTTTTTAATGAACATACCTTTTTCAGTACCTATAAATATTTATGCGTTGAAACACTTACCCACATACAAACCTGGTTTATAGCAATACATGTCAAACTATTTAATTTTATAAAAACAATATAGCTAATACCTATGTACTTCTTGAAGACAATCTTTTAATTTCGTAGCTCGTAGAGAACTAATTTAGAAAAC
This sequence comes from Antitype chi, assembly GCA_947359405.1. Taxonomy (NCBI): domain Eukaryota; kingdom Metazoa; phylum Arthropoda; class Insecta; order Lepidoptera; family Noctuidae; genus Antitype; species Antitype chi. The sequence continues at coordinate 3,645,676 of OX375836.1, read as the reverse complement.
TAAGCGAAATCCCCCAACATCATATTTACATTTCGATCCTATCCGTACAAAAACCAGTACTTTTTCGATAACTGTCAAATGAGATACTTTTTCACTTTTCATGCTCTAAAAAGACACCAATATAGCCCTACGAAGCGGGACTAAAGTGACCACTTTAATCCCTAGGGAGTAAAAAGTAATTCGTTTTTTAATTTCCTTCATGTGACATATACAAACTCAAACAGCCAGTAAATATATCTACTATTATCTGTGGAGTGTGGACCATCTTCATTGCGAAAATGTTGAGAGTTTTAGTTCCATAGTTTTTGCCAAGGTGGCGCCATGTGTTTTAAATAAGTAATCTGTGACTGGTTTAGAAGAAAAAACTAACCGCGAAAATTTCAGAATTTTTGTCGAGTGTAAATTTGTTCGGCTTTAAATAAATTTATTAAGAATGTCCAGTGACAGTTGTGGTATATTATGTTCCTTGGTGAAGAGTTTGACGTCGAGCAAAGAGCAAAAGACATACCTAATAGATATTGTTATTTTTATTTTATTAAGTAATATTTATTAGGTGAGTACATGTTTTTGTACTAAATTGACAATTTTTCTCGCACTCAAAGTGAAAAGTACAGTTTGCACCTCGAGACTAAACGCCAACTTAATATACCCTCGGTAACATTAACCCTCGCACGCTCGGGAGTCAAACCACCTCTGGTATATAATGGCTTCGTTTAGTCCCTCGTTATAAAATATACTATTTAAACTTCGTTACAATGATACAAAATAATTTAAGGCAAATTAAATACTTTAAATTTGATAAACGAGTAGTATTTAAAACCACTAAAAATGTTATTAATATTTGAAAGTCATGACATTTTAGTTTTATGCTTTGTTTAACACAAATTATTCACTTAGATCTCAATATTATTTATACATGGAAATAGGCAGACGATAGGTATACCATAATACATATCAGTATTTAACATACACATTGTATTATGTCAATTCCACGTCACCAAATTTAAAAATCATGTGATAAAATATGTCCACAAATTAAAGAAAAAATTGCACCTCACTAAGTACAAATAAAATTACCACTCTTTTGTAATGAAAATAGTATTTTCACGATGTTATACGTAGATTTTGGTATTAAATATATAAACACATACGCAAAATGGTGTCTTTGACCTATATTATTGGATGGCAAATAACCTGACGGGTTTCAGTAGTGCTATTCTGCAAAAATCTGACCGTGAACATTTCGGTGAAGTGAGCGTCAATATTTAGTATCAGTCGGAATGACTGCTCACTTACTCACTTCATCTAAGATTTCACGTTGAGATTTTTATACAGAACTAGGTTCCGCCCGCGGCTTCGCCCATGTGGAAGTCGGAAATTATCCCGCGGGAACAACAAGTATCCTATGTGTTAATCTAGATTATAATCTATGTTTGCCAAATTTCATCCAAATCCGTTCAGCCGTTTTTGCGTGATCTAGTAACAAACATCTAAACATCTTCACAAACTTTCACATTTATAATAGTATCTGGAGTCCGAGCTTTGCCCGGTTTTTTTTTTGGTTTGACGTTTTTTTAAAAAATGAAACCTAGCTAGATCGATTTATCGTCCCCGAAAACCCCTGCCTACCTACTAAATTTCATGAAAATCGTTGGAGCCGTTTCCGAGATCCAGATTATATTTATACATATATACAAAAATTGCTCATTTAAAGATAGCGGCACTACAGAAAAATACTTCGCAACAATATCTCAAAGCACAAAAAGAGAGGTGGGCGCCATTAACAATGCCACAGGTGAACTACGCAAGACTCACGTCACGCAAAATCCTGCATCGCGCAATCAGAGTTTACCGCGCGACTCCCACATGTACAACATCCCGACATCAACCGTCGGGCAGTTGCCCACCAGACACAACACCCGTCTGGTCGGAGGATCCTCCCTTTCCATTGAGTATGAGTTGACTTTACACCCTGTTCCTCATACCTCTATAATAGGTATTAGATTAGTGGGATAGCACAACTGATGTAGCAGTGGTCATTGCATTTCAAACTCAAAACATTTTATTTCCATTAAACAGTTAACAGGAAAAGTTTTTATTCAGTGCGCAAACAAAAATTTCTGCGCTGGGGGTCTACAATCATATGCTGAATTCATGGTTACAGTTTGCGCACTGGATAAAAACTTTTCCTGTATAGGCACTTTTGGACTGTCAAAAAGTCACTCAGTCAGAAATATGAACTTAGTTGTCGAAACTCAAAGCAATTCTTTCACATAAACTATTTACAGGCAGGAGGGTGTATGAGGTCTTGCGTTAATTATGTTACATGTTATACAGGGTGTAAGGGGAACGCTTACGAAGCCAGAACGTAGGTTATATACAACCTAAATGCAAACGGATACCAATAACCTATCGCCTTAAATTGGTTATATTGCATCAATTTAAAACGTTTGACGCTTCTGTAATGTTTCTACTTATTTTATTTTGGCGGTGCTTTACAAAGGATACTTGGAGGAGGACTTGGGGTCGTTTTTAAATGTGTTTAATCTCAAATAATGGTTCATTTAACTGTTCTCACAGAATAGTATACAATCCAATATAATAACGCCTTCAGAGTTATATTGGGCATCGGGGTTGTTCGCGGAGTATGGCGTGCCGGATTTTTATGCCCTTATGCGGACACGAATAGCATCCCTGATGCGGCGAGTGCGCGATAGCTCCAACAGCCTGGGGGCCGATTCTACTAACAAATTTGTTAAAAAAACGCAATAGAACCGCAACCGAATCACCACTTTTAAGCGTTTTCGCATTCTACTAAAATGAACAACGGTCCAGCTGCGACACAGCTGCGGTTACGTTTTAGTTACGCCAACGATCGATTGAAACAATGTCAAAACCTATTCTACTAACAAAATCGAACATGAGCGTGACGTTTACTATAGGACAAAGTTAATGATAAAATTATGATCATTATGTCTTTTAATTATAGAATAACATTTTTAGATTCAACTTTTTTCTTTTTGGTATTAATAAAACATATTATTTTGGCATGTTGGTAACGCGGGTTACCCGCTGTGTTCCCGCTACAGTTCAGTTGCAATTCGTTTTAAGTTTAGTTTCCATTTTGCTTATAAAATAGTAGAATGACTTTTTATGTAACTATCGAACGGCGATCGAAATCGAACTGTTGTGGAAACACAGTTTAACGTGTAACGTTGCAAATTAGTAGAATCGGCCCCCTGGTGGCTATCTTTGCTAGCAAAATAGACAGTCCAATGATGTCGCACTGGATGACCACACATCGTGCGTCATTTTCTTATATAAAATAAGTGTTATTATGTATGTGTGTATCTTTTTGGGCGTCGCCTTTTGTTTTGTGTATGTATGTGTGTATTGTGTGTATGTAAAACTTAAATGTTTTTATTTTTAAATATGGATTTTGTATGGTCTGAAATAAATATTACTTAAATTATTATTATTAATAAATGCTAAAAAAAATGTTAATTTAAAAAAAAAATATGGTATCTACTGTATCGAGAATAACTAGCCTTATCACCTGTCTTCGTTTTCGTTTTGAAAGCGTTTCCCTTACACTCTGTATACCTAATACTTTTCTGCCTATAACCCTTACAGGCTTAATGTTCTGTTAGTATTTTCGAAACCATGACAATTTCCATCCGATAAAAAACTTATAACTATTACAAAATAGTCAACATAAGTGCCTGCGGTTCTCAATAAGCTAATTCGAATCGATTCGGTGTAATCGCAGTAAATGGAAACTATTATAGGTAGAATTGACCATCTGGCCGTTTCACAAGTTAAGGATACTACGCACTTGTTCGGGTCGGCACATTCGATACGGCAGTAGTTGTCGAACAACAAAGCCGACCCGAAGTAAAGTATCGAAGCTGTTATCTTTTTTGTATGCACGTGTTTCTGTGACTAATAAATCCATTTCTCTTTTTTTTCTATCTTTCAATTACTACACAGACATATTTTGCTTTTATTCGTCTCGTCAATCGGGAAAGTTCGATCAGTGCCGTCCTCGCGTAATCTTGTTCGGGTCGGCTCGGCACAAATCGAGCTAAGCCTATCGGCTTTTTTTACAACAAAGCTAAATCATTTAGGCTACTTAAATGCACTTTGGAACGCCAAAATTGACAGGCAATTAGAATTGATTCTATGTGCCCCTTCTTGAACAGTAGTTCTGTATGGAAAAGAATTGGTAAAAAACTCCATTATTACTCTTCTAAAATGTTTTACAATATTTTGAGTACATACATTATAATTATATAATCGCATTTGAAGATGCTGCACCGAGAAAAAAATAACTACTTTTCTTAATTTTTTAAGCGCTTGTTTTGCTATAAATGATCTCGTCTGCATCTCACTCACTAATGTTGTGCGTGTAGACTAGCATCTAACCGCTCATCACTGATACTACCTCTATCATATACTATGCTTGGTGAGACAGCGTGCTTTTTAGTCAGGCCCACCAGTGAGTCCGAGTCCGCGACTAGATTCCCCTTAGTTATGATGATTATTATTGTATACAAACTCACATTTTTACAAATACCTACTGCAACCTTAGAGGATTTTTCCTAACCTATTCGTGAACCTATTTCTACTTAATACCTATTCGATTTCATCACACGGCTTTACCAAACCATGCCGACCCGAACTTGTGTGTAGTCCCCTTTACGTACACGCGTGAGGAGGGTGGGTATTTAACTGGAATAGAGCATTTCTTTAAAGTTTTATAACCACCCCTCTTTACCCTTCTTATTTACTGCATATTGTGGATTGATAGATAGAATACCTATGCTACAAAGTGACGCGGAATAGATGTATTTTTTTTTTTTTTTTTTTGTGTTAGTTTTGCTTCCTTCTCGACTTTGGGCGTTAATTATTTTTATTATTTATTTATTTGTCAGATTACATGGGACAACAATAGGAGCTTATAAACTATGTTAGTAGGCAACGAATTTAAATATAAATAACAATCAAAACAATAATCAAATTTTAAGTAATAATAAAAATCAAAGTTAAAGACTACGACACAGTATTTATACCAATGCAGTTGTTATCGAACACAGAGTTTCTGTAAACAGAGTTGTTTGTTTTAATAAAATTTATTCATTTGTTATTTATTTATTTAAAACAATTGTTTAGACGTTTTAAACCATTTTTTTTGTTTCAAACGGTTTAATTATATAGTTTTAAATGTTTTTTTTTTTAATGTAATGTACTGATGCTTTACAGAAAGTGATCTAGACCACACCTAATCTCTGATTTAGAATATCATCATTATCATCTGCCTAGCCGGCTTCCAGTCTAACTGAATGCAGCTGAATACCAGTATTGTACATGGAGCGACTGTCTATCTGACCTCCACAACCCAGTTACTGGGTAATACCCCGATACCCCTTGGTAAAACTGGTTGTGAGACTTTCGGGTTTCTGACGACTGTCAAAGATTCACAAATGACAGCCGGGACCAACGGCTTAGCGTGCTTTCCGAGGCACGGAGGGGTCTTGGTGTGTAAAGATGGTCACCCATCCACGGACCAACCGCGGAAAACGTAGCTTAACTTGGTCGATCGACTCGTATGGCTGTTATTACTTAGCCACAAGGCCCCCGCTGTAGTATTATTTAATGTGATAACTGTTTAATAATAAGGTCCAAAGTTGTGTATATCTACGGAAATCTAAAAAAAACATCTCTGACTATAAGGCCATGCACACACTGTCACACAAATCAATCACTTCAATACAGACGAGTTTTAAACATAAACAATGCTACAGTTTATTGTCTACGTATGTTTTATGTTAACTAAAATAGATCTGAGGATAAAAAGCTTTGTAACGTTTTAAATAGATTGTTTTTAACTCTTTTAGTATTTGTCGACTTTTTTTCCATAAAAACTTCGGGAATGTAATAGTCCACTGTTCGACAATGTACATCAAAAATTGAACGTGGTATGGTTCTGTTTTATTAATAATATTGTCTGTGCGAAAACAGAATACTAAAATAAAAAGCCATTAAAAAGTTATGACTATGAGAGCCAACAAAGATTAGTTTTTCTTTCTAATTTAACCTAAGTTTCGACGTGTTTAAGTAATAAAAGGAGTGTAAAATCTTTAAAATCAAGTCAGTAATAACAAAGCTCAAATATCGAAAAGTTCAATAAACTTTATTGGTCATTGATTTATGCAGTGGTTCTTTCATAAAACTCGATCTTCCGAAGGACTTTTCTTAATTTTTTACGCGCCTGTTTTACTTTGAATGATCCTGCATCTCACTCAGAAACGTTGTGCGTGTAGACTAGCGTCTAACTGCTCATCACGGATACTACCTCTGTCGGACACGAAGCCTGGTGAGACAGCGTGCTTTTTAGCCAGGCCCATCAGTGAGTTCGAGCCCGCAACTAGTGTCGCTTTTAGGTTAGTTCTTGGGCGTCTGACGACCCGTAAGGACTGTCAAAGATCTACAAATGACATCCGGGACCATTTCGAGGCACGGGAAAGGTTTTTTTTTGGGTGGGAAATCATCAAATAACTTCTCCCGCTCTGGGTGGAGCAGGAGGGCGTGTCAGACTTTTACTGACTAAAACCCACCCGTGTTCCCTCAGTTGCCTGTATGCCAGGGGCCGCGGTATCTCTTTCGAACAACCCGCACCCCTGGGACACGGGAAAGGTAAAGGCTATATAACGTCGCGGGCGTCGCTTTTGGAGAGAATGCTCTCAAGCCCTAACAGCATCCATTGCGAAGATCGCCCTGAGGACACGGTGGAGCATACGGTGGCGGTCTGCCCGGCTTGGGCGGAGCACCGCCGTGTCCTCGAGGAGGCGATCGGCGGCGGCGATCTCTCGCGTCCGGCCCTGGTTCAGGCCATGGTACGGAGCGAGAGTGAATGGTTAGCCGTCACCTCCTTCTGCGAAGCAGTAATGCTCGCGAAGAGGGAGGCGGCGCACGTGAGGGAGAGGCAGTATTTGCGCCCTCACGGCCGTAGTCGCCGCGGGAGACGCCCTGGGCGTCGGGAATCCCAGGCTGATTCCCGGCCACCGTAGGCGCGGGCTTGCGGACGGCGAGTAATGGGTAGCTCGCTGTCCGGTAAGGACCAAGCCCGGGTCGACGGCGCGTTGTGTTCCACGCGCGCCTCAAAGAGATGTCAGCACCAAATGGGGGGGTCCGCAAGGGCCGATGCCTGCTAAGGGTGCGGGTTGTTCGAAAGAGATACCGCGGCCCCTAGCACACAGGCAACTGAGGGAACACAGGTGGGTTTTAGTCAGTAAAAGTCTGACACGCCCTCCCGCTCCACCCAGTGCGGGAGAAGTTATTTGATGATTTCCCACCCAAAAAAAAAAAAAAAAAAAGCCCTAACAGCATTCTGAAGATGTTAGTAGACAAGTTTAATTCACCGATGATGAAGCAATTCATGCAAGTGTTGGTTAGGTAGGAGTGATTCAATACATCTTGGAGTACTTTTCTAAATATTTATATTGGTTTTCTCTATGCTTATTATTTTAGGTAGTTAAAATAACACACTAACATAGCATTCACACACACACACACAACCACACACCCACACACACATACTCAAACACACCCACACTCACAAGTGCTTATTATGCTAAAATAATAAATTACGTCACGCCATTCACATTCACGCTGACACGATCTACATAAAATGCTCCACGTTTGAGGACTGACTTCCAAAATACAAACCCTGGCTTAGTTTGGGTATCAGTTTCAGTACCTTATGTAATCATTATAATTGAATATTGTAGCTATGTACCAAATTCTTGTGAATGCTTCTTGTGAAATAAACATTTTTTTCAAGTTTTATTTTGTACCTAACTTACTAACTAAAATGGGTCACTGTTGTCTATGTAAATAATATAAGCCTTAGAAAAAACTCAGAAAGAAAGGTCAGCGAAAACGAAGTATGTAACCCGTAGTAGCGCAGGTGGTCACGCGATGCGATGCGATGCGGTGATTCGGGGTGCAAGAAATTTATCACGAAGTCGAGGGCTTGTGATAGCAAAAATTGACGTTAAACCCTACGAGATTTAACCAATACACTTATTTTTAGGACAGCTTTATTTTCAGATCCTCGCTTCCCATCCTCACATATGGTGGTCAAACATGGTCTTTGACAAATCAGCAGAGGTCCACGCTCGAGGTTTGCCAGAGGGCTATGGAACGAAGTATTCTGGGCATCAAACTAACAGACCGGGTTAGGAATACGACCATCCGTTCAATCACAAAGATAGCTGATATCACTTGGAAAACTGCCACACTAAAATGGAATTGGGCTGGATACATCTGCCGCATGTCAGACGACCAATGGGCCCAACTTACGACCCAACGGGTCCCTCCTAAAGGCAAGCGACGTCGCGGTAGGCCCAGACGGAGATGGCTGAAAACAGAGAGATGTGGAAGGAGGGTAGAGAGGTATTTTCCCTACAGTGGGACATCACAGGCTTTTAATAATAATAATTTATTCAGATGGCCGATCGGGTCGAAAAGTTCTGGAGTGGCAACCGCGTACCGGAAGACGTAAAGTTGGAAGGCCGACAAGGTGGACCGATGACCTTGTGAGGGCCGCAGGAGTCCGCTGGATGCGGGAAGCATAGGACCGGTCGAAGTGGCGGAGCTTGGGGGAGGCCTATGTCCAGCAGTGGACGTCTTTCGGCTGAAATGATGATGAAGATGATTTATTCAACTTCGCTCGTCTTATCGCAATAGACTTTTGACATGGTATTTCTAATGCTTAAACAAAGATAATGCCGGTGAAAATTCTTCACTACGAAGTTATGTAACCGTGATAACTGATTTTTATTTCGATGCGCTTTGACACCGTTTTTTTTAATAAACCTATTATTTTAAGCCATATCGATTGTTAAATTGCATACCTTTTACTGATATTGAATTGAAATTGATCAACGTTTATAAATTATAAGCATAGGTTCTTCTTTTTCTTCACATCGTATCGATAACAATCTAAATGCCGTCAGCCCATAATTTGGCTACGAGCTTGGCACTTTCAGCAGCGTCTATCAGCTCCTGTAGCGTGCAGACAGCAGGACACGCTGGACAAGATATTAAGTGCCCCATTCCGTGTGGTGCCGGACGTAAAATAATAGCACTATCCCATTTCTTCGCGTGGGTGTCGTAGTAGGCGACTAAGGGACTTACTAGAGAATGGGCAGCAGCATTCTCTATGCATTTGACTACCATACTGCGATCGCCCACCCGCCTGCCAAGCGTGGCGATTATTGCAAATCCCCTCCTTTTGGCGGAGGCTTATGTCCAGCAGTGGACGTCTTTCGGCTGATATGATGATGGTGATGATTGTTTGTGGGACAGCACTACATTTACACTCCAAGGCGGAGTCATCTGTGAATCTCCACCTTAGCAGGTTCTCTTTACTTCGGTCTACCTGAGTCTGGAGTCTATTTAAAGACTTCCAGTGAAGACAAAGCGACTCATGTCCAGGTGCGAGATTTTGAGCAGGTGGAACGAATGGGTTTGGTAGGGAAGCACCATCTCGCCACAGGCTTAGCCTTTTATTAGACCGTTCGCCAGTATGTGGGGGACACACATAGGTTCTGTATAAAATAACAGTAACTAATTCCGTGATCTGTAAATCAACGTTCACAGGGACGTAATAAAATGGCGGCGAGACTTTTTCGCGCACTGGATCTTCAAGGCACTGCTAAGCGCCGAGAGTTGAAAATCGAACTGAATCCTTGGTATACATCGCGGCACGTAAGTTGAACTGAAATCAGAACAAACAACCGAAGTTGCCTCGCACGGAAAAAGAATGAGGTCAGCTTCTTCTAGCATAGTAATTGATATAACTTGTACTGAGGTTTGGAAATAAATTACAGATCGCGGCAGGTAAGTTGAAACAAAATCCGACATTTTGGTTCAACTTACGTGCCGCGATTTGTAAAAGATGATTTCCACCAAACGACTCGCATCGCGTCGTATCGGAAAGGATGCGGCGATAGCCGATCGCGTCCGGCAGGATGTCAACGCATACGATTGGCTCCGTACCGTCGCATGCGAACGTACCTATCCGTTTCTGCGCCTAGTCAAATAGTTTCATTCCTACCGTGTTGACGTGTTCTTTTTATGTCATAAAGACACGTATGCTTTTGCACCAAATAAATTATTTTTTCTTTTAAAGCCATGATTGAGTAACGTCTGCAGTGCGTGCACTTTCTAAAATGCTGCCCGGCTACGGCTTTGAGCATACGCGACCGCGACGACAGTCGAAAGGATCCGATCGGATACGATGACAGGCGGACGGAGCCGATTGGAAGACCCCCGCAGTCAAGCTGCTGTCCGTAGCTTGGTAATATAGACTTTAAACACTGTGTACACGATTTAATATCGTTTAAAGATTGTAAAATCCGTTCCGATCCGATGCGATATGAGCCGTTTGGTGGAAATCATCCTTAACAAGTAGCGCGTCGATGTATGCCTCCCTGTAAAAGATTTTTAAACTGCTTCTACTTTCCTCGATCCATTTAAAAAGCGTGTACAACCCACACAATGGATGTTACAAGCTACATCAATTCTCACGTATGCCTTTAATCACTAATGGTTCAACCGAGTTGCGTGACTGATTGGTTCAATCGACCAGTTTAAGTTGAACCTCCGCTTTTGATGAAGTTTCGTGTTTTCATGCTGGTTTTTTTGTGTTGAAGGTAGGTTTGATAATCTATCATAATCATAAGTGTACAGGGAATACACATACTTAGATAAACTCGCGCCTCCTTCCCATGGGGTAACGTCGGAACGCCACTTGTTGCGAGCGATCCTTACATACCCGTTTATTTTCATACACCTATTATACTCCATTTGAAATAAGACTAGACATTTAAACAAACCTTTTTTACAGTCCTTTCAACTCATTCTGACTTCTATACCGTAGGCTTAAGGATGGCATTAAAAGCAAAAAAGTAGTTACAATACCCACTGTTTACTGCAGCTGCCATTTTTCATGGCACCAACGCAATAGAAGTCAAAATCGGTTGATCGGACTGTAAAAAAGGTTTCGTTAAATGTCTAATCTTATTTCAAATGGAGTATAGTTTGCGAAATTGCGAGTACTATACACACCAGATTTTTCAGAAAAATATTCTACTTCCTACTTATTTCATAAATGTGAAAGTTTGTATGTTAAGATATTTGGATGTTTCTAATTTGGATGAAATTTGGCAAACAGATAGTTTGTAACTTGGTTTTTTTTTTGTCGGGCATCTCGCAGTTGGCCTTGAGAGGCCGTGACTGCTTAACCGGTCTTTTCCTGGGGCTGCTGTTAAGAAAAACTTGCCTTCAGCCAGGGCTTAAAAACTACTTAAATTACTAGGCGACTGCACGCTGAAGGGCACCCCCTGCGAGGTACGGGCCTCGGCTCAGGGCGTCACTGGTAGGGGGACACCAAGTGGGTACAGGCTGGATCAAAGCATTTGCATTATTATTATTCGGGGAATTTAACTCTACTGGCTCAGCTGCGGCGCGGGCTGGCACTTCAACGAGCAAGGGACAGTCGGGGGTCTCGACGTTATGCGTCGGCGGCGAGATCGGTATGATGGTTGTGTGCGGTGTGTGCGAAATGTACTGGTGGCCCTATTTCTTTTCTGGAGGAGAGTAATGGAGTCTTGTATTAACACATATAATACTTTTTATCCCCATACTATGTTCCCGTGGATAATTTTTAACCTCCACGCGGTTGTAACTGCTGGCAAATGGTATTCACCAATAAGGTCATATTGTGTCCTGCTTGGGCATCCCCTCTAGGCGTTTCCACGCACATCAGTCTGTCTTGGGAATACCTTTTGTTAGTCGCCTCTCATTTAACCTCTCAACTTGACTAAAAAATACATAGGTCTTGTACTCTTTTTACACGCTTTATATTAGCTTCACTTGTATGTTTGTTTGTATGTAACCGACTCCTTAGAGCGCGATTTTGACCCACTTTAAACGGTCAGATTTCTTTGAAACTTTGTAAACTGATCGAGGACCGATGACAATTCAATATAAAAAAAATATAAATAAAAATCACGTTTTTGTAGTTAGCAGAACTAAAAAATAGAAAATAAATAATAGTTAAAAAAAACTAAAAAATACGCTTTAAAAACCAAACTAAAAAAGGAGAAAATAATTTAATTCAATTAAAAAGCGTGGGGTGCTTGACATTAATTGATTATAAAAATACCTCAAAAAGCACCCCACGCTTTTTAATTGAATTAAATTATTTTCTCCTTTTTTAGTTTGGTTTTTAAAGCGTGTTTTTTAGTTTTTTAAACTATTATTTATTAATTCTTGGATCAACGTGTTTGCTTAGAGATTAGCATATAACTGCCCGTTCTCTCTAACAGGGAGGACGCCTGAGTCCCAGCAGGCTTAGCATGGCACTTTCAATTTCTACGAAGAATAGACAGTGCTTTTACTGTTCAAAGTCACATTTCGTTTCTCCATTTTTGATATCACACCGTAGATATCCTTATAAAATCTGTCATGTTTTCTTTCGTTTCTAATGATCTTTGTCTAAGTTCTTTTATGTGTAGACTATTTCTTCCCAAACTGTCAAAATCACACTGACCACAAACTTTCTACTCGACGGCCACAAAGTATATACGATTATTATCTACAAAATCATGATTAGTTTAGAACGCATAACTGTGATAATTAATAGAAGAACACTACTTCTATTTTACGTCATTTAGTTAATAGTCATGTCTATTCTTCCGTCGATAAATCGGTGCTCGTGCTAAGCCTGTAGCAATAGAAAATTATAGGTTGTTTATATTGAAGCGATATCAGTAAATAGTGACTTTTAGGCTTTTTCAATGAAACCTTTGTTTATGAAACTACAGTTCAAGTAAATCTGGTCGATTATATAAAATCGAGCACTTAGCACATAGCCTTCATTCGTATAATCTGTTGGTAGATGCGCTAATACAAGGAAATTATAGCCTATTTGTACGTGTAGCCATGCGCACACTGGCGGGGTAGGCAGAGAGACACATACATGGAGAGATGAATATGGAACTGAATGGATATAATATTATCTGAAGCCTAGCCTTTTCCCAACAATGGGCTTCCAGTCTGAACTCCACAACCCAGTTACTGGGTAACACGATACCCCTTGGCAAGACTGGTTGTCAGACTTTCGGGCTTCTTACGACCCGTAACGACTGTCAAAGATCCTCAAATGACAGCCGGGACCAACGGCTTAACATGCTTTTCGAGGCACGGAGGGGCCTTGGTATGTAGAGACGGTCACCCATCCACGGACCAGCCGCGGCAAGCGTAGGCCCTTCACAAAGATATGAATATGAATTTTGGAGGGCATAGTAATTGGTTACCGAATATCTTTTGCGTTACCACAACGAGGAAGTACACTTTTGAAGTGTCATGGTTGGCGAATGTAAAATCAGTTTCTAGTGCATGCATTATAGTTTATAGTACTATGGAATAGTTGGCACACTTCCAACTCCTGTGGTTATTGAATTTATTCTAATCAGATTCGAATAAATGACGATTTGATGCTAAGCACGTTAAACAGTTTAAAGTGGCCGGAAGAAACTGGATAGCCACGACACAAAACCGCCAAAAGTGGAGAGATTTGGAAGAGACCTACACTCAGCATTGGGTGGCCAAGGGTTGACGAAGAGAAGAGAGAGACGTTAAACAGTTGGGCCCACAGTCAAACCATTAGATAATACGGTTTTGTGGGGCTTAGTTTATTTATTATACTTACCATACGTGAATAAATAAATAAATAATAATAAAAAAATGCATTGTTTTGACCCCGAGGATGATGAAATTTCGAATAAGGTATTACACTAATTTTTTTAAAGTGTCTTTATTAAATTCTAGAGTGCTAATAAACCACTAAAAGAAACACAACATTTTTATTTAATCGATTAGTGCCATAAAAATGCATTTAAATTTTACATTTTAAAATTTCGCGCGTAATTTGTCAAAAACGCTGGACGTAGTAGACGCCATATTGCTCTGTGGGTATGACGTCAGTTTGCTAAAAACAAATGCGCTGATATTTTGTATGACAATTGTTTATAATTTAAAAAATGAGTTATTTTACTACTTAGCGTTGGTTTGCTGTTCCTGAATGCAAAATATTATTTAAATAAAAATTACTTTGCTTACGAAAATAATAAAAGTACAAAGTTGCTCAGTTGACATGCCGTATGACGAAATAACATGGCGACTACTATTTCATGCTGTTAAAACACAGATTAAAAAAACTGAAATCTTTAAATTGTATTTTAAAATTTATTTTGTTGTTTCATGAACTAAAACTAACATTTTCCGACTGCATTTTGCTTAAGCTATCTCAATAATATATTTTAGATTTTTTCACGTATAGAGTAAAATACCCTATTGGGGTGAGGTAATATACTATAACTAAAAAGTGAAAAATAACTTCAATTTCGGAAGGCGGTGACAAAAAAATTCAATACCTATCCAAAGTCACAGACTTCCGAAATTAAAGTTATCTTTCCTTTTGTAGTGTTTTTCTTGTGCCAATCTCCAAGCTCCTGTGCCAGCAGTGCCAGCCTCATTCAAGGTTGGCCCGCAATGGCAACAATGTCATCCGTCCATCTCGTCCCTGATTCCTATTGCATCGAAATGTACTAAAGATGAAATGATGAGATGGCCGATGGGGCCAGAAGATTCTGGAGTGGCGACCGCGTACTTGAAGACGTAGCGTCGGAAGGCCTCCTACAAGATAGACCGATGAAATGAAATTAAATGTTTATTACTGTGAATAGATCTCATAAAGTACATTTTATATCGAGGGACTAAACGAAGCCATAATATACCAGAGGTGGTTTGACTCCCGAGCTTGCGAGGGAGTCAATGAAACCGAGGGTATATTAAGTTGGCGTTTAGTCTCGAGGTGCAAACTGTACTTTTCACTTTGAGTGCGAGAAAAATAGTCAATTTAGTACAAAAACATTTAATAAATATTACTTAATTAAAAAGGATAACATTTTCATTACTTAGCCGACCCCTGACGTGACAGCAATGCTTTGATCAAAATATTACCTACAACTTAAAATGCCAATAAATATTATTATTTTACTTTTTAGAGGTTTTTGTTTGGGTCGGAGGTTTTTTAATTTTATTAAGTAGCGTAGTAGTGTTATAGTTTTCTAGTGTGTTTAATAATTGTATTGTGTTGAAGTTAAGTTTGTGATATTTCTGTGCGAGTCTAATAGATACTTTTTCTTTCTTTCTGTTAATTGTGCACAAGCCTACTTGATCAGAATGTAATGGTGTATGCAGCCCATTGTTATATAAAATACTCGTAACCTGATGCAGAAGTGTTTGTTTGTCAAAAACATAATGGAAATACTTGATGCTCGTCAATGTTATGAAATAACGTCATATACAGGGCTAATAAAAAATGTGGACATATACGAGTATAAGGGTGTGGCACAACCATTGATACTCAAAAACCCCAAAATGCACAATCAGCGTCTCAGAAACGTCACTTTAAGTCATGCGTGTAAGGTTGAATTTGCAAAAATATGTGTTTTATCATAACTATAACCACTGATGTATAATTGGGGACAGTTTTAAGTGTTAAGTACTTCTGTTCGAGACTGTGCGTCCTGGGTTTTTTGTATATCCATGAAAAAATACACTCTATAAATGTGCTTTCATGAATGTAAAATTACCTCATGAATTTATTGATGCCTACTTTGAAAATTTCAAAATACACCGTCGCTTAAGCAAAATTAACACTTTGTATTTAAAAAAAAAAACTAAACACCGGAAAATAATAACTACAGTGCCCCTTGAACTTGTACCTACCAAAAACAAGTATTTATGTTAATAATTATTTCATTAATAAAAAAAATATTATGTCTACAACACAATAGCGGAAAACGAAACAAAAAATATATATAAATACAAGTACCGACATAATTTACGTAGATTGGTAAAAAATAATGTGAACATTTCTTGTATAATTATTTATTATGATCCTGATTATCTATAATAATGTACCTACAGATAATCTACTGAAATCAGAAGTTATCACAGGAACGCCTACTCAATCTTTTTTTTTTTTTTTTTAAAAAAAACGTTGCCCCACACTAGGAATTTCTCCTGTATTGTGGGTGCGTTTACAAACATTTAAACTCACATATACAAATAGCCAGACCCGGAACAACTACTTGTAGGTCATACAAATATTTGTTCCGTGCGGGGATCGAACCCGCGACACGCAGCGCACCAGTCAATCGCTTAACCACTGCGCCAACCGTGCTGTCTAATCTTCTGCTTCGTGTGTCTGTGTAATCTTCCCAACCATGTTGGGGTCGGCTTCCAGTCTAACCGGATGCAGCTGAAAACCAGTATTTCACACGGAGCGACTGCCTATCTGACCTCCACAACCCAGTTACTGGGTAACATGCCACCCCTTGATAAGACTGGTTGTCAGACTTACGGGCTTCTTACGACCCGTAACGACTGTCAAAAATCGCGAATGACAGCCGGGACCAACGGCTTAACGTGCTTTCCGAGGCACGGAGGGGTCTTGATATACAGGGTGATTGGAAGATGGGTGCAAAGCTTTAAGGCGAAGATAGTATAGACAATTTAGAACCATTTAAGCCATGGTTGTCTTAGACGAAGTCTTACCAAATATTTTTAACCAAATTTTTAAGTTTTTTTTCGGAAATTCTCAAAATTTAATGTAAACTGCATAATTATGGCCAAATTGAATTAATGTGTAAGCAATCAAGCAAAACATGTTTTAGGCTTCTGTGTCATTAGACATTTTTTTTACAGACATTTAAAGCTCAGAAAAAATAAAAAATTTGTACAATCCGTCTTTTAAACCTTATTAAAAAAAAAAATTTGGTAAGACTTCGTCTAAGACAACCATGGCTTAAATGGTTCTAAATTGTCTATACTATCTTCACCTTAAAGCTTTGCACCCATCTTCCAATCACCCTGTATAAAGATGGTAACCCATCTTCGGATCAACCGCGGCCAGCGTAACTTAACGCGATTTCCATACGCAAAAACAGCAAAAACCTGATTCTCATATTAGGTATGTACAAGAGCGCTAACGAACAGACAACAAGAAATGGCGTGACGTAAGGATGAAGATAATTTTGTCGTAAGATCTGATAAAAATAGATCCACAATTTCTAACCGTGGGTGTAAAAGCTACATAGTGTAAACTAGTTTAGAATTTGATCTAGATTTTCACACAGATTTTTTCAAGGCTGGTTTTTTTTATTTTTTTGAGGGTGGGAAATCATCAAATAACTTCTCCCGCTCTGGGTGCAGCAGGAGGGCGTGTCAGACTTATACTGACTAAAACCCACCCGTGTTCCTGGCAGGCATCGGCCCTTGCGGACCCCACCGGTTCGGCGCACCAGGACACATGGCAAGCCATGACCACCCTAGGAACCAAGTAACATAAGGGCCCCAGACGAACCCGTGTCTGGCACCCTTGGTCCCCCTGCGACGGGTCAGCGCAGTGGCTCCGCCGCCTACCACTTTTCGGCCGCAGGAGATAGGGAGAGCGGCCAACGCTATACCGACACTCCTCTTCCCCTGCGGCCCCACCGCGTCCGCCATCAAACGATGGCGGCCCCGTCCAGGCCACGGAAGGGAAGAGCGCTACTCAGAAGTACCGGCACTCCTCCTCCGCCGCAGACTGTAATCCTCAGCTGCGATGCCCATTCGACATCGCGGCCCGCCTCAGTTGCGGTGCACCTCACCGCAACCTACTTTTTGGCCGCTACGTCGTTGGCTTGGAGACAAAAGCCCTACGAGCGGCCCCACCTTGGGGTTTCTCTTCGCTTCACCGTGGGAGCGAACCACGCCTACTGAGCCCCCCCGCAAAGACAATGCGGGAACCCACTGGGGGGTTTGAGAAGGTTGGTCACAATAATGATTCGGAATCTGTTCCGCAAGAGTTTTCCCAACATTGACAAAAAGTTATTAACTCTGTTAGCAGAAAGCAGTGGTGAGGGATCAGTAAGCAGTAAACTCGAATTTGATTCACGCTGTTTAGACATTTTGATGACGTTTTTAATATGTTTCCAAAGTTGCTGGCTATTGTTACCTGCTCTATTTAGTTCGTTTTCATTGTAATTCTTTAGTAGATTGTTGCAGAAATTCCTGTATCTTTTATATAAGTGGTTTGAATGATTACAAGAACAGGGTCTCTCTTTGTTCTCTGATGAAGTTTATCTCTGTGCCTTATACATCGAACTAGTCCAGGACTAATCCAAGGTTTAATATTATAAAGTTTCTTATCCACTGTAGAAACTGTCGTGTTACGTAATAGTGCTTGTTGCATATGTTTTATTAAGTACGATAAAACCAAATTAAAATTAGCGTCAGCAGTATTGTAAACAGAGCTAAAATCGAGGTTGCATAAGTCATATTCGAGTTTGTTTGTGTTTAATTTGCTTTTGGTCAGGGGACGATTTTGCTTAGGCAGCGTTAAATTTACGGCAAGTAGGACAGCATGGTCAGTAATTGTTGCGTTAGTAACAAGCGTAATGAATGATAAGCTGCTTTTGATCATCATATGATCGAGACAGGAACCGCTTTGATGAGTAGGCAATGTGTGACCCCAGAAAGCGATGGTATGAGCAGATATTAAGGTAATTTTCGGTCTCTTCATCGCAGTTTTCAGCGCCAATATTTATATTTAAATCACCTGTTAGAAGCCACCTTTTAAAAGAGCTAAGTGCGTGAAAAATCTGATTTAAGGAATTGTGAAAACAATTTAAGTGTATTCTTCTTCACCGTTAAGTCCACACGTAGAAGAAGCAATTTTACATGTTTTGGCTACATGACCCTACTGCTGGCATTAATAACATCTCGTTACTAGTGTTAAGGGGAACCCAGTCGCGAGCTCGAACTCACTGGTGGGCCTGGCTAAAAATCACGCTGTCTCACCAGGCTTCGTGTTCGACAGAGATAGTATCAGTGATGAGCAGTTAGACGCTAGTATATACGCACAACATTATTGAGTGAGAAGCAGGATCATTTATAGTAAAAAATTCGCGAAAAAATTAAGAAAAGTCCTTTGGATGATCGGGTTTTATGAAAAAGCCAATGCATAAATCAATTACCAATAAAGTTTATTGAACTTTTTGATAATTGAACTTTGTCGGTACCGACTTGGTTTTGGAGATTTTACACTTCTTTTATTACTTAAACACGCCCAAAGTTAAGTAAAATTAGCAAGAAAAACAACGAATCTTTGTTGGCACCTAACTTTTTAATAGGTTTAAATTTTAGTATTTCTGTTTCCGTACAGACAATATTAATAATAAGACAAAACGATATCATATTTTACTTTGGATGTGCCAAGTCAGACAGTGGAGTAAAACACTCCCGAAATTGTATGTAAAAAATGTGGACTAGGTTCACCTTAAGTCTCGTACCGGGCAGGACGTCCAATTTATGAAAACGTGGTCTTGTGTGATGAGGGCCTTGCGTACGACGGCTGGAACTTCTATAATATAGTTGCAGTGTTCAGCACCTTTCCTGCCAGATTTGTGGCTTAGTTTAATTGAGATCAAAAAATAATCTGGGGATATAGTAGGCAGTTTGTCGGCCAAGTTTTGTTCATAAATACATTTATAAGCCTAATTTTCAGCCATCGTTGTGTGAACTCATATTACTATTATACGAGGTTTGCGCCTTTTAGGTTCGTCGACGGTGTTTCCTGACAAAGCGAGTTGGACTGTTTGCTTGAGCCTGTAGCGGCACTATAGAAAATACTTCGCAACATTAACTAAAAATACAAAAAGAGGAGTGGCGCCATCTACAATGCCACAGGCGAACTACGCAAGACTCACGTCACAGGAATCCTACATCGCGCAATCAGAGTTTACCGCGCGACTCGCATAGGTACAACATCCCGACATCAACCGTCGAGCAGTTGCCCACCAGACTTTGCACCCTGTTCCTCATACCTCTATAAGCCTATCTAGATCATCTTTGAAGTAAGTTACTATACTGTCTCGTTGGCTTAGTGGTCGCAAGTGCTAAGTACCTACAGCTGAGCATAAGCATTTTGATAACACTTTTTAAAGCATATTGCCAGTATTTTTACACGGGGAATCTTTGGGTTAACTCATAACTATACCATAAGAACGCTGGATGACCTACGCGTACAGTATAATAATATTTTTAGGATGCTGTTGAGACTGCCACGGTGGTGCAGCGCGTCTGCGATGTTTACGCAAAATCGAACTGACGGCTTTCACGCCGTCATTCGCAAGAAAACCGCGTCGCTGTTGTCAAGGTTGCGGGCGAGTGGCAACAGCATTTTAAAAACTATGGCCGAGAGTATTGACTCTCCAATCATTAAAATCCTTCACTGTGCATGCGGTCCGGTTATGGAATTCACTTCCGCCTGACATTAGGGACTGCCAAACTGTAGCAGTATTCAAAAGAAGAGTGAAAGAACACTATCTTTCCACTTTGTCATAATTTCTTATGTATTTATTAATTAAATTACATTAAAATTATATATATTTTAGTGATATTTATTTTAGAAGTATGTATGTATATTAGTATGTCTGTATATTCTCATATTATGTGTGTAAGTATATTTTTAAATTTGAGTTTAATTTGTAATTTTATGATTTTCCTTCTACTGTTATTACACGCGTTGTCTACACCTCTGTTATCTTCTCTTCTATCGCAGGTGTGCTGGAAGAGATTTCTGTAGAAATAAGCATTACCTATGTACGTATTTTTCTGTTCCTTTCTTCTTGTCTGTTTATATGTGTGTGCATAAATGGTTAAATAAATAAAACTTTTGTGAGAAGGACAATCACTAAACATTAATTTGGAGGGTTGTCCTTTTCACACTACTATGTAATACATAGTAATAAGTTATAATATTGTTTACTAACACGCTGGATCATTGTTGTCCGATGACGGTGGCGGCCCCGTTCAGGCCACGGAAGGGAAGAGCGCTACTCAGAAGTACCGGCACTCCTCCTCCGCCGCAGCCTGTAATCCTTAGCCGCGATGCCTCTCATTCGACATGGCGGCCCGCCTCAGTTGCGGTGCACCTCAAAGAAAATAATAATAAGGTCCTGGTTATGAATCCCAGGTTAGACAAAGTGCCCAGTTGATGTCTGTATAGGCTCGCCCCCTATTATAAGGGGTTTTACTTAACTAACAAATTGTGGGTGTACTGTAGAAACACCTCTGCCCAAACCTTCGGAGATACAAGGCGTGATGTTATGTATGCAAGTGCTTGGCTGAAAAAAAAGTCTTTGATTTAAACCTTATAAGATAATCACGAAAAATCACTTTAAATGCAACGTTGCCAGCCCGTGCCGGATAAACACTCTTCAACACGAAGCAACTGACATCTGACCTCCTTAACCTGACAGAGACTTAAGTACCAACTTATCTTTAATAACTGTTTACTTCATATGTTCTAGATGTCTAATAGCAATAGTTGATAGTCCAACAATCACGTGTGATTTCTAAATAAATGGGTTCGTCGCTTAAGGGGAATCTAGTCGCAGGCCTGAACTCACTGGTGGGCCTGGCTAAAAGGCACGCTATCTCACCAGGCTTCGTGTCCGACAGAGGTGGTACCCGTGATGAGCAGTTAGACGCTAGTCCTACAGATTCAGGATCAGTTATAGTAAAAAAGGCGCGTAAAAAATTAAGAAAAGTCCTTCGGAAGATCGGGTTTTATGCAAAAACCACTGCATAAATCAATGACCGATAATAAAATTAAACTTTTCGATATTTGAGCTTTGTCAATACTGAATTGGTTTTGGAGATTTCACGCTTCTTTTATTACTTAAACGCGCCCAAAGTTAGGTTAAATTAGCAAGAAAAACGGATCTTTGTAACTCATAAAAACTTTTTAATGGCTTTTTATTTTAGTATGCCGTTTCCGTACAGACAATATCAATAATGAGACAAAACTATACCATGTTTAATTATTGATGTACATTGTCGAACAGTGGAGTAATACACTACCGAAGTTTGTGTGGAAAAAATGTCGACAAGATCCACCTTAATAATAAATAACAGACGGGTCAATCGAAGATTAAGCCACGCCTGTCGCGGTTGGTCCGTGGATGGGTGACAATCTTTACATACCAAGATCCCTTCGTGCCTCAGAAAGCACGTTTGTCCTGGCTTCGTGTACCTTTGACAGTCGTTACGGGTTCTCAAAAGCCCGAAAGTCAGACAGCCAGTCTTATCAAGGGATATCGTGTTACCCTGTAACTGGGTTGTGGAGGTCAGATAGGCAGTCGCTCCATGTAAAAAACTGGTAGTCAGCTGCAACCGGATAGACTGGAAGCCGACTCCAACAAAGTTGCAAAAAGGCTGGGCAGATGATGATGAGTATGTGCGAGATTGCGGTATGTGACAGCGTACTTGCCGCTCCTGCTTCGGCAGTAGCCACGATGACGGACAAAATGAAACACGCAATTGTAAAATGAGATTTTTTAAGTGATATGTAAATAAAACTAGAGAAATAAATAATTCTGATTCTGATTCTGAGTAGCCACGATGCTGTGCAGGCTCGTACTAATCACAGAGGTAGTTTAAGATATTTTAGTGATGTAGGAATGCGTAAAATCGATTCGTAACGATGAGGTGGCATAGTGTCTAGATTAAAACCCTTTTTAAATAACTAAAAAACAGATTACAAAAACTAAAAAAAACAACAACAAAGCAGAAAATAATTTCAAAAAATCGTGGGGTGCTTGTTAATAATTATCTACTATATAAAAATAAGTCGGGTTTTCCTTCCTGACGCTATAACTCCAGAACGCACGAACCGATTTCCACGGTTTTGCATTCGTTGGAAAGGTCTCGGGCTCCGTGAGGTTTATTTATAGCAAAGAAAATTCAGGAAATAAAACAAAAAAAAAATCTTCTTCTTTTAATCACCAAACGAAATGTTACATAAAACGAAGCCATCTGGTGGCGAAACGGAGTTCGTCGGGTTTGCTAGTTGATTATAAAAATACCTCAAAAAGCACCCCACGCTTTTTTGAAAATTGTTTTCTGCTTTGTTACTTTGAGGTGATCGGTTGCTTAACCGGACTTGCCTGTGATAACCCTATTAAATTAAGGCTACCAGCCAGGGTTAAAAACTTAAAACTAGAGTGATTACTCGCTAAGGGCACCCCCTGTGGGGTAAGGACCTGACAGGACAGACTGGATCGGACCGAGCCCGACGCTTGATGTCGGGATATTATATATTTATACCAGTCGCGCGGTAAACTCTGATTGCGCGATGCAGGACTTGTGTGACGTCAGGTCTTTGATGCGTAGTTCGCATCAAAGGAGGTGGAGTTAACATAACTTTTAAGAAACCAAACAACAAAAATTGTAGCTAAGTGCGAGTCGGACCACGCACACTGAAAGAGGTTCCGAAGTTGGGATGGAATATTTACGCATGTACAGTATTGATTTTATTGACCACAAAAGTAAGTTAGTATTTCATAGAATTTCTCGAAAAAACTATGAAAAAAAGTTATTACTATTGTAACCGAAAATATCCAATATCCTAAAAATATTTGACATCATAATATTTTTAATTATGAGATCCTATGATCATACTCCACACGCATTGCATCATGCTGAGTCCAGCAGTGTTATTCTGTAAAAATCTCACCTTGATAAGTTGGATGAAGTGAACTTAAAGTGAGCTGTCATTAGCATCAAATCCTAGTCTCCGATGGAATGACAGCTTACTTCAGCTAATTTCTCACGGTGAGATTTTAACAGAACGGACCGGCTTCTTGTCACAGTCACAGCGTGCAGCTGTCGGCTGTTTATGTTCTATGTACCTATGTATAGATTTCTGTATGGTTTTTGTGTTCGTTTTTTTTTTAAATATGATCACATATTTTTGTTTGCACGGGTTTCTGTGACAAATCAATATATTTTTCTTTCTTTCTCTCATTTCAGAATTCTTTATCGTCCCTCGGGTACATGTGTGGTAAGAGCCGTTAAGTCCAATCTTGGCCCCTTGACCCCTAAAAAAGATTAGTTTCCTCTCAACCCTTAAAAATTGTTCACACTCGACCTCCAGGGGGTGAGACTGAATTCTCATACAAGGGACTGGTATACCTCGTTCACTTTCGACCACTACTTTGGAGGTCGAGAGGAAACTAAAAACTTGGCTGGAAAAATAAAATCCACTCTCGACCTCCAAGGGTTGAGAATAAACTATAGTCAGGGTTCCAGTGGACACATTATTTATTGGGGACGAGGGGCCGAGAGTAGACTAAACGGGAAGAGCCATCCCTAATTGTCGGGGTTGCGTCTTCTTGGCGAAGTTTGAGATGCTCTAGTAACACCATTTTGAGGGTTGTCTTGGGCAATTTAACAAGCCCTTTATTTGTGCATAGGATTTCTATTCAACTAAGCGGGAACAAAAAAATACGAAAGAATTACCTAATAAATTTTTAAAGACTATGGTACCTACCACAATACAACGTAAATTTTTGTATATGGGTATATTACCTGCGGTAAAAGGCAATTTATTTATCTTACTATTTTTTTCGTAATTTCAATATAGGTACCATTGTTATGCAGTACGATGCACAGAATACACCTTCTTTCCAATTTCGATATACTTAGTAACTATTACCTTAAATATATATTTATATTTCCTGTTTTTACAAATAATACACTCATAATAATATAGTAAAATGACTGTTTAAAATCCGGGCAGACAAATAGACTGACGGACGGACATGACAAAAAATTAAATAGGTTCCGTTTTTGCCATTTCGCTACGGAACCCTAAGAAGATACGTCGACAGAATTCCTATCACAACTCAGAAGCGATGAAAATTGCAACATCTTCACGAACATTTAGCCTTTTTTTCAGCGCATTTACTAGTTGATATTAATACCAACCGGTTTTATGTACCTACGCTTGGTATCACAATGAATAATATTTATGTTTTAACTCGATGACAAGTAAACTAACCACAGAAGACTATAATATTACAATGTATGTAGTTGGAACTTCATCTTTAGTGTATTTGGCAGAATTTTAGACAATATTCAGTGAATATTTTCGTATTTAAAAGTAGTTAATAATTGATGTAGCAGAGGTTTTCGAAGCGTGGAAAATTAATGTAAACAAACTATGTTACCACATGTCAAATATCGATAAGAAATCAATTCGCATAATTTTCCTATGTATTTTTTTGCGCGAATTTATAATCAATTTCCTTCCAAGTAATGTTTTTAAATCTTACCTTAATTGTTAATAGTCCATTTAAAACACTACACAACACCACAAATATACCTAATATTTGTTAACTTTTCATAATCGCAAAACAGTGATCTATAATTTGTTCATAAGAAAAATAATGATTTGTTTTCACTACGATCATTCGCGCGCCATGACAGTATCGCGCGCTTCCGCCGGCGTTCGATTTTCAAATAAACTATCCAAGATGGCCGACTGAATGACAAGGTAATGGCTAGTGAAGTGGTAGCGGAAAAACTATCGATATGAATTTTCTTTTGTATTTTTGTAGCACAATGATTGTTATTTTCTTTTTTTTCCAATACGAAACAGCACAAATCCATCAAGTTAATATCGCCAAGGAGTTTCCATATTTTTTTTTTTTAAATAGTGTAACGCATTTGCGTGGCGCGCCATTTTTATAGCATTACATAACTATTTCTTACAATATATTTTTTTTGAAGGTTCAAACCCCAATGTTTGAGAGTAGATAAAGTAGTGTATAAAACTGTACATAACCCTCAATAAGCAATGGCTTCACAAACTGTTATAACTACTTATCTTATTTTGTAAGTAAAGAGGTTTAATCTGTGAGTTTATATGTAGAGGGTGATCTTCGGAACTCCTTAGTTGATTCCGAAAATTATTTCTCTTGTGGGAAGCTATAGTATTACCGACTGCTTTATGATATAACTAGCTTTTGCTCAAGGCTCCGCCCGCGTGCAGATCGATTATGCGTAAAAAGTAGCCTATGTCCTTCTCCATATCCCAGGCTATATCTCTGCCAAATTTCATGACGATCGGTTCAGCGGTTTAGGCGTGAAAGCGTAACAGACAGACAGAGTTACTTTCGCATTTATAATATTAATAGTAAGGCCAATGTTTCACGGTGGAGCATACGGTGGCGGTCTGTCCGGATTGGGCGGAGCACCGCCGTGTCCTCGTGGAGGCGATCGGCGGCGGCGATCTCTCGCGTCCGGCCCTGGTGCAGGCCATGGTACGGAACGAGAGTGAATGGTTAGCCGTCACCTCCTTCTGCGAAGCAGTAATGCTCGCGAAGAGGGAGGCGGCGCACGCGCACGTGAGGAAGAGGCAGTATATGCGCCCTCACGGCCGTAGTCACCGCGGGAATCCCAGGCTGATTCCCGGCCACCGTAGGCGCGGGCTTGCGGACGGCGAGTAATGGGTAGCTCGCTGTCCGGTAAGGACCAAGCCCGGGTCGACGGCGCGTTGTGTTCCACGCGCGCCTCAAAGAGATGTCAGCACCAAATGGGGGGGTCCGCAAGGGCCGATGCCTGCCAGGGGTGCGGGTTGTTCGAAAGAGATACCGCGGCCCCTGGCACACAGGCAACTGAGGGAATACGGATGGGTTTTAGTCAGTAAAAGTCTGACACGCCCTCCCGCTCCACCCAGAGCGGGAGAAGTTATTTGATGATTTCCCACCTAAAAAAAAGGCCAATGTTTTATGTTCAAACAAAGAATTTCACAAGAAATTTCAAAGTCGCGGAGAGAATCTAGTTTTTTACAAAAAAAAAAAAAAATTACAGCCAGAGGAAAATTTTGAGAGATTTTTACATTTTTTAAAAAAAAATTATTTCTGCCGAAAGTTCAGGAGTATGTTTTTTACCTCGACAATCGATATTATTTTTAACAGAACCGTCGTTACTGCGCGTACCACTGAATGAATACGATAAAGATTTCGCGATGCATTTGCTGGTAGCATAATTTAACACGCTCCGTTTATCTAATACAAGTGCAAAGACCCAATATGAAAATGTAAATGTAAATTTAAAATCTTAATACTATAATTTCAGTAACATTTCAATAAAAAAAGTATTTACTACCCCACAGTTGGGAAAAGATTTCGCTTAAAGAGGAACATTTACATACCACACTCTTAGTTTATTTTGCTTAGTACACGTACAAATATAAACTTTATCGAAAACGTTTAATGTTCTTATTCCTATAAGTGGATGTAAACAAGCGTTTTATCCCTTATTATAAATGCGAGAGTAACTCTGTTTGTTACGCTTTCAAGCCTAAACCGCTGAACCGATCGTCATGAAATTTGGAAAGATATAGCCTGGGACATGGAGAAGGACATAGGTTACGCTTTTTTACGCGATAACCAACATCAACGGGGGCGGAGTTATTTGCAAAAGCTAGTACGAATATAGATATTACGAATTACACATTTGTATGAGACGCCTTCTTTGCTTCTATAGTCCGACTGTCGACAGATTGCGTTTTTGACACCTGTCAGTTTCATACAAACGCAAACGTGTTTTGCAAATTGGATGCTAAATTTCAAACTTTTTTATCTTGGATGCGCCATGTCAGACAGTGGAGTAAAACACTCCCGAAGTTTGTATGTAAACAAGTGGACTAGGTTCACCTTAATGGCACACGTGCCTTTCAATTAAAAAAAAGAATTTTGTTAATACCTACTTCACAAACAGCTTGTTTTATTTATTGTCAACATCTAGCCGTCCTTATTGAAAAACCCTTATATGCATACTTACGCAGCGTCACGCAAGCGTACAGTGACTCTGCACGTGAGCAGTAATTAATTATCTTAGTGATTAACTGTTCCGTGTGGTGCCGGACGTAAAGAATAGCACCATCCCATTGCTTCCCGTGGGCGTCGTAGAAAGCGACTAAGAGACTTACCAGAGAATGGGCAGCAGCGTTCTCTATGCATTTTACCACCATACTGCGTTCGTCAAACCGCTCCCCCGCCCCCCTTTGGAGGCCTATGTCCAGCATCAGCAGTGGACGTCTT
Source organism: Antitype chi (assembly GCA_947359405.1). Lineage (NCBI taxonomy): Eukaryota > Metazoa > Arthropoda > Insecta > Lepidoptera > Noctuidae > Antitype > Antitype chi. Next base: position 3,617,597 of record OX375836.1, on the reverse strand, counting down.
TCGGCTGATTTTTTTTTTTAGTGATTATTAGAGCCATATCATTGCGTATTTGTGAAGATTTCTTTATACCTTCGTTGTATTTGATTCTTTAAGAACCTAATTTAAAAAAAACATAAACAAACATACCTACATTTATGCACTTAGTGCACAGGCCATATATGTGTGTTTAAAAAAAAAAGTATTTTTGTCAGTTTCACGTAAAAATTACATCAACTGCCTAGCCATTTCCCAACAATATTGCGGTCGGCTTCCAGTCTAACCGAATGCAGCTGGATACCAGTATTTTACATGGAGCGACTGCCTATCTGACCTCCAAAACCAGTTACTGGGTAACACGATACCCCTTGGTAAGACTGGTTGTCAGACTTGCGGGCTTCTGACGACCCGTAACGACTGTCAAAAATCCACGAATGACAACCAGGACCAGCGGTTTAACGTGCTTTCCGAGGCACAGAGGAGTCTTGGTATGTTAAGATGGTCACCCATCCACGGGCCAACCTCGGCAAGCGTAGCTTAACCTGATCGATCAACCCGTGCAGCTTTTATAACTTAGCCAAAAAGCCCAAAATCCACTCATAAAGCGATATAAATCATTATCTTTAGCATCACTTTAGTCAAACAAAAAAAAAAAAACATATCCACGGAAAAATTTCTCACGCGGCATTTGTTTTTGCTATAGATCTTTCCAAGGCTGATTCGGTCGTGCATAGCTTGAGTTTAATAATATTTTCGCAAGCGTCACGTCAGCGATGTAAACGCCTTTTAGGCCAGGCTCGTACGGGCGATTCTAATGGCATGCTGTATTTTCGACTCTCGGTTTTGAGCTGAGGATTGAGAATCCAACAGAGTGCATCCCACCTCGGCAAAAAATAAATAATAGTTTAAAAAACTAAAAAAACACCCTTTAAAACCAAACTGAAAAAGGAGAAAATAATTTAATGCGATTAAAAAGCGTGGGGTGCTTTTGAGGTATTTTTATAATCACTTAATGTCAAGCACCTCACGCTTTTTAATTTAATTTAATTATTTTCTCCCTTTTTAGTATGTTATTGTATTTATAGTTTTTAAAGCGTGTTTTTTTTAGTTTTTTAAACTATTATTTATTTTCTATTTTTTAGTTCTGCTTACTACAAAAACGTGATTTTTTTTAATTATTGAATTGTCATCGGTCCTCGATAAGTTTACAAAGTTTCAAGGAAATCTGACCGTTTAAAGTTGGTCAAAATCGCGCTTACAAACAAACATACAAATGAAGCTAATATAAAGCGTGTAAATACAGACTGTTGTATTATCAATTCTCTTTGCTAAGGCAGTACGTTAAAAATGCAGTCCTCGAAAAAAGATCGCCTCGTCAGTAGTATGACTAAAGGTGCGCTTACACGAGCAACTAAAATTGCTCCATCCTGGTCAATTCTCGTCAACTATGACGTCACGACTACATCCAGCAATTTAGGGCGATGGCAACATGTAGCAACCTGTTGCCAGAGATACGGTCACACAATATCATGCAATATGGAGCGACTTAAAAAAAAACTAGGCAATACGCCCCAACCCTGCCGCCTCCGCCGCCGGCCGGTTCCTCTCGCAAAAACGAGACCTAGTTATACGTACAAACGAGAAAGAAAATTGACTAACAATTTCCAAACTGATTAGATATTCGACAACTCTTGAAATATATGGAGCAATCAGAAGCAAAATTCCCGGAACGAAGTTTTGGAACGAAGTTCCTTATCGCGCGTTGTGAAAGGGGGCTAGACGGAAAAAAATCTTACGAAAAGTTGTCACGACACTTTTTGCTATAGTAAGCTATTGTAAGCTGTGCGGCGTGCGCATGTTTCTCTCTCTCTCTCTCTCTATCTATATCTCTCTCTCTCTCTCTCTCTCTCTCCCTCGCGGCAAGTACTGGCGGCAAGTACTGGCGGCAAGTACTGGCGGCAAGTACTGGCGGCAAGTACTGGCGGCAAGTACTGGCGGCAAGTACTGGCGGCAAGTACTGGCGGCAAGTACTGGCGGCAAGTACTGGCGGCAAGTACTGGCGGCAAGTACTGGCGGCAAGTACTGGCGGCAAGTACTGGCGGCAAGTACTGGCGGCAAGTACTGGCGGCAAGTACTGGCGGCAAGTACTGGCGGCAAGTACTGGCGGCAAGTACTGGCGGCAAGTACTGGCAGGCACTACTGGCGGCAAGTACTGGAACTTCGTTCCATCCGGGTGTCCCTTGACACCTCTCAAGTTTTGTTGCTCCAAATTGCTCCACTTAATTGATTCAGATTGATCCATTAGTGTTGCCGAGCAATAATTGCTCGAAAAATTGCCTGTGTAAGAGTACCTTTAGTCATCTTAAAAAAATGTCACATAAGTAAATCAATTAAAGTTTATTTATTTATTTATTTAATACTTCACGCACAGAAATTTACAGAGGCGGACTTAATGCCAAAGGCATTTTCTACCAGTCGACCTTTGGGTGATGCAGAGACAACCAGTGGTAGGTGCAATTACTCGTGTTTTGAATATTTATTCAAATATAAGTAAATATAGGTACTAATATTATTATACTCATACATATGATGATGATGATGATGGGACTCCCTTTTCCGCACGTAGACTCCCATTCGGTCCGTTGTGCGTGTCATACATATGATATAAATACTTAATTAAATATAACCAAAAATAAACATATTTAAATACACATAAATATAATAAAACAAATAAGACAAACAATGGGAAAACATTATCGTTGTGAAGATACCGCCAGCTTCTATTGCTTGCTTCTAAAAGCATAAGCATAATCCGCCTCCTCTCTGTGACAGGGAGTGGGGCATTATTCCCCACGCGGGCCCAGTGCGGGTCCTAGATTTCATATACCTTCAAATTTTTGTTTCTAATACATGATTTCCTCATGATGTTTTCCTTCGCCGTATTGAGAGCAATGGTAGAAAGAAGCCGAGATCGCATATATTTTGTTATGTATAGGTATGTCAACACACTCACACAGAACTGGTAAAATGTGGTTGGTGTTACAGGAGGAGACCTACTCTCTAAGAAGCACTTATCAAAAAAAAAAAACATTTTTATTTCAGGCATTGTATGTAAGTACACACAAATACATTTCACCCATAGTGACTACATGTCATAAATAAGCAGATATATTGTTATTACTAAGTTTTAAGTAAGTATTTTAGGTATTACAAATTATAGATTAAATTAAATTAAATTAATACATTTATACATTAACGTACGTACGTACGTTTTACGTTTGTTTATTTTTTATTTCAAATAGGCACTTAAAAGGCACTTTTGAATGTCAACATTTACATTAAAATAGAATTGATTCTAGTCGCCCCTTCCAAAATGTAGTTTCGTATGGAAAAGAATGGGCAAGAAACTCCACCGTTACTCTTTTAAAATGTTTTAAGTAAGTACAATATTTCATGTCATTCATTATTATGATTATGTGTGAAAACGATGCACCCAGAATAAAATTACCATACCACAATAGGTAAAAAGAATCAAATTGAAGCAATACAGATCACACATTTACAAACATTGTAAAAGTAAGTATACGATTTTCCTAGAATATTAACAAGTAATGAGTCAGTGTGAGAGTTAATCACTGAGTGTAAATCAATTTTATAAATATAATTAATTATACAATTCAATTAGCAACCAGTTTGATTTTGTCTAGACTCTAGATTGTCCTATGGAGCAGGACCAGCATGTTTCCAAGCATTCTTATATTGGACATAATCCTCTAATTTGTAATACGCTTGTTTGCAAAGTTTACTTTTAATAAGAGTTTTAAATTTCCTTTCATTTAATTGCAATATATCACAAGGTATTTTGTTGTAACATTTAACACATTAAAATAACAGGCAAACGGCAATCAATCGTCTTTATTATATTTATACTTAGGTTAAGATATTTATCTATGATTATTTGTAACCTGAAATTAAATACTTTATTATTATTATTATTTGGCAGTCTAATCGGATGCAGCTGAATACTATAGTTCGACTTTTAATTGTATTCAGTAACTTGACAGTTCAAAGAAAAATAATGTTACATAGCTACTAAAAACTTTTCCAAAAAAAAAACAACCGACTTCCAAAAAAACACTACAAAGTGAAAAATAACTTTAATTTCGGAAGTCGGTGACTTGGAGCTGTATTTGAATTTTTTGTCACCGCCTTCCGAAATTAAAGTTATTTTTCACTTTGTAGTGTTTTTTTGGAAGTCGGTTGTTTTTTTTTTTGGAAAAGTTTTGTTTTCACTTTTTAGTGGTTCACATGTGCTTACCCCTTCACAGCGTACCGGCGTGATGTTATGATATGAACTGGTGTAAGCAATAGACAAAGATGAGATTTCAGCAATCCCAGTCCATTTGCTATCATTCATTGAGGAGTTCCGTTGCCTATCTCCAAAGTTCTTCATCAAATCTTCACCAAATTGAAATGAGACCACTACGAGAAAGTACTCTTCCAAAAAATACCTAAATCGCTTTGTGTGCCTATAAAATTTGAAGAGTTCTCTCTATTTCTCCAGGATCCCATCATCAGATCCTGACTTGATGATCATGGGACCACCTGGGAAGTATACCCTTTCACACAAAAAAAACAAAATCCAAATCGGTCCAGCCATCTTCGAGTAATCGGGGAACATACATTAAAACAACAAAAAAAAAGGTTCCGACGAATTGATAAACTCCTCCTTTTTGAAGTCGGTTAAAAATGGTTTCATTTTATATGACACCATTTTCATCATTCGTTATAAAACTTAACAAAATCATTTGTACGATGTGGAATATAAGAATAATTTATTAATAATAATAATTTCCTTTTTAATGGACTTACCACAGAATGGGCAGCAGCGTTCTCTATGAATTTTGAAACACACACACACATACATACACACACACACAATACAACCCATTTATACATAAACACCAAAAAAGCACACACACACATACCCACACAAGAGCAAGCATGCACTAAATTCTATTAATTTTTTTTTGTTATTTTATTACATAAATTGTTAATGTTCCACAAACGGGTGAAGACACTGACTCCTGTAACACAGGTACCACCTAGCTCACGAGCCAGGGCTTCTGTATGTCAATAAAATATTTTTATTATTTATTTTTATATAATTTTTTTTACCGCCATACTGCGATCGCCAACCCGCCTGCCAAGCATGGCGATTATGGCAAACCCCAACTGAAAATGATGGTGTGCAGACGCCAGCACATGAAGCTATTTCAAACTGTCAAATTTTCCCAATTGAACATGAACCTTATTTTTTGTATTTGAAGTTGAAAAACTATCAAAGAAATTTGACAGATTGGGGTGTGTCTTGATGTACAATTTTTTTTTTTTAAATAAGCAATATTTATCGACATCGATACTCACCACAACACTAAAACGTGGAGCACCGTGTAATTTGGTGACACGACACTGTCATCATTTGTCTATGATTACAACTGGCCGACATACTGGACAGGGATAGACACAAAAACACTAGCAATAACATCACGCTAGTACTTCCTGAAGCAATAGGCAGAGGTGTAGCTTTTGTACATTCACATTTAGCCAGTTATTGGTTGGAGTGTAGCCTTAGGGGCACTTTGGAGCGAGGACTTGAACAATTTGGTTTTTTGGTCAGAGTGTCGTTGTACCTTACTTGAGGGAGTGCTTGCTTCGCAGTCACTAATTATATGAATTGGTTTTTGTTTTTATTAATTAAAGCGTCTTCTTTAATTTTATTTAAAGCGGTGAGTACCTGCAAAGATATCCATAGGTTAGGTTAGGTTAGAACTGTGACCAACTACGTGCGAGCCGAGCGAGCGAAGCGAGCGGTGCCGCGGCAGCGGCCGGCGAGCGCTACCTCGAAATTGGGCGCGAAATTTTTCTAAGTATTTTTTTCATAGTGCCCCCAAGACGACAATCTGACCCAATTATTTACTTATTACTAGCTTCGCCAGCGTGGTGTTCGGAAATTATTCTAGGGGAACGTAGTACCAGGATAAAAAGTACTCTATTTGTTAATCCAGGTTTTAATCTATCTGTGTTACAAATCCGTTCAACCGTTTTTGCGTGATGAAGTAACAAACATCCAAAGATCTAATTTATCTATTACTAGCTCTCACCCGCGGCTTCGCCTACATGAAAGTCAGAAATTATCCCGTGGGAACGTACTACCGGGATAAAAAGTACCCTATGTGTTAATCTAGGTTATAATCTATCTGTGTGCCAAATTTCATCCAATTCCATTCAGTAGTTTTTGCGTGAAAGAGTAACAAACATCCATCCATCCATACTTACAAACTTTCGCGTTTATAATATTATTAAGATGCACATACCTACACTTATACAGACAAGAAAAAAGGAACAGAAAAATATGTACAAAGGTAATGCTTATTTATTCAGAAGTCTGTCCCAGCATTAGTACCAGCAATAGGAGAGAAAATAAAAAGAGCTATAGACAACGTGTGTAATAGACACAGAAGCAGGGAAAACATAAAATCTAAAATATGCTCTGATTTAAATAATTATATACAAACAAATATGATAATATTCCCACATACGAACCTACATCATTATCATCATTTGCCAAGCCTATTCACAACAATGTTGGGGTCAGCTTCCAGTCTAACCGGATGCAGCTGAATACCAGTATTTTACATGAAGCGACTGCCTATCTGACCTCCACAACCCAGTTATTGGGTAATACGATACCCCTTGGTAAGACTGGTTGTCAGACTTGCGGGCTTCTGATGACCCGTAACTACTGTCAAAGATCCACGAATGACAGCCGGGACTAATGGCTTAAGGGCCTACGTCCCGTTTGGTAGCGTAATACGGTCACTTTATGAACCGTACTGCTCATTAACGGCTTGTCTTGAAGATTTGAAAAATATACGATTTTGCTATAGATTCATATAGATCATTTTGCTCGAAGTACTTTTTTTGTATGGTTAATACTTTTGCTGTAAAAAATATTTTCCAACACGCAATATTTTGGCTTCTATTCCATACTCCTACTAAACGGCTTCGTTATTTGAAAAAAAAATACACTGAAAAATAGATAGTTAGAGGTACCACAGAATCGCCGAAGCACAATTGTAAATTAATCAAAGGAATATCCCCATTTTGAGATAAAGGCTCAGAGGTGCCCTGCGCGGGCGCGGGCGGCAGTCGTGCTTTAGCATACAAACGGGAGATGAGGATACTATGGGCCTTAACGTGCGTGAATCAACCTGCAGCCGGCGATGTCGTGAAAATATAAAAAAACACCCGTCTCTCCACTATTCCAATGCTTGCTCTAGGATGTATACCCGGTACCTAGACTCGCAACCCTTTCCTATCCTAAGGGCACGTCTCTCCGTCCATTACAGCGCCCCCGGCCTACTTCTTGATATGCAATGGCCTCTGCAGCACCATGAAACATGAGGATCCAGGGGCTAGTGGAAATCGTGAGGTTCATTCGATTAATCGAGTCTGGTCAAACCACGCTGGGATCGGTGCATTTCATTCATTCATACATTAAAACGTGGTATACATAGGTGTTATTAGACATAGTACAACAGTACAGTTACACACCAACACAGCCTACAGTTTTGACAAGTTTTTCTCTTAGATGAGATTTTGACTGGAACTTGAACGTTTTTTAGTAGAACCTTTAAAATCTGTAGGTAAACTAATAGTTTTTACAGTCAGATTAGAATACGACCGTTCTTACAAGTATAAACAGGTTGTCCAGTATTTAATGGATAATAATGTATTAAATACAAATATTTTTTTTTTTTCTGAATGGCCATTATTTCTACCATGAACCATTTCAAGGTTATCCATTAATTACCGGACAACCTGCATGTGTTATAGGGAATTGAAACTATGAACATCCATCATGGTATAATAGTAGTTACTTGTCGCCAGAAAGATACAAGTTGCAATCATAATTTTGCCAGGCATTTAATTTCCTAAAATAACCCCATCGTTGAAAGCTTGTAATTTCACGTAATTTCATAACACAATTTGAACTGCCGATATAGTCGTACACAATATCACCGTGAAGATTCAGGGGAAGAGAGCTTGGACTGAGCTGTCAATAGTGTCAATCTCTAGCATAAGGTGAATTGACAACTAATTTCAGGCTTCACCTCAGATCTCACGGTGAGATTTTTACAGAATATACAGGCAGCTCGTAGCAGTAGAATTCACTGAATTGAGTGTTGGAATATTTAGAATCCTAAAGTTTAATCAAATTGCGACTACGTTCCAGTTTTAGCTGTTGCCTCGAATTGTATAGGTTTTTAGTGCAATGCAGCCCCGGATCTAGGGGGCAAACCGGGGCACCCACGTCTGGCGGCAGTTTCAGGGGGCGCCAAAATCATAATATAAATAAATAACTTGCTCCACAAAGCGCCTAGCATACGGAAGCCTGATTGGCTCCCCGTCGATTTGTAAGAAAAAGTCGCCACACAGGCCCACACCTAATAAATTTATCTCAAACGCTGGAGAGGGGGGGCGCCACTATCAAGTTTCTGCCCCGGTTCGAAAAGATCGTAGATCAGGGGCTGGTGCAATGAGAACTCAGCTTATGCTGGTAATGTAGGTATAGTTTGATTTATCGCCGTGCGTCAACAGATAGGATGTTTTTTATTGAATTTTTTTAGGTTGGGAAATCATCAAATAACTTCTCTCTCTGGATGGTGCAGGAGGGCGTGTCAGACTTTTACTGACTAAAACCCACCCGTGTTCCCTCAGTTGCCTGTGTGCCAAAGGCGTCGGTATCTTTTTCGAACAACCCGCACCCCTGGCAGACATCGGCCCTTGCGGACCCCACCAGTTCAGCGCACCAGGACACATGGCGCGCCGTGACCACCCCAGGAACAAAGTAGCATAAGGGTTCCAGACGACTCCATGTCTGGCACCTTTGGTCCCCCTGCGACGGGTCAGCGCAGTGGCCCCGCCTCCTACCACTTTTCGGCCGCAGGGGATAGGGAGAGCGGCCAACGCTATGCCGACACTCCTTTTCCCCAGCGGCCCCACCGCGTCCGCCATCAAACGGTGGCGGCTCCGTCCAGGCCACGGAAGGGAAGAGCGCTACTCAGAAGTACCGGCACTCCTCCTCAGCCGCGATGCCTCCCATTCGACATCGCAACCTACTTTTTGGCCGCTACGTCGTCGGCTTGGAGATAAAAACCCTGACGAGCGGCGCCACCTTGGGGTTCCTCTTCGCTTCACCGTGGGAGGGTGACCACGGCTACTGAGCCCCCCTGCAAGGACAATGCGGGAACCCACTGGGGGGGACAGATAGGATGGTGACTCTGGGCTTTTGGTACATACAATAAGGACCATGTCTTCTCGACTACTTATCACCACTTTATTTACGCATTATAAATACTCTTACCTATTAATAAATGTTTCTGTACAGACGCCAGCACATGAAGCTACCCCAAACTGTCAAATTTTCCCAATTGAACATGAACCTAAAACATATGGATTAAAGTTGAAAATCTATCAAAGAAATTTGACAGATTGGGGTAGCTTGATATGCTGGCGTCTGTACGTACTGCATTTTACGTTGTGTTTTATTTTATGTAATATCATTTTTTTATGTAAGTATTTTGTAATAGCAATTACCTATTTTATTTAGCTGTTGAGTTTATGAAGCTTTAAATTGACCTTAAATAATTTAATTAATGAATAATATTTTGTAGGTACATTTGTGTTGAGATTTGCTTAATGAAACTAGCATCTTTTTCCCTGCCAAATTATGGCGAAATGTGTCATCGCACTAACAATTTATATACCTACCATCTTTTGTACCGCTTTTACTGCAAATAAATAACTTTGACTTTGACTTCATTGGTGAGCCAAGATTTTTTAATTTGTGATTCGGCTCAATATTCTTTTAACTTTCAACGATCGGTGAAATATCTATAGGAATCGCACATGTCTCAATTAAGTGGCTAAATCGATAAATCGCGTTGGCAACCTTAACCTTTACCGTACCATACAGCGATTAACTTTAACAACGTGGAATTGTATGCACCTGTACCTAGTGCTATTCTGTAAAATCTCATCGTGAAAACTAAGGTCAAGTGAGCATGAAGTGAACTGTCAATAGTGTCAAATTCTAGCATACTATACATTGGTATACAAAAGAGCCAAGATGCATAATCTCGAACAGAAGTAACACTCAAAACTGTCCCCAATTATACATCAGTGGTTATAATTATTATTATACAACCTTACACGCATGACTTGTGGTTTTTATAAAGCAATGTCCATAAAGACTGACTGAAAGATGAATGACGATACCATTGACACCTGCGCACATTGCGCATTATTTATGCGGACGTTTTTGAGACGCTGATTGAGTGTCTTGGGTTTTTGTGTACCAATGATCAGATACAATGACAGCTCACTCCGTTTCATATGTAAAAATAAACAAATATATTTTGATGAAAAAAAAAAATCAGCAGTGATAACCGTTATCGGGAGTATGACAAAAAATCATAAATAATTAGTACTATAACCACCTGTAGATATAGAGATAATTAGATTTTTCATACAAATTTTTCGTAAAAAACATATAATTCTTTCGTTTTTGTGCAGAATTAACTCTCATTTTTACGGAATAGCTCGACAGTTCGTATGAGTTTAAAGTTTTTTTTTAATCTAATTTTAATGCAATGGGGCTTGTAGCTAAGTAATCATAGCCACATGGGTCGACGCTTGCCCCTATAGGTCCGTGGGTGGGTGGACATCTTTACATATCAAGACCCTCCGTGTGCCTCGGAAAGCACGTTAAGCCGTTGTTCCCGGCAGCCATTTGTGGATCTTTGACAGTCGTTACGGGTTGTCAGAACCCCGAAAGTCTGACAACCAGTCTTACCAAAGGGAATCTTATTACCCAGTAAATGGGTTGTGGAGGTCAGATAGGCAGTCGCTCCATGTAAAATACTGGAATTCAGCTGCATCCGGTTAGACTAGAAGCCGACCCGTGGTTATAAAAAGGCTCTGCAGATGATAAGGCGATCATTCTCCCATCTCTGACCAGAATGACGAACTGGGCCTCAAGTCTGCTATTACAATAGTGTCAGAATGGTCTATCATTGATTTCATAATTGTTGATTTTGACAAGTTTGGTAATCTACTAATAAAATGGCGTCATTATGACTTTCCAATGGTCAGCCACTGACACTCCATTGAAAGAAATGGCATTTATTGGTAATCTCGTACTTCATGACAAATGAATGACTGACTTACTTTACGAACTTCCTACTACTTTAGATTGCATAAAACACAAATAAAAAATATGTAAAAAATGTAAAAATATATATTGAATGAAATCTGGCATGAATAAATGTTCAAATTTAGTAGTAGTTTTTCGAAAAAGTTTTCTACTAACGAGTTTTATAATAATGGCAATACGAAAATGCCATTAAGACACAAATCTATTACGAGACCATTGACTGACCAATGATCGACCATTATGAATTTAGCAGATTACGAACTTTTAGCAAAATGACAAATGAATGACAATGGAATCGTGTTGGAATGACAAATTTTTAAAAATAGCAGACTAAGGCCCCTGAACTGTTGTCAAACAGGGCGTATCACTTTGCTTTCACACTAATGAATTATGATTAAATCACAAAGAACATTTTTGTTTTTAATAAATTTAATAAATGGCTGATAAAAAATATAGGCATGAAGGTTCAACGACCCCATGTTTCAAAATAGTTCAAATATGTTATCCACTTAGTCTAATTAATTATATTGAATGTATGAATGAAAGCCCGTGCCATGATTTTTACTCAACGTATTTGCTTGATCGAGTAAAACCGTATGTGTGTACAGACAGAGCTTTAGACTAGCTTCTCCTCGCGACTTCCTTCGAATGATAGTCATAATTATGATAAATAATATCCCTATCTTCTGCCCCTACCCACCACGTCGCTTCGCATCGCCCCCTTTTACTTTGTTTTCGCTTACCGTTCTTTGTGGCTCTTTTTCCTTTTGCTCGCCCCTAAGGGTCGTAGCGTGATGTGAAAATTGGGCTTTATGTCTGCATTACGAATAACTATTTAATGGATTTGAGAGTGCTCAAACCAGCTCCGAATTAGCGTGACCGCGATAAAGATGTCCCGTGAATTGTCATAGATGACGTCCATGACATGCGCCATCTTGTTTTAACGCCGACCATGCTCAAAATTAATATCACCGTGATCGCTGTCAAAAATGACAGTTCTGCTGTTTTGTTTTGAGCTATATCCAGAATTAAACTAACGTGGTATTTTTTTAAGTTGGGCTTCTGGCTACAGTGGCCACCTAACCAAAGAAAAAGAAGAAATTTGTGGTGTATAGGTGTATAGATACAAGTTATATGTATAATATGGTGTATATAAGTTTTAACGTTGAGTGAGTTAAGTTGTTAAAATAATTTGGTAAGTATTGCCAGATATGAATAGGAGATTCATATCTGGCAATACTTTTATGATTAAAATAATAAAAAATGTTCTGCTCAACTCTCGTTTGCCTTTAATCCACTGCGTCGTATACTCGCGAACAAAAGTTAAGAATATTATGGCTTATCTCGGAATGCAGCTTAAAATGCAAAAAGATTTTTCATATTCAACTGGTACTTCCAAAAATAAGCGCGTTCAAACATACAAGCTCTTTCGCTTTATTTAAATAATAATAAGTATTAATAGGTACTTCACCTAATGAGTTCAAACCAGTTCAACTCCACGCACGTGTCATGAAACAAAGCCAGACGGCATGGACACGCCAAAATTGCGGCGGTAAGTCCCCCCCCTCTTTGAGGAGAGGCTGGAGAGGCGCCAAGGCGGCCTCACCTTCCGCCTTATAAATAAATAAAAATCTTTTATTTCAGACCCTTAACGTCCATGCAAGTGCTCACCGGCCACGGCTGCTTCGGAAGGTTGCTGTTCCAGATAAGGCGGGAGAAAGCGCCCAGGCCATTGCGTGGATCGCCTGGAGGACACGGTGGAGCATACGGTGGAGGTCTGCCCTGCCTGGGCGAAGCGACGCCGTGTCCTCGCGGAAGCGATCGGCGGCGGCAAGCTTTCGCGTCCGGCCCTGATCCAGGCCACGGCATGGGAAGCCGTTACCTCCTTTTGCGAAACAGGAATGCTCACGATGGAGGAGGTGGAGAGCGTGAGGGAGAGGCAAGGATTGAGCCCTCGCGCCCCTAGGCGCAGCAGGAGACGCCCTGGGCGTCGGGAGTCTATAGCGGATAGGTGCGGGCTTGCGGATGGCGAGCAATGGGTAGCTTGCCGTCCAGAAAAGACCAGGCCTGGGTCGACGGCGCGATGTGTTCCACGCGCGCCATAAAGAGATGTCAGCAAAAATTGAAAGGGTCCGCAACGGCCGATGCCTGCCAGGGTCGCGGATTTGTTTGAAAGAGTTACCGTGGCCCTGGCACAGGCAATTGAAGGAACACGGGTGTGTTTTAGTCAGTAAAGGTTTGACACGCCCTCCTGCTCCACCCAGAGCGGAAGAAGTTATTTGATGATATCCCACCCTCAAAAAAAAAAGGCAGGGAATGATGATCTTTCATGGAGTGACTTCAATTTGACCTCCTCGAACCAGTCACTGGGCAATACGGTATGCCACCTACACAGGTAACAAATATCCACGAATGACTGCCGGGAACAGCGGCTTAATGTGCTTTCCGAGGCACGGACGGGTCTTGGTATGTAAAGATGGTCAGCCATCCACGGACCAACCGCGACAAGCGTAGCTTAACCTGATTGATCGACCCGTGGGGCTGGTTATTTCTTCGTCACAAGCCCCTCAACATTTGACCCTGTATAGCTTATATTTTAATGCTTTCAGTCAAGCCGTTAACTTGAGTCGGTGTGCGACACCCAAACGCTGGTGGTCTATTTTTTGGCCCTTGTGTTAAATATTGTATGAATGTGTAGGTTGTAACAATATCAGAGACACGATATGTATGAAATGAGGTCATAGTCGTAAGCTATTAATAGTGAATGGGCTAATTATACTTGAGTTTAGATTAACTAACTTTTCCCGTGGCTTAGTCTGCGTGAAAGTCGGAAATTATTTACTTACTAGATTTTGTCTGCCGTTTCGCCCGCGTGGAGCTCGGAAATTATCCCCCGGGAACCTACTATCGGGATGAAAAGTACCCTATGTGTTATTGCAGATTACAATCTATCTGTGTGATAAATTTTATCGAAATCCGTTCAGCTGTTGTTGCTTGATTTGAGTAACAAACATCCAAACATCTAAACATAAAAACTTTCACATAATTATATAATACATATGTGTACCTACTCCGAGAAATTTTAATGGTTGTTTTCCCGGGCAGAACAACTTGCCTTAAGGAGTACTTTCGAAGCATAGAGTAAAAGTAAAAAGATTTTTTTGTTTTAAAATAAAGACCAAACCTACTTACAGAAATAAAATCATTAAGCATTTAGTAATTTGTGCGCTTAACGCACTGTCTCGAGAAGCTGCTAACTTGAGGATTCCGTGCCTATAGAAAATTAAATAAATCATGAATGAAGTGAAATGACGTCACAAAGAACCTATGACGTAGACTCATAGTACCAACGACAGGTTGCTTCATTAATTAGTTAGTTCACCGTAGTTCCGAATGTGTATCGATCTGGTATCTCCCTCTAATTGGGTTATAGAGGTCAGCTGGTCGTGGGTAATGTGTAGGTAGGTTTGTAAAGTTGCTAGCATAAATATACGAGTATGTACCACATACTCGAATGGTGAAAAAAAATGGTACTTTGATTTATCCTGTCCTATCCTACTATATATGTATATTATAGGCTTCAGGATATTTGCGTGAAAGACGCTTGCGTGAACCCACATGCGCGAAAAGATATTTACGTGGATGGACTTTTGCGCAAACGGAATTTTCCGCGAATGGACACTTGCGCCACAAGACTTTTCCGCGAATGGACGTTTGCGCGACTGTACTTTTGCGCGAAAGACACTTGCGCGAATCCATATGTGCGAACGGGCCGTTTCCGGGAAAAAGTTGCGGAAATGAAATTGCTTCATAACATCACGCCTGTATTCTATCAAAGGGTTGGGCTAGCGTTTGCCCAAAGTAACTATTCCACGCGGACGAAGTCGCGGGCAGAAGCTAGTATATTATAAATATGACCTACTTATATGATTTGTTCGAGCGTACGAGCGTTCTAAACGATCAACCATAACTGTAGCACTGAAAGTTTCGTAGTTATAAGCCTTTAACATATTAACAGATAAATCTTAAATGTCTTTGTCGGTCCGAAACAATGAACTTACTATTAGTACACCGAGCGAAAAGAAGTTTTCTCGTGAAAAAAAAAGGTTGTCGGATCTCAGTTGTCAAGTTGTATGTCACTGTCAACTGTCACTGTTTGGCAAGTGTCATTGTCAAGCCACACACAAGTTGACCAACCAAGGCCGCTTTCCGAATTAGAAAAATATCGCTCACAGCGCTCATCAATAATTTGTGTTCCGAGTTAGATATCACGATTATGACAGCTGGGAGCTGTCATTTTTATCAACAATACGGAACGCTCATGAATGCACTAACAGTGCTCACTCAATGTTAAAACTATTAAGCACTATTTCTAACTGCACTAAGACTATGTTAGCTAAAGATATGATACGAATCAAAACAAAACAGCAAAACTGTCATTATTGACAGTGCTCACGGTGATATTAATAGAACGCATGGTCGGCGTTATCGCAATATGGCGCATTTCATGACGTGATCTATGACGAATCACGGGAGATCGTTATCGCGCTCACGCTTATTCATTCCGAACTGGTGTGAGCACGCTCAAATCGATATTATTGCATCATCAGAAAAATAGCGTTGTGAGCGCTCTCATCAATCATTTGTGTTCCGAGATAGATATAAAACTATAAAATGTCGTATTGACTCTTTATAAAATGAAAATGTAAAGGTCGGATCCTGGTGTCCTGAAACACAGGCCACGTGCCTAGCTTAGGCACCAGTCTCCCACCATACTTACCTACCTGAATTGTGTATCTTTGTCCAATCTGACCAATGTAAAATAATTTATATATATCACGATTATGGCAGCTAAGAACTGTCATTTTTATCAATATCGCGCTCGCGCTAATTCGGAACGGGTGTGAGCACGCTCAAATCGATAACATCGTAACTCGGAACGTAGCCCAAGTTGTCAACCATGTATTTTGTTGTTGTTGTTCTATGAACTTTGCTAGTGGCTTTCCTAAATATTTAATCACGTATAACGAAAATGCCTCCAAAAAAGAAAAGCGTGGATATCACATCTAAAGAAGAGTTGTATAAGTTAGATAAAGAAGTAAATACTACAAAATACCGTAACATATTATTAAGATAACCTCCTCATAAATCTTATTTCACAATATTGTAACTCATTTACAGGATCTGGTTACGAGAATTATTCAGCTGCAAGCTCATAATTTACAGCTGAAAAATATTATAAGTAAGAACTTATCCGAAACATGTAATAAAAACGACGCGACAGAAGAGAAAAATCAGTTGGATTTTAGCAAGTAAGTTCCATAGAAGTTATTCAGGAAAATAAGGAAGGTAAAAGATTAAGAGTATTTTGCTTGAAGAGTTCCCCATTCTGTCCTTTCTATAGACAATTTATTATGTGATTAATTTCTTAATCTCAAAAACTTCACCGATAAGTCATCACCTTCACCATTACCTATGTGATCACTGGCAAGTGCGTGTTACTAGTGATGATCTGATGGTACTGAAACGTGGTCACTCACAATGTGCCTTATTATAGGGCTTAAAGTCACCCAAAGGTCAATGTAGAGGGCTATGCTTGGAGTTTCCCTATGTGACCGAATCATGAATGAAGAGATCCGCAGGAGAACGAAGATAACTGACATAGCCTGAAGAATTG
The DNA here is from genome assembly GCA_947359405.1 of Antitype chi. NCBI lineage: Eukaryota > Metazoa > Arthropoda > Insecta > Lepidoptera > Noctuidae > Antitype > Antitype chi. The sequence continues at coordinate 3,600,663 of OX375836.1, read as the reverse complement.
CCAAACTTAAGTGGCAGCAGGCAGGCTTGCATAACAGTTGGCCAATGGGGTCAAATGGTTCTGCAGTGGCGACCGCATACCGTAAGACATAGAGTTGGAAGGCCTCCCACAAGGCGGACCGATGACCTTGAGAAGGCTACAGGAATCCGCTGGACATGGGAATGCCAGAACCGGTTGAAGTGGCAGAGTTTGGAAGAAGCCTATGTCGAGCAGCGAATGACTTTCGGCTGTAATGATGAAAATGAAAAACTTCACCAATCTTGGCCATCCCAAAAAGTCTTATAATTATAAATATGTGCAATGGGTTGCAGAGTGTGCTGGATAAGTGAACTGGACATCAGTCACTGTGACGATGGGCAATGGTGGAAGTACTTAAATAAAAATTCAATATTCAGTGGAATAACAAGACAAGACCATAGGCTGAGTAGGCATCAGTACTAAAACCTCAAACACTCTACAACAATAAAAAAAACTCAAATATCGGCACTATCCCATCTCTTCCTGTGTCGTAGGAGGCTACTAAGGGACTTACTAGATAATGGGCAGCAGCATTCTCTATGCATTTTACCACCATACTGCGATCGCCAACCCGCCTGCCAAGCGTGGCGATTATGGCAAGCCCCCCCAAATTGGGGGAGAGCTATGGCCAGCAGTGGATGTCTTCCGGCTGAAATGATGATGATCGGCTTCCTAATATCTTTGAATTTTTAGTTCTAGGACATACCGGTTTCTTCATGAAGTATTACTTCACTGTTTTGAGAGATTAACCACAGTATTATAAAGTTGATTATCCTGTTGATTTAGGGTCTAAAATGGTCAAACGTAGCGAGTACTGCAGCCGACTCAGCCCACTGTCATGCACCAGATCTGAATCGGAACTGTTTCTGTCAAATTTTCATTAGACAATTAAGTTTTGATGTAATGTTATTAATTCCCAGATGTCACTTTCGTCGAGTCCTACTCCGTATTCTCTACTTTGGTTGGGACTACAACGGTTTTGTGGTTCAAGAAGACACCAATCAGACTATTGAGCACCATCTCTTCCACGCATTGATGAAATCATGCTTGATACAAAGTAGAGAGACGTCAAATTACCATAGATGCGGACGGACTGATAAAGGTGTCAGTTCTTTTGGACAGGTACGTAATATGCTGGGGAGTTTGTTCCGCTACGTTTTTGGGGGGACTGTCTTATGTATTTTGACGTTTGAAAAGTGCTGATTCTCAACCTAATTTGAAAAAAAAACAAAAATACTTATGTGAAACCGCACAAAAAGATAATTGCCAGAATGTATTAGTGTTACTTAATTACCCTTACTGTGTGGGTGTGTGATTGACTAACTTTTCAATTATTGGTTTATTACTATATTTGATAGGAATAGGCTCGCCCATTTTTACATGAGACTAATGGTGGATCCACACAGCCCGGCGGCACTGCCGGCGGCTTGAAGACAAGCAAAGCCGCCAAAAAGCCGCTGGTAAGCGCCGCCGGCAAGCGCGGCTTTGAATCGATATTCTCAGTTGTCTTGTAACTTTCGGTGAAGTAAGAAGTGTACGCAGATACTTGGAGACCAAAATGGGCGATAACATCGCAATTGCTGCCGCAATTTTGGTGTATATTCTCTATCGAAAGAAAAAAAGAAGCAAAAGAAGATTTTGGATGAGACCAAGTCTACGAAATAGGCGTGATGTTCCCAGAATGCTTCAAGAGTTTAGAATGGATGACATAAACCGAAGAACTGTTCGTTCGAAATTTGAATTGTTTCTGAGGGTTTCTAGTGAAGATTTTGAAACACTATTATGCTTAACTGGACCCATAATATCGAAAGCGAATACTAATTGGAGAAGTGCTATACCAGCTCAAGTTCGGTTAACAATAGCTTTGAGATACCTGGCATCAGGAGAGTCATATTTTTCTTTAGGTACTCGTGAAATTGTTCTATTAATAATAATACTGCACTGTCGTCCCAATGGAAATCAGTCATTTTATACATTATTACCTACACAACGCATATGAAATTAATGACACCACTCTCATCGAAAGCCGTGATCAAACTGTTCCCCGCTGCAGGCCGCGCGGCGGCCTCGCCGGCAAAATGGCCGCCAGCTTTGTTGCAAATGCCGCACACAAAGCCGGCGGCTACGCTGGCGGCACGGCCGCCGGCGCATGCCGCCGGGCTGTGTGGATCCACCTTAAGCATAACTGTCAAAATGTACTTACTATAGGTGCACCTGCCTATCCATTCGGAAAATATAGGAGCAAAGATATGTATGTTATGTTGATGTAAATAATACCTATTAAAACACAAGAAATAAAGACCAATAAGTGAAAACTTTGTTGACCAGCCCCTGTCTCCGCTACTCCCACGGAACTCCTCATCAAAGAACAGTACCTACACATATTTAATTGTGAATTGGTAATTTTACAGTTATGTTCTAAAATTGCTGAGCATCTATGTACAGACGCCAGCACATCAAGCTACCCTAATCTGTCAAATTTCTTTGATAGATTTTCAACTTTATAACAAAAGCATAAGGTTTAATGTTCAATTGGGAAAATTTGACGGTTTTAGAGTTACACGAATATGTGCTACCACAACAAAAACTAAATATCAAAAGCACCGAGTTCCGAAACGAAAGTTATTTTGCACTTTGTAGTGTTTTGTTTTTGTAAGTCTGGTGTATTTTTACACGCTTTATATTAGCTTCTTTGTATGTTTGTTTGTTTGTTTGTATGTAACCGACTCCTTTGAGCGCGATTTTGACCCACTTTAAACAGTCAGATTTCATTGAAACTTTGTAAACTTGTCGAGGACCGATGACAATTCAATAATTTAAAAAAAAAATGGGGGAAAAAAAGACACGTTTTTGTAGTTAGCAGAACTAAAAAATAGAAAATAAATAATAGTTTAAAAAACTAAAAAACACGCTTTAAATACCAAAGTAAAAAAGGAGAAAATAATTTAATTCAATTAAAAAGCGTGGGGTGCTTGACATTAATGATTATAAAAATACCTCAAAAAGCACCCCACGCTTTTTAATTGAATTAAATTATTTTCTCCTTTTTTACTTTGGTTTTTAAAGCGTGTTTTTTAGTTTTTTAAACTATTATTTTTGTAAAAAACTTTACAAAATGAATATCAAAATCAAAACTATTGAAATGTGACTGAGAGAGCCGGTATCCCAAAACGTCCGTCCTTCACACATTACCTACTATAAGGTATTTTTTTTGGGTGGGAAGTATTCAAATAACTTCTCCCGCTCTGGGTGGAGCAGGAGGTCGTGTCAGACTTTTACTGACTAAAACCCACCCGTGTTCCCTCAGTTGCCTGTGTGCCAGGGGCCGCGGTATCTCTTTCGAACAATCCGCACCCCTGGCAGGCATCGGCCCTTGCGGACCCTACCAGTTGGTGCTGACATCTCTTTGAGGCGCGCGTGGAACATTACGAGCCGTCGACCCGGGCTTGGTCCTTACCGGACAGCGAGCTACCCATTACTCGCCGTCCGCAAGCCCGCGCCTGGCGTTTCCCCCCCAACGTATCCGAAACAGGACCTCCCGAAATAACCGTGTCCGGTGAGGACCTGCGTCAGGCGGAAGGTGAGGACGCCGTGCCGCCTCTCATTACTATAAGGTTCAAATTACAATGAATTGTAAAAAAGACAGTCTTTTCTTACAGGTTATTTCAATATCTTTACGCAGTAAATTCCCGTTGACTCAGCAGAACTCACAGCAAGCCTTAGACAATGAAATGCCCTATTGTAAAATATTAAATGGGCTATTGCCTAAAGACATTAAAGCTGTTGCCTGGACCCCTATACCGGAGGATATGCCTGAATATAGTGCACGGTATGACCGTTTTATTGGATTTCTAAAAAAAAAATAGGTCTGCGCAAACAATAGCAAAATGCTCCAGTTTTGCATTGATAAATCGATATCAAACTTAACCTCAACTGAAATAGAGTGCAAGAGTTGATTATCGGTGGCATGCGTTTTGGAAGTTCATAGAGTGAATTAGAAAGAGTTATTTATGTACTTGCATCGAAATGTTGATATTAATATGGATCTTCCCGGGATTTCAAATAGACAATCCCGTGTGACCAACAATATTACAAATAAATAATAATAAAAACCTCAGAGATAGAAATTTGACAACGTCGCGCGTGCAGTGGTATAAATTGTGTAAAAGTAAATAACTTTTTATTAAATAGATCACGGGATTTTTTTACTCTTCAAAATTAATCCCGGGATTTGGGACATATCCACTTTATTCTTTCGTTGTATGAAATCAGTGTAAGTACATAAATAACTTTACCTAATTCCGACCTCTGGTTAGTATTTTTTTTTTTACCGTTCTAATACTTACAAATTAGGTAAGTTGGGAGTTTTTGGCGGGATCAGGTTGGAACATGTCGCACGAATTTTCATTTTCATGAAATTTAGTGAAATAGCGAATTAAATTGTATAATTTTGGTAGTGAATTATTCAATTTAGTTAGATGTGTGTGCACAAGTGTAGTGAAGGTGAAAATAAGTGACTAACGTGGACTTTTCGTGTTCCCCCAAAAACTCATGTTAGGTTGTTGTAAAGTTGCTACCGCTTTACAATAACTTTGACTCGACTGGACTTGACTGACTAAAGACGACTATGACTTTTTTGTAACTTCGTGCCCGATATCGGGCCATTTACTTGATCGAAAAGAAAAATTACTTGACACTGGCTAAATGCACAAACCGTGCGAAGCCAAAGCCCAAAAAAAAAAAAATTAGGCAAGTTCTTCCATGGTTGTAACAGCACTATTAAATTTCATCACCGCTTGTTGGTATATTTTCCGAAGCGCATACCTTTTCTGGAGCAGTGGTGACCCAGTGGTAACGGCCGCAGATCGTTGGTTCGAATCCAGATACGCTCTTTACTTTGTGTAAATTATTTCATCACCACTGCTCTCAAAACGGTGAAGGAAAACATCGTGAGGAAACCGGCATGTCCTAGAACCAGGGTTGGAAAAAATCATGTTTTTTTTTTAAATATCGAATAAAGTACGATTTTTTTTAAATCGTAATTAATCACGATTTTTTATTTTTTGATTTTATTATTTCATTAACTATATTTTTGCTCAAAACGGAACGCGCCCTCAAGGGATTGCGCGGACACAGCGCGGGGATTTCCCTTTTGTCTGACATGTGAATGCCAAGCAAAAGTTAAATCCCCGTGTTGTGTTTTGTACATTTCGCTTGCAATTACGGTCTTACTTTCGTTCTAACAAGCATTCATTCGTTCAGTTTTGTCTGACATAGACGTCCACTTAAAAATATATCGATATTTATATTCGATGTAAAACATCTGGTGCCAGCATCGATGTTCATCGATATATCGCTTGAAAACATCGATATTTTTTAAATATCGAATACTTTCCACAAAACTTTAATATTACATTTCTGTAAAATAAAGTGAAATTAAACATTTTTGATTAAATCATTGATTTGTATTGAAAACACAATTTGATTTAAATCGTGATTTAAATCAAAATGATTTATTCATGCCAACCCTGCCTAGAACCAAAAATTCGAAGACATGTGACATCTACCAACCCGCCAGAGCAACTCTCAAAGACAGGAGGCCTGTGTTCCACCAGTGGGAATATTATAGGCTAACTGCATGTTTTATTGTTTTCAGATTCGACTGCAAGAAACGCACATACAAATACTACTTCCCTCGGTCCTCATTGGATATCCAAGCAATGCGTTTAGCCTGTGCCCGCCTCATTGGGTCAAATGACTATCGCAATTTGTGTAAAATGGATGTTGGTAACGGAGTGGTTCAATTCCGTAGAGAGATACTCACCGCCGATGTGTTACCAGTTAATTGTACGGATAGCGAACTACGTAAGTTTGTTTTTATCAAATTAGGGATGTCAGAAATTAAAATAAATATCGACACGATAACGACAACATTACTTTTAGTATATGCGAAACCCGAAACACGTGTCAAGTATTTTTATATGTAAAGAATCTATATGAACAAAATTTAATATTTATATTCATTTAATTGAGTTTCAAAACTGTCATAAAAATCACAAAGTTATAAGCTGTTAATGCTGTAATTACGTGGAGGCATTTTTGGCCTCGGGGAAGGGAAGGGAGGGGAATTGTAATAGCTGCTTGTATTGGCGTGTGGCCAAAATAGGAACTAACGCCACCATCTTGATTTTTCAGTAAAGGAGACCAGTCTCGTTTCATACAAAGTTCAAGCAAACCAAAAAAAGAAGTGATATCTTGTTTGGGGGATTTCTTCTTATAATTTTTACTATTGCGCCGAATCTCTTCGACCATTTCTTCAGTTGTTTTTTTATGTTGAAAAATCTATTTCTATACATTTTAATGAATTAAGTATTAAACTACCGATTGGTGAAAATAAATGAAAGGTGACCTTGATAATTAGTTAATATGCAAGAAAATTGTTCACGAACACTCGCATAGTGGTAGTTACAATTTTATTAAAATGTATAAAACTAGATTTTTCAACTTTAAAACCAGCTGAATGCATAGTCGTAGAGATTCGGCGAATAGTAATAAAAGATAAGGAGGATTTCCCCGACCAGGGTAACATTTATTTTTCGCTGGCTGGCACTATGGATTTTGGGCCCAATATGGCCAATTTCACAAATGAGCAGTGACTTATCAAAATGAGATGGGAAATTTCGAAGGAATTGGAAAAATCGCACCTGCATTGCTATTCACAACCATACGATTGGTTATCGAATCGAAAATGGCACGTTTACAATTATTAATTTGTCTTGCCCCCGACTTAAATAGCTGTCGGAAGAACGGGGGTCGTCTATTTGATTTAAACTGACAAAATTTTCGGGGTTTTCATTTTGGAACAGAAGACTCTTGACATTTTATGGTGTTCGAGTCAACACGAAAGCGTATTCGACAGCTGTAAATATCGTCCCATAAAATAAAAACACTTTTTTTTATTATTCCCAGCCACGTCAATGTACTATCTTCTAATCGAGGGTAACGCATTCCTCTGGCATCAGATACGGTGCATCATGGGAGTACTACTCCTCATTGGTGGGAGGAAGGAGTCTCCTGAAGTTATTAGCGAGTTATTAGATGTAGAGAAATGCCCCAGGTATGATCATTTTAACTACTATTTTTCCTGTGCGATCATGAAAGAAAGATGGAACGTTCTTTCTTATATTTTTTTTACTGTGTGCTTCGATCATGAATGTGGATGGCTATAAGAGTAGATGAAACCCAAAAGAAAACGATGGATGGACTGGGCGACACCGGCTGGATTTCTTCTTAGAGTAGTCATCATCAGATAATCATCAGAATAAAATAAATTATCATATTGTTACGCACCAAAGTAATGTCTGGATTAGTTACCACTAGCGCCATCTAGTATCGAGTAGCAGAACTAATTGAGTCAAGATCTTTCTAGAAATTTCGATGCTAGAACCTTCTAGAATTTTCAATTTTGTTCAGTCGGGGCGGGTATGTACTCGAACATTCTAGATGCTTCGTTTCTCGAATGTTCCTAGGGCCCCATAAGAGGCCGGAACTGATCAAGACCCGGCAGTATTGAACAAGCGATACAGGCGAGAACATCTGAAGCGATCTTCAAGTGTGACTTAGAGTGATCAGTAGTGCAATTGTGTTTTGTAATTTGTGTGTTTAATTAAAATGTCATTTTTGGTAATTTATATTGGCAGTTTTTAATTGTCACAAACCCCAAGGTCGTAACAATATTATTAATTTTTCATAATTGCTACATTGAAGTAATCACCTTATTTATGTTTTGATTTCTTTTTTTCTAGAAAACCACAGTACAATATGGCATTAGATGTACCACTGAACCTGTACCACTGTTCCTACGATCTGCCAGGGTCTGAGTGGAGGTATGACAAACACCAGCTATCAGAAGTGTTGGCTCAACTACAAAGCGATTGGACACTTCAAAGCATCAAGTTGGTATTCCTTCCGTATGATTTTCGCCAAACGGCTCGTATCGTATCGGATCGGATCGTATTTTACACGGGGCGACTGCCTATCTGACCTCCACAACCTAGTTACTGGGTAACACGCTATCCCTAGGTAAGACTGGTTGTCAGCCTTTGGGGCATCAGACAATCGATAATGACTATAAAAGATCCACGAATGACAGCCGGGACCAACGGCTTAATGTGATTTCCGAGGCATGAAGCAGTCTCGGTATGTAAAGATGGTCACCCATCCACAGACCAACCCCGGCAAGCGTAGCTTAACCTGATGGATCGAGCCGCGCGGCTGTTATATTACTTACAGTTTCAATTAAACCTTTTCAGGACAATAATGATAAAAGAGGTCATCAATGAATTGGAGTCGCAATACTTGAAACTGTGCGGTGGCGAGGCGTCAGATACGGACAAAGTTCTAGCATATACCAAATGTCTGCTACAAGGCGATAAAGCTAAAATTTACACGCCTTTGTTAAGAAGAGTTACATGTTGTGAGTATCCGGACATCTACAGTCCTTTCATAGTTAGCTCTGGCAGCAACCCGCCAGCGACCTTCATCATCATCTAAGACTTTACAGCCGCGGGTGGGCTTTAACCTCAACATTTTCATCATTTCAGGCGAAAACGTCCATTGCTGGACATAGGACTCCCCCCAAGCTCCCCCACTTTGACCAGTTCTGTGCTTACCGCATGCAGCGGATTCCTCATCGGTCCACCGTATGGGAGGCCGTCCAAATCTACGTCTTCCGGTACGCGATCACCACTCCAAAACATTTCGGCCCTAATGGCCAACTGTTCTGCGAGTAATGTGCTGTCCACTGCCACTTAAGTTTGGAAATTCTTCGGGATAATGTCGGTAACCTTGATTCTCCTGCGGATCTCTTCATTCCTGATTCGATTCCAGGCTTTGTATATTTCTCCAACGTGACAACGACATGTTTCCGGCTTTTTCTTTCCAATCTCTCACTCCAACAGTTCTTAAATCTTGATCTTTCATCCAACTATCTGAGGTTCGGCCGCTCTCGACTTCTCCGGCCATCTGGTTTACTACCCAGTAAATGTTTGGCTGCTCTGTGGCTGTAGTGTGAGTTTCTTTTAACCATCTCGATCTAACGCATCGACCGCATTCGGCGCTACGATTGGCCCTTTACCTTCACCAATCCAGGGCCAATCGGAGCGAATAAAACACTTTTTAACCGTCTTCAAATAAGTTATCAATTTGACATGTTAATAATATATATATTTTTTTGTATGTATGTTCGGGCACAATTCCGTCATATATAGACGGATTTGCAAAATTATTTCTTTGTTCGAAAGGGTTTATTCTGAAATGGTCCCATTGAAATTTCATATAGATCTGATGATGAGTTTCGGAGACAGACAACGCAACCCTTCAAAAAATTACAGCAAATCAACCGCGATTGCTGCTATAGCATAAATATGTTTTGACCCCAAGGATGATGAAATTTCGAATTGGTGTGGGGTAGGTACTATAACTAAAAAGTGAGAAATAAAAACATTTTCCAAAAAAAAACCGTCTTTATAACTACATATATGTATTTTAATTTTTTGTCACCTCCTTCCGAAATTAAAGTAATTTTTCGCTTTGTAGTGTTTTTTCGGAAGCCGATTGTAATTTTTTTGGAAAAAGTTTTAAACTGATATTTCTAGTGACTACACTACCTTAGGTTGATGACCCCCAAAAAAAACTCGTCGATTAATAATTGCTTTTTCTGACTTTTTTTTTCATATACTTGTACATATTATTATTTTAAGACTGATAGCTTTTAAATTATGTAGGTAGGTTCAGAGGCCAGCACATCAAGCTACCCCAATCTGTCAAATTTCTTTGATAGTTTTTCAACTTTATCACAAAAGTATATGGTTCATTTTCAATTGGAAAAAAATGTCAGTTTGGGATAGTTTGATGTGCGCCCGTCTGTAGCGAAATATTTTAATATAATTATTACAACTACCTACGTGTATTTTTTTTTCAAAATGACAGCTATCAACTGTCAGTTTACTCCATTGAAATAATAATTTGACCCTAGTTTAGCAAGCGAGTGTGTGGTGAATGTGCAAAATAGGGCTTTAAGGTTGGTAAAAATTAAAACCTTTTATTGTTACAGCCAGTTTAGAAGAGAAACTCGAGCAAATCAACAGGAAGAAAAGAAAAATAGCTGATCCAGGTGAAACTATGAAATGAACTAAAAATAAATCATTTAGGGCTGATTTTTCAATAGTCAGATATTTTTTATCTGATGAATAATTATGTCAATTTAACATAATATTTTCAATACAAAAGCTGTTAAACCGTATAAGTTATCTGACTATTGAAAAATCAGCCATTAGTTTAAAGTATTAATTTATATTGTTTGTTTCATTTCAATCCCTTCAAAACTTTAATTGGTGTGGCTATCAAATACTTGCTGTTGCCGCGAATCTTATTTTTATTTACCGTAAAACCTATCGCTTACCTGGAAATTGCAAAAATCCTTAAGAAAATTAGAATTTTACGGGCTATCATACCTTTGCCTAATCATTACTGAAGTTCGTTTTTTAAACTTAGTTACTAATTTGACAGTTGTAATAAACTCCTGTATCAAGTAATTAACACAATTTACTTTTCTACTGTTATCAGACTCAATTAGTCTGCCTAACAGACGAGGGGATAAAAAAGCAAACAAAAATAACTTGAAATGTCCGAAAAGTAACTGGGATTAACTTTATACGCACGCAGCATTTAGTAGCAACGAATCGCTAGTGACAAAGTCGCTGCGTGTGTATCTAGCATAAGAAAACACCATTAACGTAGGTATGCCATAGTGCATAAGAATATTTAACAGCAAAACTATTTCTGACGAGAATTCCAGGATTAACATAGAACTAGAAGAACATCTGCAATCTAAATCTCAATCTGTCAAAAATCTACATCATTCATTCAATTTACTGACAGACAATGCGCAGCCATACCACATCGCTCGCATCGACAAATTGTGGACAAGCAGTGGTTACGTGTGAGAAGTTTTCTGCATCTGCAGCTTCTTGCAGTTGCGTTGTCGCTAGTAGATGCGACTTATGCGATGTGGTTGCAGTGTGGCTAGTTTTTACAGACAGACAGATAGTTGTTTGCGATGTGGCCGGTCGCTAGTGCGCGATCTCATTGGTGGTTGCGTTGTGGTTGCGACGTGACCTTGATGTGGTGGTTCTGCGAAGCAGTAATGCTCGCGAAGAGGGAGGCGGCGCACGTGAGGGAGAGGCAATATATGCGCCCTCACGGCCGTAGTCGCCGCGGGAGACGCCCTGGGCGTCGGGAATCCCAGGCTGATTCCCGGCCACCGTAGGCGCGGGCTTGCGGACGGCGAGTAATGGGTAGCTCGCTGTCTGGTAAGGACCAAACCCGGGTCGACGGCGCGTTGTGTTCCACGCGCGCCTCAAAGAGATGTCAGCACCAAATGGTGGGGTCCGCAAGGGCCAATGCCTGCCAGGGGTGCGGGTTGTTTGAAAGAGATACCGCGGCCCCTGGCACACAGGCAACTGAGGGAACACGGGTGGGTTTTAGTCAGTAAAAGTCTGACACGCCCTCCCGCTCCACCCAGAGCGGGAGAAGTTATTTGATGATTTCCCACCCAAAAAAAAAAAAAACCTTGATGTGGTTGCTTTCGCCTACGCGATTACTTTTAGCCGCCAAATGTGATCCGTGTAAATTAAATATTAATTTTCACAAAATTTGCGCCCGTGCACGTGTTTTTCGCTGTAGTGTGGTCGTGGTAGGTGTGATCGAGCCCTTATAGGTGACTAAGGAACGAGTTTTGAAAATTCGTCTTGAAGAAGTTGAATACTCGATGAAAGTTTGTGTAGAAGAAATTCTTCGTTTTTACTGATGCAGTGGGAAATCCCGTCTGTCACATGGCTTTTAGTTGTAGGTACCTCTAAAATGTTCTTAGGTTCGTCTTTGATATACTTAGATTGATTACATTTTGAACGTTTTTAATTTCAGTTAAACTGCAAAAAGTTCAACGTTTTAATTAGCGTGATAGATCGATGAATGATCCATTCTCTTAATCCTTTTAACACCATAAAATTATGCATTCCACGTTCGCTTTTAAACTTTTTATGCAACTAATGACCCGATCGCCATTATTATGATCATCTCATTATTAAAATAAGGTCATTGAGCCAGTCGACTATTAAAAAACACGCAAACGACCTCAAACAGTAGCGGGACTATTTTGTACAGTAGGTAATTGTCTTGTCTCCATAATTATTGTGGCATTGTAGGTATATTGTACCTACAATCTACATTGCCTGTGCGTAAACCGGCCGCGGACGGCGAACGGCGAGTAGGTACTATCTCGCGTTATTTCTTGAACAGTATTAGAAGGCCGCTGCAACCGGACAGCAGTCTTTACACCGCGTAACAATTTCGACACAGAAAAACTTGGATATCCTCGCATAATAATTTACTTTAGTAAAACAAAACGCAAGTCCGATTTTTTTGCGCCAATTTTTTTTATTATAACCCTACTAAAACATAATGCCGCGTTTATGTAAACGCGTGTTCCGCATCCGTGTTCTATTTTTTCAAACGGGTAATATAATTTTGACAGTTCGATGAAAATATTTACGTGACGTGACGTTTATGAAAAACTTTTTCGATCAAAATCAAAGTTTTTAAAATGGGAAAGTAAAATACTTGGTGACTTTAAATGTTTTAAAAATGTATTAAATTCGTGTTGTCAGTGTGTGGATAAACTTTTGGATTGCAATTATAAGGTGTGTATTTATAAAAGTTTACAACAGCTATCCTTTACCTACTGTAAAATTAATGTAAGACTGAAATTACAACAATTCGTTTTTTTGTTGTATTGTAACGTCTTAAAACTTATTTGAGTATGCAAAATAGACGGCCAGTGGGTCACTAATCGCTACATCCCTCTCTATACAGAGATATTATCTAGATATTTTATTGTTTATTGTTCACCAATAAACAATTTGTGGATTTCCATAAGGAAAAAGGCAAATTAAAAATAGAACAGCTTAGTCAGTGAAACCCAGTTAGTGAAGCCTTAATGAGAAAATACTCTGTGGTTTTAAAAACATGAATTTGTATTTTTTTATTTTAATTTTCGTACCTATTATCTGATATGAGGTTAAAAAAAAAGTCGTTTATTATGCTAGATAATCTGGCTGGAATGAGTTTGACTTCTGAGATGACATCCCTATGATGTATCTTAACAGGAGACAAATGCTGATGTTAATAAGACGACCCACTGACCAATGTTTGCACCTTATATAAATTCTGACAAGGGTAGGACGATGATGACAGTCATTATGAGTTTATCTTCTTACTTCGATGTAGCTGAGATGAAAATGTTATGAGGGATGTGTGGTTTTACACAAACGGATAAAACAATAAATTTGTATATAATAGGAGGCTCGAAAGTGGCACCGATAACTGAAAAGTTGTGTGGAAATCAGTTGTCATGGTATGGGCATGTGATACGGAGGAATGAGGAAAATGTTGTGAGGAAAGTTTTGAGTATGAATGTCGATGGCTATAAGAGTAGGGGGCCAAAGAAACGATGGATGGACTGTGTGAATGATGATATTGTTAGAAAGGGTGTAACTACGGAGATGACTACTAATAGAGAAGTGTGCAAGAAAAAGACTGGTTGTGCTGACCCCAGATAAAATGACGCATGACGCTTTCTATTACTACGAAGAATAGACACAGCTCTTTCTATACAAAGTGACATTTCGTTTCTCCATTTTTGACATTGCACTGTAGAAATCCATCTACAGTCTGTCATTTTATCTTTAGTTTTTAACTATTTGTGTGTAGGTCCTTTTATATGTAGACTATTTCGGAAGAAAGTTTTCTTCTCCAACTGTCAAAATCACACTGACAACAAACTTTCTATAGTTGACGGCCACAAAGTATGTACGGTTATCTACAAAATCATGATTTGTTTTGAACGCATAACTGTGATAATTAATAGAAGAAAAAAGCTATCTTCTATTGCACATAATTTAGTTAATAGTCATTTCTATTCTTCCATCGACAAATCGGTGCTCGTACTAAGCCTGCAGGAGAATGATATTGTGAATAGGTAAGATGTGCACATGATGACTATCATTGGGCACGCCACGATAGCGGCGATAAGTCCCCTCTTTGAGGAGTGGCTTGAGAGGCGGCACGGCGTCCTCACTTTCCGCCTGACTCAGGTCCTCACTGGACACGGTTGTGTCGGGAGGTTCCTGTTTCGGATAAGGCAGGAGGAAACGCCCGGGTGTTTCCACTGCGAAGATCGCCCTGAGGACACGGTGATGCATACGGTGGAGGTCTGCCCGGCTTGGGCGGAGCACCGCCGTGTCCTTGTGGAGGGTCCAGTCCATGGTACGGAGCGAGAGTGCATGGGTAGCCGTCACCTCCTTCTGCGAAGCAGTAATGCTCGCGAAGAGGTAGGCGGCGCACGTGAGGGAGAGGCAGTATATGCGCCCTCACGGCCGTAGCCGCCACGGGGAACGCCCTGGGTGTCGGGAATCCCAGGCTGATTCCCGGCCACCGTAGGCGCGGGCTTGCGGACGGCGAGTAATGGGTAGCTGACTGTCCGGTAAGGACCAAGCCCGGGTCGACGGTGCGTTGTGTTGCACGCGTGCCTCAAAGAGATGTCAGCACCAACTAGTGAGGTCTGCAAGGGCCGATGCCTGCCAGGGGTGCGGGTTGTTCGAAAGAGATACCGTGGCCCCTGGCACACAGGCAACTGGCGGAATACGGGTTGGTTTTAGTCAGTAAGAGTCTGACACGCTCTCCTGCTTCTCCCAGAGCGGGAGAAGATGTTTGATGATTTCTCACCCAAAAAAAAACAGTCATCGTAATTTTTTTTTTCTTTCTCAGTTGGTTTTGATGTTGGTTTGGCAGTTTGAGTACTTTATAATATGGCCTATGCAAATGTCCTTTTTCATTGTTTGTTGAGGCTTTCAGCTCCTAAGTCCTGATCTACACAATTACTGATAAACCCGTGCACTAAGTGGATAGGTCCACTCAAATCTGTGTGGTAAGCACCACACAGATTACACACAGAGGGAAGTCCCTTAAATACGATTTCAGACACCAATCTAGATGGTCATGACATGATCTGACCAAGATTATAACTGGACTTTAAAATATACTAGCACCCTGAGTTCGTTTCGCCATTTCGTCCCAGGTGTAGTCAGATATGAAATGTCAACACCATCTAGCATTTTTTTTTATATGTCGCGTATTCCGATATATCCTATTTGTTTACAGAATAGGACTTTAAATTCACTAGTGCAGAAAAGGTCTTGGGTGCGATATATCCATAAAAAAAATAACTAAATGGGCCAGCTCTTGACCTCGATCATGTCTGATGGAAAGCGATTGATGAGATCTATGATGGATCGAGCGTGCCCAGGAGATGCCTATTCACTCTTGTTTTGAACGTAGAGGAGTCAACTGTGGTGTGAAGAGATGCTGAGTCAAAAGATAAATCTTTTGAATGGAATTCTATGTTGAGGGAATCTTGTTGGTTGGTAAAAACAACTACATCATTTTATTGGGTTCTGTACTTAAGGTGAGCCTAGTCCTCATTTTTTGCATACAAACTTCGGGAGTGTTTTACTCCACTGTCTGACATGGCACATCCAAAGTAAAATATGATATCGTTTTGTCTCATTATTAATATTGTCTGTACGGAAACAGAATACTAAAATAAAAACGCATTAAAAAGTTAGGAGCCAACAAAGATTCGTTTTTCTTGCTAATTTTAATTAACTTGGGCGTGTTTAAGTAATAAATGAAGGGTAAAATCTCCAAAACCAAGTCGGTACCGACAAAAATCAATTATCGAATAGCTCAATTAACTTTATTGGTCATTGATTTATGCATTGGATTTTTCATAAAACCCGATCTTCCAAAGAACTTTTCTGCGCGTATTTTGCGTACGGGTGGGAGAATCGGTTATTCGATCCACCCCAGCTCCTTGACAAAGGCAGCAATGCCTTGGTGTTGCTGATAATCTCGCGTAGGGTACCTAGGTTACCGAAGTATTTTGCCCTGTAAGTGGCGACCACCGGGCAGTTTAACAGCACATACACTGCTGTCTCGCCGTCCTCCATGCAGGCCCTGCACAGCGGACTGTCTGTTACTCCTATGACAAAGAGATGTTTGTTAAATTACCCATGGCCAGTTACAGCTGCTGTAACTGTACGCAACTGTTGTTTAGTTAGACGGAGGCCTGTTTCGTGTGGCGGGAGTCGATTGTAGGACGTGCTTCCTTAGCCTGCCTACACTCACTTAGGTCATTAGGTCCAACAATATTTTGTGATGTTGATCGCTGGTTCGTTTCCTTACCTGCGGGCCTGCTCTCTAAGCACGAAATTCGTAATCTCGATCGCAGTTACGTGCGTTTCCTACTCCGTGTCACATACGGACCTTTGATTAGTTTGGGGCCCAAAATAAGAATGAATTAAGTACTAGGTACACGATTTGACATTTGTCGCTACTCCCTATATGGTTTTACCCGTCCAAAAAAGTTTATTAATCAGCTGTAGGAGTCACTATGAAGTTTCGAACTATTTTCGGACGGGCCCGTATTTTCGTTGACTGAGTTATAGAGTAGGCCCCTGGTCCTTACCGGGCGGCGAGCTGCCCATTGCTCGCCGTCCGCAAGCCCGCGCCTACGGTGGCCGGGCGTCCGCTATCTGTACGATGCTCTTATCTTACATAATGTAGGTATGTGTGGCCCACTGGCCCACTGATGTGTACCTACCTTAATTCGTTCCAATTTATTTTAAATGATGTTTTTTTTTTATTTAAGTACCTATTTTTGTGAAATTTTAATAAAGGTACAGACATTATTTAATGTACAGTGCCAGCACATCAAGCTACCCCAAACTTTCAAATCCCAGTTGAACATCAACCTTAGACTTATGTAATAAAGTTGAAAACCTATCAAATAAATTTGACAGATTGGGGAACCTTGATGTGCTGCCGTCTGTACATAATCATCATACATCTAATAGTACCTACTTAACTTTCCTCTTTTCTATAATTTTCACAGAACTTCGATGTTGCCTTAAATACTGTAAATAAATGTTATTTTTTTCTTTTGTTCCAGATTCAAACACTCCAAGAATGACCAGCCTAAAAAAACAACTTAATTAAAAAATAAAAATAAACAAACTAAAATGTGAAACAAATGACTTTATAGGCCAGTATTTCTTAATTTAAAATATTAAAGTTTAGTTTATTGTTTAATATGTGATCGTTAAAACCTTTTTACTTAGTAAATAAAGGCCAGTACTTAATTAAAATAAAATAGAAACTAATGAAAAGTTATGATTCTGCAATGGAGCATGCTCTGTCATTGTTTTGTAAGTATATTTTTTGTTTTTTGATATAAAATCATTTAGCTGCTAATACACCGTGACATGGCACCTCTGCCTAAACCTTCTGGCATATTATAGGTGTGATGTTATGTGTTAATTCTTAAAGCCTACGAAGATATCGATTAACGTTGTTTTATTTGGTCCACCAGCTCGAGACAACAGCACGTGAAGTGAAGAACACACAAAAGTTGCTTTATGGTTTATATGGTAAGTGCTTTAAATGACGTCATTACCATGTAGGTCTAAACCGCACAGCTTGGTGCTTCATATAGTGTTTGGGACGGTAGGTATGCTGCTAGCTAAAGATTTAAATTAGCCCTCAATGTTGGCATTGCGTATTTAATGGCAACACTTAGCGGTGCTTAACACTTCGTTCGGATGGGCGCTTTCGATTTGGCAGGATTTGTTAAACAACAGAACAGGGCGCCTACTCTCTAACTCTTTCAACGAAGATACGGGGCCGACCGAAAGTAGTTCGAAACTTCTAAGTGAATCCTACAGCCAACTAACTAATTTTTTTGGGCGGGCAAAAACATATCGGGGGTAGAGACAGCTGTCAAATCGTGTTGTCAGTCATTCTTAGTTCGGGCTCCAAACTAATCTTCTGTCTGTAAGTGATACGGAGTTGGAAACGCCAATTACTTCGACCTAAACGACGGACTTCGTGCTTAGGGAGTAGGCCCCCAGACCCCAGGCAATTACTACACATATTCCGGTTGTGCAGGACGGATGAAATGGCTGCAGGTAACGGGAACAATCTGCGATTCCTATATTCCCCTTAAACTTTATGGGAAGATATTTAAAACCATGGTTAGACTGGGGCCTCAAGTCTGCTATAACAATAGTGTCAGAATGGTCTATCATTGATTTCATAATTGTTGATTTTGACAAGTTTGGTAATCTACTAATAAAATGGCGTCATTATGACTTTCCAATGGTCAGCCACTGACACTCCATTGAAAGAAATGGCATTTATTGGTAATCTCGTACATTATGACAAATGAATGACTGCATATGAATGATTGCATATAACACTAATAAATAATATGTAAAAATAAATATAAATGAAATCTGGCATGAATAAATGTTCAAATTTAGGAGTAGTTTTTCGAAAAACATTTCTACTAACGAGTTTTATAATAATGGCAATACGAAAATGCCATTATGACACAATTCTATTATGAGACCATTGACCGACCAATGATCGACCATTATGAACTTAGCAGATTACGAACTTATAGCAAAATGACAAATGAATGACAATGGGATCGTGTTGGAATGATGAATTTATTAAAATAGCAGACTTGGGCCCCTGCTGTCTTGTATGGGTCAGAATGTTGGGCCATAAAAGGAATGAATGAAATCAATTGCATGCAGCTGAGATGAGTATGTTAAGAGGGATGTGTGGTGTTACACGAATGGATAGTACTCGTATAAGAAATTAGTACATATGAGGAAGCCTGCAAGTGGCATCGATAGCTGAAAAGTTGTCTGGAAATGGTTGTCATGGTATGGGCATGTGATACGGAGTTTTGAGTATGGATGTCGATGGTTGAATGAATGGCTGGCAGAATAGGGTATTTTACTCTATACGAGAAAAAATCTAAAAATATATTATTCGGAAAATGTTAGTTTTAGTTCATGAAACAACAAAATAAATTTTAAAATACAATTTAAAGATTTCAGTTTTTTTAATCTGTGTTTGAACACCATGAAATAGTAGTCGCCATGTTATTTCGTCATACGGCATGTCAACTGAGCAACTTTGTACTTTTATTATTTTCGTAACCAAAGTAATTTTTATTTAAATAATATTTTGCATTCAGGAACAGCAAACCAACGATAAGTAGTAAAATAACTCATTTTTTTTTCATTGTAAGCAATTGTCATACAAAATATCAGCGCATTTGTTTTTAGCAAACTGACGTCATACCCACAGAGCAATATGGCGTCTACTGCGTCCAGCGTTTTTGACAAATTACGCGCGAAATTTGAAAATGTAAAATTTAAATGCATTTTTATGGCACTAATCGATTAAATAAAAATGTTGTGTTTTTTTAGTTGTTTATTAGCACTCTAAAATCTAATTAAGACACTTTTCAAAAATGAGTGTACTACCCTATTCTGGGTTCGATCCTACGTATGAAAGCCTGTAAGCCGTGTAGGCCTGTGCGAACATTAAATGCTGATTATGCTTATACTAACATTAGAACGAGATGACGGAAAGTTAATTTTAAGTAACTTAAGGAAGGTCGATAAAAAGGTACGCTCGTGTCCGAATGTACGAGTACATCAAATCGTGTGTTGCGACATGACTTGCTTGATGCTCTTGCGTCTGGTAAGGCGAAGAACTCACTCACATAATCTAGATGACGAATATAACTATAATTTATTTACCTACTTACCTCTAGTCTGCTAATAGGTAGCTACTGCGCCAGAGTCACTAGACTTATTCCTACAATTTTGAAAAACGAAGTGGTAAATTTTTCATACCAAAATTATTAAGACCAAGTTTTACCTACTCAATTCCCGACTGTAGATGAATCTAGCATAGAATCTACAAGTTTCTTATGGAATGAGTTTACCTTTATATTTAGATTTTTGTCAATTTTTTTTACCGACGCAAAAAAACAGGCTGTTCTCAATTCGACGTCATATCTTTTTTTACCGAGTTGTCCGATTTTGAAAATCCTTTTTTTATTAGAAAGGGTATACTTCGAAGTTGATCCCATTTAAAATTGAAAAACATAATCCACCCCTAAATGTAGAAACAAATATCCCAAAAAAAGGGGGGCCAAGTGAAATAATCGCAGTTTTATTGATCTGTAGCTTTGTTTGAAACCGACCACATTGGTGATTTACATTAATTTAGGACTTTAGTTAGACTAACTTTTTGGTTTTCAGTTTCTTTTTCCGTCGTTTTAATTAGTTTTACACGCTTTATATTAGCTTCACTTGTATGTTTGTTTGTTGGTTTGTTTGTTTGTATGTAACCGACTCCTTTAAGCGCGATTTTGACCCACTTTAAACGGTCAGATTTCATTGAAACTTTGTAAACTTGTCGAGGACCGATGACAATTCAATAATTTTAAAAAAATTGGGGGAAAAAAAAACACGTTTTTGTAGTTAGCAGAACTAAAAAATAGAAAATAAATAATAGTTTAAAAAACTAAAAAACACGCTTTAAAAACCAAACTAAAAAAGGAGAAAATAATTTAATTCAATTAAAAAGCGTGGGGTGCTTGACATTAATTGATTATAAAAATACCTCGAAAAGCACCCCACGCTTTTTAATTGAATTAAATTATTTTCTCCTTTCTTAGTTTGGTTTTTAAAGCGTGTTTTTTAGTTTTTTAAACTATTATTTATTTAAGTTGTATTTTTTGCATACTGGCAGTAAACGGCAACTCGACTGACTCAGAAAGAAATGGCGGGGTGAATGTGCCACCTTATTAAAAGTTAAATAGAAAGGCGTCATGAAGGAAAGTAATCACTTACGAATTTCACCTTCAGCATGGCTTGTGTTCAAATTCAACAAAAATAGTGCTCCCCTTAAGACGACTACTTCATGTCGCGATGTTCGAGATAGCAAGGTCGACCCATCACCGCTCTATTTTGACAGAGCTTGCCACACCTACTTAATGTACTTGCTGAATTTGAGCTCAATACGGCCATGAGATCTGCGGAATCCTTATGTACAAGACCATTAGATAAATATCCATGGGTGTAACCAGTATTTGGTTTAAGAGGGCTATTACAAATTGAAGTATTTAGTTTTAGGTAAATTTAACGGCGCGTGGTAGCTGATCGTGCGTGTATAGTGATGTATGCTACTCAGACATGCTAACCATTATGATTCGGACGCCCAGGAACAAACCGGTGCGTCCCGAGATTTATTACTAATTCATAGCATTGCATTCAAAAATGGTTTAAAAATATTATTTTACTTTTAAATAGACTGTTTCTTTTTTTCAAGCAAGTTGGCTTAGTAACCTTAGTCAATAAATAGTTTTTGTTTGAATTTCGATGAAACATACACAGATAAAAAATATGATTTCAGACGAATAAATATCATTAATTCTCTGTTTTACGGAATTATTTTTGGTGTATTATTGTATGAAACATAAAAAATTGATTTGAGCATTCCAAATAACAAGCTACAGTCCTACCACAGACATTTTTATAAATTACTAAACTATTATACAGGGTGAAATTGAAAACATGCGACAAACCGAAATGGGAGATTGTACTCATCATTATGAACAACTTTTACTAAGGGACCAAAGATGCAATCGCGAAAAACAAAACATCTGTTCCCTACATTTATGTTCGCATGACTCGTCAAAATGTAGGGAACAGCTGTTTTTTTTTTTGCGATTGCATCTTTGGTCCCTTTGGTCCCAACCTGTATGTTCCATGTAACAGAGCATCAAAATATGCCCGAAAGTGACATTTTACGAAACATCCTTTGCCGAGACAAGGAATTACTGACTTATAACAAATTGAAAAATTTGTTTAGAGCGCTCCCTAGACAAATAATGAAATTTTCCCGGACATATTTTTATTTTTTGCCTATATCTAACCCATAGTCACTCATCAAATCTCGAGTCAAACGCTCAAATTCAAGAAAAAAATTGTGTAAGCGCCCTTAACCACTATGGGTGATGGATCAGTGGAATCGGCCGTGACTTACATAATAGGCCGTAGGTTCGAACTCTGACAGCTGCCTTACTATGTTTTCCTCCACCGTTTTGAGAGCAGTGGTGATGAAATAATGACACAAAGTAAAGTGTCTGCTTGGGACCGAACTGACGACCCACAACTTGTAAGTCCCGACCGTTACCACTAGGTGACCACACTCACCACGGGTCTCTGGTTAACTCTGGTAGGTAGCTACAAAACGCTAGGTTGCAGACACCTCTGCGTTTCGGTATAGTTCTACAGGCGTGAATGTTGAGTATAAGTCATTTTACGTGAGTTTTTGCCTGCATATCCCCCTAAGGCCGGAGCCACACACCTAGGAGTCTCACTAGGACCAAACGTCGGTCGTCTTACACAAGTGTTCGGGTCGGTATGCTTTGGCACCGTAAATATAAAATAAATAATAGTTTAAAAAACTAAAAAACACGCTTTGAAAACCAAACTAAAAAAAGGAGAAAAGAATAATTCAATTAAAAAGCGTGGGGTGCTTTTTGAGGTATTTTTATAATCACTTAGTATCAAGCACCCCACGCTTTTTAATTGAATTAAATTATTTTGTCCTTTTTTAGTTTGGTTTTTAAAGCGTGTTTTTTAGTTTCAAAACTATTATTTATTTTCAATTTTTTAGATCTGCTAACTACAAAAACGTGTTTTTTTTATTGAATTGGCATCGGTTCTCGATAACTTTACAAAGTTTCAATGAAATCTGACCGTTTAAAGTGGGTCAAAATCGCGCTCTAAGGAGTCGGTTACTTACAAACATACAAGTGAAGCTAATATAAAGCGTGTAAAAACAATTCTGTTTGTCACAGTGGCAACGCGGCAACGGTGCGGTAAAATGTAATATTCACGAGTCTTGTAAGTAGACCACTTTGTGGGAGGCCTTCCAACAAATACAACCGCCTACTGGCGCACAAGTTCCCAAGAGCTCTGGTCCAAATGTGGGAAGGGAACACCGGGGTGGTTTTTAGTCAGTAAGAGTCTGACAGACCCAGAGCGAAAGAAATCCATGAGGATTATCCACCCTCTACGTCTTCCAATACGCGGTCGCCACTCAAACCACACTAAGGGCAATGGAGAGGGCTATGCTTGGGCTATGCTCTACGTGATCGAATCAGGAATGAAGAGATCCTCAGGAAAAACAAGGTAACCGGCATAGCCCGAACAATTGGCAAACTTAGGTGAACTTAGTCCACATTTATTGCATACAAACTTCGGGAGTGTTTTACTCCACTGTCTGACATGGCACATCCAAAGTAAAATATGATATCGTTTTGGCACATTATTATTATTGTCTATACGGAAACAGAATACTAAAATAAAAACGCATTAAAAAGTTAGGAGCCAACAAAGATTCGTTTTTCTTGCTAATTTTACTTAACTTTGGGCGTGTTTAAGTAATAAAAGAAGTGTAATATCTCCAAAACCAAGTTGGCATCGACAAAGTTCAACTATCGATAAGTTCAATAAACTTTATTGGTCATTGATTTATAAATCATGCATTGGCTTTTTCCTAAAACCCGATCTTCCAAAAGACTTTTCTTAATTTTTTCGCAATTTTTTACTATACATGATCCTGCATCTCACTCAATAACGTTGTGCGTGTAGACTAGCGTCTCACTGCTCATCACTGATACTATCTCTGTCGGACACGAAGCCTGGTGAGACAGCGTGATTTTTAGCCAGACCCACCAGTGAGTCGAACCCGCGACTAGCGGCAGCACATTGCTCGCAGAACAGATGACCGATGGGACCGAAAGGTTCTGGAGTAGCGACCACCCTATACTATAATACCAACGAAATTAATTACGCGTAGGTACCAATACGCCGCGATACTGCTTAAAAGCTCAACAAAGTCAAAACGAAGAGGAGCACTGTGACCTCGGCATTAGTGAGTGCGACCTGGGAGTGTATGTAAGGTCAATAAAGAGGCCGAATCGTGTCCGGTTGTACATCAGATCGTGGATTGCGACACGATTTTAACTAGATGTGCTTGTCTAAAGGCGCTGGCATACGCTGTGCACGGGGCCCCGGCGTATTTTCGCTGGGTGGGTTGGTTGGTTTAAATGATAAATGATTTTATTTCTGTAAGTAGGTTTGTACAAACACTTCTACACGTAAATCATATTTTTAAAACTAGATGAGGTCGGCGTTTTCTCTCTGACTACTCTGAAAAGAGAGGCCGAAACAAACTCAGAGGTCACTGTCTCTTTTAAAGTCCAGACATAATCTTGGTCAGATTATGTAAAGACCATGAGGATTGATGTCTGAAATGGTGTTTTGAGGAACGAATCACACAGATTAAGTGGACCTCTCCAATCAGTGCACGGATTTGTCGGCATGCATCTCAACTCGGGAACTTGAGGAGCTTAACCATTTGTTTGACATCGTTTCCACTGCAGCACACACTATAAAAGAATATTAAATAATATTTTGCATTCAGGAACAGCAAACCAACGATGAGTAGAAAAATAACTCATTTTTTAAATTATAAATAATTAGCGTACAAAATATCATCGCATTTGTTTTTAGCAACCATACCTGACGTCATACCCACAGAGCAATATGGCGTCTACTGCGTCCAGCGTTTTCGTCAAATTACGCGCGAAAGAAAATTTAAAATTTAAATTCATTTTTATGGCCCGATGTTGTGTTTTTTTTGTGGTTTATTAGCACTCTACAATCTAATTAAGACACTTTTTACACGCTTTATATTAGCTTCACTTGTATGTTTGTTTGTTTTTTTGTTTGTTTGTATGTAACCGACTCCTTTGAGCGCGATTTTGACCCACTTTAAACGGTCAGATTTCATTGAAACTTTGTAAACTTGTCGAGGACCGATGACAATTCAATAATTAAAAAAAAATTGAGAAAAAAAACAACACGTTTTTGTAGTTAGCAGAACTAAAAAATAGAAAATAAATAATAGTTAAAAAAAAAAAACTAAAAAACACGCTTTAAAAACCAAACGAAAAAATTAGAAAATAATTTAATTCAATTAAAAAGCGTGGGGTGCTTGACATTAATTGATTATAAAAATACCTCAAAAAGCATCCCACGCTTTTTAATTGAATTAAATTATTTTCTAATTTTTTAGTTTGGTTTTTAAAGCGTGTTTTTTAGTTTTTTTTTTTAATATTATAGATAGCTATATATAGATTGTACTTGTAGGATACTGCCTCGTTGCTCTAGTGGTCCCAAGAGCTAATGCTGAGCACGAGGTACTTACTGGGTTCGATTTCAAAGTCGGGCAATGTGTTTATTTATTTTTATTTATTTATTTATTTAACCATTTATGCACACACATATAAACAGACAAGAAGAAAGGAACAGAAAAATACGTACAAAGGTAATGCTTATTTCTACAGAAATCTCTTCCAGCACACCTGCGATAGGAGAGAAGATAACAGAGATGTAGACAACGCGTGTAATAACAACAGAAGGAAAATCATAAAATTACAAATTAAACTCTAATTTAAAAATATACATACACACATAATACACATAATATACATTGGGATTTTCTATGTCGAATTTCTCAGTAGCAGCTCGGATTCTTAGTTTATGCCTGGTTGATGTCAATATGCTCGCCCCCAATTATACGGGACTTAAGGGCCTACGTCCCGTTTGGTAGCGTAACACGGTCACTTTATGAACCCTACTGCTCATTAACGGCTAGTCTTGAAGATTTGAAAAATATACGATTTTGGTATAGATTCATATAGATCATTTTGCCCGAAGTACTTTTTTTGTATGGTTAATACTTTTGCTGTAAAAAAATATTTTCCAACACGCAATATTTTGGCTTCTATTCCATACTCCTACTAAACGGCTTCGTTATTTGGAAAAAAAAATACACTGAAAAATAGATAGTTAGAGGTACCACAGAATCGCCGAAGCACAATAGTAAATTAATCAAAGGAATATACCCATTTTGAGATAAAGGCTCAGAGGTGTCCTGCGCGGGCGCGGGCGGCAGTCGTGCTTTAGCATACAAACGGGAGATGAAGATACTATGGGCCTTAAACATAACTGGCGAGATATTAGTGTACTAGAGGTTGGTACTCTGGTCAACCCTTCGGGGGAAACAAGGCGTGAAACAATCAAATTATTGATTATTATTCTTGTTTACAATCATCTGCAATTATTGGTAACAATGGCAGGCAAATGCTAACTCGCACAGGATGAGTCCGTGCCACTAGGTGAAGGCTGAACAATATGGCGGCGGCGCGCTGCGTCTGCGCACATAACTCCCATACTTTTGCACTTTATTTGTAAACTAGCTTTCGCCCGCGGCTTCGCCAGCGTGGAAGTCGGAAATTATCCGGCGGGAACGTACTACCGGGATAAATTTCGGTGCCAAATTTCATACAAATCCGTTCAGTCGTTTTTGCTAGAAAGAGTAACAAACATCCATACATACAAACTTTCGCGTTTATAATATTACTTAAGGGGAACCTCCGATCTTCCAAAGGACTTTTATTAATTTTTTCGCGATTTTGTTACTATAAATGATCCTGCATCTCACTCAATAACGTTGTGCTTGTACACTCGCGTCTAACTGCTCATCACTGATACTACCTCTGTCGGACACGAAGCCTGGTGAGACAGCGTGATTTTTAGCCAGACCCACCAGTGAGTTCGAGCCCGCGACTAGGTTCCCTTTAATTATCATAGTTATGCGTTCTAAACGAATCATGATTTTGTAGATAATCGTATATAATTTGTGGCCGTCGAGTAGAAAGTTTGTGGTCAGTGTGATTGTGACAGTTTGGGAAGAATTATTCTTCTGAAATAGTCTACATATAAAACGACCTAGACAAAGATTGTTAGAAACAAAAGACAAAATGACAGATTGTAAAAGGATATCTACGGTGCGATGTCAAAAATGGAGAAACGAAATGTGTCTTTGTATAGAAAAAAGCACTGTCTATTCTTCGTAGAAACAGAAAGCTGCATGCTAAGCCTGCTGTATTACTAAGTATTTTTGAATTAAATTAGGTAAGTTCCATAAGTTCTCTAATTTCCTTTGTTAAAACGTAATCGATTTCAAAAAGAAGGAGGTTATCATTTCGTCTGTATTTTTTTTTTTCGTATTTATGTTTCTCGATATCTCCGAGAGTTGTGGGTCGATTTCCAAAATTCTTTTTTAATGGATAGGTTAGTCTTTAGAGGTGGTCCCATATAAATTTTATTGGCTTTGCTTGGGAAGTTTTGGTGTTAGCCTCGATAATACGTATTTAACCCACTTTGTTGATAATGTTCTAATACTTTCTGTAACTACTGTTTACCTGGCCAGTTGTGGTATATGAATTTGTGTGAGGAACCGTAACAAAAATGTGAAAATAAACCTTTTTTATTAAAAAAAAAAAACAACTGTCTTCAACAAACTTCCTATTTTTTTTTAAACCCACTAGCTTTTGCCAGAGGTTTCGCCCGCGTTGTGGTTGGTATATCTTATCTAATATATAAAATTCTCGTGTCACAGTTTTCGTTGCCATACTCCTCCGAAACGGCTTGACCGATTTTGATAAATTTTCGTGTGCTTATCGGGTAGGTCTGAGAATCGGCCAACATCTATTTTTCATACCCCTAAATGTTAAGGGTGGTCCACCCCATT
This sequence comes from Antitype chi, assembly GCA_947359405.1. NCBI lineage: Eukaryota > Metazoa > Arthropoda > Insecta > Lepidoptera > Noctuidae > Antitype > Antitype chi. The sequence continues at coordinate 3,572,925 of OX375836.1, read as the reverse complement.
TTTTTTTTTTATAATGCTAACTCAATATTCATAGTTAAGACAGGACAACGTCTGTTGGGTCAGCTAGTTATACATATAAACCTTCCTCTTGAATTACTCTATCTATTGATAAAAACTGCATTAAAATCCGATCCGGAGTTTAAAATATCTGAGCCTACAAACACGAAAAGCGACTTTGTTTTATACTATGTAAGGAAGATGTACCTAAAGCCCGTAAGTTATAGGAATCGGCCATAATAAGCCCAGCGTGTGTCGAGAACGCACTGCAGTAACAAGTGTAGCGTGGGAACGTAACATTTTGGCTTTCACTCGTCGCCCTCGCCAGTCGCTGATGACCGTTTGACGAAATTATAGATTGTTAGCGTAGCTTTGAGGCTTGCAAGGTTCCAGTGGAGTCTGGCATAATCAGCGTGTACATAGTGTTCTCCAGTGGCGAGGGGTAGAATTATGGCCAGGGTGAGCCGTTACAAAAAAAGAAACACACGCCGCGTGACCTTAAAGTTTCTTCAGAAGATAAGGCCCCACTTACACTGATAATGAGTTGGAATCAGTGAATTTTGTAGGTACCTACGTAAGATTTTTGCTTTTGTAATTTCTTACATCAATTTTATGATGCACACGCACATTTTATTTATGGATGACGCTTCGAAATGTTGCCACTACATAAAGAGTAAAATGTTTATTGAGGATGATATTCTCGTAGCATGTATGTCTATTTCCATTTTTTTTTATATTCCTTTTTAGTATAATTATTATATCACATTAACATAAAATTATATTATTTTTCTATTAGTTCGCTGTACCAGTAGTTTCCTAATAATTGTTTAATGCACCGGGTGACGTCATTACGTCAAAGCCGGCTGTCCCTGAAAACCAGCGCTGGGGCTCTGTCTTGCATAGGGTCGCAGCATAATGCTGAGTGATAGCCCTTTTGCGTGGATGTGACGCATGTTTCCGTCAACCTTTTCGTATTTATTTCCTTTCTCTAACATTGATCGACAAGACAAAGTGCCAGCAAACAACTCACTTCACCCTTAGGCCGGCCATACACGGACAGCTTGAAGCAGTCAGTATCGACTGCTTCAAGCTGCGACTGCATAGCAAACTACAGTCTTCTACGTACACGCATACACGGAACCGCTCGAGCAGTCGCGACTGCTTCGGGCGTTCGGGAGCGCGGTGAAATTTCATCGTGCGGTTAAGCAGTCGCCAGGCATACACTGACTGCTCAAGCTGTCGATTGCTTCATTTGTGACTTGTTAAGCAGTTATCAATGGCAGCTTCAAGCTGTTGACTCTGACTGCAAGAGCGGTCCGTGTATGTTGATCACTGGCTAATAGGTCGAGCAGTCCGTGTATGGCCGGCCTTACACTCACTCACATAAACACACACACAACATAATACACGCTCTATTGAACTAGCCTTGTAATTCGACATATCTGTATATACATATAATATTTATACAGGGTGTCCAGCAATTAATGGATAACCTTGAAATGGTTCATGGTAGAACTACTGTCCATTCAGAAAAAAAAAAAAATTATTTGTATTTAATCTGTAAAAAAATTAAAAAAACACCGATTTTCGCAAAAACAAATTGAAAAATAACTTTAATTTCAGAAGGCGGTGACAGAAAATTAAAATACCTAGATATCCAAAGACACCGACTTCCTAAATTAAAGTTATTTTTCACTTTGCATTGTTTTTTCGGAAGTCGGTTGTTTTTTTTTTACAGAAAGAATACTAATAAAAAATGATTTTTTTTACAGAAAGAATATCTACTAATAAAAAATGTTTTTTTTACAGAAAGAATACTAATAAAAAAATTTTTTTTTTCTGAATGGCCATGAACTATTTCAAGGTTATCCATTAATTACCGGACACCTTGTATATATCATCTGCCCATTCGCATTAGGGGGCGTCCATTAATTACGTAAGGCGTTTAGGGGTGGGAGGGGGTCGAGACGAATCTCACCCAATCTCACGTGGGGGAGAGGGGGGTCTTGGTAAATATCACGTAATTTATATTTTTTCCCGCAAAGAAACAATGTAACATTACGAGATAACCGGGTTAAATTATGTAAAACATGTTTTTCCACCCAGATGGCAAAATCCTACAAAATAATATTTATCGCAGTTATGCGAACGCCACAAAGTAGCACAGTAGTCCCTCGATGGTATAACCACCACCAGCCAGCCAAGCCAGCCAAATGCAGCGCATAAATCCAACGCAAATAAGCACAGATTAACGTTTTTACACTAAAACCACGTATTTGAAATATCTCACGTGAGATTATGGGGAGGGGGGGAGGGTCGAGCCAAATCTCACGACATCTCACAAGGGCGGGGGTGGGGGTCGAAAAATCGCCAAAATTTACTCACGTAATTAATGGACGCCCCCTTATGACCCCCAAGAAACAAGCCCTGCTTAATTTGGGGGTCAACGGTCAACACAAAACTTGTTATGAACTTGTTGTGTTTTATATGCTAGACTTCTGTGTGTGAACCATCACCTTTTCCTATTTGCTAATAAAACTTTTTGTATTTGTAAGTAGAGTCTGCCTAGGTTCGAACCCACGATAACTCGTAAGTCGGGCGTTACCACTGGGCCACACACCATTGCTCTACAGTGAATGTGTCCTGCACCCTAATAGGGTATTACACCCATTTTAAAAAAAAGTGTCCTAATTACATTCTAAAGTGCTAATAAATCACTTAAAAAAACACATCATTTTTATTTAATCGATTACTGCCGTAAAAATGCATTAAGATTTTACATTTTCGAATTTCGCGCGTAATTTGACGAAAACGCTGGACGCATTGGACGCCATATTGCTCTGTGGGTATGACGTCAATTTGCTATATAGACAAATGCAATAAAATATTTTATTTGATTTAGATAAATTATTTAAATAAAAATAACTTTGATTACGAAAATAATAAAAGTACCTACAAAGTTGTTCAATTGACACGGCCTATGACATAATAACATGGCGCCTACTATTATTTTCATGGTGTTCAAAAACAAATCAAAATGACAAAAAAAAATCTGAAATCTTTGAATTGAATTTTAAAATTCATTTTGTTATTTCACTAACTAAAATTTTCCGTCTGCATTTTGCCTAAGCTACCTAGCTCACTAATATATTTTTAGATTTTTTCTCATATAGAGTAAAATACCCTATTGTTGTTGTTTTAGAATGAAATGGGCTGGCCAATTCTTAGCTCAAAGAATCAGCGTTGCCATCCAACGTGGCAACGCTGCCAGCCTTTTGGGCACTTTTCCCACTGATAGCGATGCGGACGAATTCTTTGATACCCAGTGAGCTTTTCCCTTTCTACTTTATATACTTGTTCAGAATGAATTTGTATTGTTTCAGGATGAGAGGGAGGGCGCGGGGCGTCGCGGAGGCGCCGTGCTGCCCTCTACAATGGAGGTACGTAACTCAAATTCAAACTAGGCTGAGAATTAGCACGGGGTTTGTAACGTCAAAGTTATATACGACAGCCTCCCAAAACGCGCGCCCTTCACCCCTTATCTATTTCAACATCATTCTCCGACCATTATCCCAACTAATTTGTGGTCGGCGCAACAGGTCTTTTTCTCCCACACTTCTCTATTAGTCGTCGTATCTCTAGTTTTTGTTTTTTTGTGGGTGAGAAATCATCAAATAACTTCTCTCGCTCTGGGTGGAGCAGGAGGGCGTGTCTCTTTCGAACAACCCGCACCCTGGCAGGCATCGGCCCTTGCGGGCCCCATCAGTTGATAATGACATCTTTTTGAGGCGCGCGTGGAACAACGCGCCATTGACCCGGGCTTGGTCCTTACCGGACGGCGAGCTACCCATTACTCGCCGTCCGCAAGCCCGCGCCTACGGTGGCCGGGAATCAGCCTGGGATTCCTGACGCCCAGGGCGTCTCCCGCGGTGACTACGGCCGTGAGGGCGCATATACTGCCTCTCCCTCACGTGCGCCGCCCCCCTTTTCGCGAGCATTACTGCTTCGCAGAAGGAGGTGACGGCTACCCATGCACTTTCGCTCCGTACCATGGCCTGTACCAGAGCCGGACGCGAGAGGTCGCCGCCGCCGATCGCCTACACAAGGACACGTCGTTGCTCCGCCCGAGCCGGGCAGACCTCCACCGTATCCTCATATCGACTACTGAGTCACACCCTTTATTACCACTTACTTGTCTATTTATAAGCATAAAAATTGTGTTGAAACGGTTTGTTACTCCTCGTCACGTGTCTGACGCTGGTTTTCTAATGAACCTTGAGGAACAACCCCGAACATGACATTTTTTATTTTTTTGTGTTTCACTATTTATTTTTAATTCAATAATACTTTATCTTTAATCATGTCAAACAGGGTTGTCAATCATGCCCACACGTCGACACTTGCACAGTAGGTCGGTAAATCATTGCAAATTGACAGGGTCAGCACCCGTGCTAGTTCCCAGCGATACGCCTTTAGTATACGTCGATGAGACGCTTACCTAACTACAGTCCTTCAAAGGTTAGCATGTAGCTTGAGAGACACCCAATGTTAATCCGTGAAATGATGGTCCAGTGTGAGAAGTTGCGTACTAATGTCAAACGAACAGATCGACGACCGTTCGTATATTAGAACACAGCTCCGGATCTACGACTTTTTCGAACCGGGGCAGAAACTTGATAGTGGCGCCCCTCTCTCCAGCATTTGAGATAAATTAATTAGGTGTGGCGCCTTTTTAACTGACTTAAAAACAAAGTGAAAAATAAATAGTTTTCCAAAAAATAAAAAAAACAACTGACTTCCAAAAGAACACTACAAAGTGAAAAATAACTTTAATTTCGGAAATTGGTGACATGGAAATTAAAATACATATTCAAAGTCACTGACTTCCGAAATTAAAGTTATTTTTCACTTTGTAGTGTTTTTTTTTGGAAGTCGGTTGTTCTTTTTTTGGAAAAAGTTTTTATTCTTACAAGTCGACAGTGAGCCAACCAGGCTTCCGTATGCTAGGCGCTTTGTGGAACAAGATTTTTATTTTTAATCATAGGTACTATATTTTGATTTTGGCGCCCCCTGAAACTGCCGCCCGGGGCGGGTGCCCCGGTTTGCCCCCTCCTAGATCCGGGGCTGTTAGAACAGCTCTTGCTATCAGCTTCAGCCGCGTGCTGGTCGGAAATTGTTCCACGTGAACGTTAGACGTACGTTCCCATTGTTAGCGACGCGCTCAATAAGTTATAAATTGTATATATATCGTTGTTAATACTCTAAGGTTTAGTTAGTAAGTAACATCACTAGTTTAGAGGCGGGACACGCCGACATGCTTGTCACAATGTGGACCCCCCGCCAGTCTGCCACCAATCGCGAATCAATGCGCACGCACTGTTACAATATCTGCGCACGCGGCCATTTTGTTCCTTTTGCTATAAAACGTAATAAACGAGTATTCAAAATTCGCCGACCGACCCTTGCTCGTTGAAGCGCCAGCCCGCGCCGCAGCTGAGCCAGTAGCTTTAAATTCCCCCTATAATAATAATATGCCAATTTCGATCCAGCCTGTCCCCAATAGAGATAGCTGTCCCCCTATCAGTGACGCCCTGAGCCGAGGTTCGTACCCCACAGGGGGTGCCCTCAGCGTGCAGTCGCTTAGTTTGTAAATTTTAGTTTGTAAGCCCTGGCTGGAGGCGTTAAGATTAACTTCTTAATGGCAGCCCCAGGTAAGCCCGGTTGAGCAGTCACGGCCTCTCAAGGCCAACTGCGAGATGCCCAAAAAAAAAAAAAAAAAAAAAAAAAAAAAAAAAAAAAAAAAAAAAAAAAAAAAAAAAAAAAAAAAAAAAAAAAAAAAAATCGCCCGTATTTTCGTTGCAGCCACCCTGCAGCTCCACCACTAACACCCATGGGATAATTTAACTATGACCAGCACCGGGAAAAGTATTCTGTGTCCTAACTCCGGTCATGGTCTACCTGAATGAAAGAAAAAAAGAAAACAGAAAAAGTATTTATTAGACTCGCACAATAATATCACAAGCTTGGCTACACAATACACTCTTCATCTGCCCCCAACTATGTTGGAGTCGGCTTCCAGCCAAATCGGATGCAGCTGAATACAAGTATTTTATATGGAGCGACTGCCTATCTGACCTCCGCAACCCAGTTACTGGATAACACGATACCCCTTGGTAAGACTAGTTGTCAAAGTTTCGGACGTCTGACGATCCGTAACGACTGTCAAAGATCCACGATTGACAGCCGGGACCAACGGCTTAACGTGCTTTCAGAGGCACGGAGGAGACTTTAAAGATGGTCACCCATCCACGGACCAACCGCGGCAAGCGTAGCTTAACCTGATCGATCGACCCGTGTGGCTGTTATTACTTAGCCACAAGCCCCTCTGGCTACACAATACACTAATACAATAAAAATAAAAGCAAAATTTAAAAAAAGGCCTCTGTCTCAGCGTGATGCTGCGAAATTTTAAATGTATCGCTGCGCAGGTATTCTGATAGGGCCCGATGTGAGGCCACGGACAGACACAGACATAAAAGAGTAAATAAAATAAAAATAAGATAATATGTGTAAAAATTACTAAAAATAAATGTACAAAAATAGTAAAATTATTGTACCTAATCCGCGTGTCTGCACCCCACGTAACATCCACTGTCTATGTCTTCAGTGTCTGTGCCACTATGGCATCGCTGTGACAAACCTGTACCTGTGCGCCAAATTTCATCGATATCCGTTCAGCCGTGAAAAGGTAACCAACAGAGTTACTAATAATACCACATAACTTGTATGTGAAAACTAGCCGATTCAAATCTTGAGCTTCAGCTTACATCAATAAATTTCAGGATCATCGATAGAACTTGGTACCCATTTAGCTCGTGAGGGGACACTAGTCACAGGCTCGAACTCACTGGTGGGCCTGGCTAAAAAACACACTGTCTCACCAGGCATCGTGTCCGACAGAAATAGTATCGGTAATGAGTAGTTACACGTACAACGTTATTGAGTGAGATGCAGGATCATTTATAGTAAAACAGACGCGTAAAAAATTAAGAAAAGTCCTTCGGAAGATCGAGTTTTATAAATAAAAAAAACACTGCATAAATCCATGACTAATAAAGTTTATTGAACTTTTCGATATTTGAGCTTTGTCGGTACCAACTTGGTTTGGGAGATTTTACACGTCTTTTATTACTCAAACACGCCCAAAGTTAGGTTAAATTAGCAAGAAAAACGAATCTTTGTTGGCTCATAACTTTTTAATGGCTTTTTATTTTAGTATTCTGTTTCCGTACAGACAATATTAATAATGAGACAAAACCATACCATGTTTAATTTTTGATCGAAAAGTGGAGTAATACACTCCCGAAGTATGTTTGGAAAAAATTTAGACTAGGTTCACCTTGATTCTTTTGGTGGCGTAGTCGGCAACCACGCACATTCTTAATACTAAACTTGGCTCCCATTTTCACATTTATGTTTTTGATGGGTAAATATATAAGTACACTAGACATATTTTAATACTAAAATTCTAGAATTAAGAAGTAAGCGAAGGTTGTAATAAGGGTCAACCGGTATCTTTATGAGCATTAGATGGTCAAAAACACTATAAAGTGAAAAATAACTTTAATTTCGGAAGTCGGTGTCTTTGGAGCTGTATTTGAATTTTTTGTCACCGCCTTCCGAAATTAAAGTTATTTTTCACTTTATAGTATTTTTTTGGAAGTCGGTTGTTTTTTTTTTGGAAAAAGTTTTTATTTTTCACTTTTTAGTGGTGCACATGTGCTTACCCCTTCACAGCATACCGGCGTGATGTTATGTTATGAACTGGTGTAAGCAATAGACAGAGATGAGATTTCAGCAATTCCAGTCCATTTGCTATCATATATTGAGGAGTTCCGTTGCCTATCTCCAAAGTTCTTCATCAAATCTTCACCAAATTGAAATGAGACCACTACGAGAAAGTATTCTTCCAAAAAAATACCTAAATCGCTTTGTGTGCCTATAAAATTTGAAGAGTTCTCTCTATTTCTCCAGGATCCCATCATCAGATCCTGACTTGATGATCATGGGACCACCTGGGAAGTATACCCTTTCAAACAAAAAAAACAAAATCCAAATCGGTCCAGCCATCTTCGAGAAATCGGGGAACATACATAAAAAAAAAGAAAAAAAAAAGAAAAAAAAAAAAAAGGTTCCGACGAATTGATAACCTCCTCCTTTTTGAAGTCGGTTAAAAATTAAGTTGAAACAGTTTGTACTCCTCATCACGTGTCTGACGCTGGTTTTCTAATGAGCCTTGAGGGACAACCCTAAATAACTTTTATCTTTTATTGTATCCCGAACATCATATTTTTTATTTTTTTATAAATCACATTTTTTTTTTAATTCAGTAATACTTTATCTTTAATCATGTCAAACAGGGTTGTCAATCATGCCCACACGTCGACACTTGCACAGTAGGTCGGTAAATCATTGCAAATTGACAGGGTCAGCACCCGTGCCGGTTCCCAGCGATACGCATTTAGTATACGTCGATGAGACGCTTACCTAACTACAGTCCTTCAAAGGTTAGCATGTAACTTGAGAGACACCCAATAGTAATCCGTGAAATGATGGTTCAGTGTGAGAAGTTGTGTACTAATGTCAAACGAACAGATCGACGACCGTTCGTATATTAGAACACAGCCCTGGATCTACGACTTTTTTGAACCGGGGCAGAAACTTGATAGTGGCGCCCCTCTCTCCAGCATTTGAGATAAATTAATTAGGTGTGGCGCCTTTTTAACCGACTTAAAAACAAAGTGAAAAATAAAAAAAAAATCAAAAAAAAAAAACAACCGACTTCCAAAAGAACACTACAAAGTGAAAAATAACTTTAATTTCGGAAATTGGTGACTGGTGACATGGAAATTAAAATACATATTCAAAGTCACCGACTTCCGAAATTAAAGTTATTTTTCACTTTGTAGTGTTTTTTTTGGAAGTCGGTTGTTCTTTTTTTGGAAAAAGTTTTTATTCTTACAAGTCGACAGTGAGCCAACCAGACTTCCGTATACTAGGCGCTTTGTGGAACAAGATTTTTATTTTTAATCATAGGTACTATATTTTGATTTTGGCGCCCCCTGAAACTGCCGCCCGGGGCGGGTGCCCCGGTTTGCCCCCTCCTAGATCCGGGGCTGTTAGAACAGCTCTTGCTATCGGCTTCGGCCGCGTGCTGGTCGGAAATTGTTCCACGTGAACGTTAGACGTACGTTCCCATTGTTAGCGACGCGCTCAATAAGTTATAAATTGTATATATATCGTTGTTAATACTCTAAGGTTTAGTTAGTAAGTAACATCACTAGTTTAGAGGCGGGACACGCCGACATGCTTGTCACAATGTGGACCCCCCGCCAGTCTGCCACCAATCGCGAATCAATGCGCACGCACTGTTACAATATCTGCGCACGCGGCCATTTTGTTCCTTTTGCTATAAAACGTAATAAACGAGTATTCAAAATTCGCCCGTATTTTCGTTGCAGCCACCCTGCAGCTCCACCACTAACACCCATGGGATAATTTAACTATGACCAGCACCGGGAAAAGTATTCTGTCCTAACTCCGGTCATGGTCTACCTGAATGAAAGAAAGAAAGAAAACAGAAAAAGTATTTATTAGACTCGCACAATAATATCACAAGCTTGGCTACACAATACACTCTTCATCTGCCCCCAACTATGTTGGAGTCGGCTTCCAGCCAAATCGGATGCAGCTGAATACAAGTATTTTATATGGGGCGACTGCCTATCTGACCTCCATAACCCAGTTACTGGATAACACGATACCCCTTGGTAAGACTAGTTGTCAAAGTTTCGGACGTCTGACGATCCGTAACGACTGTCAAAGATCCACGATTGACAGCCGGGACCAACGGCTTAACGTGCTTTCAGAGGCACGGAGGAGACTTGGTATGTAAAGATGGTCACCCATCCACGGACCAACCGCGGCAAGCGTAGCTTAACCTGATCGATCGACCCGTGTGGCTGTTATTACTTATCCACAAGCCCCTCTGGCTACACAATACACTAATACAATAAAAATAAAAGCAAAATAAAAAAAGGCCTCTGTTTCAGCATGATGCTGCGACATTTAAAATGTGTTGCAGCGCTGGTATTCTGATAGGGCCCGATGTGAGGCCACGGATAGACACAGAAATAAAAAAGTAAATAAAATAAAAATAAGATAATATGTGTAAAAATTACTAAAAATAAATGTATAAAAATAGTAAAATTATTGTACCTAATCCGCGTGTCTGCACCCCTCGTAACATCCATTACTTGTCTATGCCTTTAGTGTCTGTGACACTATGGCATCGCTGTGACAAGCCTGTACCTGTGCGCCAAATTTCATCGATATCCGTTCAGCCGTGAAAAAGTAACCAACAGAGTTACTAATAATACCACATAACTTGTATGTGAAAACTAGCCGATTCAAATATTGAGCTTCAGCTTACATCAATTAATTTGCAGGATTATCGATAGAACTTGGTACCCATTTAGCTCTTGAGGGGACACTAGTCACAGGCTCGAACTCACTGGTGGGCCTGGCTAAAGAACACACTGTCTCACCAGGCATCGTGTCCGACAGAAATAGTATCGGTAATGAGCAGTTACACGTACAACGTTATTGAGTGAGATGCAGGATCATTTATAGTAAAACAGACGCGTAAAAAATTAAGAAAAGTCCTTCGGAAGATCGAGTTTTATGAAAAAAACCCTGCATAAATCCATGACCAATAAAGTTTATTGAACTTTTCGATATTTGAGCTTTGTCGGTACCAACTTGGTTTGGGAGATTTTACACGTCTTTTATTACTCAAACACGCCCAAAGTTAGGTTGAATTAGCAAGAAAAACGAATCTTTGTTGGCTCATAACTTTTTAATGGCTTTTTATTTTAGTATTCTGTTTCCGTACAGACAATATTAATAATGAGACAAAACCATACCATGTTTAATTTTCGATCGAAAAGTGGAGTAATACACTCCCGAAGTATGTATGGAAAAAAAAATCACATTGATTCTTTTCGTGGCGTAGTCGGCAACCACGTATATTTTTAATACTAAACTTGGCCCCCATTTTCACATTTATGTTTTTGATGGGTAAATATGTACACTAGACATATTTTAATACTAAAATTCTAGAATGAAGAAGTAAGCGAAGGTTGTAATAAGGGTCAACCGGTATCTTTATGAGCATTAGATGGTCAATAGGCGTGTCGTAATAGCGCATTGAATGCGTTTTGCACAATTGTGATTTTTTTTAGTAAAAAATAAAAAAAGGTGAATTGACGCAAGACCAAGACTGGCTAAGTCTCGTCTTGGTCTTGCTTTTGGGCAAAATAAATTTTCGGTTTGTACATAATATGCTAATAGGATAAAAATGTGATGATAACTTATCATCATATTTATCAGACGCCAGCACATCAAGTTCTGCCAGGGGTGCGGGTTGTTCGAAAGAGATACCACGGCCCCTGGCACACAGGCAACTGAGGGAACACGGGTGGGTTTTAGTCAGTAAAAGTCTGACTCGCCCTCCTGTTCCACCCAGAGCGGGAGAAGTTATTTGATGACTTCCCACCCAAAAAAAAAAGTATGTCATCATTCTTATTCTTGCCTTTTTTCTATCTTCCTTTCTTCCTTTCTTTTAGGTTGGGCAATGTGTTATTCGAATTTCTTAATGACAGCCCTGAGTTTAGAAGTTGGCGGTGTGATACTCTCGTCCCTTACAAACTACGTTAACCCGTTGGTCCTGCGCCTGATGCCTCTCCGGTCGTGTCGGATTGCGTGCCGTCCCATCTGACTGAGAGATTGAGGGAAGAGAGAGTACACCTGTGTCTGCTGTGCACACACTTGTGAATAAGATCTCCTGCGCCAAAGGCTAGTCTCCTAGTCTCCGCTAAGATTGGCCGGCATGGCCTAAACACGGGGCTAACCTAACTTAACCAGGGGTGCCCTTAGCGAGTAGTCGCTTAGTTTTTAAGCGCTGGCTGGAGGCCTTAATTGTTTAAGGTAAAAAGGTAAGGCAAGTCCGATTAATCAGCGGACAACATGACAACCTGCTAGGGTACACGCGAGAAATCATTCCCAAAAAAAAAACAATCTATCGAAGGGCAGTTGCCCGCCTGACACAATACCTGTCTGGTCGGAGGATCCTCCTTTTTCTATGACGGCTTTTTTTTGAGGGTGGTAATTCATCAAAAAACTTCTCCCGCTCTGGGTGGAGCAGGAGAGCTACAGACTTTTATTGCCTAAAACTCACCCGTGTTCCTTCAGTTGCCTGTGTGCCAGGGGCCACGGTATCTCTTTCGAAAAACCCGCACCTCTGGCAGTTTTCTATGACGGTTGAGTGGACTTTACAGCCTGTTCCTCATACCGCCATAATCTGACTATTGAAGATACCTACTGTTATTTTAAACCACTGAATCATCATCATCATCATTTGCAGCCGAAAGACGTCCACTGCTGGACATAGGCCTCCGCCAAAAGGGGGTTTTGTTATAATCACCACGCTTGGCAAGCGGGTTGGCGATCGCAGTATGGTGGTAAAATGCATAGAGAACGCTGCTGCCCATTCTCTAGTAAGTCCCTTAGTCGCCTTCTACGACACCCACGGGAAGAAATCTTCCATACTTCACTATTATTCGTCAACTCAGTAGTCGTCCCCTTTCTAGTCAAATCATCCTTCACACAATCGTGTCATTCACTTCAAGTGCTCTAAAATGCATGGGAGATATAAGCCTTGAGAATTCTGCATACATCGCAATGAAATAAGACTGAAGATAAGTAATCGATTCCATATCAAATCGAAATCGGGAATCGCCAACAGACAGCAAAATGCAACCGTTGCAAAATTCATTCCAAATAAATTCTAAATTTAAATGGACCAATTCGATACATCGATTTATATATGGAACGTTGGAACAGACCAATCGTAATTGATCTATTGATTTGTCAGTTATCTGATTCTGCGACGGGATTGTGCGATTGCAAAATGTTTTCTATTCGGATCCTGGTCGGGAAAGTTCGGCTTTTATAGCGAATTGTATGGAGTTACATGAGTGGGATGTTGGTTTATGTTGAAATTAATTTAATTAAGGCAGTTGAAGCCGTGAAATATGAGGTAATATAAACTAGATTTGTATTACAAATGCCTTTCTGTTGTGGTATTTGTAAGCGGTAATGGATTACCCATTACCGACTTGCTTTCAAAATGAACCTAACTTATATAACATAAAGCAAAAATAGCCCACACAGACACAAATATCTTTTGAACCATTTCTCCGAGTAGAGATTCCGCTCATCTTGATTGACCGCTAAATTTCAAAATGTTTTTTTTTTTCTGTAAGTAAGTTTCTACAAACACTTTTGTACACGTCACTCAAAACAAAAAAAACTTTTTCCGAAAGGAAAAACAACCGACTTCCGGAAAAACACTACAAAGTGAAAAATAACTTTAATTTCAGAAGTCGGTGAATTTGGATATATTTAAATTTTATCAACATGTCCCAAGTCACCGACTTTCAAAATTAAAGTTATTTTTCACTTTGTAGTGTTTTTCCGGAAGTCGGTTGTTTTTTTTTTTTGGAAAAAGTTTTTATTTTTCACTTTTTAGTTATAGTACCTACGTATCCCACACCAATTCGAAATTTCATCATCCTTGGGGTAATCTCAAAGTCAATCAAGCCAAAACACTGCATATTTATGCGATAAAAGCAATCGCGGTTGATTTGCTGTCATTTTTTGAAGAGTTCCCTTGTCTGTATCCGAAACGCATCATCAGATCTATATGAGATTTAAATGGGACCATTTCGGATTAAACTCCTTTCGAACAAAAAAAGAATTTTGCAAATCCGTCTATACATATATGACGGAGTTATACCCGAACATACATGAAAAATAATAGTTTAAAAAACTAAAAAAACATGCTTTAAAAACCAAACTAAAAAAGGAGAAAATAATTTAATTCAATTAAAAAGCGTGGGGTGCTTGACATTAATTGATTTTTTAGTTTGGTTTTTAAAGCGTGTTTTTTAGTTTTTTAAACTATTATTTATTTTCTATTTTTTGGTTCTGCTAACTACAAAAACGTGTTTTTTTATCTCATTTTTTTTTTAAATTATTGAATTGTCATCGGTCCTCGACAAGCTTACAAAGTTTCAATGAAATCTGACCATTTAAAGTGGGTCAAAATCGCCTTCAAAGGAGTCGGTTACATACAAACATACAAGTGAACCTAATATAAAGCGTGTAAAAATGAAAATTTTAACATGTACCCCCGATTCATCCATAGGATGCAGACCCTACAGAACCGATTCCTCCGGCAAGCCACAGGCGCCAATTGGTTCGTTCGGAACGAGATCCTCCATCTCGATCTGAAAATCCCCACGGTCAGTCAGTTCTTGAAACGCAACTCGAAGCGCTTCTTCGATAAAGCCGAAATTCACCGCAATACCTTGATTGTGAAGGCCGCCACTTATGTCCCCAGTAGGATTAGCTGTGTCCGACGGCCGAGACATGTCCTCACCGACCCAGACGACCACATTACTATCCTTCAGGAAAGCAATAGGGCCACCAGTACAGTTCGCACACACCGTACAAAATCGTCCTTCCGACCTCGCCGCCGAGGTCCTCGCGCCCCGCGAAGACCCCTAGTAGTATCGGCGCCTAACTTCGAGACCCCCGACCGACCCTTGCTCGTTGAAGCGTCAGCCCGCGCCGCAGCTGAGCCAGTAGCTTTAAATTCCCCTAATAATAATAATGCCAATATTTCGATCCAGCCTGTCCCCAATAGTGATAGCTGTCCCCCTATCAGTGACGCCCTGAACCGAGGTCCGCACCCCACAGGGGGTGCCCTCAGCGTGCAGTCGCTTAGCTTGTAAATTTTAGTTTGTAAGCCCTGGCTGGAGGCGTTAAGATTAGTTTCTTAATGGCAGCCCCAGGAAAGCCCGGTTGAGCAGTCACGGCCTCTCAAGGCCAACTGCGAGATGCCCAAAAAAAAAAAATTAAACATGTCGAATTGATAACATCCTTCTTTTTGAAGTCAGTTAAAAACTAGATGATGTCGGCATATCCTACCACATACATAGTCCTCACATTCACTATCCTACTAATATTATAAATTTGAAAGTTTGTATGTTTAGATATTTGCATATTTAGATGTTTGTTAGTTACTCAATCATGCAAAAGCGGCTGAACGGCGAAACGGTTGCTGGCAAAAGGCACATGGGTAGATCATGACCTGCATTAGGACATTCATGTGGATATTTCAAGGGGATCGAGGCTTATGCGGTTGAAACCGCAGGGAGTAGTTAGTGTACTAATAGAATGTCGAAATGAAGGCGTTTCCACGATGCGCAGTGCTTAGAAAGGCGCACTAAGGCGCGGTCGATTTCTTAACAGTGTCGGCAACTTGGTAACATCCTCACTAGTTATGCAATGTACTCCGAACTAGGTGAAACGGCGTCTAAAAGATGATTTCCACCAAACGGCTCGCATCGCATCGGATCGGAAAGGATACGAACGGATGCAGCGACGGCCGATCGCGTCCGGCAGGATGTTGACGCATACGATCAGCTCCGTACCGTCGCTTGCGAACGTATCTGTCCGATCGGATACGACGACAGGCGAACGGAGCCGATCGCGTGTCGCGGATGACGCTCGCGGTCAAGCTGCTGTGCGCGGCTTGGTAATATAGACTTTCAATTCTGTGTACATGATTTAATATCGTTTAAAGATTGTATAATCCGTTCCGACTCGATGCGATGTGAGCCGTTTGGTGGAAATCATCCTTAATTCTGCGCCCGTCTCGGAAATAAATGGCGAGATTTTTTTTTATTTGACTTCTTCATCTGCCCAGAAATGTTCCCAGTGCTGGGACAAAGGCCTCCTCTCTGTGAGAGGGAGTAGGCTGTAATACACCGTGGGCCTAGTGCAGGCTTGTAGATGTCACATGTTTTGGAATTTTTGGTTCTAGGACATGCCGGCTTCCTAACGTCCTTCTTAGAGTATGTCATACTCACTTAAATGTCTCGCTGATGGTGGCGCGTGTGTTGGATCATTCGGTTCCCTACAAAATGGTTGAGCTGGATGGTACTGATCCACGCGTCAAGTTCGTGAACGGGCGCCGTCGGTTCAGACTGGTCATCTCCTTACTTTCAAGGCTTATTTTAAATCTTATATTTAGAATTGTTTTTTTTTTACATTGTTCTCACATATAGAAGCAACAAGAATAATGTTCCCACTATTTTGTAATACCTAACATGATTAAAAAGAGTGTCCATGGAGTTTCTTGCCCGTTCTTCTCCATAGAGATCTACGTTTTGGAATGGGCAACTAGCTTCAACTTTCCTACTGGTCGACTTTTTGACAATTCAAAAGTGCCTGTAAATGGTTTAATTGAAATAAATGCTTTGAGTTTAACGATGTTTTCCTTCACCGTTTTGAGAGCAATGGTGAAGAAATAATTCACACAAAGTAAAGTGCCTATCTAGGTTCGAACTTACTAACGATCTACAACTCGTAAGTCGCGGCCGTTACCACTGAGCCACCATTGCTTTCATTAAGATCCCGCTCATCTAGATGAGACCAGCATAGACAGGGGAAGAAAGAAAGAAAGAAAGAAAGAAAAATTGTTTATTCTGCACAAACAGAACGCACCTTATAAAAATAAAATAAAAAATTAAACATAAAATGCACCCAATACAAAAGCCAAAAGCCCCGTATTCACGGAAGCATGGTGCAACAGCAATTAGGTCTATACTCAACAGTGGGTGGAATAAGCCTACCAATGTTGATGATGATGAATGATTATTTTTAACCGACTTCAAAAAGGAGGAGGTTATCAATTCGTCGGAACCTTTTTTTTTTTTTTTTTTTTTTTTTTTTTTTTTTTTTTTTTTTATGTATGTTCCCCGATTACTCGAAGATGGCTGGACCGATTTGGATTTTGTTTTTTTTGTTTGAAAGGGTATACTTCCCAGGTGGTCCCATGATCATCAAGTCAGGATCTGATGATAGGATCCTGGAGAAATAGAGAGAACTCTTCAAATTTTATGGGCACACGAAGCGATTTAGGTATTTTTTGGAAGAGTACTTTCTCGTAGTGGTCTTATTTCAATTTGGTGAAGATCTGATGAAGAACTTTGGAGATAGGCAACGGAACTCCTCAATAAATGATAGCAAATGGACTGGGATTGCTGAAATCTCATGTCTGTCTATTGCTTACACCACTTCATAACATAACATCACGCCGGTATGCTGTGAAGGGGTAAGCACATGTGAACCACTAAAAAATGAAAAATAAAAACTTTTTCCAAAAAAAAACAACCGACTTCCAAAAAAACACTACAAAGTGAAAAATAACTTTAATTTCGGAAGGCGGTGACAAAAAATACAAATACAGCTCCAAAGACACCGACTTCCGAAATTAAAGTTATTTTTCACTTTGTAGTGTTTTTTTGGAAGTCGGTTGTTTTTTTTTGGAAAAAGTTTTTATTCTGTAAGTAGGTTTGTACAAACACTTTAACACGTCAATAATATTTTTTAAACTAGATGAGGTCGGCGGTTCCTATCTGACTACTCTGAGATTTATTTTTATTTTTACACGCTTTATGTTAGCTTCACTTGTATGTTTGTTTGTTTGTATGTAACCGACTCCTTAGAGCGCGATTTTGACCCACTTCAAACGGTCAGATTTCATTGAAACTTTGTAAACTTATCGAGGACCGATGACAATTCAATAATAAAAAAAAAGGAAAATTAAAAAAAGGGGGAAAAAATTAAAAAAAAAACACGTTTCGTAGTTAGCAGAACTAAAAAATAGAAAATAAATAGTAGTTTAAAAAACTAAAAAACACTTTAAAAACCAAACTAAAAAGGAGAAAATAATTTAATTCAATTAAAAAGCGTGGGGTGCTTGACATTAATTGATTACCTATAAAAATACCTCAAAAAGCACCCCACGCTTTTTAATTGAATTAAATTATTTTCTCCTTTTTTAGTTTGGTTTTTAAAGCGTGTTTTTTAGTTTTTTAAACTATTATTTATTTTTATTAAAAGCCTGTGATGTCCCACTGTAGGGCAAAGGCCTCTCTACCCTCCTTCCACTTCTCTCTGTCTAGTCCTGCTAGTGACCAGTTCCTGTTAAAGGAGTCCAGCTCATCCCGCCACCTCCGTCTGGGCCTACCGCGACGTCGCTTGCCATTACGAGGGACCCATTGGGTCGTAAGTTTGGCCCATTGGTCGTCTGACATGCGGCAGATGTGTCCAGCCCAATTCCATTTTAGTGTGGCAGCTTTCCAAGTGACATCAGTTATCTTTGTGATTGAACGGATGGTCGTATTCCATATTCCGTATTCCATGAGAAAAAAAACCCGAAACAAACTCAGAGGTCACAGTCTCTTTTAAAGTCCAGACATAATCTTAGTCAGATCATGTGAAGACCATGTGGATTGGTGTCTGAAATGGTCTTGATGAATCATAACTGTCGACTGTGGGTATGCGGGTGTGTATACTTCTTTGGGAAACACCGTTGTTAAGCTAGTCTTTCTAAAAACCAGTTTCGTGCTTCCCAAGGAGTGCCTTACGTTTCAGAAATTACTGTTTTCCTTCGTGTATGGTTATTAGTTGAGGAAAACAGACGTTTCCTCCGCTTAAAGCTAGAGGCGTGGCTGGGCGCGGCTGATTTAATAAGCGGATGCTGACTTCATCCTTAGAAGATTCACACATTTGAATAAAATAGTAGCAAACTTAAGTGGCAGTAAAGCCACGGTTGCACGAACGTTTAATATTGCGTCGGGATTTTTTCGCGCTCTGCCTCTTCAACGCACTTCTTAGCGCTGAGAGTTGAAAAATCCGTGTATTCCTGTTGTCCCCGTAATCTGTGTCCCCGTCACCTGGTGAGATGATTACAGAATAGCATAACAGATTGTTGTGGCGTGGCAGGGCGCGGCTCATTTTATAAGCGGATGTTGGCGCCATCTTTAAGTGATCTGCACACGATGCGATGGAAATTAACATCATACAATATGCACGCATCTATTACACAAAGGGTTGGTCACAGATTTATAGTTCACCCACAGTTCGCGACTATCTTTAAGTTCCCATAGGGGGCGAGTCTGTTGCTATCAACTGGGCACAAACCTGGATTCCGAGCATCTGGGCCTCAAGTCTGCTATTACAATAGTGTCGGAATGGTCTATCATTGATTTCATAATTGTTGATTTTGACAAGTTTGGTAATCTACTAATAAAATGGCGTCATTATGACTTTCCAATGGTCAGCCACTGACACTCTATCGAAAGAAATGGCATTTATTGGTAATCTCGTACATCATGACAAATTAATGACTGACTTAATTTACGAACTTCCTACTTTAGATTGCTTATAACACTAAATAAATAATATGTAAAAACATATATAAATGAAGTCTGGCATGAATAAATGTTCAAATTTAGTAGTAGTTTTTCGAAAATCATTTCTACTAACGAGTTTAATAATAATGGCAATACGAAAATGCCATTATGACACAATTCTATTACGAGACCATTGACCGACCAATGATCGACCATTATGAATTTAGCAGATTACGAACTTTTAGCAAAATGACAAATGAATGACAATGGGATCGTGTTGGAATGACGAATTTATAAAAATAGCAGACTAGGGCCTCTGGATTCGACTTGGAGATCGAACCCAACCCAGGACATTAAATTTTAATGTTCATTTCAGATATGGCCCTGCACTGTTATACTCACACAAAATTCTAATAATCAAATGTTTGGACTTTAAAAGAGACCCTGACGGATGACCTCTGAGTTTGTTTCAGCATTTCTTCTCGGGGATCATTCAGCTAGGTAATGCCGGCGCCGTCTCGTTTTAACATATTGACCAACAAAATATAGACGTATAAAGGTGTTTATATGATCTACTTAGGACATAATTTTTTAGAGAACTAACACTTCGCCCGCGACTACGTCTGCGCGGATTTCGTACTTTCCCTCACGAACTTCAACACCCCCTCCACCCACTATAAAAATAGGCAGTTTAAGAAAATGTATCCTTACGATCTTTATTTCTTATTTACCTACCTACATAAGTATTCGCGCCGAGTTTCTACATCGGAGGGATGAGATTTGTATGACTGATTTTTTTTTTAACTGAAAAAACGTTTATTATGTGCCAGCATTACTTGACGTAATGATTATCAACATTAGTTCTACGCAAATTTCTCATTTTTCTAAAAAGGATGTTTAGTTTTTGCTGAATTTGTAATTTTCCTGGAAACATTTCCCCCATTTATCTTTCCGTAGGGACCTAATTCCCCCCTATTAATTTATTTTCTTCTCACAGACAGAGCGGAGGCCTATCTCCAGCAGTGGGAACATTATAGGCTGATTATGCTTATGCTAAGGACACTTCGGAGTATTATGAACATATTAAAACAAAGAATAGCCTAATCGGTTCAGCTGTTCTCAAGTGACGCGCATGCCAACGAACAGTATTTCTGATAGTTGCCGTGTATTCGTCCTGTCTTCTTCAAGGACCTCACGACAGTGTAATCAACACATAATTAGGGATGTCTGCACTCAGTGATTAATAAAAATCGTGACGTTACACAACACAAGTGTGAAGGGGCGTGTCGATGCGGTGCGTCTGCGCAACTTGTGGTCTAGCGCGGTCACAGTTATAGCGGACGTTTTTTTACACGCTTTATATTAGCTTCACTTGTATGTTTGTAACCGACTCCTTAGAGCACGATTTTGACCCACTTTTAACGGTCAGATTTTATTTAAACTTTGTAAACTTATCGAGGACCGATGACAATTGAATAATTGAAAAAAATAATAAAGAAAAATAGAAAAAAATAAAGGAAAAAAAATCACGCTTTTGTAGTTAGCACTACTAAAAAATATAAAATAAAAAATAGTTAAAAAAAACCAAAAAATCGCTTTAAAAACTAAACTAAAAAAGTAGAAAATAATTTAATTCAATTAAAAAGCGTGGGGTGCTTGACATTAATTGATTATAAAAATACCTCAAAAAGCACCCCACGCTTTTTAATTGAATTAAATTATTTTCTCCACTTTTAGTTTCCATCCGCATCCAGCGGATTCCTGCGGCCTTCACCAGGTCATCGGTCCATCTTGTGGGAGGCCTTCCAACGCTCTGTCTTTCTGTAGGCGGTTGCCACTCCAGAACCTTTCGGCCCCATCGGCCATCTGTTCTACGTTGTATGGTGACTCAGTAAATTCTAATCTACACTCAATTAGCTTCCGAAATGTTTCTCTTAAGCAACAACATTTCCAGGTATGCTAATAAAATTCAAATTAAATACAACCGAACGCAGTTGGTACAACAAAAACAGGTATTTCCGAATCTAATAAAAAACTCAAACGTTTAAACACCAGTTATTAAACTTCTTACTCCGTTTTCCGTAGGGTTGCCATTAAAGTATTTATACATACATACTTAATTGTACACCAGACAAACACGCACATCTACACACACACTCTACAGTGAAATTTTATAAACATTCTAAGAATAGAATGTTATTAGAATCATGTTATCTAGAACTTTCCCGTGACAGAAGTCACGGGAAAGTTCTAGATAACATGATTCTAATATCTCCAAAGGGGTAAGCAGGGGTCTATGTATAGTACCTACACATATTTTGCCTGTTAAGTCCCGTGTAACTACAGCCGGGTCTTTTGCCATCAACAAGCCCGAAAACGAGACTGAGGGCTGCTGGACTGCCTCGTCGAATCCCTTGTGGATTCCTTCTTTAAGTCAAATCTCCAAAATCGACCTAAAGGGGCGTGAAGATTTAGTTAGTATGAAAAATCATATTCTTGAGTTAGCAAACTTGAAATTTGGCACGGATACTTATCGTAGTAAATCATAAAGTTAGTTTTTTTTTTATACCCCGTAAAGGGGTGTGTTAAAGTTTTGTTGGCGAAAATACAAAATCTACGCGGGCGAAGTCGCAGGCGAGGTCATCATCATCATCATTTCAGCCGAAAGACGTCCACTGCTAGACATAGGCCTCCCCTAAGCTCCTCCACTTCGACCGGTCTTGTGCTTCCCACAACTAGCGGATTCCCGCGGCCTTCACAAGGTCAGCGGTCGACCTTGTGGGAGGCCTTCCCACTCTACGTCTTCCGGTACGCGGTCGCCACTCCAGAACCTTTCGGCCCCATCGGCCATCTGTTCTGCGAGCAAAGTGCCCTGCCCACTGCTACTTAAGTTTGGAAATTCTTTGGGCTATGGCGGTTGCCTTTGTTCTCCTACGGATCTCTTCATTCCTGATTCGATCACGTAGGGAAACACTGGCGAAGTGCTAGTTGCTAAAGAAAGTTCTCGGTAGCAGCTCGGACTGCGACCAATTCCTAATTAGAAGCCAAACCAAATTTTATTGTGACTGCAGTTATGCCATTTTGCATTACACGTGAACGTGGGTATCAGTTTTGTTAAACGTAACACAATGACAATCGAGCTCGCTCAGCTGTTTTAAATAGCGCAGCTGTTTGGGAAAACAGCCAGCGGTTTTACAATATGTAACAATTGACGTAAGACTTCATACACCCTAATTAGAGTATTACCTTAACAGCATAATACAATGACCGGAACTATTTTTTTTTTTAAATAGCATAAATTTATGTATTTAAAATTGAGCTTATTGCCTAAATATAAGATTTAATTTTCTTTGTCAATCAGTGGTCAGTATAACAAACTGCGTAATTTTACCTAGGTATATTAAAAGTCACTGAAATCGATACAGTAGTCAATTATGAACGAACTAGTTTCAGGACTTGCGCTTATTCTGTTACAACTTCAAATCAAATCAAATTATAAATTTGCATAATAAAGGTAGGTATAAAGACATGTTAAAAATAGATATAAAGTACACTGTATCATTACCTAATAAAATAAGATCAAATACAAATAAAATAAAAACATTAAATAAATTCAGAATAACTACTACAAGCGTCAAAGTATAAAAAATACAAACACCGTGTGTGCGAGCACACTCGACAGTTTATGCTGACGCCCGCGATCACATGTACTAACGTTATACAATATTACATGCGCACTACTGTTTACTTGAGTTCCATAAAGCTGCTTGATGAATAGGGGAGACCGGGGTTGGTTGACTATAGGGGTAGGTTGACTAACTATCAAAAACTCGTCCGAGGCAATAGCCTTGAGCTAACCAGTGAGACACGAGAGTCCGTCACCTCCCCCCGCTCAGTCACCGGGAACGCGGCGTCGCGCACGCACGTCATATGAGAGAAGGAACGTAATATTGAAAAACAACACACGTAAGTAATTATTTTTGTCGCAATATTATTTGTAATAATGCCTATTTATTCATGGTTATTGATTGTCAAAGCATTTATAACGAATGTTTGAGTCATGTTCTTTCTTTTATGTATTATTCCATTTGATTTCGTCGCAATTTTGAGGCTATGGCATGTGGTTAAAAGTTAAAAGGTGGTTCGGGGCTAGTAGACTAATGTATAATGGGGTTGGTTGACCACCTGGTCAACCAGCCCCAAAATATTAGGGATATTCCATACATAAAATGAAGTCGGAATTTTTGAAATTTTATCCAAAAATTATTGTTTCAGGACCATGCGAACATATAAAAGAAATACCAATAGAGGGAGTACATCCAAAGATGTAATAGATAGAGCATGTCAACAAGTTATCTTTGACAAAAAAGTATTAATTCTACGGCGAAACAGTTCGCTATACCGTATAAAACATCCTATAGCTCTAGTATTTCAGGAGAAGAATGGGTTCAATGCACCGCGTGCAATTTGTGGGCACACACAAAATGTGTAAACGGGAACATATTGTTCTATGAATGCAAAAATTGCACCTCCGATTTAGAAGACTGATTGGATAGTATGATCTCAAAATAATTTATTTTATTACTAAATAATTATTATATATACGAATATATATAATAATTTATATTAATAATACTACTACTACCAAATAATAAATATAATTACATTAGTTAGTTATGATTATTTGTTACCAAATGGTTAAAGCTTGTAAGAAATTATTTCGTTTTGTTTTAAATACTTCATAAGAAAGTACCTACTTTGTTTATTTTTAGGTACTCAAACTGCCTAATGTTTAAATGTTTGATTGTTTATTCTTATAATTTGAGTTTTATTGTGTTTAACTGACGTGGCGGAAGATCGCCTTGGTTGCAATAAAAAAAATGAGTAATACATTTATGTGTCTTTTATCCTATTTCCTCGTAGATTTTACCCTTACAACTTTATAGGTCAACTTACCCCAGGTGAATAGTCAACCTACCCCAAGCATGGGGTAGGTTGACCAGTTTTTCCTATTTTACAAAAACTGGCCTATACTCTATATCATAATGAATATCATGCTTTTTGCCACTTTTTTGCAAAGCTTAATAGTAAATCTATTAACTGAACCCATTTTTAAATTAATATACTCTAAAGAAATAGAAATAGAAACCTTTAAGCTGAAACTTGGTCAACTAACCCCGGTCTCCCCTAACACGTCGCGTCGGTGTTTTCTTTCACATTGTACATAAGAATTCCAGGCACACATCACACCTCAGCGGTAGAACTCACCTTTATGCATGTACGAGCACACTCGACAATTTATGCTGATGCCCGCGATCACATGTACTAACGTTATACAATATTACATGTGATCGCGGCCGTCAGCATAAATTGTCGAGTGTGCTCGTACACCTTATTTTTTCTTCTCAGAGTAGTCAGATAGGAAACGCCGGCCTCATCTAGTTTAAAAAAATTAGTTTGACGTGTAAAAGTGTTTGTACATACCTACTTACAGAAATAAAATCATTTATCATTTACCTTGTATAAAACAGCTGCGACATACTTACTAACTATTTAAACCCCTGCTTACCTCTTTGGGGATAAATTAAAATGAATATAAATCATAAAACTGCAACTAGTGATGTGCCGAGTCGCTGTTTTGGTCGGTCGAGTCGACTCGAGTCGGTTTAAACGGTATTCGAATCATGACTCGATTCGGCGATTCGAGGCCAGTACTCGAGTTCTATGTTTAGTATTCGAATGTTGACTCGAGTCCAAGACTCGAGCCCAGGACTCGAGTCTAGAAGTTCGAGTCCAGAACTCGAGTCCTTAACCGATTTTAGAACAAAGCGGAAAATTCATACAGCGAAGGTTTAGAATCATGAGTTCATGACAATCATGACACAACAATAATAAATGAAACATTTTTAATGAAAATATTTTTAAAAATTACAAAAAAAACATGAATATGCTAAGGAGGTATCTAGGAACCAGAAATTAGATCTTTATCCACATTTTAGAGTTCATCTTCAGAGTTTGCTTAGAGGGAAAGGCCATCTGAAGTAGCCGTTTTCATGGTGGTGGTGTTTCTCCGTCTGCGATTGACTGGGATACATTGGAGTTATTGTCTTCGTTGAGTGGCGTTCCACCTCTAGAACCAGCAGCTTCTCTTAATAAATCGGAATCACTCTGAGCTGAGCTGAGCTGAGTTGAAGAATTGTCAATATGAGTCGAGTTAGTGATAGGATGTGCTCTTTTTAGGTGCTTTGACTAATTAGTTGTATTTTTAAAGCCTTTAAATACGGACGCACAGTTTTTGCACTTTATTTTATCGCCGTCCACTTGCTCAAAACATTTTCATACATACACCTGATGCTTATTTTAGAGCCATGTTATAATTAATTTATTTAAATAACATGGGAGACTTACAGCTAAAGCAAATTGATCAAGGACAGTATATTAGTCAGAAAGCCAATTACAGGTCTCCACTTATAAGATACAGATTAAGAAAAACCCCTTCCCCCCGGAACTCGAACACGAGCAGACGTGCAATAGACGCCACACAGTTTTATTTTACTTTTAATTAACAATAAAAAACTAAGTTTATTCCGCTCAAAAAAATAGGAGTGCATAACTCAAAGGAGTATTAGTCGAGTCTTTATTGACCTGGCCAAGGCTTTTGACACTGTCTCGATCCCTGCTCTTGTTGACAAGCTGGAAAACTGTGGAATTAGGGGATTGGCACTTAAAATCTATAAAGACTTTCTTACTTGCCGTTTGCAGAGGGTTAAAGTGGGTAGTGCTATTAGTTCGGATGTCGGAGTCACATATGGAGTCCCACAGGGTAGCATTCTCGGTCCCAGTCTCTTCCTGATTTATATAAACGACTTATGTGAAATGACACTAAACAAAGGCAAAATATTTACATATGCCGATGACACAGCCTTGGTGTTTCAGGGAGAGACTTGGGATGTAGTCCAACAAAATGCGGAGGTGGGGCTCCATAAAGTCTGCTTGTGGCTAAGGCATAACCTATTAACACTTAATATATCCAAAACCTCATTTGTACAGTTCACTAACGCTCGCATAAAACAGCCCAATGTGGAGGTCCGGATTCACACATGCAAATTACCTTTCACACAACAGTGCTCGTGTACAACTCTGAGCAAATCTAATACAGTCAAATACCTTGGGGTTCTCTTAGACGGGAAAATATCATGGCAACCGCATATCGACATGGTTTCGTCACGAGTCAGGAAACTTGTTTGGGTTTTTAAAAATCTGAGGCATGTGGCTGACAGTGATCTCCTCCGTTCAGTATATTTTGCATTGGCACAATCAGTTATTGGTTACTGTATTGGGGTCTGGGGAGGTGCATGTAAAACGCATCTCTTACGCCTGGAAAGAGCACAACGGTCCTTGCTTAAAACAATGTTGTTCAAACCATACAGATTTCCCACAAAGACATTATACGAGTTGTGCCGGGTATTTACAGTAAGACAACTTTTTATTTTCCAGATAATTGCTAAAAAACACGTATCTACCCCATATGATCCAGATAAACTTCGAAATAAGCGAACAACTCCAAACGTAGTTGAATCTGTTAAATGTCGCACGGCTTTTGCAAGACGACAAAACGCTTTTCTGTCTGTATATTTATACAACAAAATTAATAGAACCTTACATTTTTATCCGTTAACACTACATGAATGTAAACTTAAAGTAAAGAACTGGCTATTTACTCTTGATTATGAGGATGTAGAGAAAATAATGAATAATTAATCTCTATCTACTAAGGAACACATACATAGAACACACCTTTCTTTCATACACCTACTCGTACACAAACACGAATTGGCACCCACCAACACGCACACGTACACCTTCCACACACACACACACACAGCACGATATAATAATAATTTTAGAATAAGTTACACACGTTATTGATGTTTATTTTTTTGTTTTTTAATATTTTTATTTTGTTTTCACTTCCTTTAAAACTGTATGTTGTAGCACATTTGTTTGCCTATTCCTATGTTGACATTAGTTTCTAAGCCAAATAAAATGGGAGAGGGCGCTGACTCCTGACATACAGGTACACCTAGTTCGGGAGTCAGAGGCTTCAAAGAAGATTTATAACCTATTATGTCAATAAATGAATTTGAATTTGAATTTGATTTGAATTTGAAAAAGTTAATTCTAAGGACATTCACACTAGTTTACTATATACTACAGGATAATGACTATGTTGCTCGCTCTGCATAACAACTATCATAATATAAAGTCATACAATAAAATCACTTCAATACTAGTACAGTGAGAAGCAGAGAAAACTCATACCTTCTCCAACCTTTGATTCATTTCTAGGGGATGAGTTTTCTCTGCCTCTCACTGTACTAATAAACAATTAAGTACATTCTGTTACAGTATCAGCTTACTGACACAAAACAAAGAAATTAAAACAAAATGTTGCAGGTTACAATTTTTATTAATAGGCGTCACTTAATTGCTTAAGTAAATATAGATCGAGTGCGAGTGAGTCGACCAGACACAAATACTAGAGTCGAGTCAGTTGGAGTCACATAATAAAATCGTGTCAGATAGTACAAGATCGATTCTTCTTGACTCGAGTACCGGAATCGAGTCCGGCGTACTCAAATCAAAATAGATTGGTATTCGAGTAGGCGAGTCCAAAGCAGGAATCGAGTCTAGGGGCCTACTCCCTAAGCATCGTTTCGGTCGAAGTAACGGGCGTTTCTAACTCCGTATCACTTACGGACAGAAGATTAGTTTGGAGCCCGAACTAAGAATGAATGACAACACGATTTGACAGCTGCCCCTACTCCCGATATGTTTTTGCCAGTCCAAAAAAGTTAGTTAATTGGCTGTTGGATTCACTAAGAAGTTTCGAACTACTTACGGACGGGCCCGTATCGTCGTTGGCGGAGTTAGAGAGTAGGCCCCCTGATTCGAGTCAAGCCGTACTCGGCACTTTGCTAACTGCAACAACCCTAATTATGATGTTGCAGTTTTATAGTAGGTAATTGATCGAATTTTCACATTTGGCAACAGTGTGCAACACAATGGATTTCGTTTCCATCATATATCCTTAGGCTTGCTTCAAGGGCAACAATAGAGGAAGGTGTCAAGTCATGCATAAAGTAGGGTTCCTTATCTTTATAATTTGAATTAGCTTTTGACGCGGCTCCGTCCGCGTGTATGTTCGTTACCGCGTAAAAAAGTAGTACTATGTCCTTCTCCATATCCCAGGCTATAATCTCTGCCAAATTTCATGACGATCGGTTCAGCGGCTTAGACGTAATAGGGTAACAAACAGACATAGTTACTTTCGCATTTATAATATTGGTATAGATTGGTTTTAGTGTTCGGTACCCAAAAAGGTAAAAAACGGAACCATTATTATACTTCGTTGTACGTCTGTCTGCCTGTCAAGACCCATTTTCTCAGGAATCAAATGCGTAGGTCTACGGTCCCTTTGAAGTGTCGTGGTAAATGAAAGACATGTGCACTGGATAATGTCTCGATTTATTGTGAGTTTACATCGATTGAGCGTACACCATCTTAATATATTGCTTACTTGGCTAATCCTAAATAAGGCGTGGTTACACACACATACATAATAATACTAATGATACTTACTTACACTACACCTTAAAGCTCTAAAATAATCAAGCTTCTAAGTCAACGCAATAAAAAAATACGGCCATTATGCGACATATTTTGATACTCGCAAAAAAATCATAATCTTGATGACCTAGAATTATGAAATTTGGCGAGAAGCAAGGTATCACAGCACAAGTAAAGGAAAAAGACCGAAAATCGTTAATTTGTAGTATTGTCACATTTTTTTTTGCGATTACAAACTTACCTTTGCGGTTGGAGAGTTGACCGTGTGGCATATCGATGTATAGGAGAGCATTTTTCAGCTTAAAAAAAAAAAAACAAAGTTAAGTTTAGGCCTTGCAGCAGTAGATTTGTAGACGATTTTCTATAAGTACCTACCTGGTACTTATTGACAGGCCTGCACTGTCCTCCCATACCTGTTATCACTGTAATTTGAAAACGTTGTGAAAGCCAATTATTTTTAAACGATTAACCGTAGAGTTTTTGCCGGCTCTTCTCCATATGAAGCGACAAATTGGAACCGTGCAACTAGCTTCTGACGTTTCATGACTGCCAATGCATGTTTATGTGAAATAAAATATTTTGGTTTTGTTTCGTTCTTGAGATACTTATCTTATCTTTGATTGTGCGTGGTCCAACAATCAATTGCCCGATTTTTACATTGTTCTCACATAAAGAAGCAACTAGAATGATTTATCCAGGATTTTGTAGCTTCTGGATTTAAAAAAGCGTCCCTGGAGTTTCTTGTCCGTACTTCTCCATAGAGTTCTACGTCCCCCCCAAGACCCGGGGCTGTTTCTTGTTGTTGTCTGTCAGTGAATGAATGACTGGATTCAAGAATTTTATTAAGGTGGCCACTGTAACGGCCGCGATCGTGTGTTCGAACCCAGCCAGGGGCTATAACCAAAAACTCGAAGACATGTGACATCTACCATCCCGCACTGGGCCTGCGTGGTGGATTACGGCCCACTCCCTCTCACGCAGAGAAACCATCTGTCCCATCAGTGGGAACGTTAAAGGCTGAGTGTGTATTAAGTTGGCATTTTTGTTACAGGCTTGTGGGCCACCAATCCAACTGGAACCAGTAGACCTGAGCCTCAAACGACCACCGACACCACGAAGACGAGCTCGAGCAGTTGGTAAGTACTCTTTGTACAAGTTTAACTGTTTATGTCAGATGCACTAAGTTATATTTTTTTTTTTTCAAAATTTTAAAAGAAGTTTGTTTTGTTCGTTAAAGATAACTGAATACAATCTCAATAAAATTTGATTAAATAAATATTATATTCGTTAAAGTCCTCTATTCCAAGCCTATTCCTTATTTCTAGACTTATAACTGCTGCTCATGATCAATAAATAAACCAGAACACATTGAAAAATGCATTTACCAATGTTTACGGAAGCATGGGAGGGGGGGGGGGGTAAGACCTTTGCTTGAATTTGCTGAAGAGTGGGGAGGGGGTGTAACAAATTGCAAAAAATCTGCTTACGTAATACTTGAATGGCCTCCTGAATCAATTTCAGTAAATTTAATATGGATATTTTTTCTAAAATTAAGTATTTTACCATACCTACCGCCGATTGAGCCAAAGAAAGTTCAAGTCAATAAGACTCAATTTTAAATGCATACAGTAATGCTAGAGTCAACACGATTTTCTTCATAACAACAGTTAAGTTTTCATTTATTTAAGTTTTGGTAATTGTTTATTTATTTATTTAAACTTATCGCACACAAAAAGCTACAAAGGCGGACTTAATGCCTTAGGCATTCTCTACCAGTCAACCAAGGGTGGTGAATTGGGGTGTATGAGGTCTTGCGTTAATTATGTTGCATGTTGTATACGATGTCCCGACACCCTGTTTCTCTTACGTCGATCTAACAGTACTATTAAGTACGAGACAAAAATGATCTTCTATTTATTTATTGAAATTTACCCTCATCTTGCCGAGAAACTTGCGTCGTGTAACTGACCCATTAGTAGCTTATTCGGTGACGTCACAGCTACTTAGGTACTTGCGTGTGCAAGAGGTACTCACCCGGTTTCGGTCATTTGCTTGCACTTTCGACTGTTTGATGGCGATCGTTAGGTAAAGTACGAGTAGTAGGTAACTGTCTGTGGTTACACCATGGATTATGTCGTCACGATACGCGCGTTTTAAAAGTTCAGACAAATATTTGAAAATAGAATACTTAGGTAAGTAACGTTTTTTGTACCTTTTCAAACTACTTTTGTATTGTAAAGGTGGTCTGTACAAGTCGGACCTAAGTAGCAGGCTGGAAATAAAGATTGAATTCGAACAGTCAAGCAGCTTTAAGGCGGTGATTTCTTAACGCTCAAAACGGTGGTTTTTTAAACCAGTGTATCTCTTTAACCATAAATAATTTTGAAAGCAAAAAAATATATGATATATTCAAGTCTTTTTGTATACAGTGATTGAACTCAAAACATAATTAAACATACTTTAATGCATCAAAAAAATCATCAAAGCGCTACCTCTTAATTTTCTTTAAAACCAGTTTATCCCTTCAATAACAATTATAATTATAATTAAAAATATACCATAAAATTCCAAATGCCAAACTGCATCCAGTGATGGATTATTTATTATTAAATAGTTATTTGCATTTTTAAGACAATGTTTGCTCATTTATTATTCAAATTTATTACAACAGATTTTAATCCGCATCGGATTGCAATAAGAACTATTATCGCTCATAACGACAATATTTAAAGTTACCTGGGCCTTATAAGGAACTTTCAAAAGAGATCAGCCATATTTGGCCCAAAATACAAAGAGCGAAAAACAATGTGTTACCCTCGAAGGGAAGTCCTCGGGGAAGTAGTCCCACTTATAATTTTTTACTACTGCGCTGAATCACCACGGATCACCTAACTACCCACCCATCCACGGACTAACCTTTGTAATTGAATAAAATCTTTAGTTTTTATCACCATCCTCCTGTCTTTTGCCCAACTTATACGGTGTTGCCATTGCATGTCTTCTTCCATACCTAATTAACCGTAATTTCAGTATTTATGAGTCCACTTTCTAGTCATAACATTCATCGTTCCTTTTTATCTCCCTTACCGTATTTGCCGTCCACATTTTTTTTTTCTTTCAAACTCAAGGCATTTATTTCAAATAAACCATTTACAGGCACTTTTGAATTGTCAAAAAGTCGACCTTTTATTAAACCTAAATCTTTCTTTGCGTAGAAACGGAAGAAAACGAAACACAATGTCAAAAATTAAGAATAGAAATGTCACTCTGCATAGAAAGACAGGTCTATTCTTTGTAGAGTCGGGATTAATATTTTTTCTCAAAAGACTATTTCAGACACCAATCTTTGTAGATTGGTCTCTCAATCTTGGTCCGACCATGATTATGTCTGGACTTTAAAAGAGACTGTGACCTCTGATTTTGTTTTGTTTCGGCCTTTCTTTTCAGAGTCGCCAGATAGGAAACGCTGGCATCAAAACTAGTTGTTTTAAAAATATGGTTGACATCTAAGTGTGAGTACAAACCTACTTACAGAAATAAACTCATTTATCATTAAAGCGGTAAATGCTACACATTGGGATTTGATTTGATTGGAAAATCCGTCAAATAGAAATACAGATGGAACCTAAATTTTGAGAATATTCTATGTAGAATTATTGCTCCAACAGTTTACTGTACGGAACCTTCCCTTTTAAGATCGTGAATGAATTGCGCGAGGCCGACAAGACGACACGGATGTGCGATGCCGGATCTCAATCGTAATAACTGCAGATACCAGTAGCTATTAATGAATAACATTATTATTGTGAAGAGAACCGTCTTGAGGATCCGGCATGTCCTAGAACCAAAAAAATCAAAGACTGTGATATTCTGCCGGCTCCCTGTCATAGAGAGGAGCACCGTGCTCCAGCTGTGGGAATATTACAGGCTTATTTTGCTCCTTACGCTAACTACTACCTTGATGGGGCCTTAGTCTGCTATTTTTATAAATTCGTCATTCCAACACGATCCCATTGTCATTCATTTGTCATTTTGCTAAAAGTTCGTAATCTGCTAAATTCATAATGGATCGACCATTATGAATTTAGCAGATTACGAACTTTGGTCAGTCAATGGTCTCGTAATAGAATTGTGTCATAATGACATTTTAGTATTGCCATTATGATAAAACTCGTTAGTAGAAATGTTTTTCGAAAAACTACTACTAAATTTGAACATTTTTATTCATGCCAGATTTCATTACACGCTTTATATTAGCTTCACTTGTATGTCAGTATGTAACCGACTCCTTTGAGCGCGATTTTGACCCACTTTTAACGGTCAGATTTCATTGAAACTTTGTAAACTTGTCGAGGACCGATGACAATTTAATAATTAAAAAAAAAATTAGAAAAAAAAACACGTTTTGTAGTTAGCAGAACTAAAAATTAGAAAATAAATAATAGTTTAAAAAACTAAAAAACACGCTTTAAAAACTAAACTAAAAAAGGAGAAAATAATTTAATTCAATTAAAAAGCGTGGGGTGCTTGACATTAATTAATTATAAAAATACCTCAAAAAGCACCCCACGCTTTTTAATTGAATTAAACTATTTTCTCCTTTTTTAGTTTAGTTTTTAAAGCGTGTTTTTTAGTTTTTTAAACTATTATTTTTTAGTTTGGTTTTTAAAGCGTGTTTTTTAGTTTTTTAAACTATTTTTTTTAAATGTATTTTTACATATTATTTATTAGTGTTTTATGCAATCTAAAGTAGTAGGAAGTTCGTAAATTAAGTCAGTCATTCATTTGTCATGATGTACGAGATTACCAATAAATGCCATTTCTTTCAATGGAGTGTCAGTGGCTGACTATTGGAAAGTCATAATGACGCCATTATATTAGTAGATTACCAAACTTGTCAAAATCAACAATTATGAAATCAATGATAGACCATTCTGACACTATTGTAATAGCAGACTTGAGGCCCTGGTCTGGTGGTCGTAAGTGCGACGGCTGGGCATAGGGGCCCTAGGTTTGTTCTAAAGGACTATTGGCGTTTCGCTATTCGCGTTGTCCCGTCTCAAACAATCTGCCTAGCATTTTCGCAACTAAGTTGGATTTGGCTCCCAGTATAACTGTTTGCAGCTGTATACCAGTATTTTGCATGAAGTGACTGCCTATCTGACCTCCACAAACCAGGTACACGCTACTCCTTAGTAAGACTGGTTGTCAGACTTTCGGAGTTTTGACTACCCGGAACGACTGTCAAAGATCTACGAATAACGTGCTTTCCGATGCACGGAGGGATCTCGGTATGATATGGGTATTCACCCATTCACTGACCCAGCTCGGCAAGCATTGCGTGCGTGCCTCTTTGCTTCTTTTTTAAACGGTTTTATTTAGCTTGTCGTGTTTGTTGTTGTTTTTTTTTTGGGTCCAATTTAGTACTTGAAATATTACTCCCTTCCTGTTGGCAGATTGATCTGATATTTGGTACACACCTTTAGTTTTGATAATAAAAAAAAAACTAAATGGAATAAGAAATATTAAGTAACAAAATAAAAACTAAAAACTTGAAAATAAAATAAGTCAAATGTTTTTTTTTTAAGTTAAACGGTTTTAACTAAAAGCAAAAAAATATTCGGTTTAATAAAATCGTGGGGCGCGTGGAACATATTTACTCAGGGAACGCTACGCCCCACGATTTTTATATATTTAGCTTTGTCCTCTCTATAATTGAATGTCTTTTTTTTATTAGGTACTAAATGGGCACGCTTTTGACCTCGATCACGCCTGATGGGGAGCGATTGATAAGGTCTATGATGGATGGAGCGTGCCCAGAAGATGCCTGTACACTGTAAAATACAGACGCAGGCAGAGAGTTCCACACTTTGGCTGTGCGTATAATAACTGTGGAGGAGAAGCGCTGAGTACGACTGTTCGGGATATCAACCAAGTGCGGATGGTACTCTGCAGTGCGTCTGGTAGTTCGGTAGTAAAAGGGCGATGGTGGGATCAAGTTGTGGAGCTCCTCCGCACACTCTCTGAAGTACATTCTGTAGAAGACCGACATCATCATCATTTCAGCCGAAAGACGTCCACTGCTGGACATAGGCAGAGGCCTAAAATCCCCCTTTTAGGAGAGCCTAAAAGGGGGATTTTGCCATAATCGCCACGCTTGGCAGGCGGGTTGTCGATCCCAGTATGGTGGGTAAAATGCATAGACAACGCTGCTGCCCATTCACTTAAGGCCAGCGCCCACTAACGGCACGGAACGGCAAGGCATTTTTATGCAACGAATAGAAATATTACTTAATAGTATGACAGTAAAATTGAAATTTCAACGACAATGATGCCGCGGTACCCTTAGGCATGCCGCGACGTCCTTAGGCATCATCATTGAAATTTGAATTTTATTGTCTTACATATAAGTTATATTCCTATTCGTCGCATAAAAACGCCTTGTCGTGCCGTGCCGTAAGTGGGCGCAGGCCCATAGTTGCCTTCTACGACACCCACGGGAAGAAATGGGATGGTGCTATTCTTTTACGTCGGCACCACACGGAACCAAGAAGACCGACAGGCAGGCAACATTAAGCTGATGAGCTAGGCTGTGAAGCTTAGCCACCAACGTTTCGTCGCCGATGAGCCTTTTTACTCTGCGTTCCACCGAGTCAAAGGCAGCGAGCTGGTAATTTGCTAATTGGTCACTTGTTGAAACTGCCACTCATGATACGTCTCCCGAAAAGAAACTCCTAGCCATGGGCCGTCAGGCTTACATAATGGGCCACTAGCAGTCACTTTCAAACCGTTCTTGAACCCAACACTCACAGTCGTGCTTTGAATAATTCATTGCGGAAATGTCACCTTCAGTTAGATATTGAAGTTCAAATTGATACGTTCGTGTATATTACGGTTACGAGGTCGACGGGACCAAACGGATGTATTCCCGGATCTTGTTGTTCTTATAGTAATACTAGGTTTTGCCCGCGGCAACGCCCGCGTGGATGTCGGTTACCTATCGTGTTAAAAAGTAGCCCCTGTCCTTCTTCATATCCTAGGGTATATCTCTGCCAAATTTAATGACGATCGGTTCAGCGGTTTAGGCGTGAAAGCGTAATAAATAGACAGAGTTAATTTCGCATTTATAATATACACATCATCATCATCATTTCAGCCGGAAGACGTCCACTGCTGGACATAGGCCTCCCCCAATTTGGGGGGGGGGGGGGTTGCCATGAAATGGAATTGGTGTTATGACGCGCCACCAACTTCTCCACCCTCAAGGTCCAGTTGGTCTTCACTCGTATGTACTCTACGATGTCCTCAGTCTTCGTAGACTGGTGCAAACAGGACACGTATAGCTGCGTCGTCGGTATTGCAGGACCTAGTAGCATGTTAGAACCTGCCAGCGCCGTCCTACACTGGTTGTGATAACTAGGCTTCCTCTTCTTTCTCTCCATCTTGATGAAGCCATCTTCATCGCATGTCTTCTTCGGTGGAACCTGCTGTTCGTGGTCCATCTCAACAGTTTTCGTAATAATGTTCCCACTGCTGAGACACACGCGGACACTCCTCTCGGTGAGATCAAGGCCGTAATCCACCACGCGGGCCTAGTGCAGGTACAAATCCAGAGTACGGGCTTGCTACTGAGAAATCTCAGATCTCATCATCATCTGCCTAGCCTTTTCCCAACTATGTTGGGGTCGGCTTCCAGTCTAACCAGATGCAGCTGGATACCAGTATTTTACATGGAGCGACTGCCTATCTGACCTCCACAACCAAGTTACTGGTTAATACGATACCCCTTGGTAAGTCTGGTTGTCAGACTTTCGGGCTTCTGACGACCCGTAACGACTGTCAAAGATCCACAAATGACAGCCGGGAGGAGGGGTCTTGCTCTTGAAAAACCCAATAACATTTTAGCCTAACCTGGGAATCATATAGGACCTCATGCTTAAGAGTAGCGCTGGCGACCACTAGACCTACAGCAGTCACGTAATATGTCCCACCTTTTTCTAAAGGTGCTACATATTACGTGACTTTTGCTTGCGGCTCGAACTCACTGGTGGGCTTGGCTAAAAATCACGCTGTCTCACCAGGCTTCGTGTCCGACAGAGATAGTATTAGTGATGAGCAGTTAGACGCTAGTCTACACGCACAACGTTATTGAGTGAGATGCAGGATCATTTATAGCAAAAAAATCGCGAAAAAATTAAGAAAAGTCCTCTGGAAGATCGGCTTTTATAAAAAGTCAATGCATAAATCAATGACCAATAAAGTTTATTGAACTTTGTCGGTACCGACTTGGTTTTGGAGATTTTACACTTCTTTTATTACTCAAACACGCCCAAAGTTAAGTAAAATTAGCAAGTAAAACAAACTAATCTTTGTAGGGTCCTAACTTTTTAATGAGTTTTTATTTTAGTATTCTGTTTCCGTACAGATAATATTAATAATGAGATAAAACGATATTATATTTTACTTTGGATGTGCCATGTCAGACAGTGGAGTAAAACACTCCCGAAGTTTGTATGCAAAAAATATGGACTAGGTACACCTTAATAGACGCGGAGGGAGGGGAGCGAAAGAGACCGAAGTATACGTTTGTCCCTTTCTTCGCCAAAAAAGGGCCCTCTGTTTTAATAAGAGTAGACGAAGATGGTCATTCAAGGAGATTTTATGAGTCAAAGTTAAAATCTTAAAATTTCGTATTAGGTCTCTATAATTCTAAAGGTGCGATGTAATGTCTATAATATCAACAGACTACACCCGATCGTTCTTAACAGGTTCTAAGACAGCCCTATTTCCTTTCACTATCACTTGTTAATTACCTCGGTATACCATGTTAAGTCAGGCAAAGGATTATACAACCAGATAACAGAACAGTTTATGTAAATACGAACGTTTACTTTCAAAACGTTGGCCGGTCTATATTTTGTAAGAAAGGGTTTTGACGATGCAATTTTAACAGTTGCTATATAACTAACGCATGGCTTGAGTTACCCATAGTTTTTTAGGGTTCCGTAACCAAAGGGTAAAACGGGACCCTATTACAAAGACTCCGCTGTCCGTGCGTCTGTCTGTCACCAGGCTGTATCTCATGAACCGTGATAGTTAAACAGTTGAAATTTTCAAAGTTTATGTATTTCTGTTGCCGGTATAATAGTTTACCGACAAATACTAAAAAACAGAATAAAATTAATATTTTAGTGGCCGGGGCTCCCATACAACAGACATGATATTTTTGTAAAAAATAAACAAATTACTTACCTAAATTAAGACTTTTTCGATACAAAAGCGCATTCCATGTTAGCCAACATCTCAACTTTAGGTGAATATGCATCCGAATATCCGATCTCTGATTATAATCCTGTCACTGTTATTTACATGTGAAGGTAAACGAATTTGTGTGGGATAGGTTAGGTAAGTACTTTTTTTTTCTGGTTTTGGCTTCGCACGGTTTGTGCATTTAGCCAGTGTCAAGTAATTTTTCTTGTCGATCAAGTAAATGCGTCGGGGCATTTCGGGCACGAAATTACGAAACAGTCGACTTTAGTTAGTCAAATCAAAGTTATTATAAAGCGGTAGTAACTTTACAACAACCTAGTAGGAGTTTTTGGGGGGAACACGAAAAGTCCACGTTAGTCACTTATTTTCACCTTCACTACACTTGTGAACTCACACGTAACTAAATTGAATAATTCACTACCAAAATTATACAATTTAATTTGCTATTTCACTAAATTTAATGAAAATGAATATTCGTGCGACATGTTCCAACGCGATCCCGCCAAAAACTCCCTAGGTAAGTACTTACTGCAATTTAAAAGTGATTTTTTTTTTCGGAAATCGGTGGCAAAAACCGAGAATACAAAACCGAAAACTACGACCAAAAAAAAATATAATAGTGCCGATTGCCCGATTCGGGCAAGTAAAATCGACCAATAAGTCTTCAGTGCGAAGGTTATATTAAAAGCTCGCACCATCACCACGTCAATTCGCACGACTTCTAAAAAAACCGCGACCTCTCCAAGTCATCTCTAAATATTTGTTTCATATTTGTGGGGATATCCGTGTTTTTTGCTCATCTACGAAGCTTTTATATATAGTTTCACTAGCTCTTGCCCGCAGCTTCCCTCGCGTTAATTTAGAATATGACAATAAATTCGGGTTGTACTCTGCTTGTAATAGTATATTTTATAACGAGGGACTAAACGAAGCCATAATATACCAGAGGTGGTTTGACTCCCGAGCGTGCGAGGGAGTCAATGAAACCGAGGGTATATTAAGTTGGCGTTTAGTCTCGAGGTGCAAACTGTACTTTTCACTTTGATTGCGAGAAAAATAGTCAATTTAGTACAAAAACATGTACTTACCTAATAATTATTACAAGAATAAAATAAAAATTATAATATCTATTAGGTATGTCTTTTGCTCTTTGCTCGACGTCAAACTCTTCATCAAAGAACATAATATACCACCACTGTCACTGGACA
Organism: Antitype chi; assembly: GCA_947359405.1. Classification (NCBI taxonomy): domain Eukaryota; kingdom Metazoa; phylum Arthropoda; class Insecta; order Lepidoptera; family Noctuidae; genus Antitype; species Antitype chi. The sequence goes on along the minus strand of OX375836.1, from coordinate 3,533,429 downwards.
TTCTTAATAAATTTATGTAAGGTGAATGCGCAGTGGTAGACCGCGAAATTCAAATTTTCTTACGTTTTTGCAATTTTCAAGTCAGTATCAGGTTGTATCCTGATCAAAATGTGATTTGCGAATATAACAGGTACGTGTTTACAGAATTTAGTCATTAGAATGTCTAATATATCTCTTATAAGTTAGATTTCTTCCACAAGCACTTTTCCATAAGAAATTTGTTCTTATGGAACAAATCTAACTTAGAAAGATGTATTATTGATTCTAATGATTATAAATCTGTAAATACGTACATGTTATAGTCGCAAATCATATTTTGATCAAGTAACAAGCTGACACTCACCTGAAAATTGCAAAAAACGTAACAAAATTAGAATTTCGCGCTCTACCACTGCGCATTCACCTTGAAGCCGAACAAATTTACACTCGACAAAAATTCTGAAATTTTCGCGGTCAGTTTTTTCTTCTAAACCAGTCACAGATTAACAATTTAAAACACATGGCGCCACCGTGGCAAAAACCATGGAACTAAAACTCTCAACATTTTCGCAATGAAGATGGTCCACACTTCACAGATAATAAGTAGTATACCTATTTACTGGCTGTTTGAGTTTGTCTATGTCACATGAAGGAAATTAAAAAACTAATTACTTTTTACTCCCTAGGGACTAAAGTGGGGCCGCTTCGTAGGGCTATATTGGTGTCTTTTTAGAGCATGGGAAGTGAAATAATATAATTCATTCATGATTCGCCAGACACGTGGCGCCATCTATTATCATAAGAACATCATTGTTGTTTTCCTCGGGAACAATACTTTTTTCGGAATGAAAGGTACGCTGTGTCCGTTTCTCTACCCTTGATAACATTATTATGTATTTGTAAATTTTCAAGATGATCGGTTTACTGGTTTAGGCGTGAAAAGGTAACAAACAAACTTAATTTCGCATTTATATAATATTAGTTAAGGTGCCGAAGCTTCAAGCAGTGTACAGTAAGCAAATAAGTTACGTATGCAGGCCTCTAGTTCGCAGCCAAGAAAAGTTAATCTATGTAGAGCGTCGTCTATGATTCTCATGGCTATGTGACAGTTTCTTATCTAATATGGGCAGATTGCAATAAAGAAAGAAAAGAAAAATCGCTTTCTTTGCCACTGAAACACGTGCATAAATAAAAAAATGGCTGACCTCGTGCTTTCCATTTGTGAGACGATCATTATTTCGCCAACGAAACCTACATACTTCTAAAAAGGTTTTAATATACAATATATTAAGTTATTGTTAGTAAAACTTGTCGAAGAGCACGGATAGGGTCGATTGTTTGCATACAAGTGTAATTAATTCGAGTAGGTTAACAGAAAAATTTAATAATCAAGTAGATCTAGCGCAAAACAGAAATATTCGGCAGCTGCCCGTCATGACTGAGCATTTGTAATGATGGAGCTCCTTGGAAAAGAGTTTGTTAGTAGCAGTTGGAACAGCCATCCTCCATATTTCAGGAACTAAATTATAATTGCTAATATTTTGGCATATGAAATAATACAGGCATATGACAATATCAATTTCGTATTTGGTTGACGGGAGATAAAAACATGAAAGACAAGAAACGGCTCAGTTATACATGAAAAGTTTTTATTCAGTGCGCAAACTGTAACCATGAATTCAGCATGTCATTCTAGACTCCCTAGTGCAGAAATGTTTCGTCGGTTATACAAAAAAAAAAAACAGCTGTTCCATACATTTTGACCGCGTAGGTATTGCACTTTTCTATGAAACAGCTGATTTTTTTTGCATAACCGACGAAAAACTTCTGCGCTGGAAGGTCTAGAATGATATGCTGAATTCATGATTACAGTTTGCGCACTGAATAAAAACTTTTCCTGTAAGAGGAGGCTTGAAATAAATTGCAGTTTTAGCCAAAATCATTTTTTATGAAATAGAAATAAATGCATGCTGAACATGAGGTCTTGGCTACGATTCCTAGTTCGGGCAGTGTTATTGAGGTTTTCCGTCAGAAATTTCTCATTAGCAGCCCAGAGTCTGAATTAGTGCCCGGTTAATGGTAATAGGCTCGCCCTGTAATTACATGGGACTTAAGGGCCTACGTCCCATTTGGTAGCGTAACACGGTCACTTTATGAACCCTACTGCTCATTAACGGCTTGTCTTGAAGATTTGAAAAATATATGATTTTGCTATAGATTCATATAGATCATTTTGCCCGAAGTACTTTTTTTGTATGGTTAATACTTTTGCTGTAAAAAAATATTTTCCAACACGCAATATTTTGGCTTCTATTCCATACTCGTACTAAACGGCTTCGTTATTTGGAAACAAATACACTGAAAAATAGATAGTTAGAGGTACCACAGAATCGCCGAAGCACAATTGTAAATTAATCAAAGGAATATCCCCATTTTGAGATAAGGGCTCAGAGGTGCCCTGCGCGGGCGCGGGCGGCAGTCGTGCTTTAGCATACAAACGGGAGATGAGGATACTATGGGCCTTAAGGGCGCTTTCACATTTTTCTTGAAATTGAGCGTTTGACTCGAGATTTGATGAGTGATTATGGGTTAGATATAGGCAAAAAATAAAAATAAAAATATGTCCGGGAAAATTTCATTATTTGTCTAGGGAGCGCTCAAAACAAATTTTTCAATTTGTTTACATAAGTCAGTAAAAACCTTGTCTCGGCAAAGGATGTTTCGTAAAATGTTACTTTCGGGCATCTTTATATGCTCTGTTACATGGAACATATAATAGTTTAGTCATTTATAAAAATGTCTGTGGTAAGACTATAGCTTGTTAATTGGAATGCTCAAATCAATGTTTTATGTTTCATACAATAATAACCCAAAAATAATTCCGTAAAACAGAGAATTAATGATAATTTTTCGTCTTAAATCATATTTTTTATCTATGTATGTTTAATCGAAATTCAAACAAAAAGTATTTAATTACTAAGATTACTAAGTCAACTTGCTTGAAAAAAGAAACAGTCTATTTAAAAGTAAAATAATATTTTTAAACAATTTTTGAATGCAACGCTATGAATCAGTAATATATATCTCGGGACGCGCGGGTTTTAGCTATAAGTCCGCGCCGGTTTGTTCCTGGGCGTCCGAATCAATGGTTAGCATATCTGAGTAGCATACTTCACTATACACGCACACACGATCAGCTACCACGCGCCGTTAAATTTACCTAAAACTAAATACTTCAATTTGTAATAGCCCTCTTAAACATTACTGGCGAAATTTAGTAGTTCTATAGAGACACCTCTGCCTGACCCTTCGGTGATAGCTGACATGATTTTATGTTATGTTCATTATACATAGTTTAACCGTTTTCTGCATATTGATATTTTCTTTGCGACTCTACACTAAACAATTTTGCCGTGTGTACAATATTATAAATGCGTTAGCATCATCTACGTCATTCTGTTTTTTGTTACAAACGCTATTGGACCATGGTTCAAGACTACGTCAAAAGCAAAGTTAAATACCTATACTCCGTTTTACAGTCCGTTCAACTGATTTTGACTTCTATTGCGTTGCAGCATGATAAATGGCATCTGCAGTAAATAGTTTGTATTGAAACCATTCTTTTGCATTTAAGGCCATCCTTATGCCTACGGAATACAAGTCAAAATCGATTGAACGGACTGTAAAAAAGTTTTATTTAAATGTCTAATCTTATTTCAAATGGAGTATAGTCTATGACGAAAGTGGCCAACTTTTCTGTCTTGAAGAGTTCTGAAGTGTCCCCGTAGCCCCCGATGCAAGTGTGTGAGGGAGGAGCGAGAGTGTGGAGGGAAGTCTGACAGACCCCTCCGTCCGCCCGAGAGCGGACGACATCCATGAGGATTTCGACGCCATTTATATTCCCATGTTACCTTTTTTTATTGGTGTCAATAAAAAAGAAGGTAACATCAGTCTTGTCTCCATAAGGCTGAGGCTACAGTAGGCAGCGATTTGCGACTGGAAGAGCGAAACGCGATAATCATGGTATGGCTACATTATAAGCGAAAATCCGGCGTATATTCGGCGATGATCGCTGATATGTTGATGTAGCCGATGCCGTGATTACAGTAATGTTGTTCCTATCGCTTAAAGAAATCAAATATCGCTAGTAATAATTGATGTACGGTGTAGCCATATACGTGAGCATTCATTTATTTGTTTTAATCGCTCATGTCGCGTCGCGGTCTAATGTAGCCTCAGCCTAAGAGACAGGTATTATAGATGAGTTAGGTCAGATAGGCAGTCGCTCCATGTAAAATATTGATATTCAGCTGCATCCGGTTAGACTGGAAGCTGACCCAATATAGTTGGGAAATGGGCTAGGCGTGAGGCAAACGATAATTATAGCTGATTAAGACCCCTGCTTTTAAATCTAGGAGAATCCTAGGACTCAGGAGGATCTTGAAGGACTCTGCAAAATACAGGATTCTCCTAGTTTAGTAAGATATGCGTGGTAATAAAAAAATATATGCGTCGACTTGGAAACTTCCTTCATTTTGTTCATCGGTTAAAAAGATAGAAAATATGATTACTTAAATAAGAAAAAATGTCTGAAATGCATCTGGTTTGCCCACATCAAGCTACCCCAATCTGTCAAATTTATTTGATAGTTTTTCAACTTTATAACAAAAGAATAAGGTTTATGTTCATTTGGGAAAATGTTACAGTTTGGGAAAGCTTGATATGCTGGCGTCTGTACCTCGGGGAACGTCTTCCGAGGACTTAGGTATTTTAAATAAATGTTAATTTTAAAACAAAAATAATTAAGTAAGGTATTTTTAAACCTACTTCAATTAAAAACACATTTAGCATGCACCTGTTTATGTTATTTAACAATTAAAATAATACAAAACGCGATACCAATTACAATTTTCCATACAAATTGTTGTAAACACTTATGGCATTTAAATTAATATCGATGCAATGCCTGGGCGCACGCAAATTTAATTATTTAAAAAATTCGTAATCATGTGCTTTGCCAAAGGTCGGTAAGGTAGTAAAAAGAACCGGGATGTTTTAAAAACAAAACTAAGTACCTACTTTTAGTGTTCATCAGTGCCTTGTTATTCCACGTCGGACGTAAAAATTCCTCTTAGGGATTCAGACATCGGTGTTTTTTTTACTGGGTGGGAAATCATCAAATAACTTCTCCCGCTCTGGGTGGAGCAGGAGGGCGTGTCAGACTTTTACTGACTAAAACCCACCCGTGTTCCCTCAGTTGCCTGTGTGCCAGGGGCCGCAGTATCTCTTTCGAACAACCCTTGCGGACCCCACCAGTTGGTGCTGACATCTCTTTGAGGCGCGCGTGGAACACAATGCGCCGTCGGCCCGGGCTTGGTCCTTACCGGACAGCGTGCTACCCATTACTCACCGTCCGCAAACCTGCGCCTACGATGGCCGGGAATCAGCCTAGGATTCCCGACGCCCAGGGCGTCTCCCGCGGCGGCTACGGCCGTGAGGGCGCCACCTCCCTCTTCGCTAGCATTACTGCTTCGCAGAAGGAGGTGACGGCTACCCATGCACTCTCGGTCCGTAGCATGGCCTGGACCAGGGCCGGATGCGAGAGATTGCCGCCGCCAATCGCCTCCACAAGGACACGGCGGTGCTCCGCCCAAGCCGGGCAGACCACTACCGTATGCTCCACCGTGTCCTCAGGGCGATCTTCGCAGTGGAAACACCCGGGCGTTTCCTCCCGCCTTATTCGAAACAGGAACCTCCCGAAACAACCGTGTCCGGTGAGGACGCCATGCCGCCTCTGAAGCTACTCCTCAAAGAGGGGACTTACCGCCGCTATCGTGGCGTGGGATACGCCATGGAATTTCATCGTGCACTCGATTTTCAGCTCACGGTGTTGAACCGAGCTTTGAGAATCCAACAGAGTACATCGCAGCACGTCGAAAAAACACACTGTTCGATTTTGAACTCTCGGCGTTAAGCAGTACGTTGAAAATCCATTGCGTTAAAAAATTCCGCTGCGATATTTTTCGTCCGTGCGAACCAGGGGCCCAAGTCTGCTATTTTTATAAATTCGTCATTCCAACACGATCCCATTGTCATTTTGCTAAAAGTTCGTACTCTGCTAAATTCATAATGGTCGATCATTGGTCGGTCAATGGTGTTGTAATAGAAATGTGTCATAATGGCATTTTCGTATTGCCATTATTATAAAACTCGTTAGTAGAAATGTTTTTCGAAAAACGACTACTAAAGAACTTATATTCATGCCAGATTTCATTTATTGTATATATTTTTACATATTATTTATTAGTGTTTTAAGCAATCTAAAGTAGTAGGAAGTTCCTAAATTAAGTCAGTCATTCATTTGTCATTATGTACGAGATTACCAATAAATGCCAATTATTAGTAGATTACCAAACTTGTCAAAATCAACAATTATGAAATCAATGATAGACCATTCTGACACTATTGTAATAGCAGACTTGAGGCCCTGGACTCTCGGTCAGCTGTAGTGGAATATTCAAAGTCAAAGTCAAAGCATTTATTTCAAATAGGCACTTAAAAGGCACTTTTGAACGTCAACATTTACATTAAAATAGAATTGATTCTAGTCGCCCCTTCCAAAATGTAGTTTCGTATGGAGAAGAATGAGCAAAAAACTCCACCGTTACTCTTTTCAAATGTTTCAAGTACAATATTTAACATAGTAAATTCAGTATATGATTATGTGTGAAAACGATGCACCCAGAATAAAATTACCATACCAAAATAGGTAAACAGAATCAAATTGAAGCAATACACATAAATTAATTCTGTGATAGATACATAGTGTTCAAACATTTACAAACATTGTAAAAGTACACAGACAAGTAATGAGTCAGTGTGTGAGTTAAAGTAATCACTGAGTGTAAATCAATGTCATAAATATAATTAATTATACAATTCAATTAGCAACCAGTTTGATTTTGTCTAGATTCTAGATTGTCCTATGGAGCAGGACCACCATGTTTCCAAGCATTCTTATCTTGGATATAATCCTCTAATTTGTAATACGCTAGTTTACAAAGTTTACTTTTAATGTGAGCTTTAAATTTCCTTTCATTTAATTACAATATATCACAAGGTATTTTGTTGTAACATTTAACACAGTACCCTATAAAAGATGTATGTATATTTTGCAAGATGTATGTGTATTTTATGGTGTATTTTCCACCACGCGGCCCATTACGGGTTGGTAGATGTCACATGTCTTCGAAATTTTGGTTCTAGGACATGCCGGTTTCTTCACGATGTTTAACTTCACCGTTTTAGGAGCAGTGGTGATGAAATAATGTACACAAAGTAAAACACCTGTCTGGGTTCGAACCTATGACCTACAGACTCATAAGTCCTGGCCGTTTCTACTGGGCTTTCACTGCCCTTAGTGTTAAAAGGTGTGTTACAAAAATGCGCGTAGATCTATGCATGATTTCGTCGTTGAAATTGAACACTATTCGTCAAGTTTTATGTAACCATGTGTGTGTGTGTGTTGTGTGTGTCCATGGAGTTTCTTGCCCGTTCTTCTCCATAGGTACCTACGCTTTGGAATGGGCAACTAGCTTTATCTTTCTACCTCACCGACCTTGACAATTCAAAAGTGCATGTAATTGGTTTATTTCAAATAAATGCTTTGAGTTTTGAGTTTTTTGAACAATAACATAGTAAAATATAGTTCGTTTTCTTTTCTACAAAGATAATACAGCTTTTTTTTAAATTATTTATTTACTTATTTAGTAATAAGCATTCTGCTGACGCATGTTTGGGAAAAAACTGTGATGAAGAGCTGAATTGAGAGCTCTAATTTGCAGATTCTTTTGAATAAAATTCATTAAAACTATTTTTCATAGATTACAAATATACTATATTTTTAATTATAAGTAAATATAATTGTTATTGAAGGAATAAACTGGTTTAAAGAAAACTAAGAGGTAGCTTTGATGATTTTTTTGATGCATTAAAGTATGTTTAATCATGTTTTGAGTTATATAAAATAAAAAAATAAAAAATAAAAAAAAAGTCTGAATAACTCCGAAGTTCTACATAATTTTGACATCGTCATTACTCCAAAATATTATTCCACACTTGCTTAAAAAATACCATAAAAAAATTTGCTCTTTTTTATTTTTTATTAATCAAATAAAAATACCATTGGTGATTGGTACATTTCACCGCGCCGCGCCGCGCCGGCGATCTGCGCTCGATATCGCACTAACACTTGTAATAAGACGAAGCGCAAGTGCGCAACACCGAAATGTAAGAGGGCCCTTGATGGTGCTCTTGGTACCTATAAATGGTACGAGTTATCTTAGCACCAAATTAAAATGCCACAAATAGTCATTAACATCTTCGATCCACTAACTGCATTCTTACCTATCCCTTGAAGTCTTAAAGGCGTGACTCATTGCGTGTTTAAGTCAAAAGTTTAACCCACAAACTACACACTTCAACAAATATTTGTTTAAGCGTGCGTGTGCGTGTAGTAAACACGTATCGATGCGCAAGCGCAGTCCATCTGCCGCGCCCGTGATGTTACCGTTCTTTGAATTGTGAGTAGTGATGGGACCGACATCAATTATTATTTGATGTCGATATCAATAATTCTCTGATATGGAAAACATCGTTAAGCCTTTGGCCCGGGAGTCATTCAAAGATCTTTGACAGTCGTTACGAGTAGTCAGAAAACGGTCTTCCCAAAGGATAGCGTCAACATTTCAGCCAAAAGACGTGGGAGGGGGAAGTGATTGTCATGGAAGTCATGACACTTGGTTCAAATATGTTCATTTTATAAAGGTAGATTCTTTTACATATTGTGAATGAGAGAACGTTGTAGGCCTTACAGACTAGATTTGTAGACGATTTTCTATTCTGTATTGTTATTCCTCTAAGTACCTGGTACTTATTGACAGGCCTGCACTGACCTCCCATACCTATTTTCACTGTTATTTGAAAACATTTTAAAAGCCAATTATTTTTAAAAGAGTAACCGTGGAGTTTCTTGCTGGATCTTCTCCATAAGAAGCGACAAATTGCAACCGTGCACCTAGCTTCTAACGTTTCATAAGTGCCCATGCAGGTTTATGAGAAATAAAATATTTTGATTTTGAGATGCAAGTGATGTTACGTAAACAAACCGTTTGTTTGAATACGTCCTCATTTATCGATTAATTCTACTCTATCGATAAAACATTACGTCACTACCACTAACGATGGGTGCAGCATCTTGTCCTAGATGCTAGTGATGTTACCTAAACAGCTGCTTATTTAGATGCATTTTACTTATTCATGAGACACTCGTAAAAAATGATAGTTAGGTACATAAGTTCACCACTGCTCCTAAAACGGTGAAGGAAAACATCGTGACGAAACCGGCATGTCTTAGAGCCAAAAATTCGAAGACATGTGACATCCACAACCCGCGCTGGGTAGCGTGGTGGATTACGACCCACTCCGTCTCACAGTGGGCCTGTGTCACAGCAGTGGAAATGTCATTACCTGATTATGAGGTAGGTACGTCCACATGGTTTAATAAAATTGATGTAGGTATCAGTGGGCAAATTGTTCGCAAAACAGATGGCCAATGCGGCCGAAAGGTCCCGAAGTAGCGACCGCGTCACTTACAATTTAATAATGATATTTAAACAAGAATTGTTGTTAAGGGCCTACGTCCCGTTTGGTAGCGTAACACGGTCACTTTATGAACCGTACTGCTCATTAACGGCTTGTCTTGAAGATTTGAAAAATATATGATTTTGCTATAGATTCATATAGATCATTTTGCCGAGTGTACTTTTTTTTATGGTTAATACTTTTGCTGTAAAAAAATATTTTCCAACACGCAATATTTTGGCTTCTATTCCATACTCCTACTAAACGGCTTCGTTATTTGGAAAAAAAAAGACACGGAAAAATAGATAGTTAAAGGTACCACAAAATCGCTAGAGCACAATTGTAAATGAATCAACATTTGCCAAGGAATATCCCCATTTTGAGATAAAGGCTCAGAGGTGCCCTACGCGGGCGCGGGCGGCAGTCGTGCTTTAGCATACAAACGGGAGATGAGGATACTATGGGCCTTAAAAGTGTAAGATTTAAAGTTCAAACGTTCTAAATACAGATAAATTGAGTGTTCCTAATTCCGTTTAGTGAGTAATGCAAATACTTTTGGATCTTACCATATATTTATATACAAAAAAAACAAGATGCACAGTCTCGAATAAAAATAACACTCAAAATTGTCGCGAATTATACGTCAGTGGTTATAGATAAGATAAAACTATTTTTTTTGACTGAAAAATGACTGATGATACCATTGACACCTGCGCACATTGCGCCCTATTTATGCGGACGTTTGTGAGACGCTGATTGTGTATCTTGGGTTTTTTGTATATCAATGTTTCCATATTATCTAAAGTTCTCCCAAAAACCTAACTTAACGCTAAATTAGCTATTACGCAACATTTCCCGTACGCACCGCTAAGTGACATCACCCGTGCTTATTTAACTTAAATATAACTTATGGCGCTATTAGAGTCACCATGATACTTATTTATAGCTTAATCATGGGCTTAGAGGTAGCGTATTGAGAGGAGCGGAGCGATTTTTAAAGATATTTCAACTTATGATTACATTTAGCTTTTTATGTTTTAGTCCTATACAGGATAAGCTATAAAAAATCTGCTCTGGGGGTCTAGAATGATATGCTGAATCCATGGTTACAGTTTGCGCACTTGTTAAAAACTTATCTTGTATAATAGAGGTCGAGCCTATTGACGTCAATGTTCCGTGTGGTGCCGGACGTAAAAGAATAGCATCATCCCATTTCTTCCCGTGGGTATCGTAGGAGGCGACTAAGGGACTTACCAGAGAATGGGCAACAGCGTTCTCTATGCATTTTACCACCATACTGCGATCGCCAACCCGCCTGCCAAGTGTGCGATTATGGCAAACCCCCCCAAATTGGGGAAGGCCTATGTCCTACAGTGGACGTCTTTGGGCTGAAATCATCCGGATATTGTCCAGGGGTTACATTTAAGTCAAAGTCAAAGCATTTATTTCAAATAGGAACTTAAAAGGCACTTTTGAACGTCAACATTTACATTAAAATAGAATTGATTCTAGTCGCCCCTTCCAAAATGTAGCTGTGTTTAAGCATCACAACTCATAAGCATAGCATATTCGGCCTATAATAATTCCACTGCTGGGACACAGACCTCCTCTCTATGCGAGGGAACGCGCGGGCCATATTCCACCACGCGGGCTCCGTAGATACGGGTTGGCGGCTGTCACATGTCTTCGAATTTTTGGTTCTAGGACATGCAGGTTTTCTCAAGGGTTTTCCCTTCGCAATTTTGAGAGCAGCAGGCTTAGCATGACGCTTTCTATTTCTACTCTACCGTAGAATAGAAATCGCTCGTCTACATCTCTCGGTACACACGGCTACACATCAAGCTATACATTTCCATTATAAGCTGATCTGGCATTGAATAGGATTTCCGTACAGTGCGAGATCAGCATAAACTGGAAATGTATGGCTTGATGTGTAGCCGTGTGTACAAAACTGTCAACTATGTACACGGAAACGTCACTTTTGTCTACTGTTACGTCGGCAAAACGCTTCTCTAAGGTGCTCGTGCTAAGCCTTGGGTTCGTGGGCCAACAGTGCTCACAAAAAGTGAAGTCTATTATCAATGCACTAACTGTTTTGGTTTGCTTTTCGTGTTTGCGTATTCTGACAACTATTATGTAAGAACTAGCTTTCGCCAGCGGCATTGCCTGCGTGAAGGTCCAAAATTATTCCACTGGAACATACTACCGGCATAAAAAGTATCCGTATTTGTGAATCCAGGTTATAAAACGTTCCGTGTGGTGCCGGACGTAAAAGAATAGCATCATTCCTTTTCTTCCCGTGGGTGTCGTAGAAGGCGACTAAGGTACCTACTTACTAAAGAATGGGCAGCAGCGTTCTCTATTCAGTTTTACCACCATACTGCGATCGAAAATCCGCCTGCCAAGCGTGGTGATTATGGCATCGCAGAACAGATGGCCGATGGGGCCAAAAGGTTGTGCAGTGGCGACCGCGTACCGGAAAACGTAGCGTTGGAAGGCCTACCACAAGATGGACTGATTACCTTGTGAAGGCCGCAGGAATCCGCTGGATGTGGGAAGCACAGAACCGGTTGAAGTGGTGGAGCTTGGGGGAGGCCTATGTCCAGCAGAGGACATCTTTCGGCTGAAATGATGATTATAATGAGGCTATAAACTATCTGTGTGCCAAATTTAATCCAAATCCGTTCGGCCGTTTTTGCGTGATTGAGTAACAAACATCTGATCATACAAACTTTCACATTTATAATATACTAGCTGACCCGACAGACGTTGTCCTGTCGTAAATATGTTTTTTTTTTTTCATGAGAACCTTCTCCTGACATTAACAAACAAAACAAAAAAAGAATTAGCAAAATTGGTCCAGCCGTTCATGTGTGATGCCGTGACCAAGAGAAATAGGGATTCATTTTTATATACAGGTTGAAATTGAAAACATGCGACAAACCGTAATGGGAGATTGTACTCATCATTATGAACAACTTTTACTAAGGGACCAAAGATGCAATCGCAAAAAAAAAGCAAAAAAAAAAACAGCTGTTCCCTACATTTTGACGAGTCATGCGAACATAAATGTAGGGAACAGATGTTTTTTTTTTTCGCGATTGCATCTTTGGTCCCTTAGTAAAAGTTGTTCATAATGATGAGTACAATCTCCCATTACGGTTTGTCGCATGTTTTCAATTTCAACCTGTATAAGATATAGAAGTGGGAGTAGAATAGTAGGATAACGTTTTGGCTTTGCACAATCTGAAGAAGTTCTGCGCGCTTACGCTTATGATTAAGTCCGCTCCAATACCTGCTTTTAGTACACGACCTTATTAGGGGCATATAAATTATAATTTATAGTAATTAACCGATACGATGACAGAATTATGTTTTAGTCGATATAACGATGGAAATAATTCTTAACTTTACGATTATGGTATAGGCAGGATTTTTAATTGAATAAAGGCGCAATAAATTACAATTTTTACCTGTAGATGTGGCACATCGAGTTTTCGAAAAAGTTCTGTGTTGTAGAGCGTGGTCTAGTTTTACACGCTTTATATTAGCTTCACTTGTATGTTTGTTTGTATGTTTGTATGTAACCGACTCCTTTGAGCGCGATTTTGACCCACTTTAAACGGTCAGATTTCATTGAAACTTTGTAAACTTGTCGAAGACCGATGACAATTCAATACAATTTTTTTTTTTAATTGAGAAAAAAAAACACGTTTTTGTAGTTAGCAGAACTAAAAATTAGAAAATAAATAATAGTTTAAAAAACTAAAAAACACGCTTTAAAAACCAAACTAAAAAAGGAGAAAATAATTTAATTCAATTAAAAAGCGTGGGGTGCTTGACATTAATTGATTATAAAAATACCTCAAAAAGCAGCCCACGCTTTTTAATTGAATTAAATTATTTTCTCCTTTATTAGTTTGGTTTTTAAAGCGTGTTTTTTAGTTTTTTAAACAATTTTTTTTTTTTTTGAGGGTGGGAAATTATTAAAAAGTGTTTGTAGAAACCTACAATATCATTTAATCTTCTTGAAACTCACACTGTTTCTTTCCACCTATTGGAGGACATAGACCATGAATGGATGATGGATGTCACCGCTCCAGAACTTTTCAGCTCTTTTTTACCGACTTCAACAAGGAGGAGGTTCTCAATTCGTCGGAACCTTTTTTTCCCCGATTACTCGAAGATGGCTGGACCGATTTGGATTTTTTTTTTGTTTGAAAGGGTAGGTATACTTCCCAGGCGGTCCCATGATCATCAAGTCAGGATCTGATGATGGGATCTAGGAGAAATAGAGAGAACTCTTCAAATTTTATAGGCACCGAAGCGATTTAGGTATTATTTGGAAGAATACTTTCTCGGAGTGGTCTCATTTCAATTTGGTGAAGATCTGATGAAGAACTTTGGAGATAGGCAACGGAACTCCTCAATAAATGATAGCAAATGGACTGGGATTGCTGGAATCTCATGTCTGTCTATTGCTTACACCAGTTCATAACATAACATCACGCCGGTATGCTGTGAAGGGGTAAGCACATCTGAACCACTAAAAAGTGAAAAAAAAAAACTTTTTCAAACAAAATACAACCGACTTCCAAAAAAACACTACAAAGTGAAAAATAACTTTAATTTCGGAAGGCGGTGACAAAAAATTAAAATACAGCTCCAAAGACACCGATTTCCGAAATTAAAGTTATTTTTCACTTTGTAGTGTTTTTTTGTTTAGGGTTCCGTACCTCAAAAGGTAAAAGAGGAACCCTTATAAGATCACTCTCTTGTCCGTCTTGTCTGTCCGTGTATCACCACCGATTCAAAAGATCAGAGTTCAGATTTCAAAATTGACAATTCTAGGTCAACCGGAAGTAGGTACCCTAGGTATAGGTTTTGGGTCGAAAACCTATATGGTAGTTCCCGTTGACCTAGAATCACGAAATTTGGCAAAAAGCAAGGTCTTACAGCACAAATAAAGGAAAAATTCCAAAAAATACAAGTTTTCGCGAAAATCGAAATTTGCCCATATCTTTTTTAATAAGGCGGTAGGTATAATGGGTAGGTACGGAACCCTCAGCGCACGACTTCGACTCGCACTTGACCGGTTATTTATTTTGTTTTTGCATGTGGTAGTAAAAGTAAAAGAGTGTCCATGGAGTTTCTTGCCCGTTCTTCTCCATAGGTACCTACGCTTTGGAATGGGCAACTAGCTTCATCTTTCTACCTCACCGACCTTGACAATTCAAAAGTGCCTGTAATTGGTTTATTTGAAATAAATGCTTTGAGTTTGAGTTTGTAGGCAGTCTTCATGCCACAGGATTTCATCCACCCTGTGTCTGGCGGAAGGTTCGGTCAGACAGTTACTGACTACACGTTGTTTATCAACGATCTTTGCCCGTGACGCAGGAGTACATACCCAGTTCGTCACGCTGTCCTGACCAGGTATCACTCAAAATCAAAGTCATATTTAGTTTCAGCCGCCCTTCGAGCTATGACAATCAAACCTAGAATATAAGTACCTATTTGAATTGCAAATCAGTACTTACAACCTTACTTCCATATAATAATAAATATCAAGTAGACGCTAACAAATTCTAATTGTATGTAATCCAATTAATTCCTTGTCTTGCAATTACTAATTCTGTAATTTGTTACTTAGGATTTACTTAAACCACTTATTTCGTAACAATTAGACGGTTGAAGCACTACTATTTGCTTTTCATTTCTTGTTTAATGAGAACACACCATAATCAGTCACAGAATAGATAATTGAAAAAAAAACTGGCCAAATGCGAGTCGGGCTCGCAAACGAAGGATTCCATACCCCCGTACAATTTGTATGTACTAACTCCTATATGATACTCTGCTTATAGTAATGAGTAGCGATAAAGTTTTGACGTTTAAACATCTCCGAACTTGAATAAACGTTTATAAATAAATAAACACATATAAATAAGTTTATAATCGCAAAAAAGTTATTATTTGGGTTAATATAAATTTATAAGATAGATCATAGGTGTCTTTGTAAACATTTTGTTGAAGAGTGTCTTCATAAACGTACGCATTTTGTTTCCGTTTTCTGACACTGGTGGCGCTGGATAGATCATAGGTGTCTTTGTAAACATTTTGTTGAAGAGCGTCTTCATAAACGTACGCATTTTGTTTTTGTTTACTGACACTGGTGGCGCTGTTGCTTTTTGTCTTTGGTATAGAAATGTCATGTCGTTTGTGCTCAATAAATAATATCGTGTTTATAGAAATGTAACGTGAGTTTTATTGAAAAAAATTCCGAAATCCAATATGTATTTCGGTTTTTTTTCTCTTAGGTACTTGTGCTACATGTCATTGCCTCTTGCCGAATTTCATGATTCTACGCCAACGGGAAGTTCTCTATAGGTTTTGATTCCCTTGCGAGCGTCAAAGTATGCGCTTTATACGGAGCATTGCCGACCTTATCTTAAGATTGCGTTGACATAGAAGTTTTTTTTTTTTCAAAACTCCAAGCAGGTAGCAGACCTGAGTATTTGATATTAATTTCAGTTTGATACCTCCACGCGCTCCTAAGAAAAAGAGTCTTGACAGGCAAACAGACGGAGAACAAAACGATCCTATAAGGGATCTGTTTTTGCCGACTGAGGTACGGACCCCTAAAAAATATCTTAATAAATTACATTTAGAACTAGTTGTAAATGTTACTTTACTTAGGGTCCATACAAAATAGGTCGGCGGCCTGGATCCATATCACGGTCCTCCTGCTAGATTTCAACAACGTTACGGAAGGCATAGCTTGGACCGACCCGGTGATGGTCGCGAGCGAGCGTATGTCCAGCAGTGGAACTCTCGGCTGAATGATAAATCGATCAGATCGTTATTCTGTAGACTGCATCGCCATATGTGAACTACGCTTCACACTGATGTCACGCAAAATCCTGCATCGCGCAAGCAGAGTTCATCGTGCAACTAGCTATACAGGATTAATTTTTATCCAGTGCGCAAACTGTAATCATAAATTCAGCATATCATTTTACACTCCCTAGCGTAGACATTTTCGTCGATAATACAAAAAAAAATCAGCTGTTTCATAGAAAAGTGCAATACCTACGAAAAAAAGCTGTTTATTTTTGTATAACCGACGAAAAATGTGTATGCTAGCCGGTCTAGAATGTTATACTGAATTCATGGTTACAGTTTGCGCACTGGTTAATACATTATTCTGTATGCAACGTCTCAACATCAATCGCCGTCAGGTCATTCCGTAGATCGGAATCGAGTCATCGAGCATTGTACTTAGGTCCTCCATGGTCTCAGCCATGACAACTATATCATCGGCAAACCGATGGTGAGTGATGTTAATGCCAGCCCC
Organism: Antitype chi; assembly: GCA_947359405.1. Taxonomy (NCBI): domain Eukaryota; kingdom Metazoa; phylum Arthropoda; class Insecta; order Lepidoptera; family Noctuidae; genus Antitype; species Antitype chi. Next base: position 3,516,454 of record OX375836.1, on the reverse strand, counting down.
TTTCCAGTCCAGAACCTTGAAGACATCCTCCAGTGCAGCAGTGAAGAGTTTCGGAGAGATAACGTCTCCCTGTCTAACACCTCGCTGCAGAAGGATAGGTTTCGAAGTCTGGTCCTGGAGTCGGACTGACATAGTGGTGTTTTCGTACAGGCACTTCAACACCTTGATGTAGCGATAGTCGATCTGGCACCGTTGGAGGGACTGCAGTACAGCCCATGTCTCGATCGAATCGAAGGGTTTTCGTAGTCCACAAACGCTAAATATAAATGCAGGTTATACTCTTCGGTCTTCTGTATAACCTGCTGCAGCGTATGTATGTGGTCTACTGTGCTAAAGGCTTTACGGAACCCGGCCTGTTCGGGAGGCTGAAAGTCGTCAAACCTGCGCGCTAGACTGTTCGTGATGACTCTGAAGAACATCTTGTAACATGGCTCAGAAGTGTCATAGGCCTATAATTCTTAAGAAGGGCATTGTCATCCTTCTTAAAGACAAGTACCACCACACCTCTGTTCCATGCCTGGTTTTGCAATGGTATTTACTACTAAACATCAGTGACAAAAAGTAAATAAAATATCATCAACATTATACTAAGTAGAAAGAATACGTATTGTGGAGTTTCTTGCCCGTTCTTCTCCATAGGTACCTACGCTTTGGAAGGGTGTGTAACGGTTGATATAATAACAAAAAATCTAACGTTCACTTGACCTAATTTCAGTTAATATACTTTTGTTTAATATAACGATCAGTTGAGATAATGAATTGTTGATAAAATTTCATTTTATCTAATTTCTTATGATATAATAAACATTTCCTATAATGCACATTTGACATAATATTCATGTAGTATATTATTCATTTACTATAATATTCATAATCTCTAATAACTTTTAATATAATTTAGAAAATCTGATACGATTTTAAACGGCTGCTAGTATGGTGCTAGCAAAAATGCATCGCATAAGCATTAATTGCTACAAAAGTTTGCTTTTATGCGTGAGGTGGGTAGACTATACACGAATTTATTATTTTTCTTACTGTAACAAAAAGGAATACACTGAAATTGAATTCCTTCGGGCTTTGGCCTCTAACTTAAAACTGAAATAAGATGTAATATTTATGTGATGCTATGTTATGATTAAAAAAATATTGTACTGTTTTTTTTTTCTTCGCTTTACACCTACCACCCTCAACTATTGTAACCAGTAGAAATTGGATGCAATCTGGACTTTAGGGCACCCCGACTCGGACAGGTTAGGTTAGAAGGGGATGGCGGGGTCTTGTGAGCGAGCGAAGCGAGCGAATAGACCCCGCCATCTCCTTCGTGGTTATTTTTTTATAAACCATCCAGAAGTAGGAGCCCCGCAAAGCGGGGCTCCGTCGATCAAGCCCACCCTCGACCATGCATTGAATATTTTAAGATTTGGTTAGGTGCCATTTGAGTTAGGTTAGAACTGTGAACATTAAACATGAAAATTAGGTCAAAAGAACATTAGGTCAAATGAATGTTATATAAAAAGAATATTATACATATTGAAAATTATATAAAATGAACGTTATACTAAATGTTTTATATTAAATGAAAATTATATCATATGAAATGAGGTTATATGATTTTATAGCATATGAAAATTATATTATATGAACGTTATTTCAAGTGAAATTAGAGCATTTGTTATTATATCATACATTACACACCCGCTTTGGAATGGGCAACTAGCTTCATCTTTCTATCTCACCGACCTTGACAATTCAAAAGTGCCTGTAATTGGTTTATTTGAAATAAATGCTTTGAGTTTGAGTTTATTAGTGCAGCGAAATCAAAAACCACTAATCAGAACTTGACCAAAATATGGGACCACTCGATAAGTATACTTTCAAGTTAAAAGAAGATTATTTCAAATCAGTCTATAAATGGTGGAGTTCTGATATCATCTTCACCCTAGCTTTTTCCCAATTATGTTGGGGTCGGCTTCCAGTCTAACCGGATGCAGCTGCATACCAGTAATTTACATGGAGCGACTGCCTATCTGCCCTCCACAACCCAGTTATTTGGTAAGACTGCTTTACAGACTTCAGGCTTCTGACGACCCGTAACGACTGTCAAAAATCCACGAATGACAGCCGGTACCAACGGTTTAACGTGCTTTCCGAGGCACGGAGGTCTTGGAATGTAAAGATGGTCACCCATCCACGGACCAACCGCGGCAAGCGTAGCTTAACCTGATCAATCGACCCGTGTGGCTGTTATTACTTAGCCACAAGCCCCTCTGGAGTACTATACAACGCAGTTGAGAACTTGCACCTTTTTAATGAAGTTGTATGAAAGTATACAATCTAGGACATCACACCCGAATGCTAACAATCAAATAGCCATTAAAAGTCAAAATAAACAATTTAAACTTCACGCTAACCATACAAGCCTTTTTGCAAACAAGCCGTCACAGATCGCGCGAACGATACCAAAAGCTATAAGCTATAAATTATCGAGATACACATCTAGTGTGTGATAGATTTTATCTTAACGCTCTCGAAGACTGCATGTGTAAACTAATGGTGATCGTTATCGGAATAAGACCATAGACTCTTCGACAGACTGCACCATCGGTCTAGTGGCAGCAAGCGCCACTGCTGACACTAGGGACCAGCTCCCTAATTGCGTAACACGCGATTAATTATATTCGGTTTCATTTTGACAGTTCAACAATATTCATTGCGTTATTAACGTTATTGAGCAGACACATTTTTCGAACATACGAAGCAATGGTTTAGCCATGTTTCAAAACGAAACAAATCAAGATTAATCGTGAGTTACGCAATTAGGGTGCTGGTCGGTAAAAGTGTTTTAAAATAAAATAAATAGTGTTTTATTGCAGGCAATATACCCATATACAGAAAATGACAGCAAAAAAATAAAAATTCAAAACATTGAAGTATGTATAGCCAATAGTTTTCAAAAGTACATTAATTCTTTTGTCATTTTTGTTCCCACTTAGATGAACAGAAATCCAGTGCTCAAATATTAGGTCTTTACCTATGAAATTGCCGTTTTGCAGTACTGGCCATTTCAAATCAAAATAATTTTTGTTTGGGTAAGAATTCTAATTTCAAATTAATTTTATTTTAAAAACATGGATTTTTTTTTCCAAAAGTAGTCATTTTTTTATTGATTAGTGTTACATTTTCATCGCATTTCAATCTTTTTCGTCATCATGGATACGTTAAAAATTCGAGTAATTATGGAATATGAGTACCGTCGTGGCAGCAACGCGGCACAAGCGGCACGCAACATCAACGACGTTTACGGAGCTAACACTACAAACCAACGCACCACCTGTTATTGGTTTGCTCGCTTCCGTTCTGGAAATTTCGACCTGAAAAATGAACCTCGCGGTCGTCCGAAGACTTTGGTCGACAATGACGAATTAAAGGCGATTGTGGAAGCTGATGATACACAATCTACGGCTGAATTAGCAGCAGCTTTCGACGTTAGCGTCAAAACAATATTGGTCCATTTGCGTCAAATTGGCAAGGTAAAAAAGCTTGACAAATGGGTGCCCCACGAACTCAATGATCGTCAGCGCGAAGTACGCGTCGAGACGTGCCTTGCACTGCTCAACAGACACACAAATGAAGGAATTTTGAACCGCATTGTTACCTGCGATGAAAAATGGATTCTGTTTGATAACCGCAAGCGCTCAGCAAGTTGGTTGGATCCTGGTTCAGCACCTAAACAATGCCCTAAACGAAAACTTACCCCTAGAAAAGTGATGGTCACTGTTTGGTGGTCTAGCGCCGGTGTGATTCATCACAGCTTCTTACCAAACGGGGTGAGCATTACTGCAGATGTGTACTGTGAAGAACTGAACACAATGATGGAGAAGCTGGCACATCTCCAACCAGCATTGGTCAATCGCTCGTCTCCGCTGCTCCTGCACGACAACGCGCGACCTCATACTGCACAGCAGACGGTCTCCAAGTTGCAAGAACTGGGGTTGGAAGCTCTCCGTCATCCGCCCTACTCACCAGACCTTGCGCCTACAGACTACTACTTTTTCCAGAATTTGGATAACTTCTTGGCGGGAAAAAAATTCAATACCCGAGAGGCAGTACAAAATGCCTTTGAAGAATTTGTTGCCTCCCGTCCAGCTGATTTCTTTAAGAAGGGCATCAATAAACTGCCACTGCGATGGCAAAGATGCATTGATTGCATGGGTGATTACTTCGATTAATACAAATAAAAAATACATGAAAAAATTCGTTTAATTTTTTTCATACAAAACGGCAATTTCATAGGTAAAGACCTATTATAGGGTTTGCAAAGTTGCCCGTGGCAACCCTCAAAATGTTGTTACTGGAGCGTTTCAATGTTCGCCAAAAAGGCGTGACACTCGACCTCATGACGGCGTAAGAGTCCGGGACCCTCGCTTCGACAAACATACTCGAGGCACTGCAGTATCTTGGCAGTTTCATTAGGGTTTATTTTTTTTTTTGGTTGGGTAGTCATCAAATAACTTCTCCCGCTCTTGGTGAAGCAGGAGGGCGTGTCAGACTTTTACTGACTAAAACCCACCCGTGTTCCCTCAGTTGCCTGTGTGCCAGGGGCCGCGGTATCTCTTTCGAACAACCCGCACCCCTGGCAGGCATTTGCCCTTGCGGACCCCATCAGCTGGTGCTGACATCTCTTTCAGGCGCGCGTGGAACACAACGTGCCGTCGACCCGTGCTTGGTCCTTACCGGACAGCGAGTTGGGAGTTTCATTAGGAGTTCGGTAAGCATCATTGTACTGAACGCTTAATGAACTGTACTTCTTTTTTGTGAAGTTGTATATTATGAACTAGTTTTTACCAGCGGCCTCGCCCGCACGGAACTTTCATACCCTATTTGACTCCCTTAGGGGTTGAATTTCGAAAAACCCTTCCTTCTTCCTTATATACATTATAAAGGGAAACTCTGAGCAAAATTTCAGCTTTCTAGGTCCAAGGGTTTGGGCTGGGTGTTGAGGAGTCAGTCAGTCAGTCAAGACTTTTCTTTTTATTTATATAGATTTCTCAGAAGCAGCCCAGAGTTTTGATTTGGAGACGGTCCATGGCAAAAGGACCCTCAATCTCACTCTCCATTTCATAGACTGGGTGCAATACAAATTTACCTATATCATTGGGAAATTGCGTTCGTACCTCGGCAGGCGTTATACAATTTACTTAAGCACCGTTCAAAAAACCGTAAAAGAAAACATCGGGATGAAACCGGTATGTCCTAGAATCAAAAATTTAAGACTTGTAACATCCACCAACCCGCACAGTACCCGCGTAGTGAATTACGGCCTTTTTCTCTCACAGAGACCAAGCGTGTCTCCCAAGCAGTGCCAACAATGTAGGCTGGTTCTGGGTACCTAATCAACACAGAATATTTCATTTCACATAAACCTACATGGGCACTTATGAAACGCCAGAAGCTAGGTTCACCGTTACCATTGGTCGTTTCCTATGGAGAAGAGCCGGCAAGAAACTCCATGGTTACTTTATTAAAAATGACTTTTACAATGTTTTCAAATAACAGTGTTAATAGGTATGGGATGATAGTTGAACCGGTCAACAACTACCGGTACTTAATAAAATAAAAATTGGTCTACAAATCTACTATCTACAAGGCTTAGAATGTTCTCACATTCACAAAATATAAAACAATCTTCATCATATAAAATCTCATGATATTGATGTCCAAATAACATGATTGCCACTATAACCACTAATATAGAGTTGAAATTTCAATTCATAGTTATATTCATTTATTCATCAAATATAAGCTAACAGTTTACACCAAATCGCTTAAATCTATGCTAATTCTACAAAATTACATAGAAATGTAATTAAAACTTCTTAGACTAAACAAATAACAACCTTGTACATAACACCAGAACTAAACAATGATTCCTTCTTATTTAAGTAAACATACACATGTTTAGCGATTGTTCCTTGAGAGTCAAAAAATAAATCTGCCTCAGGAATATATTTTAGTAAGTCATTTTACTAACTTAATTGCTCTAGAAGTGGGGGTGTTGTTGTAGGTATTTCATGTCAAATAATGAGAAGATTATGTCAAAGCAGTAGGTACGTAGAAAAATTAAATAAACATTATTTGCGTAAGCAACAATCAATTGCAGTTACTCATTGATTTACAAAAAAAACCCAAGATACACAATCAGCGTCTCAAAAACGTACGCATAAATAGAGCGCAATGTGCGCAGGTGTCAATGGTATCGTCAGTCATCTTTCAGTCAGTCTTTTTGGACATTGCTTTGAAAAACCACTTTAAGTCATGCGTTTGAAGATTGTATTTGCAAAAACAATTTTTTTATCATAACTGATGTATAATTGGGGACAGTTTTGTGCAGTGCATCTTGGGTTTTTTGTATATCAATGCAGTTACTACCTATTCATTCACGTTGACAGTAAGAATCAGAAACTGAAAACTCGATTGGCATCGAGTGCACGTCGATCATTATCATCAAATCTATAGCATCGCCTCGCTACACACATACAACAGTACTTAATTTCGTAACCGCCAGTAACAATGTCTGGTGAGCGAATAAATCGGAGCGTAGACACACTGTGAGAGTCTGTTTATGTATGTGGCGTTAGCGATAAGCGGTAGCGGGTTATCATCAACATTGGGCTGGCATCGGTGGACGTTATCACGTCAAACCAGCGTTGTGGCTCTGTCTCGCATAGGATCACAGCATTAAGGTCCCGTAGAGAGACGCGATGCGACTCTAACAGAAACTTCATATTTATTGATCTTCTAGAGTCGCGACGTGGCGGTTTACGGGAGCCTTTATGCTGACCGATGGCCGTTTTGCGCGGAGGTGACGCATATTTTTCCCGCATTTTTCTTTTCTTTATCTTACCGCTCATAGACCAATTTTCTTGCTTTAAAATATTGTTTGAGGTAGCCACCCTAACTTAATTTGATTAAACCTGCACCCTAATTGCGTAACTCACGGTTAATCATAATCTGTTTCGTTTTGAAACAGATGGCTAAACCATTGCTTCATATGTTCGAAAAATGTGTCTGCTCAACAACGTAAATAAAGCTATGAATATTGTTGAACTGTCAAAATGAAACCGATTATTATTAATCGCGTGCTACGCAATTAGTTAGGGTGCTGGTTTTCTAAGCATTTGTTATCATATTTGGAAACGAAATCATGAACACAGTATACACAAGCCTTCTCTATGGCCCACCATTGAACCATAAATGTTAGCTGAAATCTGCCAAGATCTGTATGTTAGTGACACTAGTGAAAGTCCGCTAACGGTTGCTGCGTAAATTATTAGAATAGCTGACGGTCCCAGTCCGATTTCGGACGTGTAACTAACTATAGTTTATAGCTTTTAAATAGAATAGGCTGGTTATTGTCCACGTTTGCACTTGGGGGGCTTGTGGCTAAGTCTTAACAGCTGCACGGGTCGATCGATCAGGTTAAGCTACGCTTGCCGCGGTTAATTCGTGGATGGCCATCTGTCCTGGCTGTCATTTGTGGATCTTTGACAGTCGTTATGGGTCGTCAGAAGCCCAAGTCTGACAACCAGTCTTACCAAGGGGTATCGTATTATTCAGAAACTGGGTTGTGGAGGTCAGATAGGCAAAATCAAAAGTCATTTATTCAAACTAGGCTGAGAGTCAGCTCTTTTTGAACGTCAAAATTACATAAGACAATACCCCCAAAACGCCCGCCCTTCACCACTTCCTAGTGCTTTAGCTGGGAAGAAGAAGTAGCGTAACAAACTCCCCAGCAGCACAGCTGTCTGTTAAGTTGGAAGAACTTGATTCTATACAATAGTAGGAGTTTTGATAATATCACTATTTCAGATTATAAAACAAAGGCAGATAGACCGCGCGGAACACCAAAGTGAGGCCAAAAAACCAAATTAGTATTTGGTTTTTTGGCCTCACTTTGGTGTTCCGCGCGGTCCATGAACCATTTCAGGTTTATCCATTAATTACCGGACACCCTGTATATAATATGTAATCGCTTTTAACTCATCCTCTTAAATCAAGCAATACCATCTAAGCATACACTTTAACATTTCTATCACTACATCTTCTTTTAACAACCAATTATGTCTCACAGTTTGCATGTATCCTAATCACCAATTAGGCCTCCAACCGGGCTAATAAAGGCAATATATTATATACCCCACGTTCTGAACCACTGCGTGCGCGCACTCGGCGTGGACGTTAACAAAACGGTATGCACCACAAACACATATTCAGTCAACACGCATTTAGCACAGATATACCATGGAACTGGATATGACAGAATTATGCCTACTTTTAAGATAATGTTGCACCAACATGTGGCCATAGAGTCTATTGTGAGCGACCACGTTTCAGTGCCATAGATCATCACTGGCAACACGCACTGGTCAAAGACTTGAGACACTGCGGTATTTGGAATGAGAATAAATTGCGTAGCCTCCAGAACGCTGCCCAGCCGAGTCGGATTCGACGATTGACCTCTTTCTCGACATTGCATCTATTTCGGCTGAAATCATAATGATGATGATAGACAGAGTATAGTATTCCCACATTTTTATTAACACGCTTTTTTACACACTCTATACTTACTAGCTTCACCTGTATGTTTGTTTGTTTGTAACCGTCTCCTTTGGACTTGATTTTGACCCACTTCAAACGGTCAGATTTCATTAAACTTTATAAACTTATCGAGGACCGATGACAATTCAATCATTTAAAAAAAACTGAAAATTCACGCTTTTGTAGTTATCAGAACTAAAAAATAGAAAATAAATATATTTTTACACGCTTTATATTAGCTTCACTTGTATGTTTGTACCCGATTCTTAGGGCGCGACTTTGACCCACTTTAAACGGTCAGATTTCATTTAAACTTTATAAACTTATCGAGGACCGATGACAATTCAATAATGAAAAAAAAAATTGAGAAAAATGAAAAAAAAATAAAGGAATAAAAAAAAGAAACTGAAAAAATCACGCTTTTGTAGTTAGCAGAACTAAAAAATAGAAAATAAATAATAGTTTAAAAACTTTAAAAACACACTAAAAAAGTAGAAAATAATTTAATTCAATTAAAAAGCGTGGGGTGTTTGACATTAATTGATTATAAAAATACCTCAAAAAGCACCCCACGCTTTTTAATTGAATTAAATTATTTTCTACTTTTTTAGTTTGGTAAGTATTTAAAGCGTGTTTTTTCGTTTTTTAAACTATTATATATTTGGTTTTTACTTCGTGTTTTTTAGTTTTTTTTTTTTAAATCTATTATTTACAATAAATTTTTTAGTCTATTATTTATTTGTGTCGAAAATCCAACAGTGTGCCAATACGACGCGCTGGGATCGACTCTGTTAGAATCTCAACGCTCGGCTTAACATCGAGATTTAAAAATTCAGTGCGTGATAAGATCCCGCTGCGATATTTATCGCCCGTGCGAATGTGGGCTTATGGTTCAGTCCCTTGTCTTGTCTGTGACTAGCTTTGGCAGCGGCTTCGCCTGCGCGGAACTTTCATCCCCTATTAACTCCCTTAGGGGTTGAATTTCGAAAAATCCTTCCTTATTCCTTGTCTACATTATAAAGGGAACCTCTGTGCAAAATTTCAGCTTTCTAGGTCCAAGGGTTTGGGCTGGGCGTTGATGAGTCAGTCAGTCAGGACTTTTATTTTTATTTATATAGATAATGGGAGAGCCTATTGATATTAGAAATTCTTAGACTGGGCTGCTATTGACAACCTTAAATGGAAAACCTGACAATCATGATTAAGTATTTTTCTTCTTTTTTTTTTTGTTATAAGCCATTAACTTCCCGCTGCTGGGCAAAGGCCTCCCTACTCTCTTTCTACCTCTCTCTGTACAGAGCTGTCGAGGATCAATCTTTATTAAAGTTGTCCAACTCATCCCGCCATCTCTGTCTGGGACTGCCGCGATGTCGTTTGCCATTAAGTGGGGGTCGTAAGCAGGGATTACAATCCGGCAAAACGGATCCGGTAATCCGGCGGATCCGGCATCATTATCGTTTACCGGAACCGGTATATTGGTACCGGATCCGGTGCTAGCAATTTTTGGCATTTATGTAATACAAACTCATTATTGTAATTATTGTGCTATTAATTAGACAGATTCATCAATCATGATGGTGTCTGTCATAAATATAAGATTTGTTTGTTAGCATTAGCATTCTCAAATACAAGGTTAATTATATTAGATTTTATAATGTTACTTACTAAAATAATTGATCTATCTGTGAAAGTGAAATCTAGGAAGACTGAGCTACTCGTTACATCGTTAAAATTTTACTAGTTACCTACACTACTAGATTTTAATTGTTTGCTCGTTGTCTAATCTTAACATTGGATAGGAAATAAAGTTGATTTTATGTACAGGGTGTTTGGTAAAGGGGCAGAAATTTGATATCATCATTTTAGTTTTTCATACAAAATATAATTTTTAAAATCCGATTTGTATGAAAATATTTTTTTCAAAAATGATGATATCAAATTTCTGACTTCACCATAGTATTTATATGCATATGTTAACATAGGCTAGTCTCGGCTTGATATACCATTTACCTAACACCCTGTAGGTAAGTATATGTTTATTTTTTTATAAACAACCTAAGTACAATGACACTTGATTAATTTACTTTTCTTTTTTTTTTTGGGTGGGAAATCATCAAATAACTTCTCCCGCTCTGGGTGGAGCGGGAGGGCGTGTCAGACTTTTACTGACTAAAACCCAACCGTGTTCCCTCAGTTGCCTGTGTGCCAGGGGCCGCGGTATCTCTTTCGAACAACCCGCACCCCTGGCAGTTGATTAATTTACTAACAGCTCATTTTGAACCGAAAAGCGAAAATCATCCTGATTTGATAAATCCGGCCGGATCCGATCCGGCCGGATCGATGGGAATCCGGTCGGATCCAGCCGGACTGAAAATGCCAAATATCATCCAAATCCGTTCAGCCGTTTTTGTGTGATTGAGTAACATACCTCCAAACATCTAAATATCCAAACATACAAACTGTCATATTTATAATATTAGTGGGATTTTTCGCGTGATCCTTAAATTGTTTGCTTATATCTATTCCTTAATTATATGCATAATTCTACACGCTAAGCGACAAAACGCCTAACTCACGCGAGACATAACAAGCGACATCGTCCGACATCGCAGGCGACACGAGTCGCAATACATTTGTCGCCTAATGACTACAACGCTTTACCAAACCTTACAAAGTACTAAACAATCCAATCGCTCGTCCACAGTCTACCTAAAAGATGAATACAGTACACTGACAGAATCCTGTGCCATATCCAGCGCTGATGTTATCTGTGACCATATTATGGCTATTAGAAAGGCGGTGAGCCACTGGACAGTGGCCGGTGCAGCGGCGCCCTTCACTATGGATGAGTGTGGCTAACGGGTAGGGTAGCGAGAGATCATTTTGTTCGTTCAGCGGCTTTTGTTAGTGGAACGTCTGAACATAAAATTAGTCAAAAATAAAATTATTTGCGCCTAATAAAATGAATATGTAATTATCGATTGCACAGGGGCGAGTCTTTCCAATCAATTCCGTTCGACCATTTTTGCGTGATTGGATAACAAACATACCCGCGGACTCTCCGTCCGCTTACCGGCCCATCGTGCTGCTCGACGAGGTGGGCAAGCTCTTTGAAAGAGTAATTGCAGACCGCCACGTCGGGCGGCTGGTGCGGCTGGGGCCGGATTTGGCGGAGAGCCAGTTTGGTTACTGCAGGGGGCGCTCCACAGTGGACGCCATCATCTCGTGCGAGCCCTCACGACGGGGGATGCTGTGGCCCGGGCTGGGGTCGTCTTGGCGGTGTCTCTACCCAAGCAGCACATTAGCGGAAATTACATCCATAAACAAGCTATATTACAGTCAAAGGCTCTTATGTAGCTGTACTAATGGATAAGACGATTCTTGGGACTGTATAGGGGGCGATCTCTACACTGTTAAACAGCACAGCTGACTAATGGCTGTACAATGGACAAAAAAACAACAAAATGCATTTCAGTAGAACTTGAAAGAACTATTGTCCAGCTTTTGGCTACGTATAATGCTACTAGCTGGTTAAGAAGACCAAAGTTTGTAAACAGCTGCATAACGGGGTAACGTCACACCGTTTCTAAGCTTTGAACTGTATTAGAGAATAAAATTTTGCCATTGGCATTTTTTATGGAGTACACAAATTCTATTATAATGCTTCCTCAGTGAGCTTAACACTAGCTGGTTAAAAGCATTTTAAGACTGCATGAGCTGTAAATTAGTGTAGTGTTACTCCACTTTAATTCCAAAGCTTATAGTGTAAATATTATCTATTTCACAGCCTCTAGAATTATTGAAGAGTAGACATAGGTTAGTAGTGCTATGATAACGTCAATTTTGTCATAACCTCGCAACACGACTTAATCACATAGATTTTGTTACCAATGATCATAGTTCCGTACAATTAATGGATTCGGTCAGTGACCTTTCTAAAAAAATAATTGTAACGAGAAATACTGAAAGTAATGAATCAAACCAGACATGAGGGAGAAAATATTTATATGGTAAACATTTTATTTAACGAAAATATAAAAGAATGGGCAATAAAGAGAAATGTTGCTCAAGATGCACTGAAGGAATTACTAATAATTGTGAATAAGAGATTTCCAGATATTTTACCAAATGATCCGAGAACGATTCTACAAGCTAGAATAATTGCTTTAAAATAAATCGAATCTGTTGATGAAAACTGGTACAATTAATGGACTAATCAATCCGCTAACTATAGTTTTAAACAAGTGGCTAGACGTTTTAGAAAATATTAAGAGCATTGGTTTGAATATAACCTTTGATGGCTTGCCTCTATATAAAAATTCGAAATATGAGTTCTGGCCGATTTTCCGTAATGTTTTTGAAATACCCAACTATTTATGGTGTTTATTATGGTGTCGGAAAACCGAAGAATCTTGATCTTTATCTAGAAGATGGTGCCGATTCTGTTGGCACAAAATTCTCTAAACTAAACTAAAAATCACCAAAATTTAGTTTAATCCTGTCAAACGACGATTTCCCATTCTGAAATTGACTAAAGTGACACAACTTAACTATATTTTAGTTTGACAGCACTAAGATTGCACTGAATTATTAATTTAGTGAAGATGGTAATTTTGCTATTCTGAGTTTGCCGTTTTTCACCAAAAATGTTGACTATATTAATTTTTTCTAACTAAATCTGACTATTTTTAATCGCGATTAAAAAAGTGTGGAATAAAACTAGTGGTCATGAACTAAAATTCACACCAACACTTCGACTTCAGGTGCAAAAACAGTATTGTATCTTTTTTTTTCTTTTCGTTTGCTTATATCTCAAAAATGGTGTGTCCTATCGCAAAAATGATGATAAATTCGACCCCCTTTATGAAACCCCTATGCCCCATAATCTCAACATGTAGGTAATTTTTTTTTTTTCCATACAATAAGTGAAAAATTCCATAAAAAACGTCGAGGCTGCCCTCCTGCGCACGCTTCTTTCATCTCTTAAAAAAATCATTACGTAGGGCACACAAGTACCACGTTGCGAAGCCAAAAGAAAAAAAATACCACCTGCAGGCTTGGCACGACAACCGTAGAGAAGCGTTTTGTCGACGGAAGACAAGACAAAAATGACGTTTCCGTGTAGACAGTTGTCAGTTTTTCACCGAGAAATGTAGACAAGCGATTTCTATTCTACAGTAGAGTAGAAATAGAAACCGTCATGCTACTAAGCCTGCAGGATCCGCGATTGTCAAATTCGATTTTAGTTGTGTCAAAATTATTTTTAAGTTTAGAGATTTTTTTTTGCAGAATAGCTTTAAGATTCTCATAGCCAAAAGTAAGGAATTTTAGTGATAGTTTAGTTAGTTTAGTTCGGTGTACAAGAGAATCGGCACCATTGTAGTTGAAATGAAACAGTTATTGAATGACGGAATCCTTCTATCAACAAGCGAGATTATAAAAGTCAAGATTAGGTGTTTTACTTGTGATTGACCCGCAAGGGCTTTTATAACAGGTACATATGTGCATTTTCAAGCCCTCAGCGCCACGTCTTTATGAGAAGATAAATTTTAATATTGTGTGGCCGTTACAAAACAATAAAGCCGTGTCAGTGGCACTCAAAAGTTTTATTAATTTATAGCTGTTGGCTAAGGAATGGTCAGTAAAAATAAAAGTAATGGTATACATTTACTGCGTTTTATTTTATTAATCACATACTCTTGATTTGGCTTTGGTAATTCTATATGTTAAACCATTCGTTGGTTTTATTTCTTCATCATCTGGGTAATCTGACGTGTCACTATGGTTCAACATGCCACTTAGTTCTTTTTCTACATTGTTATATGTTGCAATGGATGATCGTTTCACTATTCATTGCATTTTTGTCCAATCTGTATGATGCTTTGAATATTCTAGTTTCATCAATTTCGAAGTGACGTTTTTAATATATCATCTCAACCATCCATCCTTTTTCTCAAGCACTTGGTATGACAGATAATTTTCCTTCCCCTCTTTCTATTGTCTTCAGTTTTTTATTTCTATTTTCTGAAAACAAGAACAATTATTTAGCAATAACATTAGCATCTTTACCTACTACGTCAGAAGTAAGAGATCATTAAGTATGCGGATTTAGTATTTGTGCCAATAAGTAAAACGCTCTATAGTATTAAAATATTTACACCTATTACAGGTACTATCACAAAAATATGTACACTATTATTAATTGATAAATTATAAAACAAACTAAGTTATTCACTTCGTTCGCATAATTGAATTGCAGAAGTGTGTAAGTGTGCAAGAGTGCGTACGACTCGCAATTTACAAGACAAAAAAAAATTCGTAAACAAAATAGAAACAATAATAATACGTGCGGTGCGTAGCGCGTGACGGGTAACAAATTCACAATATATAAAGATAATATGGTAAAGATTTGGCAAAAACTGGCTAACACAAGTTTGAATAACTCCTTTCAATAAAAAATATATATATATCAATATGATTGGTTAAATTTAAATGGCGCTAACAAATCTTTCGCGACAAAGCAAATTCGCGAATAAGCGACAGTCCAAATTCGCTTCATCTCTTTCACACGGCCGGGAGAGCGTAAAGTTAAACCTAGCTAAATATTCACTTAGCTAGGTTAAATGAAGTTATAGTTTTTTTTTATCTTACTTTATAACATACATTTCTAAGCAACATGGCAAGTAATGGCTCTCTGATTTGACATAACAGGCAAGAATAAGTAGGATCACAAAATCAAGTGAAGTACCTAAGCTACTTGAGTACGAAATGCCCGAAATAGTTTTCTATCAATATTAGAGATCCCTAAGACGCTGTTGTATACTCTCACTTTGCTGCTTTCACCAGTCGTTAGAATAACTGAAAACCATTGTACAGCTAGCGTTGTGCAGCGGTGTAATAGGTGGTGGTTGCTGATAGGTGCTGGTAGCGTTGGTGCCGAGGAAAATAAATGAAAAGGCGGACCGATTCTTTTTCACATGTGTATTGGACCAGTGTCACAGTTGGAAGGGAAGTGTTGCCACAGATCACATATTAATTTACCTGTTAATTTTGGTGTTGCAATCTAATTACTTAAAATACCCAACATGCTGCGGGCTCACAGAAGTAGCAACAAACTTAGTTTATTGTGATAAGGTACATAAAATTAAATAACAATAACTGAATGCTTAAATTTGTTTAGAACTAAGTATGAAAAACAAAGAAATTAAATGGTTTTACTAACCTAAGACTTAATATTTACTCACAAGAAAAACAATATTTATATCTAGGTACTTATTTTAATAGTTACAGAAATATCTAAGGACTTTCATCGTATTCTATTGGTAGTAGGCAGATTTTATTGATGGCCCGGGAATGAGTTTTTCCATTTGGGGTCTTAACCTCCACTGCCCTAATTTTGCCATCGTGTCCTGGAAACAATTTAACAATTCGTGCCATGGGCCACGACATAGGAGGAGTATTATCCTCTTTTAAAATGACTAAGTTGCCTAATTTGACATTACCTATGTTATCACGCCACTTAGGTCTATTTTGTAACAAATTTAAATAATATTGATACCACACTTTCCAAAAGGACTGTTTTAGAGAATTACACAATTGCCAAAACTTAAGCCTATTTTGTGGAATGTTACATACATTATTTTCAGGATACATTGACATTGCACTACCTATAATAAAGTGACCAGGTGTTAGATAACAATAATCATCAGTGTTTGAAGATAGAGGTAAGAGCGGTCGAGAATTAAGCACTGCTTCGATTTCAATTAATACTGTGTTAAGTTGTTCGTATGTTAAAACAGTTTTTTGCAATATTCTTTTTAAGTGAAACTTCGTGCTCTTTACTGCTGCTTCCCAGAGCCCCCCAAATGTAGGCGAGTAACATGGTATGAAGTGAAATTGTATCCCACGCTCGGCGGTAAATCTTTGTACCTGCATTTGGTGATTCTGAGAAGCTTGCAGCTTGTAGAGGTCGACTAATTGACTCCTTGCACACTTAAAGGTACTTGCATTGTCGCAGTGAATTTCGGTGGGCAACCCTCGTCTAGAGATGAATCTCCTTAAACAAGCTAGAAAACTTTCCGTGGTCAAGTCTGACGCGAGTTCCAAGTGAACGGCTTTTGTCGCGAAACATACGTATACGCAGATATAACCTTTACCTATTAAGGATCGTCTTACGCGAGAGAGTTTTACATTTATTGGCCCAGCGAAATCCACGCCGACCTTCTCAAATGGGCGGCTGGTAGCGGTTACACGTGCAGCCGGCAAGGAGCCCATTAGCTGCTTGGCCACTGAGGCCTTTTGTCTGAAACACACAATACATTTGTGAGTTATTTTCTTAACTTCTAATAAGCCATTAACAATCCAGAACCTTTGGTTTAGATGCGACAGTAAAAGCTTAGGCCCTGCGTGCAGTAACCTTTCATGTTCACACCTTATAAGCAAACCAGTAATCAACGAGCCTCTGGGCAGTATGATAGGATGTTTTTGTGAATAAGCAATATCAGCATAATGCAGCCTACCCCCGACGCGCAAAAGACCTTGTTTGTCGAGAAAGGGATGCAATTCAGATAGATTTCCTTTCAAATTGTTATTATTGCTTAAAGCTGTGATTTCAGATTTAAAATATATTTCTTGTTCATGTTTAATTAATAACATTAAAGACTGATCTAACTCAGAACTTTGCAAGAAGTTAGTATTTATTTTGACTTTATGTTTATTTATATTGTTTAAAAATCTCAATATGTATGATAATAGCCTTATTATTTTATTTATATTGGAGCAATTATACAAGCGCTCGAACACATAATCAAGCGGATTTGGATTTTGGCATGCCAAGTTGCTGGAAGGAGCCAAACAGGATTCCACTGCGAACGAATCAGTGGGCGCGTTGTAAGCAGGGAAGTTGTACTCACTGTTTTGCAGAAACTTTGGGCCATTCCACCAAATATCGCAGCTACTCAGCTCATTCGGATTGACACCTCGGCTAATGAGATCAGCAGGATTGTCGTTTGTATTGACATAATGCCAACTACATCCAGCTGTATTTTGACGAATTACATTTACTCTGTTTGATATGTAAGCTTGAAGTTTTGCTAGCTCAGTATTAAGCCATGCAAGGACAATTTGCGACTCGCTGAATAAGCGAACATGCCTTATATTAATTTTAAGTCTGAGCGTAGTATGAGTCCTTGAAATTAATTTCGATAGCAACAGTGCTGCATTCAACTCAAGCCTAGGCACTGTCATGCCTTTCTTTTGGATAGGGTTGATTCGCGATTTGGAACAGAGTAGATGCAATATTGTTGTACCTGATGGGTTTGTGAGTCGCAGGTACACACAGCATCCGTAGGCTGTCTTACTCGAAGCATCTGCAAAGCCGATTAAATCTGCCGAGTCTGCATCTGAAATTCTAATGTTCCTATCTAATAGGATTGGCTGCATTGCAGCTAAATTTTTGGTAAATTGATACCATTCTTGCTGAACATTTGCGGGCGGACTTTCATTCCAGCCTGTGTTCAGTAGCCATAATTTTTGCATTATAGCCTTTGCTGTGACTACAATTGGGCTCACGAATCCCATTGGGTCATAGAATCTACCTATATAACTAAGAATGCTCCTTTTTGTAACCTTATTCATATTAAACGGTTCTGGAGTAGAGATAATGAAATGATCATCCTTTACATTAATTTGAAGTCCTAAAGCTTTCATGTTATAGTTATCCTTTTGTAAATCTAAACTATCAAAGTGCCTTTCGTTTGTTGGTATATTGTTCAACACATTTTCATCATTTGATGACCATTTGTGAGTGTTGAAACTACCCAATTTAAGCAAATCACGCAATTGGTCTCTGGCAGCAATAGTAGTTTCTAAATTATTGTTACAATAGATAATATCATCAACATAAAGATAATTTTTGATAATAGATGACGCTAGTGGGTATGAATTTTCATACCTATTTGCCAACTCATCTATGCAGCGAGTTGCTAAATAGCTTGAACTTTTCAAGCCATACGTAACCGTATCTAACCTAATACACTTGACTGGCTCTTCAGGATTGTCCCTCCATAAAATATTTTGAAGGGTAGTGTATTCAGGATTTATTTTAATATTTCTGAACATACGCTTAATATCTGCAGTAAATGTATATTTACCTAAGCGGAATAATAAAATTATATCAAATAATTCTTTTTGAACCACAGGTCCATTGAGTTGCAAATCATTTAGAGAAACTTTCTTGTTTGTTTTCATTGAACCATCAAAAACTGTTCGTAGCCTTGTGGTTTTGCTGTTATTATTAATAACTGCATGATGTGGCAGAAAATACACAGCATGTTTATTCAAATCATACAATTCTATATCAATATAATGACCATGACCAAGAGCTAGGTATTCATGAATAAATTTTTTATATTGCATGAATAAATCAGGATCAGCGTGCAATCTCTTTTCCAAATTTAAAAACCTTTTTAAAGCTAAGTGAAATGACTCACCAAGAGTATCGTTCACATGTACTAAAGGTAATTTTAAAGGCAGAGGAACCTCAAACTGATTATTAATTAATTTAACTGAACTTTGAAAAATATGTTCACAAAGCTCTTGCTCAGATGTTTGCTCAGTAAGTATTTCTGGGACCTTTTCGTTGGTCCAAAACTGGGCAAGTGTCTCATTGAGACTTAATTCACATTTTAATACTACTCTATTACAAGTCTGTTGTGATACCTTGGGTGGCAGATTTCCTCCTACAATGTGCCCGAAGTATGTGTTAAAGATGTATAGCTGTGTGTTACTAGGTTGCTGCAATGGATGCGCAGCATTCTGGGGCAGCACTGATGACTGCTTGCCTTGCCTTGGCAGGTCGATGCTCATGCACTGCTCGTTCGGTATCAGCGTCTGGAAAAACACATCAGCCCCTAATAGCATATGTATGTCACTAGGTACATTAAATTGGTCATCTGCCAATATAATGTTGGGCGGTATTACGACCCTAGAGACGTCAAATTTATTCTGAGGCAATTTGCATGTTATATCTTTCACTACATGACAAGTTACCATTGTCTTAAATGGTGATTTTAATGAATGGATTTCAATGGGAATGTTATATTTTACGTTACTTTTTTCATTAGCGATTCCAATAATACAAGTGTTACTTTGCAAGGGTGTTGAACCTAATAGCTGAACAACTTTGGAAGTTATAAAGGAAACCTGAGATCCGCTGTCCAGTAACGCCTTGATAACGTATTCGGTGCCATTCCTTGCTACGACCTTGATTCTAGCTGTGGGTAGAAGTACATTGTTATCAACATTGCCTGACAAGGTAACGGCTGGTGTGGTTTCACCTGAATTGCAGTGCAGCAGCGTGTTATGAGGCTTCTTGCACTCTGAGCACCGGAAGTGGAACCTACATTTTGCACCATGTGTACCTAAACAAATCACACACAGTTTTTGTTCTTTGGCAAACATCAGTCTATTATTTGCTGGCAATAGTTGATATTTTTTACAATTATATAATTTATGGTCATTACACTTACAGAAGATGCATGTTGCTCCTGCGGTGGCGACTGCTGTTACCTTCGTCGACTGTTGCTGCAAGTGAGAACCCTGTCCGGCATTTTCCAGTGCCAGAGCTCGCTTCTCAATATATTGCAGGAAATTTTCGAGGTTAGGTTGTACCCCTGGATCTCGGTCTAGCTGATAAGCTCTTGCAGTGATTCCATCTAATTTCCGAGAAAGAACACATAAAAGAATTGCATCCCAGTATTTAACATTTGAGTCAAGGTTTTTAATTGCAGCTAATTGTTGCCTAATAAATGATACAAAATCCCTCAAAGCACTAGCTGTTGACTTAATAATGTTACTTAAATCTAAAATGTTACTTATATGGTCATTTATAATCTTATATTTATTATTGTAGCGATCGTTCAGTAGTTTGCGAGCTTCACTATAACTTTCTGACGTTAAACTTAGATTTTTTATTAGATTATATGGTTCATCTTTTAAAAACGATCTCAAATAATAAAACTTTTGAACATGGTCAAGACTAACGTCATTGTGAATCAATGAGTCGAACAAATTAATGAATGGTACGTAATCAGTAAACTTACCATCAAATGTTTTTATGCAAATTGGTGGTAACTTTGTTTTATGGATTGCATCAAAATGCTTGGAGTGGCCAGTTGGGCCTATGTTATTATCGCGGGACCTTATTTGCTCGCTCAATGATGCCAAAATACTATAATAATTATTTTCTATTTGCTCGACATTTTCCTTGTCGGCAGCATCGAGATAAAGAATATCTTTACATAGCGACTCGTATTCTTGAAAAGCAGATATGAGTCGATCACGTTTGTTGCCCAGTTCATCACAACTTATTTTGCTTAAATCAGAAACTTCTACGAAATTAAGTAATCTTGTGATCGTACCTTTCAAGTAGCCGCGTGAGGCGATTTTACGTTTTAATTCGTCATCCATTTCTAACAACTAGCGCACAACACTTGTTAATAATCACTACTTAGTAACTAATTATTAATTAAAGTCTCAACTAAACGCTAATGATTAGATTCGATGCGCGTGGACAGATCTTGAGGACGAATCGATCGAAGCCGCAAAATGGCGGATCCGGAAACTTCCTTTTCAACGACTTGGCGTCACTTGCTATCCCTTTTTCGCTCGTTCCGTCGTGCGTAATTCGCACTCTGCTCCACTGCGTGCAAGGATCGCGCGTTCCAGGCGCTTTTATGTAATATTTGTTGAATATTGCGATGCGTGTCGTCTCGCTCCTTCTTGCGGAATACCTTTATGTGTGCTGCTGCTGTGCTCTTCACACCTGCAGAGGTCACTCCGGCGATGACGATGAAATTGATCGTTAGGATGAGGACGTGATGGCTGCTTCTCTTTTCTCAAGATTGCTGCTGGGGTTGTCGAATCGATGGTATTGCGATTGTGTTGCGACAACCAAGCAGAAAGTGATGCAGACTGCGCCCGCTTGCGTTGCCAACCAAAATGGCTGCGACACGGTCGATGAAAAATTTTGCCAAACCTCTAACTCGCTTCTTCCGCAGCACCGCTGTTCTCCGCGAAGGACCAATGTGCAGCGGTGTAATAGGTGGTGGTTGCTGATAGGTGCTGGTAGCGTTGGTGCCGAGGAAAATAAATGAAAAGGCGGACCGATTCTTTTTCACATGTGTATTGGACCAGTGTCACAGTTGGAAGGGAAGTGTTGCCACAGATCACATATTAATTTACCTGTTAATTTTGGTGTTGCAATCTAATTACTTAAAATACCCAACATGCTATGCATTAAGTTCTCAGCTGATTAATAGAATTAAATATGGCCATTGCACAGAAAAGAGAGTTTCAAGAGAATTTAGTTAGAATGATTGCTGGATAACAAATTAACGCCATTTTAATGTAAACAAGCCGATTATATATGAAAAAAATTACGGATATCTGTAAAATTTTCATGATATTTCAAAGCTATTAAAGTAAAAATACATTATTTTTTAGCTACAAATAGATATGAATGCTCATAAAATGTATTTTTTTTGTAAAAATCCATGAATAATTCGTACACCGTATTTATTTTGTATAATATTTTTAGGAAAACCATATTATTTCTGTGGCGCGTGTAATATTTGATAATAACACCTATATATATTAACAGTAAACTGGCACCCGCAGTACAATTTAGCGATAGAGATACAAAGAAACGTGAAAAATTACTTACCTTAAATTGGAAATTATATATTTGCCCACAGATTAGAGTTTGACATAACACTTGCACTGCACAAATAGTCTTTTGTTGCTATTTCTTTGTAGATTTATTAATCGCCGTAAGGAAACCATACACCATCTAGTGGCTGTCTAAGAGAATTAAAGGAGCTGGATAGTAGCCTGTTGACAGCTGTCTAAGCTATTGTGCAGCCCATGTACATCTCTTACAATGCTCTGGAATGCTTTTAACAAGCTACTATAATTCTCAGCGCTGGTTAATTTGGGGCCAAATGTAGAATTATAGGGGCTGTGTAGCGGGATAGACAGCCCTTGTACAAACAGCATAACAGCGTCGAGTTTTCAAAAATTCTGTTGTCCAGTGGCTATACAGCTATTTGTGCTGCTTGGGTAGACATCGCCAATGCCTTCTACACCCTGCCCTGGAGTTGCATCAGGGAGGCACTCCGGTATCACCGGATGCCGACCTATCTCTGTCGTGTGGTCGAGACCTATTTGACGGACTGGGCCGTCATCTACCCCGGTCACCAGTGAGAATGGAACCGGCGAGAGATGTCGTGCAGGGATCGGTCCTGGGGCCGCATCTGTGGGATATCGGGCACGACTGGGTGCTGCGCGCCAACCTCCCTAGTGGCGTCAGTGTAGTTTGCTACGCTGACGACACGCTGGTCCTGGCGCAAGGGAAGTCGTACCAGGCGGCGGCCGACTTAGCGACACACGGGGTTGCGACAATCGTCGACAGGAGCTGGGACTTGAGGTGGCTTTGCATAAGTCCGAGGTCATGAGTTTTCATGGTCCTCGGAATGCGCCACCGACGGGTTCCCAGATAACGGCAGGAGGGGTTCACATCAGTGTCGAATTGACGATGTAGTACCTGGGACTCGTCCTCGACAGCCGGTGGAACTACGCGGAACACTTCCGACGTTTGGCTCCGACTGTAGCGGGCCGGGGCTGCCTTGAAGCGGCTCCTGCCCAATCTAGGGGGGCCAAACGCCTCCTGCGGGAGGCTCTACGCGGGGGTCGTGCGGTTCATGGCCCTATACGGGGCGCCGGTGTGGGCTCCTACATTGAAGCGCCAACCAGCCCGCAAGCTGAAGGCGTCCCATGGCGATCAGGATGATCCGCGGATATCGCACGATCTCAGGTGAGGCGGCGGGCCTCCTTGCCAGATTGCCGCCATGGGATCTGGAGGCAAAGGTCCTCGCGTACATCTGAGAGTGGCGCGAGGAGGCCCAACGCCGGGGTGTTACTCTGCTGCCGCGAGAAATCGCGGCACAGTGTACAGAGTTCCGGCGGGAACTCATGGCGACATGGAGAGCGCGATGGTCGCAACCCAGTGCTGGGCACGCCACAATAGCTGCGGTAAGTCCCCTCTTTGAGGAGTGGCTTGAGAGGCGGCATGGCGTCCTCACCTTCCGCCTGACGCAGGTCCTCACCGGACACGGTTGTTTCGGGAGGTTCCTGTTTCGCATAAGGCGGGAGGAAACGCCCGGGTGTTTCCACTGCGAAGATCGCCCAGAGTACACGGAGGAGCATACGGTGGAGGTCTGCCCGGCTTGGGCGGACCACTGCCGTGTCCTCGTGGAGGCGATCGGCGGCAACGATCTCTCGCGTCCGGCCCTGGTCCAGGGCATGGTACGGATCGAGAGTGCATGGTTAGCCGTCACCTCCTTCTGAGAAGCAGTAATGCTCGCGAAGACGGAGGCAGCGCACGTGAGGGAGAGGCAGTATATGCGCCCTCACGGCCGTAGTCGCCGCGGGAGACGCCCTGGGCGTCGGGAATCCCAGGCTGATTCCCGGCCACCGTAGGCGCGGGCTTGCGGACGGCGAGTAATGGGTAGCTCGCTGTCCGGTAAGGACCAAGCCCGGGTCGACAGCGCGTTGTGTTCCACGCGCGCCTTAAAGAGATGTCAGCACCAACTAGTGGGGTCCGCAAGGGCCGATGCTTGCCAGGGGTGTGGGTTGTTCGAAAAAGATACCGTGGCCCCTGGCACACAGGCAACTGAGGCAACATGGGTGGGTTGGGTGGCAAAGTCTGACACGCCCTCCTGCTCCACCCTCAAAAAAAATTAAAAGGGTTAATTGCGTAATACAATATCAGTAGAAATCGCTTTCATTTTGACAGTTCCACAACATTCATGGCGTTTTTCACGTTGCTAAGCCGATAATTAACGAAGATAATTATGGAAGTATGGATTAGCGATAACCTTCAAAATGATTCAAATTCTGACTACCTAATAGTGTGTTATGCAATTAGTTTGGCAATAAAAAATGCTACCATTGGGAAGCAAAACGATTCGGTTTTGTTTATAAGAACCAAGCATAAACCAACACTATAGTCTTCGCTGAGAGTTGATAAATATTATGATACGTCTCCGAATAGCGACTGTCGCTTAGTTATCGCAAACTGTATGGCGGCTGTCGCTTATCTCCCGCATCGCCGTTTTCGTGATACAAGGCACGCACATGTTGTGAACTGCGGCCCGAACAGCGGGCGGCGGTTGCGTCGTGTATAAGTTTTTAATTAATTAGAGGGCCGCAATTTGTAATGAGTTAAGAAACCCTGAATTTATCAACTCTCGGCGAACAGACTTTACTTACTCGTATTTGGCTAATGTATCTGGTTCACAAATCCTATCTACTCCGAAAACGGCTACATTCACTAGATCTTCAGTGGCCAGTTGTATGTAAAGCGTGGGAATAGGGCCAGCCTTACGCCTCTGAGTTATGGGCATCGGGATTGCGACATAAGCTTGAAAGTTACTTACCAAAGTAGCTGTATAAACTGTGAGAGAAAATTTGTAACAACATGTTGGGTTTAACATTGGCGTCGAATGAAAGGATCCGTTGAAAGTCATTTTGATATATTCAATACAGAGAGGCTCGTCGCTAAGTAATAACAGCCGAACGGTTCAGGTTAAGCTACGCTTGCCAAGATCGGTCCGTGGAAAGGTGACCATTTTTTAAACAACTTCAAAAAATGAGGGTGTCTATGTTCGACTGTATGTTTTTTTTTTGTGTATGTTGACCGATTTATCCCCCATTTGTGGACCGATTCTCAAAATTCTTTGTTTATTTGAAAAAGTATACTTCTGAGGTGGTCCCATTGGCACCAAGTCAGGATCTGATGATGGAATCCCAGGGAAATCGAGGGCAACCCTCAAATATTATATATAATTTACCTGGCGCGCTGGCCTCCTACACATTCCCTACCTAAGTAGAAGTGTGTCGGAGGTCAGACGCACATACCTTGTAACTGTGTTTTATTTTTATTTTTTTATTGTTGTTTTTTTTTGGACTAACCTCTTACAGTAGTTTTATCATCGCCATTATTATTATTTTTGCTGGTCATGTTGTGCGATTACGCTTTGGGTGGTAATCAGGTCGAAACCTACAATGTTAAATTAGTGACATTATGTGATTGTTACCTGTTGTAGTTGCCTTGTGAATAAATAAATAAATAAATAAATATTATAGGTATTTACAATGTTTTTCATATATTTTCTAAAGGTATTGAGACATTTGCGTATGGTCATCATCATCTCATGACGCTGAGTTGATGAAGGAAGGTACAGCTCTTTAACGGTTAGGAGTGGTAGGATGTTCGGGCATAACTCCATCATATATAGACGGATTTGCAAAATCTTTTCTTTTTTCGAAAGGGGTTTATTCTGAAGCGTCCAGCTGAAGCGTCCAACGTCTTATTGTGCTCATTGATAATAATTAGGCAGTAGGTACCTAACCGTACGGCGATTGTATTGTAATTAATTGGTGATAACATTTTCCATCACACTTGCAAAACTTTTGGGAAAAAATATAACATGGTGAAAAAAATATTAGAATCGATTCAGTTACTTATTCTGAACAAAACTATATTTAGGTTTCGCATGTACTAAAAATATTGTTGTTTAGGTACTAAAAATATATAGAATACACTGCCTTTTAATATACCAGGCATTGGTTTTCTTCTAGACACTTCGATTCCACAACAGGTAAGTGTTAAACTAATTATTTCCGATTGACGTGTTAAAACCATTTAGCGATATGTATTTCATGCCAACATGAATATTTATACCCACTGAACAATCGACACCAATACCTTTTTTCGCCAATAAATAGGCTCAATTTGCACATATTAAGGATACTTATAACTGAATCATTACGTGTCCTCAACCATTAAAATTATGTGCATATTGATATTGTAATTCTGGACATCCGTCTGATTTTGTAGTCCGTAGATTTGACAATTGCTTGTTTAATAATGCTTATATCCTCAATTTTGCCAATCAATGTTAACCACTCAAGAACACGTCTACCACAACGGTCATCGGTTCTACGGCTAATGTGGCCGGCCCATTGCGACTTCAGCTTGCTAATTCTGTGAGCTATGTCGACAACTTTTGTTCTCTTCCGGATCACCTCATTCCGGATTCTATCCCCCAGGCCTATGTCCAGCAGAGCTATTCTGGAAAAATCTCACAGTGAAAACGAAGGTGAAGTGAGCTGTCATTCCAGCTGTTTTCACTTTTGACATCTCACTTCACCTATGATTTCACGGTGAGAGTTTTACAGAATAGCACTACAGAACATATCTACCACAACGGTCATCGGTTCTACGGCTAATGTGGCCGGCTCATTGCGACTTCAGCTTGCTGATTCTGTTAGCTATATCGACAACTTTGGTTCTCTGCCGGATCACCTCATTCCGGATTCTATCCCCCAGGACTATGTCCAGCAGTGGACTGTTGTAGGCTGATGATGATCTAAGCATAAGCATAATCATTCTATCATCTTAAGAGCCTTCTATCTGTGAGAGGGAGTGGGCTGCAATCCCTCACGCAGGCCCAGTGCGGGTTGGTGGATGTGACATGTCTTCGAATTTTTGGTTCTAGGACATGCCGGTTTCCTCACGGTGTTTTCCTTCACCGTTTTGAGAGCAGTGGTGATGAAATTAAATACACAAAGTAATGTGTCTGCCTGGGTTCGAGAAACTCGTAACTCGGAGACGATACGACTGGGCCACCACTTACAGACCAACCAGCACTGGGCCTGTGTGGTGGATTACGGCCCACTCCCTCTCACAGAGAGGAGGCCTGTGTCCCAGCAGTGGGAACAATGTAGGCTGATTATGAGTTATGTAAATGCACTGACCTGCAATTGCAAAAAAACGTAAGAAAATTGGTATTTCACGGACCACCTTGCCCAAGGCTTGTCTACTTATCACATGGGACTTAAAATAACTGGCGAAGTTTCTGTGAGCGATTCTCTGCCTTACTCTTCGGGGACTACCTTCAGCTACCAGCTAGCTTAGCGTGACGCTTTCTATTTCTACGAAGAATAGACACAGCTCTTTTTATACAAAGTGACATTTCGTTCCTCCATTTTTGAATTTGTCTTTCGTTTCTAACGGTCCTTTAATAGTGTAGACTATTAATTCAGGAGACATTTTTCTTCCCAAATTGTTAAAACCACACTGAAAACAAACTTTCAACAGTCGACGGTACGGCACGTTTGACGGCACGGTTGGCGCAGTGGTTAAGCGAACGACTGCTGCGCTGCGTGTCGCGGGTTCGATTCCCGCACGGAACAAATATTTGTATGATCTGCAAGTAGTTGTTCTGGGTCTGGCTGTTTGTGTATGTGAGTTTAAATGTTTGTAAACGCACCCACGATACAGGAGAAATTCCTAGTGTGGGGCAACGTTTTTAAAAAAAAAAAATGATAGAAGAACACAGCTATCTCCGCGTATTTTTAACCGACTTCCAAAAGAAGGAGGTTATCACTTCGACATATTTAAATCTTCTAATATATGAAATTCTCGTGTCGCGGTGTTAGTTCCCAAACTCCTCCGAAACGGCTGAACCGATTTTGACAAAATTTCGTGTGCTTATCGGGTAGGTCTGAGAATCGGCCAACATAAATTTTTTATACCCCTAAATTTTAAGGGTTTTCCACTCCAATTTTTTTTTTTTGGACAAAATTTAACGTATACGGCAAAACAACGTTTGCCGGGTCAGCTAGTAGACAATATACCTATATTATTTTAATGTATTTTCTTTCTGGCATACCTCCGTCTAGACGGATTTGCAAAATTATTATTTTGTTCGAAAAGGGTTTATTTCGAAATGGTCCCATTTAAATTACATATAGATCTGATGATGCGTATCGGAGACAGACAACGGAACTCTTCAAAAAATTACAGCAAATCAACCGCGATTGCTGCTATCGCATAAATAAGCTTTGTTTTTACCCCAAGGATGATGAAATATCGAATTGGTGTGGGGTAGATACTATAACTAAAAATAAACTTTTTCAACTTTTTTTGTTCCAAAATACGGTACTATGGTATTTCGATACTTTGAGAAAAATGTTGTAGTTGTCATTATATACGTGACAGAATATTAGTAAAAAAAATCCTATGACAACACAAATAATTCTGAGTCGAATAACGTAAAAAAGTGAATTTCGTAAAAAGTTCTGTTGACTCTTTTTACTTTGCTGCTGTCGTACTGTCTACACGGAACATCATTTTTGTCCATGCTTCCATCGACAAAACGGTGCTCGTGCTAAGCCAACAGCAGGCTTAGCACGAGCACCGATTTGTCGACGGAAGAATAGACATGACTATTAACTAAGTGATGTACAATAGGAGAAGATGGCTATGTTTTTCTATTAATTATCACAGTTATGCGTTCTAAACGAATCACGATTTTGTAGATAATCGTATATACTTTGTGGCCGTCGAGTAGAAAGTTTGTTGTCAGTGTGATTTTGACAGTTTAGGAAGAAATATTCTTCTGAAATAGTCTACATTTATAAGTACCTAGACAAAGATCGTTAGAAACGAAAGACAAAATTACAGATTGCAAAAGGATATCTACGGTGCCATGTCAAAATGGAGAAAAGAAATGTCACATTGTATTGAAAAAGCACTGTCTAGTCTTCGGAGAAATAGAAAACGTCATGCTGAGCCTGCAGGTGTAATATGTAGTTAAGTATGTCCCAAAAATAGATCACTATCTACAACTAAGAAGTCAAACATAGCCACAGTGAAAAGCGTATCGTAAAAAGGGAAAGTTAGAATTAATGGCGTAGATCGATAGTCTGTAAATGTAACACTAGTATTCTAATGCACGCAAGTATCAACTGATTTAAGTGCCACAACTATAGTTGTTTCGATTTAACTGCAGTAACATAACAACTAACAGAACAACAGAAAATCTTGTGGAAATTTAACACCTTGGAAAATACACACACACCCACCCCCACATACACACATCACACATCTCACCACCACCCTCCCTTACTCTACATTAGGTACTCATACACACGGCACTTATCTCAAAATGTATTTTAATATGTATAGTTTTTTAATTTTTTTTTTTTAATTTTCCTTATATTTTGTTTAAATACCTTTGTTATTATTAGTCTTGGAACAACCTACCCTCTCACTAGGAGTCGGGCGTTGGTAGCTGCGCCTCAGTTTTAACTTTTGCAGCTATCATCGTTTAACATTGTTTGTCTTCGTATGTTTTTTTGTTCCTAATAAGCGATATAATATTTATTTATAATAACTGCTGGGACACAGGCCTCCTGTCTTTTAGAGGGAGTGGACTGTTGACCACGGTTTTGTTATTGTTAATTGTATTAAGTTTTTATTAATTTTAGTCCAGAGGTCCTAGTTTAACTTTTGTTACTTTAAGTTGCAGCTATATTTGCATAATGCAGAATTGCATATGTAAGCGGGCATGCCCTTTATGCCTGGAGGCTTTTATTTAGATTGTAAGTTCTGTTTACGTTTATTTTTTATTATTTATTTCTACTTGTGTACCTATAGTTCTCAATGTTCTGATGGTATATTGGCGTGTGCTAGCTGTCATATGGCAAATTTAATGTTTTTTTTTGTGTTTCGTAATTTTAATTATCTATTAGGTATTGTTTAGAATCAAGTTCTTCTAACTTAACAGACAGCTGTGCTGCTGGGGAGTTTGTTGCGCTACTTCTTCTTCCCAGCTAAAGCAAGTGGCGAAGGGCGGGCGTTTTGGGGGGACTGTCTTATATAATTTTGACGTTCAAAAAGAGCTGACTCTCAGCCTAGTTTGAACAAATGACTTTTGTTTTTTTTTTTTGTAAACCACCACGCGTGCCCAGTGCGGGCTGGTAGATGTCACAAATGTCTTCGAATTTTTGGTTCTAGGACATGCTCGTTTCCTTCGCCGTTTTGAAACGGGAGAAATCATTTACACAAAGTAAAGTAAGTAAAGTGCTTGCTTGGGTTCGAACTCGGCCGTTCACACAGCGCCCGCCGCCATTGCTCTCGGCAGTAAGCTCAAACCATTTACATAGTATAACATCACGCTTTGTTAACCCCAAAGGTTAGGCAGACGTGGACCTTTAATACACCTACACTGAGGAGTGAACTCTAGACCCTGCTCAGCAATAGGGTATTTTTAAATTTTATGAAAAATTATCCTAATTTAAAGATTCGGACGAAATGTGTAACAGTAAAATCCATTTTCTCAATTTAAAACGATTTCATTCAAATTTATTTTTCGTTGTTTTGAATTTACCGCCAAAACCCTCCTTACGATGACTTTTTATCACGTGGCCACTCGTGATGTCAGCTTTGTTTTTTTTATTTTGTAAATAATTTTTTTATGTCACTGTTTTTAGTTAATATTATTATTTTTGACGTTAATGAGACCTATTTACGAAACCCTTTATTTTGGGAAATAATATTTTTTTGAAGACACAATATGGCGCCAGAAATCTGCAATTTAATTTCTTTTTTTCGTTTTTGATATACCCAGTGTCACTCTCACAATTAAGACGAATCTATCGGTACCTCTCAAGCTGAAATCTATTAAGCCGTTTAGGCTACAGAGTGTGCCCAAGAAATATACATACATACTTCTAAAAACATAACCCTCCTTCTGGCGTAGTCGGGTAAAAAAGAAAAACACTCATCAATCACATCAAAGACTAAATAACCTCGGATTAGACCATAGATTGACCGATTGACTGTGCATTTTCCCGCCTTTTTGCGCTCTATCGATCTATGCGTGGTTAGGGTTGGCAAATGAAAAAACTTTTTCCGGAAAAACACTACAAACTGAAAAATTACTTTAATTTCGGAAGTCGGTGACTTTGGATATTTATTTTAATTTTATGTCGCCGCGTTCCGCAATTCACTTTATACTGTTTTTCCGAGTCGGTTTTTTTTTTTAAGTTTTTAATTTTTCACTTTTTAGCTATAGTACCCACTCTACACCAATTCGAAATTTCATCATCCTTGGGATATTCTCAAAGTCAATCAAATCAAGACAACGCATATTAATGCGATAGCAGCAATCGTGGTTGATGTGCTGTCATTTTTTGAAGAGTTCCATTGTCTGTCTCCGAAACGCATCATCAGATCTATATGAAATTTCAATGGGACCATTGCGGAATATAAACCCCTTGCGAACAAAAATTAAAAAATAAAACAAGAATTTTGCAAATCCGTCTATATTACGGCTATATAACGGAGTTATGCCCGAACATACATTAAAAAAAAACCATGTCGAATTGATAACCACCGTCTTTTTGAACTAGGTCAAAAAATATACGACGCTTTTATTCATGTTGTGTTATCACTGGATTTATTTATTGTATCTGTCGCCCAGTGTTTGAAATTCGACCATAGTTAATTTATAGAAATACATTGTTTTAAAAAAAATAGGTTTCTGCAGTCTTATATTCTCCATGTAAAATTTTACAACAATTTAAAAAAGCGGTACAAAGTTTTTGTTTCACGAAACTTCTTAACATAGTTTAAAGCGAAATCGTTTTTCGTGTCTGTACGCTTAGAACTTTTAAACTACGCAACGTTTTTTAATGCGGTTTTAATCAGTAGACAGAGTGATTCAAGAGGAAGGTTTATATGTATAATACACCGACCTCCACGCGGGCGATGCCGTTGGCGAAAATAGTTAATATTTATGTAGAAAAGGATGGAGATAGTGTAATATTATAACAGTTTCAGACCATATCGTCATCATCATCAGACTCTCTGTGATAGCCAGCGCGCCAGAATCTACCAAACAGGGGCCCAAGTCTGCTATTTTTATAAATTCGTCATTCCAACACGATCCCATTGTCATTTTGCTAAAAGTTCGTAATCTGCTAAATTCATAATGGTCGATCATTGGTCGGTCAAAGGTGTCGTAATAGAATTGTGTCATAATGGCATCTTCTTATTGCCATTATCATAAAACTCGTTGTAGAAATTATTTTCGAAAAACTACTACTAAAGAACATTTATTCATGCCAGATTTCACCTATATATATTTTTACATATTATTTATTAGTGTTATATGCAATCTAAAGTTCGTAAATTAAGTCAGTCATTCATTTGTCATGATGTACGAGATTACCAATAAATGCCATTTCTTTCAATGGAGTGTCATTGGCTGATCATTGGAAAGTCATAATGACGCCATTTTATTACTAGATTACCAAACTTGTCAAAATCAACAATTATGAAATCAATGATAGCCCATTCTGACGCTATTGTAATAGCAGACTTGAGGCCCTGGTCGCTAACCGAGTGGCAAAAGTTGCACCTTGGGGTTTGCCCAAGAGCAATGCAGCGCAGCATTTTAGACGTTAAACGACAAGACAGAATTCAAAACACCACGCTGCGCTCCAAAACGGGAATCCTAGACGTAGGCAAAAAGGGTGCTAGGCTAAATTGGGACTGGGTGGGTCACGCCAGTCGCTTGCACAGTGACCGCTGGGCAATAGTCTCCACACAGTGGTGCCTGAGGATGGACGGTGCCGGCGAGGCTGGCCCAAGAAGAGGTGGCAAGACGACTTAGACGCGTATCGCAAGGGTTGGATCGAGGTGGCCCTGGAAAAGGATGCCTGGAAGGGTTTGGGGGAGGCCTTTGCTCAGCTTTGGGACAATGTAGGCTCATCATCATCTGCCTAGCCATTTCCCAACTATGTTGGGTCAGCTTCCAGTCTAACCGGATGCAGCATAATATCAGTTTTTACATGGAGCGACTGCCTATCTGACCTCCACAACGCAGTTACTGGGTAATACGATACCCCTTGGTAAGACTGGTTGTCAGACTTTCGGGCTTCTGACGACCTGTAACGTCTGTCAAAGATCCACAAATGACAGCCGGGACCAACGGCTTATCGTGCTTTCCGGGGTACGGAGGGGGCTTGGTATGTATGGTCACCCGTCCATGGACCAATTGCGGCAAGCGTGGCTTATCCTGATGGATCGACCCGTGCAGCTATTGTTACTTAGCCACAAGCCTCCTAGGGACAGTGTAGGCTAATATTCAAAAATAAAAAGAGTGTATGTCTCGAGGGTGGTCTCATTTAAATTTGATTGCGTTTGCTTAGGTTAGGTAGTTTTTGGATTGGGTCCAGGGGTGACGGATCTGGGGAATTCCTTCGCCCCCTACTACTTCTTAGGACCCGAGATGGCGGCGCGTAGTGTTCCACGCGCGCCTCTATTTGATGTAAGGGGGGGAATTTAACACCTCACTCCCCCCCTAACGCGAGGTGGCCCGCACAGGCGGGCCGACACTAGCCGGGGATCGCGGAAGTCACTTTTGTTCCCGTGATCTCCGGTGCAAGTGTGAGGCGGAACACCGGGGTGGTTTTAGTCAGTAAGAGTCTGACAGACCCCTCCGCCCTCCCCAGGGCGGAGGACATCCATGAGGATTTCCCCCCGTCATCAAAAAAAAAAAAAAGGTAGTTTTTGGATGAGCTTCAATAATACGTTTTTACTTTTTGTATCTTGAGCATGTTCTACTACTTCGGGTCACTTATACTTTTTTTTTTGTTTGTTATTTACACTTTGCATATCAAGTAGTATCACTTTCGTGTGGGGTTACACACCATGACTAAAAAGTGAAAACAAAATCACTTTACAAAAAAAAAACAACCGATTTCTAAAGAAAAACACTCAAAAATAGCTTTAAATTCAGAAGTCGGTGGCAAAAAAGTAAAATATAGATCCAAAGACACCGACTCCAGAAATTAAAGTTACTTTTCACTTGGCAGTGTTTTTTTTTAAGTCGATTGTTTTTTTTGTTCATTAAATCCGACAAACGCATTCTGATACCTTTTCTAGCTTTCTAAGTTTATTTTATATTTTCTAGAGCTCTGAAAAAACTCCAACCCTATTCTAACCAGCAAACTACTTATAACGGTATTTACCAATAAAAACGTAGTTCCCTTTGTCGCGTTGCGCCGACACAGCTAAATTGCGTCCTAACAAAAAATATGCCATAGACAATGTTGATACAGAAGATCTACTTTGAACACAACATGAGCGATGAAAAGCCACGTCGAGTTTTAGAATTGTTTAGAAGTAGCTCTTGCTCTTCCACGCGGGCGAATGCGCTGAGAGGTCGGAACCTATCCCATGGGAACGTATTTATTTATTTATATAAGCTTTATTGTACACTAGAAAATAAATAACAAAAATAAAACATTTAAAAACTAAAACATTCAATGGGCGACCTTATCGCTTTCTGCGATCTCTTCCAGGCAACCTTGGAATGGACAGTGATTGCGTGGACATCAAATTGGGGTTGTAATTGGTGCATAATATACGTACAACTTACTATAATAGATTCATAGATATATATTCTGTATAGTAGATACTTATATACATACATACTAAATATAAAAGCAAAGAAAATAAATGTCAACTACAGATTAATACAGCTAAGTACATCAAAATCACAACAACAAGTAATGCTCCTTCACGAATCTCTTGAACATAGGTATACGTACTTAAACGTACTATCGGGCTGAAAAGTATCCTGTGTTATTCCAGGTTAGAAACTATCTGTGTGCCAAATGTCATCCAAATCCATTCAGCCGGTGATGCGTGATTGAGTAGCAGAAATTCAAATATCGAAACATCTAAACATACAAAATTTCACATTTATAATACTAATATGATAGTAGAATAGGATTTCTAGAGTTGCGTCTCTCTCATTCATACCTCTGTGTCAGTGCCTTTTTACACTCTTTATATTAGCTTCACTTGTATGTTTGTTTGTTTGTATGTTTGTAACCGACTCCTTAGGGCGCGATTTTGACCCACCTTAAACGGTCAGATTTCATTTAAACTTTGTAAACTTATCGAGGACCGATGACAATTCAATAATTAAAAGAAAAATAGAGACAAATAGAAAAAAAGAAAAAAAAACTAAATCTTTTTTTTTTGGATGGGAAATTATCAAATAACTTCTCCCGCTCTGGGTGGAGCAGGAGGGAGTTTCAGACTTTTACTGACTAAGACCCACCCATGTTCCCTCAGTTGCCCGTGTGCCAAGGGCCACGGTATCTCTTTCAAACAACCCGCACCCCTGGCAGGACACTTCTTTAGTCGTCATATCGGTAGGCACCCCTTTTTAACCATATCATCATTCACACAGTCCCATCGTTTCTTAGGTCTTCGTCTCATAAAGCCATCGACATTCATACTCAAAACTCCAAAAAAAATCTGTTTAAATTTTAAACTGCGCAAACTGTAACCATGAATCCCGCATATTATGATTCTAGACCCTAGAGTAGAGATTTTTTGTCTGTCATAAAAAAAAAATCTTCTGTTTCATAGAAAATTGCAATACCTAAGTGGTCAAGTGTATGGAACAGCATTTTCTTTTAAATCGACGTAAAATTTTTACGGGGCCTAGATTCATAAATGCTGGATTCATGTTACAGTTACAGTTTG
Source organism: Antitype chi (assembly GCA_947359405.1). Classification (NCBI taxonomy): domain Eukaryota; kingdom Metazoa; phylum Arthropoda; class Insecta; order Lepidoptera; family Noctuidae; genus Antitype; species Antitype chi. The sequence continues at coordinate 3,480,378 of OX375836.1, read as the reverse complement.
ATGGCAATAAGATTGTCTAGTACTTGAGATTTAAACAACTGCCGAAAAGTTGATTGAGCAGCACATGAAGATACCCCAATCTGTCAAATGTCTGATAGTTTTTGAACTTTATTATAAAGGAATAAGGTTCATGTTCAATTGGAAAAATTTGACAGTTTGGGACAGCTTGATGTGCTGGCGTCTGCACTATAGACCTCTGCTCCTACTCCTTTGAGGCGTGATGTTTTGTTATGTGAGAACATTTTTGCGCTCATGGTTTGTGCATCGAAATCTTCTAACGCCTGGTTGACCCTTCCCGTGCCCCCAGGGTTAGCTTTTACCTTGTCCAGAGGCTAAGCATTGTCATACAACGTTGCAATACCGCCATTCTCTTATACTGTAGAAACTTCTAAAGAATGAACCTTCTATACTTGTCTATATCACGAACATGCGTTTGCGCATCGATCGCCGGCGATATAAAAACTAAAGCATTTCGCTCATTGGCGTCATGATTGAAAAAATGGTCGGTAATTGTGTTAAAGGTTGTGTACACTTATACAGAATGACTCTGAAAACAATCGACAAAATTTAAGGGGTGTTCTCCATCAACAAGAACAACTTTTACTTTGGGAATAATTTCAAATTCGCAAAAAAGAAACGACATTCATACAAAACTAGCTTTTGCCCGTGGCTCCGCCCGCGTGGATGTCGGTTATCGCGTAAAAAAATAGCCTATGTTCTTCTCCATATCCCAGGCTATATCTCTGCCAAATTTTATGATGATCGGTTCAGCGGCTTAGGTCTGAAAGCGTAACAGACAGACAACTTTCGCATTTATAATATTAAGTAGGGATGGTCCAATCGTGTATGTTCCTTTATTTGAGATGGTTGATTTTTTTTAAGGAAAACTTAATTCTTTTTTTGAGGTTATCCAGGTTTTCCATTCCTGACATATAAAAAAATACTTATTTTCGTAACCAATATTCTATCGATTCGATGTCGAATTAGAAAAAAAGACTTGTAACTGTACGAAACTTTTTTTTATTTTCAATCTGCTCGTTGTGGCGAAATAAAATAAATATTTCTTGAAGGTTCCACCAATAGATTCCTCCTACCTTCATGGTGCGAGCTCTTCATAATTGATTTACTACCCTAAGGCCGTTTGTCCACCGCCACGTCAACGAGACGTCGAGTTGACGGCGGCGGCGGCGCGCGGCGCGGCTAAGAAATACCGACACATACTTTTACTATGGCCGCGTGTCCGTCACACATCCGTCAACGGGTCGTAACGTTCAGCTCGAATAATCTCGTTTCTCGTTGACGTCCCGTTGACGGTGGCGGTAGACAAACGCTGTTAGGATGATGTGGGTGTATTAGAGGTTGGTACACCTCTGCCTAACCTTGCGGGCAAACAAGGCGTGATGTTATGTTAAATGTCAGCACGTAATAAACGACAATGGTGCTGACACGGAAGAGGGTGCTGATTATTTTGTTCACTACCTAAACTTATATACGAGTATTGCTATCTCTTACTGGCAGACCGCGAAAGAAAAATAAATAATAGTTTTAAAAACTAAAAAACAGTTTTTAGTTTGGTTTTTAAAGCGTGTTTTTTAGTTTTTTATACTATTATTTATTTTTTAGTTCTGCTAACTACAAAAGCGTGATTTTTTCAGTTCTTTTTCATTTTTTTTTCGTTTTTCTCTATTTTTTTTTAAATTATTGAGTTGTCATCGGTCCTCGATAAGTTTACAAAGTTTAAGTGAAATCTGACCGTTTAAAGTGGGTAAAAATCGCGCCCTAAGGAGTCAGTTACAAACATACAAGTGAAGCTAATATAAAGCGTGTAAAAAGACAAGTGATGCTTTGGAACTGTCAAGCTAATTTACGTCTCGATTGCTTTGAATTTGGCGTGACTTGAATTTAGTTCGTTGTACTTCCGTTGATGAAAACTTTACTTCAACTAAATTTGACAGCTCTAATGTATTTCCGTCTCTTTCTTGTTTCATTAATTAGAAGGAAACAGATAGCAATAGCCTAAATTAAGTTTAGTTGGTGCACAAAAAAATCATCACCAATGTCTGTTTGTCTATGTAACAGTTAGGTAATTTAAAAATTAGTGATGTTTAAACCAAAACTTTTAATATAAAGCAATACCCGATGCCGTTGCTCCCTAGTAAATAAATTAAAAAGATTTTGTTTGTCTTTGCCTCTAAAATTTCCTTTCCTTGTTTTCAGGTAGCGCCGCTCCCACTTCATCCAAGACTATCAGGGAAGATGAAACCACATCTACGGAACTGATATTTGAGTGAGTACCATTATTTACGTTTTTTTTTATGAATGAATTTCACAAAAACATCCAATCCTGTTATTTTTAACCGACTTCAAAAAGAAACAGGTTATCAATTCGACGTGTTTATGTATTTAATTTTAATGTATGTTCGGTCATAACTCCGTTATATATAGACGGATTTGCAAAATTCTTTTTTTTGTTCGAAAGGGGTTTATTCCGAAATGGTCCCATTTAAATTTCAGATAGATCTGATGATGCGTTTCGGAGACAGACAACGGAATCTCTCGCTATTGTTGTTATCGCATAAATATGCATTGTTTTGACCCCAAGGATGATGAAATTTCGATTTGGTGTGGGGTAGGTACTATAACTAAAAAGTGAGAAAAATAACTTTTTCCAAAAAAAAAACAACCGACTTCCAAAAAAACACTACAAAGTGAAAAATAACTTTAATTTCGGATTTCGGTGACTGGTGACATGAAAATTAAATAAAATACATACCTAGCCAAAGTGACCGACTTCCGAAATTAAAGTGATTTTTCACTTTGTAGTGTTTTTCCGGAAGTCGGTTGCTTTTTCTTTGGGGTTTTTTTTTATAGCAATCAAGACGACATTCCACCTAAAAGTATCGCGGTGGGTTTTTTTTACACACTAGATTTTTAACTTTAGATGTTGAACCGAGTATTTAAAATCCAATAGATTGCATCTCAGCTGCATCTCCGTGTCGAAAAAACACACTCTTCGATTTTCATTTTTTGGCATTAAGCAGTGAGTTGCAGATAAATTTCCCGAAAAAACCGCGATTCTATTTCGTCTTTGGGAACGTGGGCTGAGAGTACAAAACCACTGTACAAACTGTTCGTTTTCTATTATTCAAATAAAATTTTATTCGAAAACATCCATCGGTTTCTTTTTAAACTTCAACTATATCCGGCAACCCTGGTGACCGCCTCCGCATCTCTTTTGGTGACCGCACATAAACTAGCTGCCCAGATTATATTATATTAGTCAAAAAATACAGTAAGGATACCCTCAATAATTTGGACAATGTTCTAAATCTTCCATTTATTATATTTCAGCTCAAATCATCAATTGCCTAAAATAAAAATGGGCCCGGATCTCAGAAGCGCCAGGAGACCTAAGCAACTTATGAACAAGTACGTTTTTTTTTTCAATTTATCTGTTTTTGTATAATACACAGGGTCTTATTAAATTAATTAGTATTAGTTGGGTTTAAAGTTATCGTTCAGAGTCTTTATACACCCTTTATTTAGGTCTGCTAAAATCATTGACAAAATATCAAAAAATTGTTGACGTAAACATCATTTCAGCCGAAAGATGTCTACTGCTGGACATAATGGTTTTATTGAGTTATTTTACGTATATTTATCAGGGTTGATATGATTTAAATCACTTGATTTAAATCAGTGATTTAAATCGCGATTAAAATCAAGTGATTTTTTTATAAAAATCAATGATTTAAATCAATACTTTTTTACTGCGACCAAATCAGCCAAAATGTGTCAAGAGACTTCCCCGGACATAAACTAAGGCGCGCACACACGTGTCCATTGCTGTTTATCTACACCGTTCGCTGAATCCCCGAAATTTAAACTGGCGACTGAATCCGTCCGTTTAGTCTTTGGCGTGGTCATTCGTGGTTGATTAGTGTCTTAGTATCTGTATTTTAGTTTTTTACCACTGACTTTCGGAATTAAGGTTATTTCTTCATTTCGAGTGAATTTCTTTTTGAAGTAGTTTTTTTTTAAATTACTTTCTATTTCGTAATTTTTAGTTTTAAATAAAAACTGGAATATTTGTTTGTAATATGTCGTTTTTATTTAATATTTAATTAATAACTGACTTCCAAATTACAAAAGATCAGAATGCAAATAAAAATCAAAAAAATCCGATTTAAATCAATTTAATCCGATTTAAATCAAATAAATCTGATTTTTTTGATTTTTTTATAAAAATCACGATTTTTATCAACCCTGATATTTATTATGGTTATTTATAATGTTAAATTTTATATTATGTAAATCAAATATGATCTATGGATTGAAAATAAAATGAATTTGAATTTTGAATTTGAATAAGCCTCGCCAAGCACCCACCACCATTTCGACCGGTTCCGTGCCTAATTGACATACTATAAGAAAATAATGTTTGTTTACTGTTCGTGCTGCTAGCGTCACTAGTGGTGAAAATTGTCAACTACCTCCTATTTGCTAAATAATCAACGTTTCTTTTCCAGACTAAAGCCATCAACACACACACAAACAGCCTTACCGACTCTAGAGCTAACAAAACCGTACCTGCCCCTCATACCATTCATACCACCACATAAGCCTGCCACTGACGCCCAAATAAAGTCTTTTCTTCTAAACACGGCTTTACAAAACGCCCTGACAGACTCTCTGAACCAGCTTACACAGCAGAGAGGATCTGTCAAAGTGACAGATTCCAAAAAAAATGGCGCCGAAGAGTTTGCGAATAATAATGATGATGGACCAAGAAGAAGGTTGCATAAATGTGATGTGGTTGGCTGTCATAAGGTGTATACTAAGAGTTCGCATCTGAAGGCGCATAAAAGGACGCATACTGGTAAGTTTTAATACAAACATTTTAAATATATTTTTACACACTTTATATTAGCTTCACCTGTATGTTTGTTTGTAACCGACTCCTTTGAACTTGATTTTGACCCACTTCAAACGGTCAGATTTCATTTAAACTTTGTAGACTTATTGAGGACCGATGACAAATCAATAATTTAAAAAAAAAAACTGAAAAGTCACGATTTCGTAGTTAGCAGAACTAAAAAATAGAAAATATATAATAGTTAAAAAAACTAAAAAACACGCTTTAAAAACAAAACTAAAAAGGTAGAAAATAATTTAATTCTATTAAAAAGCGTGGGGTGCTTGATATTAATTGATTATAAAAATACCTCAAAAAGCAACCCACAGTTTGACGAACCGGGAAGGGCTCTGCTCGAGTGAGCACAGCCCCGTTTTCCTTCCCCTACCTTTTCTCTATAAAGACATGGTGTTCTGTAGCTCAATATTTATAAATTTCAGGAGAAAAACCGTACTCCTGCGCCTGGGCAGGGTGCGAATGGCGCTTTGCAAGATCTGATGAACTGACTCGACATACTCGCAAACACACTGGACATCGACCTTTCACCTGTCCACTCTGCAGACGGTCCTTCGCCAGGTCCGACCATCTCGGACTTCATATGAGGAGACACTGAATTTATGTTCGTAATCAGAATTTTAGGTAACTTTTGTATCATCATTATCATTCACAGCCCGACTTCACCCACTTTGTCTTGTGACAATTTTTGTATACAAATAAGTTATTGATAAAATGACAGTAGCATAAAACTGGTGCAAAATATTTTATCAACATGCCGGCGACGTCGTGAAAAGATTAATAAATAACACCTGTCTCTCCACTAGTCTAATGCTTACTCAAGGATGCATATCCGGTAGGCTTGCAATCCTTTCCTATCCCAAGAGCACGTCTACCTGACCATTACCGCGCCCCCCGGTCTACTTCTTGATATGCAATGGCCTCTGTAACACCATGAAGCATGAGGCTCCAGGGGCTAGTGCGAATCATGGGGTTCATTAAATTAATCGAGTCTGGTCAAGCCACGCTAGGATCGGTGCATTTCATTTCATTTCATTCATTCCATGATATACTGCAGGCTTAGCACGAGCACCGATTTGTCGACGGAAGAATAGACATGACTATTAACTTAATGATGTACAATAGGAGAAGATAGCTATGTTTTTCTATTAATTATCACAGTTATGCGTTCTAAATGAATCACGATTTTGTAGATAATCGTATATACTTTGTGGCCGTCGAGTAGAAAGTTTGTTGTCAGTGTGATTTTGACAGTTAAGGAAGAAATATTCTTCTGAAATAGTCTGTACCTAGACAAAGATCGTTAGAAACGAAAGACAAAATGACAGATTGTAGAAGGGATATCTAAGGTGCGATGTCAAAAATGGAGAAACGAAATATCACTTTGTATTAGAAAAGCACTGTCTATTCTTCGTAGAAATAGAAAACGTCATGCTAAGCCTGCTGATGTCCTCTACGTCAATGGAGTCTCTTTGGTATCGTTAAGGAAACCCTATTCCTAAGCCCAAGCCATCACAGGGCGATATCTCTTAACCATGATAGGTAGCCGGTTGAAGTTCTCACGAAATACGTGTTACTATGTCCTCTGTCATAGCAACATTATATTCCTGCATTTGTACCATGTTACTTGAGGTCGGCACAACACGTGTTCTCCATCCATTGTCTCCTGTCAGCCGTCACGGTATCATTCACTCCCTTACTTTTCATATCATCCCTCACACACCCTACGTTTTTACACGCTTTATATTAGCTTCACTTGTATGTTTGTTTGTTTGTATGTAACCGACTCCTTTGAGCGCGATTTTGACCCACTTTAAACGGTCAGATTTCATTGAAACTTTGTAAATTTGTCGAGGACCGATGACAATTCAATAATTTAAAAAAAAATGAGAAAAAAAACACGTTTTTGTAGTGAGCAGAACTAAAAAATAGAAAATAAATAATCATTTAAAAAACTAAAAACACGCTTTAAAAACCAAACTAAAAAAGGAGAAAATAATTTAATTCTATTAAAAAGCGTGGGGTGCTTGACATTAATTGATTATAAAAATACCTCAAAAAGCACCCCACGCTTTTTAAATTAATTAAATTATTTTCTCCTTTCTTAGTTTGGTTTTTAAAGCGTGTTTTTTAGTTTTTTAAACTATTATTTATTTTCTATTTTTTAGTTCTGCTCACTACAAAAACGTGTTTTTTTTCTCATTTTTTTTTAAATTATTGAATTGTCATCGGTCCTCGACAAATTTACAAAGTTTCAATGAAATCTGACCGTTTAAAGTGGGTCAAAATCGCGCTCAAAGGAGTCGGTTACATACAAACAAACAAACATACAAGTGAAGCTAATATAAAGCGTGTAAAAACGTAGGGTGTGTGAGGGATGATATGAAAAGTAAGGGAGTGAATGATACCGTGACGGCTGACAGGAGACAATGGATGGAGAACACGTGTTGTGCCGACCTCAAGTAACATGGTACAAATGCAGGAATATAATGTTGCTATGACAGAGGACATAGTAACACGTATTTCGTGAGAACTTCAACCGGCTACCTATTTTTCCTATTTTTTACTCTGCTATCCTCTATGTTTACAAAGTTTATTTGAGATTCTATAGTTGCAAATATAATAAAATCCCACATGATAGTAGAAACTTAAAAAAAGGAAGGCTTCATGAAGTTTTTTTTTAAGTTAATAAAAGATGATGGGTTTAAAGAAACGTGTAGGTATACCGAAATTAGACATACACAAGCCATCGACCATTCACAATATAGACGAGAAAACATAGAATTTGGGTATATCAGACGCAGTAATAGAGTGTAAGAGAATATAGCACTCGGTCGTAAATATGGCACATCGAGTTTTAAAATCACAAGAGAGATTTATTCGCCACAAACAAGTGCATACGAAAAAACAAGAACACATAAAAAACATGAAAACAAAATAGATAGTACGTTCGTATTACACATGAAATAGCCATCGATGTCAATTCAAATTAATTTGGACAGTTCACCTATATTCAATTCATCCTAAGTTGTTGAGCAGACGAATGATTCAAACCTATGAGGCAATGGATAAGGAATTTACTTTTAAACCCTCGGATTTTGATCTAAAGTTTGTTACAAAATTAGGGTAAAGTTTTGTAGAACGTCGTCTTTGTCGCTCATACCTGTGTGTCTCTTTCTAATACTCGATGTGTCAGATTAAAACCCTGGTTATAAATAAATGGAGTGACTAAACATTTTGGCTGGTGAATAATATTATTCCACCTATTATTTGGCGTGTCAGTATTCTGACAGAACTTATTATCAGTCTTAAACAATCTAGCTACTTTAATATTATGTCACTTTTACTAGTTTCTGAAAGCAGTGTATCTTATCAAATTATGACGTGTTTTTGGCAAAGATTTAAATCGTTAGATTAGCCCTGGCCGTAGCAAGTTGCGCGAAAAAGTTTCAATACTGAGACAATCAAAGTCAACATACTGCGACATTCTGTGTGTCAAAATGAATCAGAAATGCGATCAACTTTTGACGCGGCAGGTCGAATCAACGATTCAAATCTTTGGGTTTTGGTCAACTTAAAGTAGGTAAATCAATTTTAACTTGCTCTCTGAATCCAGAAAATACTCTTGAACGGAATAATAATAATAGGAATTGTTATCTTAAATGATAATTAAGTAGATAAGGGCATTAATATTGTGATCGATTGCTCAAACGATATGACAATAATTATATTTTATTGTAATTGCATATGTTTTAGGCAATTTTTTGCTCCTAAAGCCGTGTGTCCACCTCAATTGTTACCGGGACGTCACCGAAAAACGAGATGATTGGACGGCGACCGAACACCGTGGCTTGCCATCTTTTAAAAGTAAATCAATTTTAACTTTCTCTCTGAATCCGGAAAATACTCTTGAACGGAATAATAATAATAGGCATTGTTATTTTATATGATAATTAAGTAGTTAAGGGCATTAATATTGTGATCGATTGCTCAAATGATATGACAATCATTATATTTTATTGTAATTGCAAATGTTTTAGGCAATTTTTTGCACCTAAAGGCGTATGTCCACCTCAGTCGTCACCGGGACGTCACCGAAAAACGAGAAGATTAGACGGCGACCGAACACCGTAGCTTGGCATCTTAGTGACCAGTATGGAAACCACATACATGCAATAAATGAAACCACATACCTATTATGGCCTTTGCTGACGATAAACAAAAAATTAACCAAATTGATCCAGTAATAAAATCAAAAAGTAGTTTTAATTTTGAATAAATTTAAACACTGTAGATTTGGATCACTAGGCCAATGATTCAATGAACTTGAATCCTTGAACATTGAAAAGTGACTTTGCCACGCAGTGCAAACTATCACGACGCTGTTGTGTAATCTACTTATTCGCCTAAAATGTAAAATCGATACATCTAAACGACACGGTACGAAGGTACGTTGTCTAAACAGTCTTTACTTTCACTTAATTTATAATTTAAAATTGCTCTTGTTCCCGGCTGTCATTTGTGGATCTTTGACAGACGTTACGGGTCGTCATAAGACCAAAAGTCTGACAACTAGTTTTACCAAGGAGTATCTTAATACCTAATTACACAATTGGTTGTGGAGGTCAGATAGGCATCCGGTTAGACTAGAAAAAGGCTAGGCCGATGTTAATTTAATTTGGCTATCCTTTTTTTTTTTGGGTGGGAAATCATCAAATAACTTCTCCCGCTCTGGGTGGAGCGGGAGGGCGTGTCAGACTTTTACTGACTAAAACCCACCCGTGTTCCCTCAGTTGCCTGTGTGCCAGGGGCCGCGATACTTATACTTCTGTGGACTAGTGGTTTCATTTATGTTTAGGTTGCCATAACTTATAACATTTATGATAGGCAAAACAAAACCGAGCGAATGACGCGTGAGCGAAACGTGGTTTGTATTGCCGTTCCAATATCGGTCCGAGTTCTAGCGAGCGCGCCGACCTACTCATAACTTCGACCAGGATGACTGCGTTCAGGTGACGGCCGTGTGGTAGACACGGAGCTATAGTAACTGTATGCATCGTTCTCGGTGACGTGTCGGTGACGGCTGCGGTGGACAAATGCCCTAAAGTTTGATTCTATGGGATTTTCCCGAATTGGGTTGGTAATCTTTAGGACTTAGTTTTTTTTTTCAGCTGGGTCCTGTAACACAATTATGACTGATATTGTCGACGATTAGTGGCAAAAAACAATGTTATTTTTTTAAATATGGTCTGCTATTTCTTGAGATACATGGTGTTATTTAAAAATAAAAACAAAATTAGAAAAATAAATGTGCTATCCCGCCTCGGCTGTCTTTCTTACCAATCTTTATAGCTTTGTTACACAATTTTACTAAATTTCTAGAGGTTACCTACCAACACACGATCCCTATTTATTATGAGTATGTAAAGTGGCATTATCCTTAAACAATTAAGGCCAGTAATATTAATACATTTATTATTTTAAGTTTACACTAGTATACATAGTTTTATTTTATTATATTTTGTACTTATATCTAAGTAAGGGTTGTATGAAGAAAGAATTTCGCTCAAAGTACCTCCGTAAGCTCCTAGGCTTTAAAAGTTGAAAAAGGGCGTACAAATGTATCATGAATCAAAATAGGAAGGTAGTACATAATGGCTTAAGTCAAAAGAAGATTTAAATAGTTGACTCGCGTTGGTAAATTGACAGCGTCAGAGTAAACATTAAAAAAAAAACCGCATGTGATTTGTCATGGACACTCCCCTCGACGGTCGAGAAACTTGGGTTGAAATCATAGAGCATCCATTGATATATAAAAAACCCAAGATACACAATCAGCGTCTCCAAAACGTCCGCATAAATAAGGCGCAATGTGCGCAGGTGTCAAATAAAATCGTCAGTCATCTTTCAGTCAGTCTTTTCGGACATTGCTTTGGAAAAACCACTCTATGTCATGCGTGTAAGGTGGGAATTGCAAAAAAATTGTTTTTTTTATCAAAACTATAACCACTGAGGTATAAATTGGGGATAGTATTGAGTGTACTTTTGCTCGAGACTGTGCATCTCGGGTTTTTTGTATATCGAGTGCGTTTCACAGATTAAATAAGAAATGGGTAGATTGTTTAAGTATGCTTTTTAGCGGGATCTCTGATCAAGATATTATTTAAGATTAGGTGTTAATAAGTAACCCTAAAGCAAGAATAACTTGAAAAAATAATTAAAAATATATGCTTTGTGGAGTTTAATGTTTATTTTTTAATATGTATAATAATGCTCAAAAATAGTTCTGTTACATGTAACAAAAAAGAAATATACAGGGCAGTAGTGGCAATATTAGTATTAATTTTAAAATTCCTATTTTTGTACTAAATAATAATTTTTCATAATTTTTTAAAACCTAGATTTTTAAAGTAACTTGTTTTGTTTCAAATGTTTATGTACTTACTTAATTAATAAGTTATAAGAAATACTACATTTAAATATTTTTTTTAGATAAAATTAATAGATTTAAAATAATAAATAAGCAATAATATTTGGGGCCAGTATTTCAGAAATTATTTAGGATTAATAAGAAAAATATACATTACTAAAGTAAGCTTAGAATTTATTTCGAAAAAAAAAGTTAGGATTACTCAAAACGTCCTGTGATTTTTGTAAACAGAAATTCCTTAAAAATAATCTAAATCTGTATATAGATTAAATATGTTTGTACCTTTCTGTATTAAATTATGATCTCAATTGGTATTCCTCTCTCTAACCGTTTTATGTGAATTTGATCTCAAAAACAATAAACTAAAAATATTTTTTTCTGTAATTTAATATTTATTAAGAAATAAATCGAACGTATCTTGTTTAAAACAAAAACTGTTTGTTTTCATGCGGACTGCATTGAAACAATTAATTCAAAATGGTGAAAAAATAAATAAAAAACATTCGAATTATTTCTTTTTAAATGCAAATAAACCAGTACTTAATTTAAACTATTATTATAATTAAAACACGCATTTTGACGGCCAGTAATCGTTAATGCAAACTTTATTATCATTAAATAATTACTTAAAATAAGACTTACTTTTATAATTTACTATTATTCTCATTTTATAGATATTAAATATTTTGTAAGTGTAAAAAGGATAGTGTATATTTTTGTGAATATACAAGAAATCTTTTTTTTTTATTTTGTAAAAATATCTATTCATTTAAATGACCAACATTTATTGCACCACCAGTAAAGCTGTATTCAGTACATTACAGTTGCAACTAAGAAAATCACTAAGATTGATATTCATATAAGGTTATTCAATACACAAACTCCTTTTTATAACAATTTTATCCACAGTACCAGCTTTGGGCGTTCTTGTATTGTTAAGTTTTTTGTAAAACGTACCAACATGTTTAACACCCAAAATTTGCTAACAAATATTGTTAAATGCATACTTGCGTAAAAGCAAGCCGGGTATTAATAAAAAAATATGTCCATTATAATAATTCAGTGTACACAGAGTGTAATACACATGGAGTCTCAAGCCTTAGTGTCCTAAGAAAGCAGTGAACAGTCACACACTATCATCATCATTTTAGCTGAAAGACGTCCACTGCTGGACTTAGGCCTCCCCCAGTAGTAGCCGGATCTCTTCAAGAGAGTCCGCCGACCGAGAGAACCACTACCGTAGCCAAAAGTAAGCGGGTCGACGGGCATTAGGGGTCATTTTTGGTTGGTGCTTGTAATTTTTTGTTGCCATCATCGCCACGCTTGACAGACGAGTTGGCGAAAACAGTGTGGATTAAAAAATGTTTAGATATAAATGAACTGCAGGCTTAGCACGAGAACCTTAGAGAAGCGTTTTGACAAAAGTGACGTTTCCGTATAGACAGTTGACAGTTTTGCACACACGGCTACACATCAAGTTATACATTTCCAGTTTATGCTGATCTCGCACTGTACGGAAATCCTATTCAATGCCAGATCAACTTATACTGGAAATGTATAGCTACCCTGTGTACCGAGAAATGTAGACGAGCGATTTCTATTCTACGGTAGAGTAGAAATAGAAAGCGTCATGCTAAGCCTGCTGATAGTTTTCTGTTTAATTTATTTTATTCGAATACATCCATCGTTTTCTTACTAAACGTCAACTATATCCAATGGACCTGGTGACCGTACGCTGGATGGTTTTATAGGATTTTTTTTTTTCGAAAAATGTAGTGTACTAAAAAAAATGGTTTGTCACTAGCACAAGGAAAAAAATATATCTAATTTTGTGTTTCACCTTCTTATAATTATTATTTGATATATAAATAACTGTATAAGCTAAGAAACGAGCGGTGTTAGAAAACATTCAACTATTTTGTCTAAAGATTGTTATAAAACCGTTTTTATAATCTAAAGATAATATAATTCAGTATTTTTAAGGTTAAAATTATTATCAGCCTGTATATTGTCGCCGCTCTTTCTTCGAATTTAAACCTTATGGTGCTGGAACAAGGTTCTATATTATATGAAGCAAATATTTATTTATCTTGTTTCTATTATCATAATAAAATTGTGAAAAATACTTTGCATTTTATTTTCATCTGTTCAGGTGTTGGTTGCGAATCCTAACTTAAGGTGGAAGCGCCAAGGTAGCCCGCGAAATTCAAATTTTGTTACGTTTTTTGCAATTTCCAGGTCACTGTCAGGTTGTATGGTGATCTAAATATGATTCGCGACCGTATCAAATATGGCTTTACAGCATCATAATCATTAGAATCAGCAATACATCTCTATAAGTTCATATTTCATGAAATTATGACATTTGAGGGCAATTCTAACTTATGGAGTTGTATTGCTGATTCTAATGATTATGATTCTGAAAAGCCTTATTTGATACGGTCGCGAATCATATTTAGATCACCATACAACCTGATACTGACCTGCAAATTGCAAAAAACGTAACAAAATTTGAATTTCGCGAGCTACCCTGGCGCTTCCACCTTAATCAACAGACAAGAAAACGTGCAAATTCAAAAAACTTAAAATAACCTCATTTACCGCTTTCCCCATTAAAAGCTACGGCGCACGAGTGACATAATGCGGTTTCTTGAAAACGCTCAAAAAGGTGGATTTTTAAACAAGTGTGTCTCTTTAACCGTAGATAATTTTGAAAGCAAAAATATATAATATTTTCAAGTCTTTTTTGCATACAGTGACGGGCATCAAAAAATCTTCAAAGTCACCTCTAAATTATCTTTAAAACCAGTTTATCCCTTCAATAACAATTATAATAAGCGAAAATATACCATAAAATTCCAAATGCCAAACTGAATCCAGTGATGGATTATTTATTATTAAATAGTTAATATCTAATTTTATATTTATTACAACAGATTTTAACCTATATCGGATTGCAATAAGAACTATTATCGCTCTATAACTCCACCCAGAGCGGGAGAAGTTATTTGATGATTTCCCACCCAACAAAAAGGATCTTTTTTCGAGCACCTCCACAACCCAGGTGATTACTGCATAACACGATACTCCTTAGTAAGACTGGTACTCGCAGCTGTCATAATCATGATATAATATCTAAATCGGAACGCATTGAGAGCGACAGAGTGATTATGGCATAATTCGGATTAAACCCTTTGTGTGTTCGCAAACTGTTGACCGTGCCGCCTTAAGGTGAATCTAGCTGACATTTTTTCCAAACAAACTTTGGGAGTGTGTAAAAATTAAACATAGTATGGTTTTTTCTCAATAATAATATTGTCTGTGCGGAAACAGAATACTAAAATAAAAAGCCATTAAAAAGTTATGTGCCAATAAAGATTCGTTTTGCTTGCAACTTTGGGAGAAATGTAAAATCTCCAAAACAAAGATCCGATGCCGACAAAGCTCAAATATCGAAAAGTTCAATAAACTTGATTGCTTATGATTGGATTGATTTATGCCGCGGTTTTTTTTTTATAAAACTCGATCGTCAGAAAGACTTTTCTTATTTTTTTTACGCGCCTGTTTTACTATATAAATGATTGTGCATCTCACTCAATGGCGTTGTGCGTGTAGACTAGGGTCTAACTGCTCATCACTGATACTATCTCTGTTGGACACGATGCCTAGTGAGACAGCATGCTTTTTAGCCACGTGCACCAGTGAGTTTGAGCCCGAGACTAATGTCCCCTTAAGCAGCGGCCACCAAGGCGTATCCGTGCTCTATGTTCTATCATTTTATATGTCTGCGTTCTGTCCCATAGTATAATTTGCCCGAGACCATAGAGACGGAACTCTTTTGACGAATTCAGGAGCAATTTTTCTTTTTTCAAAATCTTTGACAGACTTTCCGCTCTGTCTCACATAAATCTGTCAATGTCAAACATGTTGGTGTACAAAAAAATTATCTGTTATTCTTAAAATGTAGATATTGTAACAAAAAAATTGTAAAACAATGGCGTAAGTATCTTCTGAATTATTTTCATTCTAAATGTGTAATCAGAAGAAAATGCAGCGGAAGCGTCGCCTCGATGACTAAGACGCGAAAATGCTCGAGATTTTGCACAATACATAGTACAG
This sequence comes from Antitype chi, assembly GCA_947359405.1. Lineage (NCBI taxonomy): Eukaryota > Metazoa > Arthropoda > Insecta > Lepidoptera > Noctuidae > Antitype > Antitype chi. The sequence continues at coordinate 3,464,899 of OX375836.1, read as the reverse complement.
TATTTTTATCTCATGAAGCGAGCCGGCTTTTTTGTGGGTTACCACAAAAGTGTACAACACGCTGTGGATATGTGTATAAGAGCAGGAGCTATCAGATGCATCCGAGACACGGGCGAAGTTGGAAGTGAGTGCATGTGTTGGTGTGTGTTATGTGCTGACGCTATTAGTCTTCACGCACGAATTCACAGCGTGTTTGTACACTTGGTAACCACAAGAAAACCGCGCGTCGCTTTGTAAGATAAAAAATACTGTATCTACCCACACTTGATGACATAATGCACTAGTCTTCGCGCGTCTTCTTGTGGTTTTCCTTGCCGCTACTTTTCATAAGATAAAGCAATATAAATAAACTTGGGATTAATCATTTGTCAAGAACTTTGAACAATGGAGACAAAATTAAACATTTTAAAAATTGCTTCGCCTCCATTCTTTTCTTCTGCAAAGTACTTATATTTCCCCCTTTTTATTCCCCTACCATACATCATACCTATGCCAGGACTTGGTTGCCAGTACTGCTTTTAACACGTGCAGCCTGTGGGCTAGATATACGCAAAGATCGTACAGCGCTCTCCGCGTTCAATATAACAATGCGTTTAGGATACTGGTGGGGCTGCCCCGTTTCTGTAGTGCGTCAGGGATGTTCGCACATGCGCATGTAATGCGTAAAAGTTGCGCTTCCCTGGTGCCCAGGGTGTGGGGCAGCTCCGACAGTGTCTTAAACATGGTTGCGAGTCGCCTGGGCTGTAAATACGTATGTCACTCTTGTACCGTCTCTCATGGGATTTCACAACGGTGACCAACCGTTATTTTTTGTATTGCTTTGTTTATAATCTGTGCTTTACTAACACAGTCGTAAGTTTTACTGACAATCTTGCTGAGTCTTGGTTACTTCAAGAACAACAATAACTATTCTATAACATGACATAACATCACGTCTGTATTCTCCGGAAGGGTGGAGAGAGGTCAAACATAATTATGTTTAAGTCCCACGTAATGAACATACCCAAGTAATCAGCAATACGAATTTGATATACCTAGCAAAAAGTCAGCTTCTCACATACTACCGTTTGTGCTTCATTGAACTACAGAACGGGCTGTGCTTGGAGTCTCTCTGAGGGATCGACTCCAGAACGAGTTGATCTGGCAGAGGTCTAAAGCTGTTGACATAGCACACAGCATAAGCAAGCTGAAATGGCAATGGGCTGGCCTTTTAGGTGTCGTTCACCATAAAATCCTCACCTTTAAAAACTTCATGAAATTAAATTTTGAGCACGCCAAAAAATAGTCATAAATAAAATGGTCCCATTATGATTCAGAAGTTATAGCTATATGTTGGTGAGGATTGTGGGGTGAATGTCTCCACAAAATCCTTACCTCAGTGCAAGCAAACGGCTGGGAGTATCGACTTGGTTACTATACATTAAACTATTCCAGAGATATAAAGGTGCCTTGGTGCGATTTGATTTATGATTACTTCTTGACTAGTTTTTGGCGTTCTCAAAATTGAATTTCATGAAGTTTTCAAATGTGAGGATTGTGTGGTGAAGGATACCCTTTTAGACGTAGAACCGATGACCGTTAGGATAGACATGTTTTTGAGTGGAGACCGCGAGTCGGCAAACGTAAGGAAGGACGTCCACATGCTATGTGGACCGATGATCTTTGCAGAGTGGTTAGCAGCAGCTAGACGAGAGTTGCCAAGAATAGAGCTGAATGGTATGCAATTAGAGAGGTATAATAATGTTCTATGTTCTGCTGTAGGTAGACTGAAGATAAACTAATAATAATTATGCTATATATTGAGAAAGAGAAGCAAATTAAATATCTCGACTTAGCACACGAGGTTGTTGACATGTGGAATGTGAACTCAGCGATCATTGTGCCGATAGTTGTATCAGCCAATGGACTGATGGCCGAAAGCCTCGAACAACATTTCTCGAAGCTCTCGTTAGGTGGTTGTGTCAAAGGCCTAGCTGATTCAGAAGGCAGTACTCCTCGATACGGCTGGCATCGTGAGGTTCCTGTCTCTGGAGCCCTAACCACCGGTAGCTTGGACCCTGATCCCGATACCGGCGGATCTCTATTTTATATATTTTTAAATGTTTTTTAAATTTTTATGTGTGTTTTATAAAAATGTATAACGATAAGTAGAAAAACGAATAAACGAAAATTAATATTATGCTATTACTTGTAGTTGCGAGTTATGTGAGCACTGTCAGAGCCCTGTGTCCAGAGACGATAAGATCACTGTACGTGAGGGTTTCAGCTACCACAAAAGATGTCACAAATGCTGTAAGTATCCTTTACCATTTCTATACTATGATTTCCTATATCTTCTCGACAAAACTAACAAGAATGGAACAGTGCGAGAACTCCAAAAGTGGAGGGGTCGAATCTATAGTCTATTTCAAAATTATCAGATGACAATGTAAACAAACCCGCACTCTTACGCATGATTAATCATAATCTGTTTCGTTTTGAAACAGATTGCTAAACCATGCTTCAAATGTGTCTACTCAACAACGTTAATAACGCAATGAATATTGTTGAATTTTCAAAATGAAACAGATTATGATTAATCGTGTGATACGCAATTATGGTGCAGGTTCAAGTTAAATTCGTACGCAAACACTCAATATTGGGAATTAGTAAGTAGGTAACATCTGTATTATTGGTTTTCATTTTTTTCACCACTATATATCCAAGAATTATTGTTGGACATTATTGTTACTGTACCTAATTAAAAATCGTCGACGAGAATTGATGTTATGGCTAAGTCATTATAGCCGCACGGGTCGAGCGATCCGGTTAAGCGGTTGGTCCGTGGATGGGTGACCATCTTTACATATCAAGAGACCCCTCCGTGCCTCGGAAAGCACGTTAAGCCATTGGTCCCGGCTGTCATTCGTGGATCTTTGACAGTCGTTACGGGTCGTCAGAAGCCCGAAAGTCTGACAACCAGTCTTACCAATCGTGTTACCCAGGAGCTAGGTAGTGGAGGGCAGATAGGCAGTTGCTCCATGTAAATTACTGGTAATCAGCTGCATCCGGTTAGACTGGAATCTGACCCCAACATAGTTTGGAAAAGGCTTGGCAGATGATAAAAATTAAACTCACGGTCAAATGAAAATCATCTTTATGGTATATCTTAAAAACGTTCAAATTCAACTCACGATGTCATCTCGGCGATAATCAATATAAAAATGTTGGTAAATTAAAAGCTGTGTTTGACCGATTCAGACAGATTAGAATGAGAGCATTCTTAAAATACGGGAATTTTAGCTCTGACATTGATCTCATTGAAATATAAAAAAACTTTTTCCAAAAAAAAAACAAGCGACTTCCAAAAAAATGCTACAAAGTGAAAAATAACTTTAATTTTGGAAGTCGGTGACTTTGGATAGGTATGTATTTTATTTAATTTTCATGTCACCAGTCACCGAAATTCGAAATTAAAGTTATTTTTCACTTAGGTAGCTAGTAGTGTTTTTTTGGACGTCGGTTGTTTTTTTTTTGGAAAAGGTTTTTATTTCTCACTTTTTAGTTATAGTACCCGACACCAATTTGAAATGTCATCATCCTTGTGTGTGTAATCGCGGTTGGTTTGCTGTCATTTTTTGTATAGTTCCGTTGTCAGTCTCCGAAACGCATCATCAGATCTATATGAAATTGAAATGGGACCACACGGAAAGCACCAGCTTTCAAATAAAAAAGAATCATCAAAATCGGTTTACCCAGTCGAAAGTTCTGAGCCAAGAAACATTAAAAAAAATAGTCGAATTGAGAACCTCCTCCTTTTCATGAAGTCGGTTAAAAATTAAACTGTACCACTATGATAATTTATTTCTGGAAACAGGTCTGTACAAACACTTTTACACGTCAATCATATTTTGAAAACTAAATGAGGTCGGCGTTTCTTATCTATTTGAGAAGAAAAACCGAATCAAAATCAGAGGTCTTATAGTCTGTTGAAAGTCCAGACATAATCTTGGTCAGATCATGTGAAGACCATGTGGATTGGTGTACGGAAGGGTGTTTTGAGGAAAGATCCACACAGATGAGAGTGGATCTGGTCTAGTCAGTGCATGCATTTTTCAGTATCTAATCATGCAGCTCAACTTCGAACTCGAGGAGCTTAACGATTTGACGAACAATACCAAAGAAAGAATAATTAATATATATATTATTTATTTAATATAAAAAATTCTCAAACTGCTAGACCGCGACAGAAACGAACTGAAAAAATAACGAAATAATGACCCACTGTTTTCCAAAGTAAATATTATAAAATCGACAATCATAATAATACTGTGTCCTATTTTTAGATGTCTGCAGCGAAACCAACCTCCAGAACGCAGAGGTGTTTAAGGGGGTCATATTTTGCTCCAGCTGTGCACAGAGGATATTCCAAGGATGCTCTACAGCTCGCAGGACCAAGACCATGAACACCGGCAGGGGAAGGAGGACCAGATCCAAGTCGCATAGGTGCCTACACTATTATAAATCTGATGAAAAACATCCACTTCTCATAGATCTTCTGCCAAAGCGATGTCAGACATTTTTGATCTCAACGAGAAATCATCCTTCTGAATTTAGTTGAGTGTATTCGTATTTTTTTTTTGTCAGGCATCTCGCAGTTGGCCTTGAGAGGCCGTGACTGCTTAACTGGTCTTTCCTGGGGCTGCCATTAAGAATAAACTTAACGCCTCCAGCCAGGGTTTAAAAACAACTTAAATTACTAGGCGACTGCACGCTGAGGGCACCCCCTGCGGGGTACGGGCCTCGGCTCAGGGCGTCACTGGTAGGGGGACAGCAAATGGGGACAGGCTGGATAAAAATATTTGCATTATTATGATCATTCGGGGAATTTAACTCTACTGGCTCAGCTGCGGCGCGGGCTGGCGCTTCAACGAGCAAGGGACGGTCGGGTGTATTCGTAAATACGTATATCTGATATTTATATGACTCAAGACATGTCCGATATTATTGCATTCTAGAGGTGTGTGATAATTTTGATGTTCCTTCGGTGCTACATATTTATTCTGTCACTTGTTTAACTTATATGAATGCAAGAATCATAAAATAAAATATGATTGCGAGCTGTCCATAGTACGTAGTGTGTCATACGGCGTATGATTGTACATTGTGGAATTAGACAACAGATGACCGCACTGTCGCATTGGGTACCCACATAGACCTGTAACGATAGTTGTTTGGATTTTTTTTACTAAAAAATACCAGATAGATATGGTCTGGATAAAAAAGAAAGTCATGATCTGTGATCAAACCTCTTGCCATCTCTGTATCAAAAAGGCCTAACCAAAACGTGTACTCTCACGGTACTGCTGGTCCATAAATTGAAAGTCGCTCAGCGAGCTATGGAACGCGCTATGCTTGGGGGATAGAATCCGGAATGAGGTGATCCGGCAGAGAACCAAAGTTCTTAATCATAGCTCACAGATTTAGCAAGCTGAAGTGGCATTAGGGAGGCCATATTAACCGTAGGACCGATGGCCGTTGGGGTAGACGTGTTCTTGAGTGGAGACTGAAAATCGGCAAACGTCAGGTAGGACTTCCTCAGGCTAGGTGGAGCGATGATCTTCAGGGTGCTGGTAGCAGCCGGATGAGAATTGCCGAGAATCGAGCTGAATTTCGTGCAATTGGGAGGCCTCTGCTCAGCAGTGGATCGCTGTGAGCTGATGATAATGTTCATAATATTATAACTTTAGAGAAATGTATGCCTAGATTTTCACTATATTCCATAATTTCTTTACCAGACGTGAAAGAGAAAGATTAAAAGGCCATGACAGGAAGATTGACAGAAGCCGAGACGGTGTCATAGAACTAGCCAGACTGGTAGGATCCAATACAGACTCCGATGATCAGCAGGAACAGAAGCAGAAACCTAGGTAAGGCAATCGAAAGCTTCGCTTGCTGCGGTCGGTTCATGAATGCGTGACCATCGATTACACATCGTGACCCCTTGAAAAGCCCACTAAGCCGTTTATCCCGGCTGTCATTCATAGATCTCTGACATTGGTTAGAGGTAGTAAGAAGCCTTAAAGTCTTAACAAATAGTATCGTGTCATGAAGTAACTGGGGTGTGGAGGTCAGATAGGTAGTCTCTTCATGGAAAACATCCGGTTTGACTGGATCCTGATCACAACATTGAGAAAAGGCTGGACAAGGTGTGGTGACGAGACGTAGTCGCGAGAACTCGCCAATGAGGGTTTTTTACAATGACATTCAGTAGGTGGCAGCACTGAGACGTCAGGTCCAGGCACCTGTCAAAAGTGTCAAAGCACCTACGGACTGAATGGTGAACGAAAGAATGAAACGAATGACATCAAATGTTTTAAGTTCAATGTCGAACTGGAAGACGTCTTGTCTAAGTGGCGCCAACTGGTGGCTTGAATATTCATGAACACCCTCATTTTCAACCTCTCCCCCCCCTCCGCACCACGCAGCTACCTCAGGTACCGTCATAGTTAAACTGTAGGCTTGTACTTTCAAGCTTCAGCCAGTATTTAATATACTGTGTTTTATTTTGAGGGGCTTATTGCTAAGTAATATTAGCCGCACGGGACGATCGATCAGGTTAAGCTACCCTTGCCGCGGTTGATTCGTGGTTGAGTGACCAACTTTACATGCCTAGAGGCACGGAGGGGCTGTGCCTCTGAAAGTACGTTAAGCCATTGGTCCTGGTTGTCATTTACGGATCTTTGACAGTAGTGACGGGTCGTCAGAAGCCCGAAAGTCTGACAGCCAGTCTTACCAAGGGGTATCGTATTACCCAGTAACTGGATTGTGGAGGTCACATATGCAGTCGCTCCATATAAAACACTAGTATTCAGCAGCACCCAGTTAGACTGGAAGCTGACCCAGGCAGATGATGATGTGTTTTATTTTTCAGCAAATTCGCGATATCCGATCATGCGTTGCAGGTCGAAAGGAATAAACATGTAGAAGTAAGTAGTTTACCTTATATTTTTTGTTTATATAGCATCCTGTCATAATCATAAAAAATGTTGTTTTAAATTGCACTTATACAGCAGGTGCGCATGGCGCATCCATTTTCCAAGGTCGGCTTTCACTGACGCATATGTGACAGACGGCAGTATTTTTCTAAACTTACTGTAGACTGTAGATTTGTTAACCATTTACTATCTTGTTAAGTACCTGGTACTTGTTGATGGTCTACACTGTTTTCCAATACCGATTAACTCTGATATTTGGAAATATTGCAAAAGCCATTTTCTTTTTAAAAGCGTAACCGTGGCTTTTCTTGCCGGCTCTTCTCTACATATAAGAAACGATCTGACCTGTTCTGGCGTCTCGTGCCCATACATACCTACATAAATATAATTATTTAAGTAATCAGCTTACTATTCCCACTGATGGAACACCGGCTTCCTCTCTTCGAGAGGGACTGCACCGTAATCTACCACGCGGGCCCAGTGCGGGTGAATAGGTGTCACGTGGTTCGAATTTTTGGTTCTACGAAATGCCGGTTTCCTCACGATGTTTTCCTTCACCGTTTTGAGAGCAGTGGTAGGTAATGAACTAATTATTCGGTTTATTTAAAGTGTTTTCGTCTCGTGTGCTGATATTGTCGCTCGGATATTGTATTTTTCACTTTTCGTTTTTGTTTTTAGAACTGCTTTTATTTCCAGACAGTGGACCACATGAAAAAGGATAGTCCAGGTAATTTTTAGGTACATTCATATTTTTTTGTACATTTCACTCATCATCATCGTCATTTCAGCCGAAGGACGTCCACTACTGGACATAGGCCTCCCCTATGCTCCGCCACTTCGACCGGTTCGGTGTTTCCCACATCCAGCGGATTCCTGCAGCCTTCATAAGGCCATCGGTCCACCTTGTGGGAGGCCTTCCAACTTTACGTCTTCCGGTAGGCGGCCGCCACTCAAGAATCTCTCGGCTTCATAGGCCATCTGTTCTGCGAGCAATGTGCCCTGCCCACTGCCACTTAAGTTTGGCAATTCTTCGGGCTATGTCGGTTACCTTGGTTCTCCTGCGGATCTCTTCATTCCTGATTCGATCACGTAGGGAAATTCCAAGCATAGCCCTCTCCATTGCCCTTTGGGTGACTTTAAACCTTCTTCTGCCTATTGTGAGCGACCACATTTCGGTTCCATATGTCATCACTGGCAACAAAGAAAGAAAGAAAGATATTTCTTCTTTCTTTCTTTTCTTTCTTTCTTTCTTTTCTATCTCTTCCTCGAAGTTGGACCTACCTAACTGGACAGTTTGTCCTAGGTAAACGTACTCGTCCACAACTTCGAGTGCAGCGCTTCCGACCGTTATGAGAGTTGATGTTACGTGGGTATTGGATATAACCTTTGTCAAGTCCATGTCCATTTTAAGAACTTTTCCCTAACGCGGGATATACTCTTCAACCTCTTGTAATAATTTGTTTGTGATAAGGTAGATCCTGAATTATAACCACCTCTTTTGATTACGGGGGAATCCTTAGCGGCCTAAGCGGTGGCGTTCGTGCGTACGACCGGGCAGTGTAGGATTCTTACCTCACTCAAGCCTGATGACCTCACGGAAAGGGACAATGTGTCCTCTTTCAAGACCAACTGAGAACGTCCCTTGTTGAACGCCTAATCGACCATATGACTTAACCCTAGGGAACCTAAAAGAGTCAAGCTGCAACATCCCACTGGCATACCAAGGCCTCTCCTCATGATGTCTAGCTCCTTAGGATCCAGGACTTATGTGGGCCATTGATCGTTGGTATCCTACTCTTCCCGCCATCTTGAAGGTTTACAGCGGCTCTTTCTAGCCGTGTTAGGGTTCCACAACTCATGGGGCATACGGCAGATGTATAATCGTCCTCAAAAAGAAGTATACATCGACGAGAATTAATTCGATTGCCTACAGTGTGTATTCGTATTCTTACGAGCTAGGGTTTGGAATTAACAAATTTTTGTACCAATTTACGCCAAAAATACACTTTATTTAAATAGTCACAAATACAGTAATCAGAATTACTTGAACGTCTCTAGTAGTTCGCAGTGCTGCTAACCCTGTATTTATATGACAACTTCAAGGACATAATTCGAGAACATTCATGTAGTTCTGCTTCTCGACAATAGATGGCGGTAGCGTGGTGTTTTCTGTCTTAACGACCTACGTGAAAATGTAAAGCAAGATAACACACTTATAGCTACAGACTCATACAATATTATGGAACGCAGATTGTAGAAAATTTAATTAATTCTGGTTGATGTATTTTTTTGAGGCTGACTTCAACCCAGCCCACTCCCTCTTCAACTATACAGTGTTTGAACAATCTAAAAAAAGAAAACAGTATACCATTTTAAAGTTTGCGTACTTATTCCAGAAACTGGAATGACCACGGATGTGACGCAAGAATTATTGAAAAATATCAATAGCATTGTACCGGAAATGTGTGTAGAAAAAAATAAGTGAGTTTATTATATGCTGACTTGCGTTGACGTCGCCTTACAGTAGTGTGGTAGTTTAACGTTGCGTAAGTTGGAAACTCTAAGGGAACACTACTGTAGTTTTAGTTTCCCCATGTTTAGTTACCTATCCTAGACACAGGCAGGCACACACACACACACACACACACACTCACTCTCTCACACACACACACACACACACACACATAACGCACCACGGACGTGATGGGTATTTCTAGCTAAATAAATTTGATATTTAATTAGGACAAGCTGCATAATCATAATCAGACTATAACGTTTCCATTGCTGCGACTTCGGCATCCTTTCTGTGAGATGGAGTGGGCCGTAATCCACCGCGCGAGCCCAGTGCGAGGTGGTAGATGTCACATGTCTTCGAATTTTAAAACGACCAAAAGACGGAAGAGGTTCTAAAGTCGACGCGTATATTTTTTTTTATGTATGACCACGCATAACTTTTTACAAAGTAGTCCGATTTTGATAATTATTTTTTTATTCGGTGACTTTGGATATGTACCTATTTTAATTTTATGCCACCGCCTTCCGAATTTAAGTAATTAAGGTTAAACAAAAAAGGTTTATTATTTTTTGCTTTTCAGTATTTTTGGGCGGTTAAATGTTTTTGGTTCTAAGATATGTGTTTCCTCACGATGTTTTCCTTAACCGTTTTGAGAGCAGTGGTGATGAAATAATTTGCACATAGTAACGCGCCTATCTGGGTGCGCCAGCGCCTACAACTCGGTAAGTCGCGGCCTTTATCAGTGCCGCATTAAGCAAGCACGGGGCCCGTAGCAAATTCAGTTGAGGGCCCCTTAATCTGCTGTGGGTATGTCAAGTATAAAGTGGCAAAAAAATATTTAGCACTTAATATTGATACTGCTGTCAGCTGTCAAACACAAACTAACTGACGCAGCAAGTTTAAATTTTGACAGGAGTCAACTGACAGATGCCTGTTGACAGGAGCAGTGTTGCTGTTTCAGTAAAGAGGTCAGAAATTCAAAAAGTCACGGACTTATTGACCCGCCCTCGTATTTAGAAGACACGATTCGAAATTTTCCATTTACTATTTCATAAATTTCACTAAAAAAAAACAGTCAGGTGGAGGTTAAATACGCGGGGCCCCCTCCTGCGCGGGGCCCGTAGCAATTGCTACTCTTGCTTCATGGTTAATCCGGCACTGGCCTTTATCACTGGACCACCACTGCTCTACTAGTACTACTCGATCCAATTGCTGTATACTCGTTTTTGAACAGAGGGGCAATTGTCGTAATTTTAAGGTGAATGCGCAGTGGTAGACCGCGAAATTCAAATTTTGTTACGTTTTTGCAATTTTCAGGTCAGTATCAGGTTGTATCCTGATCAAAATGTGATTTGCGAATATAACAGGTACGTGTTTACATAATTATAGTCATTAGAATGTCTAATATATCTCTTATAAGTTAGATTTCTTCCACAAGCACTTTTCCATAAGAATTTTTTTCTTATGGAACAAATCTAACTTAGAAAGATGTATTATTGATTCTAATGATTATAAATCTGTAAATACGTACATGTTATAGTCGCAAATCATATTTTGATCAAGTAACAAGCTGACACTCACCTGAAAATTGCAAAAAACGTAACAAAATTTGAATTTCGCGCTCTACCACTGCGCATTCACCTTAAGAACGTTCACAGTCTGATCTCAGTCTCAATCTGTCAAAAATACCTAGAGCTTCCATACATTTTTGACAAGTTTTTGACATTTGATTCGTCGCTGAGATGAGACTGTGACTAGATTGTGAACGTTTTTAATTAAGAGAATTGACCTTTAGATATTTGGTTTTTGAAGTGAAAACTTATTTAGGCGCGTTGGGCATTTTTTGAGATGGGAAAAAACAATTGAACTTGCGACACTATTACCGGCACCACTGACAACACGAACGTAAGTTGTTCAAGCTTTAATTTCTGTCGGCACTCCCGGAGTGCCACTGTTTTATTTTTCAGGATCAAACCCTACATGCCTCCAGTGGTTCCGCAACGTAGAAGACATTATAGAAGGAAGGAAAGACGTGAACCCGTATGTACATATAAACATAACTACATCGTCAACCATTTTTAAACCCCGACGTAAAAACGACGGGGTGTCATAAGTTTGACGTGTCTGCGGGTGGGTGTGTGTTAGTGTGTGTGTGTATGTGTGTGTGTGTGTGTGCGTGTGTGTGTGTGGTGTGTCTGTGGCATCGTAGCTCCCGAACGGATGAACCAATTGAGTTTTTTTTTATGTTTTTGAAAGGTGAATTAGTCGGGAGTGTTCTTAGACATGTTTCATCAAAATCGGTTCAGAACTGGTTGATGAAGGGATTTGAGCATCTTCCACGAATCTGATCAAGTCGAAATTTAGTATTCTATTACTTCAATGATATTAGACGAAAAAAGTAACCTTGAACTGATGCTGGAGCAACACCTGGAATGTCCAGGATACCCAAGTCACTCACCAATAAACAGCAGAAGTATCGTGTTTGGGCTCATTGGCTCATTGAAAAGGTCTCAATGAATAGGTTATAGATAAATGGTGATCAGGACGAGGAATGAGTTAACGTTCCCACTGCTGGGATACAGGCCCATATATGCCCATATATAGGTATGTTGATTACAATATAATAAATTTAAAGGTTTCTTTCAGAGAACCAAGCCGATCTGCAGTGATCTCAGAATAGCGGGTGAGTGTTCATTTGTTTTTGGCAAACGACGCTTTTGAAAATTGGTTCAATTGATATTCGTGTCCGGTAAGTTTTGTCTAATCTGCTACTGAATGAAAATCTTAAATTCATTCACTCTCTGAGACTGCGCACATTTAAACCGCTGGGTCTAGAAGCATGAAATTTTGCACAAGTTTTTTTAATTGCGGCAACAGGTTCTTGCCGCGGTTGGTCCATAGATAAGTGCCGATTTTACAAACAAAGACCCAAGCTATCTCTCGTGGACCTTTCACAATCGTTACGGGTCGTCAGGAGTCCAAATGTCTGAAAACCAATCTTACCAAGGGGTATCATATTACCCAGTAATTGGGTTGTGGAGGTCAGATAGACAGTCAGTTCATGTAAAGCTCTGGTAGTCAGCTGCATTTGGTCTGATTGGATGCCGACCCCAAGAGTTTGGAAAAGGCTGGGCAGATGAAGAATTCTTTATAATATTATAGCGAAGGAAGGATTTCTGTAAATTCACCCGTAACTGGGCTAAATAGGAGATTTGTGCGATGGGTCGCACAGTGTGCTGGATTGGAGGGTTGAAATACGATCAGACACTATGTCACTGTGAAGATGGACGAAAAAAAAAACAAAAGTCATTTATTCAAACTAGGCTAAGAGTCAGCTCTTTTTGAACGTCAAAATAAAATTAAATAAGACAGTCCCCCCAAAACGCCCGCCCTTCGCCAATTCCTAGTGCTTTAGCTGGGAAGATTAAGTAGCGCAACAAACTCCCCAGCAGCACAGCTGTCTGCTAAGTTAGAAGAACTTGATTCTATACAATAATAGGTAATCCAAATTACGAAACACAAAAAAAAACATTAAATTTGCCATATGTCAGCTAGTACACGCCAAATACCATCAAAAATTGAAAACTAAAAATTTTTTTTTTTTAAGTAAAACGTAAACAGAACTTCCAATCTAAATAAAAGCCTCCAGGCATAAAGGGCATGCCCGCTTACATATGCAATTCTGCATTATGCAAATATAGCTATAATTTAAAGTAATAAAAGTTAAACTAGGACCTCTGGACTAAATGAACTATATGATTACGTCAAAGTTAGCGAGTACTGAAGTCTATAAATTGCTACTCAGCCTACTGTCTTGTAACAGTTCCGATTCAAATCGGAACTGGTCATATATTTGTTAGGTTTTAAATAATTTTAATAAATCGTTAAACCATCTTAGTCGACTATTGGGATATTTTACTTGTTACACTGGCAACACTGGTATAAAAGAATGACGGTTTGCGATCACGGGACAGGACTCTGGGTATTTGGCTGGGGACAGCATCGAATGCGGACGAGTTCGACAAGTGTGATCTGCATAAAGAAGAAATATAACTACCTTCCAGTATTTGACGTGAGTTTTACTATAGATATATAGTATAGTCATCATATAGTATTTTCATTTAATAAGTACTTCCACCATCGTCCACCGTCCATCTTCACAGTGACATAGTGTCCGATCGTATTTCAACCCTCCAATCCAGCGCACTGTGCGACCCATCGCACAAAGGAGATGAAAGCATTTTTGACGGTAAGAAATCCTATCATGCGCACAGCTTGTGTTTTATTAAATAATATTAAATAGTGGATAGGTTGGCGGGTATTCGGGCTTTGGACCGCTCGTAAAAACTGCCAATTTTTTTCGAATTACCGTCATTGATGTGCAAAAATTCCAAGATGCACAGTCTCGAACAAAAGTAAGAATCAAAACTGTCAGTGGTTATAGTTATGACAAAACACATTTTTTTGCAAATCCAACCTTACACGCATGACTTAAGGGAACACTTGTCGCGGGTTCGAACTCACTCGTGGGCCTGGCTAAAAATCGTGTCCGACAGAGATAGTATCAGTGATGAGCAGTTAGACGCTAGTCTACACGCACAACGTTATTGAGTGAGATGCAGGATCATATAAAGTAAAAAAATACCCGAAAAAATTAAGTAAAGTCCTTTGGAAGATCGGGTTTTATGAAAAAGCCAATGCATAAATAAATCAATGACCAATAAAGTTTATTGAACTTTTCGATAATTTAACTTTGTCGGTACCAACTTAGTTTTGGAGATTTTACACTTCTTTTATTAAACACGCCTAAATCTATGAAAAAATTAGCAAGAAATACTAATGTTTGTTGGCTCCTAACTTTTTAATGCGTTTTTATTTTAGTATTCTGTTTCCGTACAGACAATATTAATAATGAGACAAAATGATGTCATATTTTACTTTGGATGTGCCATGTCAGACAGTGGAGTAAAACACTCCTGAAGTTTGTATGCAAAAAATGTGGACTAGGTTCACCTTAAAGTGGTTTTTACAAAGCAATGTCCAAACAGACTTACTGAAACATGACTGACGATACTATTTGACACCTGCGCACATTGCGCGCTATTTATGCGGACGTTTTTGAGACGCTGATTGTGTACCTTGGGTTTTTTTGTATGTCAATGTGTACAGTCATCTTTATCTTGCTTTTCTGATTACCTTCCAGAGCTCGGAATCTCAACAGAGATAGCCAATATGGCACTACGCAAGAACTCGGAAATGCCAGTAAACATACGCTCTGAGTAAGTTCCACATGACTCGAAATCACCGCATCGGCAGTGACTAGCGACGCTTTTGGACGTTTTTCAAACTCAAACTCAAAGCATTTATTAAAAAAAAAAAATAGTTTAAAAAACTAAAAAACACGCTTTAAAAACCAAACTAAAAAAGGAGAAAATAATTTAATTCAATTAAAAAGCGTGGGGTGCTTTTTGAGGTATTTTTATAATCAATTAATGTCAAGCACCCCACGCTTTTTAATTGAATTAAATTATTTTCTCCTTTTTTAGTTTGGTTTTTAAAGCGTGTTTTTTAGTTTTTTAAACTATTATTTATTTTCTATTTTTTAGTTCTGCTAACTACAAAAACGTTTTTTTTTTCTCATTTTTGATTTTTTATTATTGAATTGTCATCGGTCCTCGACAAGTTTACAAAGTTTCAATAAAATCTGACCGTTTAAAGTGTGTCAAAATCGCGCTCTAAGCAGTCGGTTACATACAAACATACAAACAAACTAACAAACAAACATACAAGTGAAGCTAATATAAAGCGTGTAAAAACAATTACATGCACTTTTAAATTGTCAGAGAGTCGGAAAGACGAAGCTATTTGCCCATTCCAAAGCGTAATAGGTACCTACCTATGGAGAAGAACGGGCAAGAAACTCCATGGACACTCTTTTTAAATCATAATATCGTTACAAAAAGTTACATCATTTATGTTGAAATTATCAATGTGAGAACGATGTAAAAAAGACGTGCGCAACGTCCGTAATTTAAATAAAAAAAAAAATATTCGTGTCCGAATTTGGCGCATCTGAGCGCAACCTAGTTGTCACAATGCATTGTTAGAAGCCAATGCTTCAATCTAACAATGCGACCCATGTCAATACATGGATCGTCAGTTTATATGATTAATTGAGATGTTCACTGACAGTAGTGACAGTGACTTGTGGAGTTTCTTGCCGGCTCTTCTCCATAGGAAGCGACACATTGGAACCGTGCACCTAGCTTCTGACGTTTCATAAGTGCCCATGCAGGCTTATGTGAAATAGAATAATTTGATTTGACACTGTATGAAAAGTGTCGACAGCACCTACCGTTTCTAACAGCGGAGACTTCCCCGTTTGCTGTTGTTGTTTTCAAAGTTTTCAAATGTAGCGTAGCGTACCTATGTCACTGATATTTTGGTTTCGACAAAATTACTGCCTTCCCGCAAAATCCTTTTTAACAGGTCCAGCTGTTCAAGTGCATCGATCTTGTCACATGACATAATCAGCCTCCAACGTTCCCTCTGCTGGGATACAAGCCTCCCCTCTGGTTCTAGAGCATTCCGGTTTCATCACGATGTTTTCCTTCACCGTATAGAGACATGAGTAACAGGGTGTAAAGATCACTCAATCTCCATAGAAACGAGAATATCATCCAATCAGTCGGGACTTTGTATATATGCCAGTGGCGCGGCAAACTTTGCTTGCGCGATGCAGGATTTTGCGTGACGTCAGTATGATGCGTAATTCTCCTGTGGCGGTGAAGATGCCGCCACAACCGTATTGAGCGAGCGCCACAATTTCTTTCGATTAGAACACGGCATACGAACTACACCCGTTCCGTGTGTTGCCGGTTTTAAAGAATAGCAGTATCCCTATGGGTATCGTAGACGGCGACTAAGGGACTTACTAGAGAATGGGCAGCAGCGTTCTCTATGCATTTTTCCACCATACTGCGATCGCCAACCCGCCTGCCAAGCGTGGCGATTATGGTAAACCACCTCCTATTGGGGGAGGACTATGTTCAGCAGCTTACATCTTTCAGCTGAAATGATGATACTTCGCGCCTATTTATAACTGCACGATTAGCTTTAATTATCCAGTAGGATTTATGATTGTTCTCATTATTTTATGTCATCACAACCCAGTGCGAAGACCTACAAACGAAAGTCGAAAATAAAGGGCTGCCAGACCCAACCGTCCCCGGCTTCGCAATTCGCATTTTCCCCGTAAGTTCTATCTCTTTCAGTCGTTCAGAAACATCGTTCACTAGAGCGAGAAAGACGTTATGTTCTCGCTCGTAAAATAACCACGACCTTTAATGTTTTCTTTTTCAGCACAAGATTTAAAGGAAATACTTCGTATACTCTTTCAGTTGTTAAAATTAAATCAGGTAAGAAAATTATAGTCTGTTACAAAACTATCAGGTAAAATTCTTTGGCAGTCGCTCAGTAACAAATAATAGTTTAAAAAACTGAAAAACACGCTTTAAAAACCAAACTAAAAAAGTAGAAAATAATTGAATTCAATTAAAAAGCGTGGGGTGCTTTTTTATTTTTATTTCAATTAATGTCAAGCACCCCACGCTTTTTAATTGAATTAATTTATTTCAATTTTTTTTAGTTTGGTTTTTAAAGCGTGTTTTTTAGTTTTTTAAACTATTATTTATTTTCTATTTTTTAGTTCTGCTAACTACAAAACCGTGATTTTTTCAGTTTTTTTTTCCTTTTTTTGTTTAAATTATTTTCTCCTTTTTTAGTTTGGTTTTTAAAGCGTGTTTTTTAGTTTTTTAAACTATTATTTTTCTGTTTTATCTTAAAAACGAAATATTTCATGTATTTTTCAATGAAATGAAATTGATGTTTTAGATCTTTTAAGACACTTTTACACGTCAACATTTTGTTGGTCAATATTTTAAAAACTAGATTGAAAAATGCATATACCAATGTGTACTTGAGCATGGGGGGGGGGGTAAGAGCTTTGCTTACTGTTGCTGGCGGGGGCCAGGGGGGGTTAATAATTGCAAAAAATCTGCTTACGTAATACTTGAATGGCTCCTTAGCTAATATTGTGTGGGATTGGATGGACGTGACCCATCCAATCCCGCACGATATGCCGCATGCACGATGACGGCTGGGCAAAAATCTCCACACAATGGGTGCCTGAAGATGAACGGTGCGGTCGAGGCCGGCCTAGAACTAGACAGAGATGGCGAGATGATCTGGGTACGTCTCACGAGGGCTGCTTCGAGGTGGCGCGGGAAATGAGTTTCTGAAAGGATTGGGACAGTATAGGCTATTAGATTATACAGGGTGATTGGAAGATGGGTGCAAAGCTTTAAGGCGAAGATAGTACAGACAATTTAGAACCATTTAAGCCATGGTTGTCTCAGACGAAGTCTTACCAAATATTTTTAACCAAATTTTTAAGTTTTTTTTCGGAAATTCTCAAAATTTAATGTAAACTGCATAAATTATTTTTTATTTATTTAATTAAAGTAATGTGTAAGCAATCAAGCAAAACATGTTTTAGGCTTCTGTGTCATTAGACATTTTTTTTGCAGACATTTAAAGCTCAGAAAAAATAAAAAATTTGTACAATACGTCTTTTAAACCTTATTAAAAAAAAAAATTGGTAAGACTTCGTCTAAGACAACCATGGCTTAAATGGTTCTAAATTGTCTATACTATCTTCACCTTAAAGCTTTGCACCCATCTTCCAATCACCATGTATATTGTGCCTCGGAAAGCAAAATAAGCCGTTTGTTCCGGCTGTCATTCGTGGATCTTTGAATCTTTGACAGTCGGACCCCCGAAAGTCTGACAACCAGTCTTACCAAGGGGTATCGTATTACCCATTTACCTACTTAGTTGAGGAAGTCAGATAGGCAGTCGCTCCATGTATAATACCAGTATTCAGCTGCATCTGGTTGGACTGGAAGCCGAAAAGCCTAAGTAAATGATGATGACGATGATGAGTTTAATTAAATTTTCTTTCTTCTTTTTTTATCACAGATAAATCCGGTGAAGGCTCGGACTGGGATGATTCTGCCTACAGTACCATCGAAGAATCGGTAACATCGTGAGTACTTGACATTTAAATATCTCAACCTGAAAATAGGATCTTTCTCTTCACTGTAATGGTGGGTACACACATAGTAAAACGTGACATGAAACGAAAATTCCACAGCGTGCCGCTTTTTTTTTGAGGATGGGTCATCATCAAATAACGGCAACACGGGTGGGTTTTAGTCTGTAAAAGTCTGACACGTCGTCCTGCTCCACCCAGAGCGGGAGAAGTTATTTGATGATTTTCCACCCAAAAAAAAAACCGTACGGCGATTGTATTGTAATAAACTGGTGATAAAATTTTCCAGCACACTTGCAAAAAAATTTCGGGAAAAAATCTATCATGGTGTAAAAATTATTGGAATCGATTCAGTTACTTATTCTGAACAAACTAGGTTTAATCAAGTTTCGCTTGTACTAAAAATTATGTTGTATAAGTGCCATATTAGCCGATAACTTGTTGACATTTTTTAAGTAATGACTTATTATCAGTGATAGGAATAGGTAGTGCCTATTTGCCTAAACTTCGAAGAACAGAGACAAGAAACGGAGACTTCCTTATGACTAAATTATTTCCGGCACATCTGTCTCGAAATTTCGAGACAACACTTAAATACATTAAAAAAAAATGTTATTTGGAATAAGTAATTCGTCTATATTTACCTAAAGTTTGCGACTAGATATATCATAATAAAATAATAACATACACAGTCGTTACAACCATAAAATTTTCTGAATTTTTTTTTGGAAAACATTTTGTAAATGACTTGTTGATCGTAATACACAATAAATCACAATGTTTGAATAAGAAGCAGTACACGTTTCGAAGTAAATATCTTTTTTCTAGCTCACTCTCGGCTACGTTTAATGAGATTTCTAAAGTTCAAGTGTAAAAAAGTTCTAAAGTTCAAGTGTAAACTATCACATTTATAGACAAACTTTAGATAAATATAGACGAATTACTTATTCCAAATAACATTTTTTTTTAATGTATTTAAGTGTTGTCTCGAAATTTCGAGACAGATGTGCCGGAAATAATTTAGTCCTAAGGAAGTCTCCGTTTCTTGTCTCTGTTCTTCGAAGTTTAGGCTAATAGGCACTACCTATTCCTATCACTGCTTATTATAATAGCTGTAGAAATTTTGGGACTTCAGAGGGGCAATTCTCGTTACTTTAAAAACGTTCACAGTCTGATCTCAGTGTCAATCTATCAAAAATACCTCGATTTTTCATATATTTTTGACATTTGCTTGTCGCTGAGATGAGATTGCGACTAGATTTTGAACGTTTTATAATTACGAGAATTGGCCTTCTGATCAAAAAACTGCGACAAGTAGTTAATGACAGTCCTCTCTTGATGTTAACTTATCTATCACTACCTTAAGAATTCTGAAGACACCGAAACAGGTAGAAAACTAAGGGTGCAACGTCAGTCAGCAATAATGGAAGGGGTCCGCTTGGGCCGATGCCTGCTAGTGTCACGGATTTATTCGAAAGAGTTACCGTGGCCCTGGCACAGGCAATTGAAGGAACATGAGTGGGTTTTAGTCAGGAAAAGTCTGACACGACCTCCTGCTCCGCCCAGAGCGGGAGAAGTCACTTGATGATATCTCACCCATGGGTTTAAGGTGGATACATTATCACTTCCCAACGAAGCTCTCTCAGTTTTTGCTGAGTGGCTAAAGATGTGTATGGTCTGGCGTTATATTTCGTTCATTATATTTCATCGCTAAGTTACATTTCACGTTACGTATCACCAATCTGTTCTCGGCGGCATTATATTTCATCGCTAAGTTACATTTCACGTTACGTAACACCAATCTGTACCCGGCGGCTTTATATTTCATCGCTAAGTTACATTTCACGTTACGTATCACCAATCTGTACCCGGTGTCATTATATTTCGTTCATTATATTTAATCGCTAAGTTACATTTCACGTTACGTATCACCAATCTGTACCCGGCGGCATGTGGTCAGTTTTACCTTCAGATCCAGCTCAAGATGGAACTGACATTTAATGATAACAATACTATTTTATTTGTTTAAAGCGTGATGGACCGACGCCTCGGAAGCATACTCAAAATGCCAATAAAACTATGTAAGTCACTTCCTTATTAAATACCTACTATAAAGATTGCTACACACATGTTCAGCAGGTTAATAGCGTAATGCGTAGTACATTTTGACAGTTCAAAATAATTCATTGCATTATTTACGTTTATACTGAGCAGACAAATTATTAGAATATATGAAGTAATGGTTAACAAAATCCTTCCTTAGCTTCCTCGAATTTGTTTTACGCAATAAGAATGCTGGTCGGTCACATGAAATGCTGCGGTATTTGTTGAACGACAAAGCCGACCCGAAGCAATTTTACACATATTCGGTTCGTGCCGCTGGGCTAACTGCGTTCGGCATCGAGTCTCGTTGAACATTCGATAAGCTGAGCGACGTCTCCACATTTTTTTCAATTTGGCTGTACCGAATCGTGACGAACCGAACAAGTGTGTAGCATTTTCAGTTCAACCATGACAAGGAAAATAATAAATCTAAGGATAAATCCGCCCCCGGTCTCCTTAAGGTGAATGCGCAGTGGTAGAGCGCGAAGTTCAAATTTTGTTACTTTTTTTGCAATTTTCAGGAGAGTGTCAGCTTGTTACTTGATCAAAATATGATTTGCGACTATAACATGTACGTATTTACAGATTTATAATCATTAGAATCAATAATACATCTTTCTAAGTTAGATTTGTTCCCTAAGAACAAAATTATTGATTCTAATGATTATAAATCTGTAAATACGTACATGTTATAGTCGCAAATCATATTTTGATCAAGTAACAAGCGGACACTCACCTGAAAATTGCAAAAAACGTAACAAAATTTGAATTTCGCGCTCTACCACTGCACATTCACTTTAAGATGCAATGGTCCATGTAGCACCATCAAACATGGGACTAGTGCAAATCTTGGGGTTCATTCAATTAAACGAGACTCTGGGGTCGATGCATTTAATGGCCCTGGGCCATTTGGTGGCCCAGGGGTAACTGCTGCGACTTACGAGCTGTAGGCCGTAGCTTCGAACCCCGAGAAGCTCTTTACTTCATGTAAATTATTTCGTCACCACTGCTCTCAAAACGGTGAAGGAAAACATCGTGAGGAAACGGCACCTAGAACCTAAGATTCGAAGACATATTACATCCACCAACCCGTACTGGGCCCGCGTGGTGGATCACGGCCCACTCCCTCTCACAGAGAGGAGGCATGTGTCCCAGCAGTGGGAACGTTCCAGGCTGACTGTGCTGATTCATCCATTTTGTTTTTCAGTCAAAAGAAATATATTGGATCGGAGTTCTCTTGTTAGTTTGTTGATGAGTGCTGAGAATGGCCGAAGCATGTAAGTAAAAGTTTTGGGCAGATTTTCCGAACGACAGACATCTTTAATCCCTACAACAAAATTGTCGTCACTAATTTTTTGGGCCGAAAAGTTCTGGAGTGGCGACCGCGTACCGGAAGACGTAGAGTTGGAAGGCCTCCCACAAGGTGGACCGATGGCCTTGTGAAGGCCGTTGGAATCCGCTGGATGCGAGAAGCACAGAACCGCTCAAAGTGGTGGAGCTTGGGGGGGGGCTATGTCCAGCAATGGACATCTCTTGGCTGACATGATGATGATGATGAAGTTTTTGTATAATTCCTCGAAAAAAGATCCTTTTTTTTGAGGATGGGTTATCATCAAATAACTTCTCCCGCTCTGGGTGGAGCAGGAGGGCGTGTCAGACTTTTACTGACTAAAACCCACCCGTGTTCCTTCAGTTGTCTGTGCGCCAGGGGCCGCGGTATCTCTTTCGAACAACCCGCACCCCTGGCAGGCATCGGCCCTTGCGGACCCCACCAGTTGATGCTGACATCTCTTTGAGGCGCGCGTGGAACACAACGCGCCGTCGACCCGGGCTTGGTCCTTACCGGGCAGCGAGCTACCCATTACTCGCCGTCCGCAAGCCCGCGCCTGCGGTGGCCGGGAATCAGCCTGGGATTCCCGACGCCCAGGGCGTCTCCGCTGCGGTGACTAGGGCTGTGAGGGCCTCTCCCTCACGTACGCCGCCTCCCTTTTCGCGAGCATTACTGCTTCGCAGAATCTTCTCCTTCCCTTATCCCAATTTATTTGGGGTCGGCTCAACATATCTTTTTCTACCACACTTCTCTATTAGTCGTCATCTCCGTAGTCACACCCTTTCTAACCATATCATCATTCACACAGTTCATCCATCGCTTCTTTGGTCTCCCCCTACTCTTATAGCCATCGACATTCATACTCAAAACTTTCCTCACGACATTTGACTCATTCTCGTAAATTGAAATGTTCAAAATCTAGACGCAATCTCATCTTAGCGAAAATCAATGTCAAAAATTTATTAAAATAAGAAGTAGATACCAACTTATTTTTCATATATTAAGACTGAGATCAAAATGCGTTACCCTATATTCTTATAAATACGGGAATTATGGAATATGCAAATAATTAATTCAAAACTTTTTCATTATTTAAATATGGATACATGATAAAGGAGTCAAGAAACAAATTGCTATATATTTTACATTTTTCAATGCATTACTTAAGTTACAATTTCTAATTTTACGTTAGTGGAACGGAATGCAAGCTCGAAACGCGCCGTCTTCGAATATGCCGCAAGTAGGTAAACTCAAAAAGCATGTGATTAAAAATATTTTCTTAGCAAAATGCTTAAAATCTCACCAAGGTAAATTAGTAAATGCGGTTTCTGCTTGATTAAAGCACAAAAAAAAAATTAATTTACATGATTTCGAACTCAGAGAGCAAAGCAGTATCGTGGTAAGTGACGTAAACAATATGGCCGCGACAATAGCGCACGTTTGAACTTTAATAGAAAATTGTTTCATTTTAGTAATATTTTTGAATAACAAACCGTAGTAAAATTTGATAATACTTATTAATAAAATATTTTTTTTAATACTTTTCTTGGGTCTATATTAACGTTCACGTTCACGTACGTTAACGTTGATTAAGAGAAAGAAAAAAATTACATGCATATTCCCTATTGCTCCTGTGGTGTTAAAAATCACCCAAATGTGAGGAATCACCGATTTTTTTTTGTATTTCAGAAATCTTTTGCGGAAAATAAAACAAATTTTACATGAAGAAGTGGTTCAACATCAAAGTATGTTCTAAGTTTTTTTTATTTAGTATTGTTTTATAACATCTACCCCTAATGCGAATCATTTTGAAAAATGCATCGTCATGAACTCATGACAGATTTATAAACATACAGCACCTAGTGCAGGCGACCTCGTAATTGGTTTACCACTTTTGGCGGCGAAACTTATCTAACAGTCACATAGACGAAAAAACCTTGTTGTTTATGACGTGCAATCAGGGCTGGGAACCAGTCCCTAAATATCAGCTTCTGTACCGATACTAAGCGGTTCTTGCTTTTCGGTACTCCACCTAACAAAGTGGTACGCGGCGGGTACATGAATTTCACGTATTTAGGTATACCTTAAAGTTGTTTTTCTAATGCCTTTTTACACTTTATTTTTATGTTTTGTCACATAAAAAACGCAAAACAAATATTTCTCTAAATTAGAACTTTGGTACCGGTACAGTACCGACTGTCTTATGTAATTTTATTTTGACGTTCAAAAAGAGCTGACTCTCAGCCTAGTTTGAATAAATGACATTTGATTTTGATTTGATTAAAAAAATTCGAATCTTTCTTTTTTCAGTTCGCGGTATCAAGAGATTATATTCCACAATCAATCGTAGAAAGAGACCCTATAAGCTAGGATGGTAAGCATTTTCTTCATCCTTCAGCCCAATGTGGCAGGAGAGACTGGACAGGCACCCCATCGATCTGGCTGCCGCACTGTAGGCAAGAAGATACAGGATATGACTTAAGGAAAGATACCAGTGTAGTACACCCACTCATTCCGACCTCGCCGCCGAGGTCCTCGCGCCCCGCGAATACCCCGAGTAACGGCGCCTAACGTCAAGACCCCCGACCGACCCTTGCTCGTTGAAGCGCCAGCCCGCGCCGCAGCTGAGCCAGTAGCTTTAAATTCCCCGATCAATAATAATGCCAATATTTTGATCCAGCCTGTCCCCAATGGTAGCTGTCCCCCTATCAGTGACGCCCTGAGCCGAGGCCCGTACCCCACAGGGGGTGCCCTCAGCGTGCACTCGCTTAGTTTGTAATTTATTTTAGTTTGTAAGCCCTGGCTGGAGGCGTTAACTTAACTCTTAATGGCAGCCCCAGGAAAGCCCGGTTGAGCAGTCACGGCCTCTCGAGGCCAAATGCGAGATGCCCAAAAAAAAAAAGTACTACATCCACACTTGTGTGGACCAAAGCACGAATACGGAGTATATGGCTCGCTAATGTTTACCTCCAACACATCACCATCACCATTCTCCCAAAGTATTTGTGGTTGGCGTAACATGTCTTTTTAACAGACTTCAAAAAGAAGGAGGTTATCAATTCGACATGTTTATATTTTTTTATGTATGTTCGGGCATAACTCCGTCATATACAAGGTGTCCGCCGGTAATTAATGGATAACCTTGAAATAGTTCATGGTAGAACAAATGGCCAATCAGAAAAAACATTTTTTATTTGTATTTACTCTGTAAAAAAAAAACAACAGACTTCCGAAAAAACACTACATAGTAAAAAATAAGTTTAATTTCGGAAGTCGGTGTTGTATGTTTGTATGTTTGAAACCGAGTCCTTAGGGCGCGATTTTGCCCACTTTAAACGGTCAGATTTCATTTAAACTTAGTAAAATTATCGAGGACCGATGACAGTTCAATCATTTTTTTTTAATAGAGAATTATAGAAAAAAAACGGAAAAAAATCACGCTTTTGTAGTTAGCAGAACTAAAAAATAGAAAATAAATAATAGTTTAAAAAATTAAAAAACACGCTTTAAAAACCAAACTAAAAAAAGAGAAAATAATTTAATTCAATTAAAAAGCGTGCGGTGCTTTACATTAATTGTTTATAAAAATACCTCAAAAGCACCCCACGCTTTTTAATTGAATTGAATTATTTTCTCCTTTTTTAGTTTGGTTTTTAAAGCGAGTTTTTTAAACTATTATTTATTTTACCAGAGTAAATACAAATAAAAAATGCTTTTTCTGATGGGCCATTAGTTCTACCATAAACCATTTCAAGGTTATCCATTAATTACCGGACACCCTGTATACAGGGTACCCTGTATCCGTCTATAGACGGATTAGCAAAATTATTTTTGTTCGAAAGGGGTTTATTCCGAAATGGCCCCATTTAAATTTCATATAGATCTGATGATGCGTTTCGGAGACAGACAACGGAACTCTTCAAACAATTACAGCAAATCCACCGCGATTGCTGCTATCGCATAAATATGCATTGTTTTGACCCCAAGGATGATGAAATTTCGAATTGGTGTGGGGTAGGTACTATAACTAAAAAGAGAAAAAAAAAACTTAAAAAAAACATTACAATGTGAAAAATAACTTTAATTTTGGAAGGCGGTGACAAAAAAATTAAATCAACATCCAAAGTCACCGACTTCCGAAATAAAAGTTACATGCATACATGTTGCACAAAACAACTTTAAGGCGCTAATGGTGCTTGATATAAACTACAAAAACTGTGACAGATTGCCTCGATTGACATTTCATTATTTAACATAAATGAACCATTAAAATTGAATCTAATGTTGCATTCTGCAACAAGTTAATGGAAGATTAGTATTTAATGACTGCTTTAAAAGTTAAATTATAAGTAGTTCTTTTATTTTCAGGGTCGGTTTGGTCGATAAAATTTCAAGGTAAGATATGAAAAATAATTTATAATAGACAACTAAGACAAGCCTGGACGTAAATATGACACATCGAGACTTAGAAAGAGACTATCCGACAGGTATGAGTGACAGAGACGACGCTCTACAAGACAAACTTTTTCTTAAACTGGATGTGCACTATTTAAAGAAAGAAAGGAAAATAATTGATTGTGACGCGCACGGGACACACATTCATAAAAAAAAAACAATGAAAAACTAAATTTCTTATACGAAAGTAAAAAAGACCGATTTCAGCCGAAAGACGTCCACTGCTGGACATAGGCCTCCCCCACAAGTAGGGTTTTTCCATAATCACCACGCTTGGCAGACGGGTTGGCGATCGCAGTATGGTGGTCAAATGCATAGAGAACGCTGCTGCCCATTCTCTAGTAAGTCCCTTAGTTGCCTTCGACGACCCCACAGGAAGAAATGGGATGGGGCTATTCTTTTACGTCCGGCACGACACGGAATAGTCTGACCTACCTTACGTTCCGAGATACGATAATATCGATTTGAGCGTGCTCACACCCGTTCCGAATTGGCGTGAGCGCGATAACGATGTCCCGTGAATCGTCATAGATGACGTCATGACATGCGCCATCTTGCAATAACGCCGACCATGCTTATTACTAATATCACCGTGAGCGCTGTCAAAAATGACAGTTGTGCTGTTTTGTTTTGAATCATAACATTATCTTTATCTAACTTAGATATAGTGCTTCTGGCTAGAGTCGCCACCTAACCAAATAAGAAGACGAAATTTGTGGTGTACACAAGTTTTATATGGTGTAAATTGGTTTTAACATTGAGTGAGCACTGTTAGCGCGTTCACGAGCGTTCCGTATTGTTAACAAAAATGACAGTTCTTAGCTGCCATAATCGTGATATCTATCTCGGAACGCAAATTATTGATGTGAGCGCTCACAGCGCTATTTTTCTTATTCGGAATGTGGCCCTAGTATGATACGTCATTGCGTCATTTCTAAGGTAGGTATTTGCTGAAAACCAGCGCTGTTGACGATAGGTTTTCCAAAGTCACAGCATTTTGCTGAGCAAAGACCAGAGGGCAATTCTCATAATTTTAAGAACGTTCACAGTCTGATCTCAGTCTCAATCTGTCAAAATTACTTCGAGTTTCAATACATTTTTGACAAGTTTTTGACATTTGAGTGTCGCCGAGATGAGACTGCAATAAAATTTTGATCGTTTTTAATTACGAGAATTGGCCTTCTGTTCTTGCACAGATGCGACGCACGGCTTATATTGTGGTATGTTTGTTTGCAACAATAAATTCTCTGCAAATTCTGCAATTGGCATTGTGGTTTTGTTTTGATTGATTTTATAATAATTTGCCAGTTTCGTAACATCTATATATTGTCTTTGGTCACTAGCCCTGACATTATCAAGTAATGGACAAAATTGTAAACTTTTTCTACGTGAATACGGGGCTTTTGGCTACTTTGTATAGGTGCATTTTATGTATTTTTTTTTATAATGTGCGTATTGTTTGTGCAGAATAAACAATTTTACTTTCTTTCTTTTTCTTTCTATGACGCAAAATATTAAAATTTAATAATAATATTGTTGCAGGGACTCCAAGTATTGCACTAGGTCATGTAGAAAAAGGTAAGTATTGCAATTACATTATATAATTAAATACACTACCTTGTTGGCTTAGTGCTTGCACATGGGCATGAGGTCTTGGTATTTGATCCCGATGTTGGACAAAGTGTTATTAGCTTTTAGGTACATTAGAAATATTCCCACAGGAGCCCCGAGTTTGTATTTGTGTATCATTTTCTTTTTAACATCTTTTACGATGTTTTTTTTTTTTTAGATGTAGACATTTCAAGAATTCGCACAGTTATCGCTGTATGAGAGCTCAAGTCATGAAGTTAGCTGGCCCGACGACTAGCGAGTGAGTGGTTTTTGTTGAAAACTAACACACAGCTACTCAAAACTAACACACAATACGATAGGAGCTGTGTTCAAAAATTACGCCGTTTTTGTTAAAAACGAACACTGCTTTTGTTCAAAATTAAAACGAGCTGTGTAGAAAATTAAAAGAAGCTATACTCAATACTAACACACGATACAATACGAAATGAGCTATGTTCAAAACTTACACCGCTTTGTTCGAAACGAAAACGAGCTGTGTTGAAAATTAAAACGAGCTGTTCTCAAAACTAACACACGATAGGTAGGTACGTTACGAACTATGTTCACAACTTGCGCCGCTTTTGTTCAAAACAATTGTAGCGGCACTACAGAAAATACTTCGTAACAATGTCTAATAAATACTAAAAGAGAAGTGGCGCCATCTACGGTGAACTACGCAAGACTCACGTCACAGAAATCCTAGATCGCGCAGTCAAAGTTTACCGCGCGACTCTCATAGGTACAACATCCCGACATCAACCGTCGGGCAGTTGCCCACCAGACACAACACCCGTCTGGTCGGAGGATCCTCCCTTTATCAATAGGTATGAGTGAACTTTACACCCTGTTCCTCATACTTCTAAACTGGGACCCCAACGTGATGGACGTCAGCGCAGCCTTCGAGCAACGTGACGTCATCATCATCAAGACCACTTCCTCAAGCTTTCGAGCAGCGAGCTACACAGCCAGCCAGCAACCACGGCCTCAACGTGTATCCTGACCACCTACCTGCATGCAGCGAACCGCAAGCCTGGTCATCACCCACAGCCTCATCAGCAACCACTCAACCTGGCGCTGTACCACATCCGATCCACTGGAGCACAACGCAGCGCCACCCCGATTCACTAGGGAATAACCGCAGACAGTTCCGACTCACTGCGAACTATGCGACACCGGTCCCGACTCACTGGAACCACAACTGGCACTGGCAAGCATTACAATATGCTCGGACTTCGCCCACTATCGACCTCCGGTCCCCGGGGGGAGTGATGTAGCGGCACTACAGAAAATACTTGGCAACAATATCTAAAAAATACAAAAAGAAAAGTGGCGCCATCTACAATGCCACTACACTACTACAGGCGAACTACGCAAAACTCACGTCACACAAGTTCTGCATCGCGCAATCACAGTTTGCCGCGCGACTCGCATAGGTACAACATCCCGATATCAGCCGTCGGGCAGTAGCCCACCAGACACAACACCCGTCTGGTCGGAAGATCCTCCCTTTATCAATAGGTGTGAGTGAACTTTACACCCTGTTCCTCATACCTCTATACTATAACCGAGCTATGCTCAAAACTAACACACGAGCTGTGTTCAAAACTTATGCCGCTTTCGTTCAAAACTAACACCAACTATAGGGGCCGGTTCAGGCCAAACCACAAAACTTCGCGACCATCGAATGTGAATGGGTGTGTGTGCATCGATGGACGCTGATTAACCGCTCTGTTTAGTTGCACCATTAGCTATATACTGCATGTCTCAGAATAAACTCACTATTTGAATGTGATCTAAGAACACAATGCGCGGAAATCGGGGTGCGGAGGGAATGACAAGTGAGACGCCATTTTGTAGAATTTCAGTCGCCATGTCGCATTTTTTTTAAACAATAAATCTCACGTGATTGTGCGTCGTGAATTTCGTGATTTCGATGAGAGGTAACATCAGATGGCCCCCGAGGACCCCAGACCTCTCATCTCCGGATTTTTTCCTCTAGTGTTATCTGAAGAGTCGGGTGTACAACAAAGTCAAAGTCAAAACGTTTATTGCGAACTAAGTGTACAGTGTTGGTGTTATCTGATGTTAGTACTTATGACTTAGCAGCCTTTTACAGGCATTGCAATTTTATCAGTCGCCTGCCCTTATCTATCATCCTAAATTAGCATGCATTAAAGATTATTATTATATTATTATTTCCTTACAAATTATAGATTATAGTTAAGACCAGATTAATGTCAATAATAATGAATTTAAAATACAATTATTCAGCAATATTCAAGTCATTCTTTTCAGGTAGTATAAATTATAATTAAAGTATCATAATTATGAAGATAAATAGGATAGGATAGACTAAATCTTATTGTTTGTATAGGACAGATCGCCACTTTTGTACATTAGAGAAACAACACAAACACGAACAGTAATCCATTAACCATTTTATGAATTGAACCAAATCATTTGACAAGAAATCAACAAAATTCCTACTCAACTTTTGAGGCGCGTTTTTATTGAATATTAGAGATCGCTTTGAAGAGTGTCAGAGCCGCGAAGGACGACATTTGAACAATGTTATTTTCAAAAACGAATTTTCCCATATATCCAGTTTCTGGATTTGGTAATATAACGTGTATTTATAAATATATTTGTTATTTTTTATGCATCTACAAAAGTAGAGTATTGTTACGAGCTTCGGGTTCGTGACAATTAAAAACTGCCAATAAAATTTACAAAATCGACACTTTAATTAAACACACAAATTACAAAACACAACACTCTTAATCGCACTTGAAGATCGCTTACGATGTTCTCGCCTGTATCGTTTGATCAATACTGCCGGGTCTTGATCCGTTGCCCTTTTATAGGGCCCTAAGAACATTCGAGAAACGAAGCATCTAGAATTTTCGAGTACATACCGGCCCCGACTGAACAGATGTTGATAATTCTAGAAGATTCTGGTATCGACGTTTTTAGGTAGATCTTGACTCAATTAATTTTGCTAATCGATACTAGATGGCGCTAGTGGTAACTAATTACTTTAGCTTTACCGCGTAACAGTATTTTCTTAGGCACCCTGTATGTAGGCACTGTAAGACCCGCGAGTCCTAGGTATCGGGAACGATAATAAAGGATAAATTATAAACTTCACGTTTATTCCATGTACTAGACTATTACAGCAAGCACCGCGCCTGTTAATAAACTTTTTATCTCCGCTTTAAATCTTATACTCGTCTGTTGAAGAATGGAATCTAGACTGATCTTCTTGACAGTTCGTTTGTGACAAAGCCATTTCATTAAGTACCTGCCTGTATTTACATAAAGGTTGCATTCGATAAGCAACCAATCTTTACATACTTACAAGTCACTGCAATTCTCATACCAAAACAAACATGCATGCATACTTTATAATTTCTTACATTTTATTAGGTATTTATTTAATTTAATATTTCGCAATGTAATATTTGCAGGTTAGCCGTCTACAGAAACAAAATCAAGCGGTTCATAGCGCCGCAGTTCTTAATAAACATGCTCACATATAGTAAGTATTCTTTACGTAAAAAATTATAGCACTTCGGCAACATTCAGAGACCAAACTTTGACTTTATACAGGATAAGTTTTAACTAGTGCGCAAACTGTAACCATGAATCATTCAGCATAATTTCATTCTAGACCCCACAGCATAGAAAATGTATGGAACAGCGGATTTTTTTGTTTGTATAACCGACGTAAAATTTCTATGCTGTGGGGCCTAGAATGATATTATACTGAATTCATGGTTACAGTTTGCGCACTGCTTAAAAACTTATCCTGTATTAATAAGGTAAAGAATGCGTCTAATACGAATGTGACCTTTAATCTGTTAGTTTTTAATGTTCATATTCGTATGAAAAGATAGAGAGGGGTAGGTGTGTATGTAGAGGGGCTTGTGACTTAGTAATAACAGCCGCACGGGTCGATCGATCAGGTTAAGCTACGCTTGCCGTGGTTGGTCCGTGGATGTGTGACCATCTTCACATACCAAGACCCCTCTGTGCCTCAGAAAGCACACTGAGCCGTAATTGGTCCCGGCTGTCACTTGTGGATCTTTGACAGTCGTCAGAAGCCCGAAAGTCTGACAGCCAGTCTTACCAAGGGGTATCGTATTACCCAGTAGCTGGGTTGTGGAGGTCAGATATTCTACTGCATTCGGTAAGACTGGAAGCCGAATCCCAACATGGTTGGGAATACACTAGGCAGATGATGATGATTCGTATGAAACTCTTGGTCACGTAAATGGACTATGTCTGGCTGGCTAAAGTGGACAATGAAAGGACCATGCTCCCTGCCTAATCAATGTTTTATTATTCACGGAAAAAAAGGCGGGGGTGACTTGCACCCTCAATAATGGGCGCCCAGAAACGGTCGGTACCACTTAGTGACCTGGTGACAAGAGGGCAACATGTTCTGAGGTGCCTGAGGAGTGGAGAGGACCTATAGGGGCAATCCTAGAACCCGTAAGATGGTCAAGATTCCTACCAGAATCCTTTTGGCACACTTTCTTCCTCCCAGCACGTTTGCTCTTGCAAACCTCCACTCAAGCCGTTTAAAAGCAAGCCAGACATGAGAAACAAGACTACTCCCGGGAGATAGGGTCCGTGAGGTCAATACTGCTGCCAAATGCTGCCACATCTATCTTGGTCTGACTCCTCGCCCTAGGCCTGTTCCGAGAAAGTAAACTCTACTGGCACAGATATTGATATACAAAAAACCCAAGATGGACAGTCTCGAACAAAAGTAACACTGAAAACTGTCCTCAATTATACGTCAGTGGTTATAGTTATGATAAAACACATATTTTTAACCGACTTCAAAAAGGAGGAGGTTCTCAATTCGTCGGAACCTTTCTTTTTCTAGTTTTTTTTTTTTAATGTATGTTACCTGATTACTCGAAGATTACCGATTTGGATTTTTTTTTTGTTTGAAAGAGTATACGTCCCAGGTGGTCCCATGATCATCAAGTCAGGATCTGATGATGGGATCCTGGAGAAATAGAGAGAACTCTTCAAATGTTATAGGCACACGAAGCGATTTAGGTCTTTTTTGGGGGAGTACTTTCTCGGAATGGTGCCATTTCAATTTGGTGAAGATCTGATGGAAAATTTCAGAGGTAGGCAACGGAAATCCTCAATAAATGATTACAAATGGACTGGGATTGCTGAAAAATCATGTTTGTCTATTGTTTACACCAGTTCATAACATAACATCACGCCGGTACGCTGTGAAGGGGTAAGCACGTGTGAACCACTAAAAAGTGAAAAATAAAAACTTTTTAAAAAAAAAAACAACCGACTTCCAAAAAAAACACTACAAAGTGAAAATTAACTTTAATTTCGGAAGGCGGTGACAAAAATTCAAATACAGCTCCAAAGACACTGACTTCCGAAATTAAAGTTATTTTTCACTTTGTAGTGTTTTTTTGGAAGTCAGTTGTTTTTTTTTGGAAAAAGTTTTTTTATAAATTCATCCTTACACTCATGACTTTTTTTGCAAAGATCTCCAAAACGACTTGACTGAAAGATGACTATTTGACACCTGCGCACGTTGCGCGTTATTGATGCGGACGTTTTTGAGACGCTGATTGTGTATCTTGGGTTTTTTTGTATATAATGGGCACATACCTAAATCTCAGAGCACGCAAGCCCCACCACGACGTCAACGTAGAGATACGGTGGTGGGTTCATTAAAACTATTCAGTGATGGCCCAGTGGTATCAGCAGCGAATCACAGTAACGACCTTGTCTTACGATTTGTTGTTCGTGGGTTCAAATCCTGACAGGCGTATTACTTTGTGTAAATTATCTAATTACCACTGCTGTTAAAACTGTGAAAGAAAATATCGTGACGCAACCGGCATGTCTTAGAATCAAAAGTTTGAAGACATGTGAAATCTGCTAACCCGCTGGGCTGCCATCTTGGATTACAGCCCACTCTCTCTCACAGAGCGGAGGCCTGTGTCGCAATAGTGGAGATGTTATAAGCTGAGCTATACTCTGTTTTCTTCTCTTGTTTTAGATAAAAACCTTCCAGCTCTCAAATTATCAGCAGCTTGTCAAAAATCGTGCACCAAAGACGCGTTATAACTACTACAACTAGAAAAACAACGAGAAAATCGTAAATTATGTCAATTTTGTTAATAAAATTATACAACTTGTGTCTCAAAATATATTTTGTTTTATTTTTACACGCTTTATATTAGCTTCACTTGTATGTTTGTTTATATGTAACCGACTCCTTTGAGCGCGATTTTGACCCACTTTAAACGGTCAGATTTCATTGAAACTTTGTAAACTTGTCGAGGACCGATGACAATTCAATAATTTAAAAAAAAAATGAGAAAAATAAACACGTTTTTGTAGTTAGCAGAACTAAAAAATAGAAAATAAATAATAGTTTAAAAAACTAAAAAACACGCTTTAAAACCCAAACTAAAAAAGGAGAAAATAATTTAATTCAATTAAAAAGCGTGGCGTGCTTGACATTAATTGATTATAAAAATACCTTAAAAAGCACCCCACGCTTTTTAATTGAATTAAATTATTTTCTCCTTTTTTAGTTTGGTTTTTAAAGCGTGTTTTTTAGTTTTTTTAAACTATTATTTATTTACATGTACATTTTTGAAGTGAAAACTTCTTTAGGCGCGTTGAGCACTTTTTGTGTGAACAAAAATCATGGAACTCGCGTTATCGTCACCGAACGCTTGAGCACACGGATGAGTCGCGCGTTGATGTCTTTTGGAAAAGTCCCTTTATTTTGTTTAAACAATTACAATCACCACTTTTGACTAATTTATAGATCGGTGATTGTCTTAATTCCTCCCAGGAAAAGAAGACCTTTTCCTGGGAACCCTTGGCCGTTCCCTTGATGGTACAGTCTACAGTGGAAGATCAATTTTAACCGCTATCTATATCCCATGGGTCGTGACACCCGATCAAATTAAATTAATAGGTGTCATTAATTTTATACCGATGCCTTCGAAGTACCAGGTTATCATGACAAGTTTTGAGTATTGAGTATAGTAGGAAGCTCACTTAACATAGATGTGTCAGCTAGATACCAGCTTGTCATAACCGGGTAGGAGCTCCCATAACATAGGTGTGTCAGCTAGAAAACGATGTATGCCTTCGAAATACCAAGTTGTCATAATTCGGTAGGAGATCACCTAACATAAGTAGGCGTGTCAGCTAGAAATCTGTTTATGCCTTCGAATTACCAGGTTGTCATATCTCGGTAGAAGCTCACGTAACATAATTGTGGCAGCTAAAAAATGGTTAATGCTTTCGAAGAACCAGGTTGTCATAACTCAGTAGGAGCTCATCAAACATAGGTGTATCAGGTTAGAAAACGGTTTATGCCTTTGCATTACCAGGTTGTCATAACTCGGTAGGAGCTCACCTAATATAGGTGTATGAGTGTGATAGTTTATTTATTGATTTTTTAATTAATGCCCATGCAACTCTTTATTATAAATATAATATAAAGAGACGGGAAGAAAGAGAGAGAGAGAGAGAAAGAAATCGTTTTCATGGTTTACGAGGGTGTTGAAGCCAATTGAAGTCATTAGTGAGGACAACATGAGAATCCTAGATTGCGTCAACGAAAATTAACAAATTTTTCATTACAGGTGTCGATTTCATGGTTGGAGTTTGGTCAAAATGAAAATCATATGAAAGTTTTATGAAAGCTTCTAAAATGTTATACTAGATGGCTCTGTATTAAAAACGAGTATTAAATTCACATACTCTCTCTCTCTTTCTCTCCTTCTATTATGTACGACTGTATGCGTGCGATTATCGAAAGGAACTGCGTTCCTGACGGGAGTCCTCCGATAGCCCGCTTTTTTATCGCTCGATAACTCTGAGGTTTAATGCCAATTGCATAAAAAGACATAAGGTTTTTATTTGCAGTTCTTTATTTGAACTTATACTTACATTATAAATATACAAACTTACATCACACTTCCTTAGGGTGGGTAGAAACTACTACAGAATATTTCTTACTACCTACGATCCTTACAAACTCTTTTCACTTTGTCCACGTTCATAGATTTGATGAAAATATTTTGACACATATTTTTAAGGAATTACGAGTCTATCTTGTAGAGCCAGAGAGGTTAATTGTGAACCAAATTGACACCCTTCGTCCATTTGCTGTGAACAAAAGTAACACTCAAACTGTCCCCAATTATACATCAGTGGTTATAGTTATGATAAAACAATTTTTTTTTTGCAAATTCTATCTTACACGCATGATTTAAAGTGGTTTTTACAAAGCAATGTCCAAAAAGACTGACTTATGATACTATTTGACACCTGCGGACGTTTTGAGACGCTGATTGTGTATCTTGGGGTTTTTGTAATCAATGGCTGTGATATAGGTATTTCACACAACTATATAAGTTGGTAGTCCATTTGGTTACCAATTAACTCCCTGACTTTACAGCCTTTCAGTTATTTTACCTCTGATTTTCATCACTGCGAAAATAAAATCAATCTTTATTGTCGCTGCCACAAGGTTGCTGGTAGATTGCTGCAAGGGTTGATGTTAGAGGCATTAATTGACTATGAAAGGATCATACTTCCCTATTAGTATTCGCCTTGCATTCATTCTTAATTTACTTCTGCATAGCTATTCACAACCATTTGATACGCTTCTGTACCGAATCGAACATCAATCAATGTTATTGTACACGCGCATGGCAAACCGGGGGCGCGGGAGAGGCGCGGGGCGCGGCGAGCGTCGCTGCCACATGTCGGCTGGCAGTCGGCACCATTCGGAATACCCGCATAAATTTAGTAAAAAGTTACAAAGGTACAGTGGCGAATGCACCATATAACACGATTTCTACCTGCGTCCTTTCGAGGATTCGCATCGGCAACTCTAAGGCTATAAAAAATGGCACGTCAATAGTGGCTACTATTTAATTCACCATAACATTCAAATAACAAAAATGGTTATTTTTAGCTTTGTATTACAAAAAAAAATTAAAGTAAATTTACTTTAATTTTTTTTTGTACCCCAGCGCCAAAACGTCATAATCGGGAACTAAAAATTCATACAACAGCGATCCTGTAATTATGTCACTTTAGGTCACGTAGCATATAGACGACTGCAAGCCGCTGTACAACGGGTTATGACAGAGACAGATATAGAAAAATGCGTCAGCCAGAACGAGATGGAGGAATATTGCACATTTTATTTGGTTTTCAGCTGTTCAATTTTATTGTATTTAATTATTTACATTCCTACTACTTACTGACTTGTCAATAAAGCACGACTTAGCTTCGGCTTCTCTTTTAGAAAAATTGACACCTCGCCGCTGCAAAGGTACAACGTTTTTGCTGAGCAATTTTCGTAATCTTAAGAACGTTCGCAGTCTGACCTCAGTCTCAATCTGGCAAAAAACACCTCGAGTTTCCCTACATTTATTACAAGTTTTTGACATTTGATTGTTGCCGAGATGACACTGGGACTAGATTTTGAACTTTTTTAATTACGAGAATTGACCTTCAGATTTTCGAAATGTGTAATTTTCGAAACGATAACCTGTCGAATGCCTGTGAATAGCTAAGCGATGCCGTGTTGCTACAGAGATACTTCTGATAGTAAAATCCAATAATACTTTCGATTGACTGGGTATCTAACTCAAGACCTCAAGCTCAGCAGTCGCACTTGCGGTCACTAGACCAGTCAGGCATTCGTCTACTTAAAAAATACACTCTCTTTTAATATTTAAATGATTGCTAAAATATAGGATACTCCACATTTCATGAAATAACAACAATCAGCATATCTATGTTACCGGCCAAACTCGATTTCAGGCCAAACTAGTTTGTCTTAGGCCAAACTGGTTTCTAGCTTAATTAGCCATTTCGTTAACAGCCTTTGGAAGTAACGCTCGCCGGCCGCTGCCGCGGCGCCGCTCGCTTCGCTCGCTCGGCTCGCGCGCTTTTGATCACAGTTCTAACCTAACCTAACCCATTTAATCAGCGTGCCCCGGCTTAATAAACCAGTTTGGCCTGAAATCGGGTTTGGCCGGTAACATCTACACTAATATCATAATTATATCTGCCAAGGGTGCGGGTTGTTCGAAAGAGATACCGCGGCCTCTGGCACACAGGCAACTGAGGGAACACGGGTGGGTTTTAGTCAGTAAAAGTCTGACACGCCCTTCTGCTCCACCCAGAGCGGGAGAAGTTATTTGATGATTTCCCAAAAAAAATAAAAAATTGTAGGTTTTATATTTTACGCCTTCACGCTAAAGCATCTAAACAGATTTAGATGAAAAATGACACATGGGTAGACCATGACCTGGATTACGACAAAGGATACTTTTTATCCCGATATTCCCACGGGATCGAGACGTATGTGGCAGATACCGAGGGGCGCAACTAGTGACAAAATAAATGATTAATATTTAATTTTTCTGTTTTAAAATATTGATTATTAGCTACGCCCGTGGCTTCGCCTGCTAGGGTGTCGAAAATTTTTCTACGGGAACGTGCTTGCGGGAAAAAATGTAGAAAAACATCAGCAGATAGCTAGCTGAATGTTCCGTCAAAATCGATCAAGCAGTTTCGGAGATTTTCCGAAGCAAATAAACAGACAAAAATTTTAAACATTGTTTTTTGTTAAAAGTACCGTACATACTTTCAAATGCTTTACTAAATGCATTTGAAGTATGAGTGTGTGTGTGTGTGTGTGTGTGTGTGTTGTGGTGTGTGTGTGTGTGTGTGTGTTTGAGTGTGTGTGTGTGTGTGTGTGTGTGTGTGTGTGTTTGTTTGATGTGTAATAAAACTGAAGTGTATGTTTGGAATGCCAAAATAACACCTTTTACTAAAAAGGTGTTATTTTGGCATTCCAAACATACACTTCAGTTTTATTTTTTGCATTGGCATTCACATACAAAAAACCCAAGATGCACAGTCTCGAACAAAAGTAACACTCAAAACTGTCCCCGATTATACGTCAGTAGTTATAGTTATGATAAAACACATGTTTTTGGTAATTCAGCCTTACACGCATGACTTAAAGTGGTTTTTACAAAGCTATGTCCAAAAAGACTGACGATACAATTTGACACTTGCGCACATTGCGGCCATTTATGCGGACATTTTTACACGCTTTGTATTAGCTTCACTTGTATGTTCGTTTGTATGTAACCGACTCCTTAGAGCGCGACTTTGACCCACTTTGTACGATCAGATTTCATTGAAACTTTGTAAACTTATCGAGGACCGATAACAATTCAATAATTAAAAAAAAAAAATGAGAAAAATGAAAAAAAAGGGAAATGAAAAAAACACGTTTTTGTAGTTAGCAGAACTATAAAATGGAAAATGAATAATAGTTTTTAAAGCGTGTTTTTTAGTTTTTTAATTGAGACGCTATTTGTGTATCTTGGATTTTTTTATGGTTGATGATAATGAAGTTATAACATGAAATGTGGTAGGAACCCAAGAAACCTATTAATTTACTTTATTATAGATCTTCACGTTCTTCGTCTGAATCATAGTTCTTGCGCGTTCTACACCTGGTGAAGAAGCCTTTCCTCCATAGCAGTACCAGCACTAGTACTATCGGAAATGTTACTATTATACCTGCAAATATACAATAAGGGTTTTAATACCAACTAAATAGGGTGCAATTTAACCATTGAGGTTCAGTATGACTTATAGCGCCCACAGATCATGGTGTCGCCGGCAAAAATTCGTCGTGCCAAATTCTATCACGCATCGTCTTTGAAGCTATCAATTGATATGCATTATGGAGGTATGAGGAACAGTTAACACCATGTTATCTTTTACCCAGAATAGTTTTGTAAGTGTAATGGGAAATGTTATCACCAGTTAATTGCAATACAATCGCCGTACGGTTAGGTACCTACTGCCTAATTATTATCAATGAGCACAATACGACGCTGGACGCGCGGGGGTCGCGTGGTGATCATATTTGTGTAGACAACTAGGTTACATAACAAGCCTATAACTTTATGATTTTTCATGATACAGTTTTAAAATTTTGGTTATAGGTAGATTCTTTATATAAAAATACGAGACATGTGTTTCGGGTACCAATTTTAACCACGAGTCGATCCTCATTATAATTTCGGCCGAAAGACGTCCACTGCTGGATATATGTAAGCCTCCCCCAAGCTGCTCCACTACGGCCGGTTCTATGCTTCCCGCATCCAGCGGATTCTTGCGGCCTTCACAAGGCCAACGGTCCACTTTGTGGGAGGCCTTCCAACTCTACGTCTTCCGGTACGCTTCAGAACATTTCGGCCTTTTTATAAGTATTGAAATATGGGTTTGGCAACTTACCGATCATAATTCCCAGAATGATGGCCATATTAGACACCGGTAGGTCCGTGATACTCTCAGATTCTGGGCAGCCCAGTATCTTAGATGCGTTATTTAGCTGAGCGAACGTCAGACCTCGAACATCTGCCGGTTTCTTGCACCTGGAAGAGAAAAACCGGTCGTTTGGATATACCAGGCATGGGCTGAAAAACCATTTTTGAGACTACCACAATTCAGTGGTTAATAAGCCAATTTTAGCCACAATTCTGGTATTAGGTACTACAAATTCCAGAATTGTCGCTAAAATCGGTGGAAAAAACTGGTATACTAACACCATATTGCTGATAGAGGCATTAGCAGGAGTATTGCTGAGCAGCGGCACCAGTACATCCACCACCCACTGATTGTTACAGTCGCAGTTGAATGGATTGTTCGAGAAGTCTCCGGTCACCAGCTCGTTCCAGCTGTCTATGATACCCGAGTCTATGACTGACAGGTTGTTGCTATTCAGGTATAGCTGGAAGAGAAGATTTCAGTCAGTACCATAACCGTTTCCCTACGTGATCGAATCACGAATGAAGAGATCCGCAAGACAACCAAGGTAACCGACATAGCCCGAAGAATTGGCAAACTTCAGTGGCAGTGGGCATGGCACATTGCTTGCAAAACAGATGGCCGATGGAGCCGCAAGGGTCTGAAGTGGCAGCCGCGTACCAGAAGACGTTAAGTTGGAAGGCCTCTCACAAGGTGGACCGATGACCTTGTGAAGGCCGCAGGAATCCGCTAGATGCGGGAAGCACAGAACTGGTCGAAGTGGAGGAGCTTGCGGGAGGCCTATGTCCAGCAGTGGACGTCTTTCGGCTGAAATTATGATAAGGATGGAGCTCGTTGCAGACTATTGCAGGATACCTATCCCCTACCTTCTCATATCTACCACTAAACGAGCATTCCTGCTGGGTGTAACCTTCCGTGGTCCACCTGGAAGTCCCTGAACCCTGCAGAATGTGGCTATGGAGCTGTGTCACAAACTATACTCCACCTCCTATACTGTCCTCTAAGCCCCAATACATGCAGCTAAGGTGACCTATGCGCTGAAGAAACGATTGCCGTCGCGCTGTCAGTAAGTCTGTCCCCGTAGTGTGTGATAGGGACAGCTGCAGCTCTGACCGAAATTATCACAAAAATTTTGAGGAGATCGACGTTTCGTATTCCTTTTTTTTCTCCTCGAAAACTGAGCCGATTCAATTATGTTTTACATTAACATAATAAGAAAGAGTATGTTTAGGTTCCCATATTTTTTTTAAATTTTATATACTTTTATAATTTGTCTGGTAGTCCTCTGATCACGCCGGTAATATTTTCGGAGGGTCATATTTTCTTTACTAATTAGTTGCTGAAAAAATTAAAATGACAGGGACGTGTTTACAGCAGACCTTGATTTTATGAAAAAAAAAATATTGCTCTAGAGGCATTATTCAGGAAGAAAAAGGGGAATACATTTGTATGGAGAATCGCACGCCCTGTTCCCTCTTAAACGTGGTGATGTTTTGCGCCAGAAAAAATTGAGTAACTGTCGAGCCAGCGACACGAAAAAGAGTTGCGCTTTACGCTAGCGTGGTGATAAATGCTCGTGACTTCTCTGTATAAGAATTTACCTTTCCACTGCAATGAGGCTATAATAGGCTGGTATTATAACAGATTCTTTGGGTGTAGAATTTTATTTTAAAATTATTTTATACTAGCTGCTGCCCTCGCTTCACCCGCGTGGAGGTCTAAAATTATCCCTCGGGAACGTATTACCGGAATTAAAAGTATCCTATATG
Organism: Antitype chi; assembly: GCA_947359405.1. Lineage (NCBI taxonomy): Eukaryota > Metazoa > Arthropoda > Insecta > Lepidoptera > Noctuidae > Antitype > Antitype chi. The sequence continues at coordinate 3,422,634 of OX375836.1, read as the reverse complement.
TTAATCCAGGTTTTAAACTATATTTGTGCCAAATTTCATCCAAATCCGTTGAGCCGTTTTTACGTGATTGAGTAACAAACATCTTCACAAACTTTCACATTTATAATATTACTAGCTGACGCGACAGATGTTGTCCTGTCTTAACTATGAATTTTAAAGTTTTAAGGTCATTAAGTTTTCTAAAATTTTCTAATATTTCTTTCTTTAAAACTGAAACTTTCTTATTTTTTTCTTTCTTATGAACCTTCTCCTGACAATAACAAACACAACAAAAAAGAATTGGCAAAATTAGTCCAGCCGTTCAAGTGTGACGCCGTGATCAAGGAAAATGGGATTCATTTTTATAGATATAGTAGGATTCGGCTATTGCAGCTTGGGAAAGCCATATCTTTCCCAAGCTGCGCCGTAACACCCAGTTACCCACTTTCCACATCTATTCTGTCATCATAACCAGCCAATAATGTTCCCACTGCTGGGACACAGGCCTTCTCTCGGTGAGAGGGAATGGACACGTGGGCCCAGTGGGCCCGGATAGCGATAGGCGTTGAATGAACGAACTAGTTAAATCGACCGTCGACGCGCTGTGAACGAATCGACGGCTCACCGAATAATCGGTAGACTAGTCGAATTCGTAGACGCCTCTGACGGTTTAAACTCGGAACACAACGACCGACGCGAGAACGTAGTCGATTCATTCGTCCGTTGAAATAAAATAATCGTGCAAACAAATTTGAACCTCAAATCTAACAGGTGGGAGTTGATATTTTTACGGGTCGAATCAAATTGTGTTCTGGAAGAAAAGGAAAGAGTTACGGTAGTTTCGCGTGTGTGAAAAAGGAAGGCGATGGACTGGTTGGACGATGCGAGACAAACCGGTTTGTACTTGTTTGTAATGCTTTTGATTTTTGTCGTTCAGTCGGCGGGAGACAAGTCTACCGCCTACGTCACCACTGCGCTTCGACGCCGCCGTAGACTTCGTCGCAAAGTTTACAAAGTTAACGCGTAAACTAGTCGACGAATTAGAGTAGTTTATCGACTAGTCCATAAATGAAATTGGACGGTCTAGTTTCGTTGACGCCAAATACGTCGACGACCCATCTCTACCCGGGTTGGTAGATGACATATATGTATGTCTTCCAATTTTTTGTTCCACCAGGACATGCTGGTTTCCTCACGTTGTTATAATTTACACAAAATAAAGTGCCTGAATTAAAGAAAACTATAATTTTTCTAGACCATAATCACATTGTTACGAGCTTGGGGTTCGTGACAATTGAAAACTGCCAATATAAATTACCAAAAATGACACTTTAATTAAACACACAAATTAGAAAGCACATTTTCACTACTGATCAGCCTAAATCGCACTTGAAGATCGCTTACGACGTTCTCGCCTGTATCGCTTGTTCAATAATGCCGGGTCTTGATCCGTTCCGAACTTTCATAGGGCCCTAGGAACATTCGAGAAACTTCTACTGTAGAGGCATCTTGAATGTTCGAGTACATACCGGCCCCGACTGAACAGATATTGATAGTTCTAGAAGATTCTGGTATCGAAATTTCGAGAAAGATCTTGACTCAATTAATTCTGCTACTCGATACTAAATACCGCTAGTGGTAACTAATTACTTTAGCCTTAGCGCGTAACAATATGCTGAATTCACCGTAACAATTTGCGCAATGGTTAAATTTTAGCCCGGTAAGAACAGTTAACAATCTGATAAATTATAATACCAACTCACCTCTTTCAAATTCGGCCACAACTCTTCATCGTCCTCATTCTTCCACACCAGGAAGTCGGGATCCAAGTTAGTCAACCTTACATTATAATTCAGACGCAGGATCACCAGGTCTGACAGTCCAGACAAGGCTCCAGCTGAAATGTTCTGGAGTCTACTGAGCCTACTCAAGCTGAGTTCTTGTAACTTCGTGAGATTGGATATGGGTCTGAAAATTTTGAAAAATAAGTCATTAGGTTTGAACGACTACTTACTGCTTCGGTGGTTTTAGCAGATGTGAGCTGAGTTTGGAGCCTTGAGTTTGACCTCAGGGTAGGCATTTTTGTATAAAGAGACTAGCTTTCGCCAGTGGCTTCGCCCGCGTGGAGGTTCGGAATTATCCCACGGGAACAAACTACCGGGATAAAAAGTTTTAATTCCTCAAAAAATACTCACGTATTCGTTTCCAAAGACTGCAGAGAAGTTCTATCAAGATTTAAATAAACCAGAGAAGGAGCTTCCCTCAAAACAGCAGGAATCGTAGTGAACCTGTTGTTGCTGAGGTCCAGACGTCGCAGCTTCCTATGTCTTCGTAATAGGCCTTCTGGTAACGTATCCAGTTCACAGCTACCTAGCCTCAGCTCCTGAGAAGGTATGACAAGGATATTTTAATTAAAAGTGGCAACGCTAGCTGAAAAGTTGTGTGGAAATCGGTTGTCATGGTATGGGCATGTGATACGGAGGAATTAGGAAAGTATCGTGAGGAAAATTTTGAGTATGAATGTCGATGGCTATAAGAGTAGGGGGAGATCAAAGAAACGATGGATGGACTGTGTGAATGATGATATGGTTAGAAAGGGTGTGACTACGGAGATGACGACTAATAGAGAAGTGTGGAAGATAAAGAGAAAAATAAATTGTGATAAGGGCAGGACAATGATGAATGATGAAAACGACTCAACCAAAGGACATCGTTCATTTCGTATCCAAAAGAAGAAAAAAGAAACCGTTTTCTTATTGATGTAACTAGCTTTTGCCAGTGGCTTCATCCGCATCGAGATTAAAAAATATCCCAAGTGGACGTGCTTCTGGGATATTGGTCCTATTATAATCTATCTGTGTGCCAAATTTCATACAAATCCGCTAAGCCGTTTTTGCGTGATTGAATAACAAACATCCAAACACACATAATATTAGTAGGATATTAATTACGAAGTATGATGCACATTCATTATAAAAACTAAGACCACACGCATACCTCAATGGATTGAGAGGCGCCATGGCATCCTCACCTTCCGGCTGATGCAGGTCCTCACCGGACACGGTTATTTCGGGAGGTTCCTGTTTGAGATAAGGCAGGAGGAAACACCCGGGTGTTTCCACTGCGTAGATCGCCCTGAGGACACAGTAGAGCATACGGTGGCGGTCTGCCCGGGTTGGGCGGAGCACCACCGAGTCCTCGTGGAGGCGATCGGCGGCGGCGATCTCTCACGTCCGGCCCTAGTGTCTAAGCCATGGTACGAAGCGTCAGTTCATGGGTAGCCGTCACCTCCTTCTGCAAAGCAGTAATGCTCGCGAAGAGGGAGGCGGCGCACGTGAGGGAGAGGCAGTATATGCGCCCTCACGGCCCTAGTCGCCAAACGCGCGAGCTTGCGGATGGCGAGTAATGGGTAGCTCGCTGTCCTGTAAGGACCAAGCCCGGGTCGACGGCGCGTTGTGTTCCACGCGCGCCACAAAGAGATGTCACCATCAACTGGTGGGGTCCGCAAGGGTCGATGCCTGCCAGGGGTGCGGGTTGTTTGAAAGAGATACCGCGGCCCCTGGCACACAGGCAACTGAAGGAACTCGGGTGGGTTTTAGTCAGTAAAAGCCGGACACGCACTCAAAAAAGAAAACCCATACCTCTTCTAACAAATGAAAAGAAATAACACGTAAATCGGTTCAGGAATCATATAAATAAGTGTACCTACTTACATGCAGTCGAAAGCAGTGGTGGCCAAGAGGAAACGGCCACGACTTACGAGATGTAGGTCATAAGTTCGAACCCAGACAGGCGTTTTACTTTGCGTGAATTATTGCCTCACCACTGTTCTCAAAACGGTGAAGGAAAACAACATCGTGAGGTACAATGTACAATATTTATTGAGGATGATATTCTCGTAGCATGTACATGTCTATTTCCTTTTTCTTTTTTATATTCCTTTTTAGTATATTCTATCACCTTTTACATTGAATTTTATAATTTTTCTATAAGTTCGCTGTACCAGTACAGTGTTCTAATAATTGTATGATGCACCGGGCGACGTCATTACGTCAAAGCCGGCTGTCGCTGAAAACCAGCGCTGGGGCTCTGTCTTGCATAGGGTCGCAGCATAATGCTGAGTGATAGCCGTTTTGCGTGGATGTGACGCAACCCTCAACCTTTTCTTATTTATTTTTTTGTGTTCCTGTCCTTTTTTGCGTCATGTTTACCGCAAATAAACGATTTTTCTTTCTTTCAGGTAACCGACATGTCCTAGAACCAAAAAATCGAAGACCTGTGACATCTACCATCCGCACTGGGCCCGCGTGGTGGATTACGGCCCACTCCCTCTCACAGAGAGGAGGCCTGTGTCCCATCACTGAGAACATAATAAGCTGATAATGTTATGCCACTTGCAGGCAACATGCCAAAAAAAAAACTACGAAAGACAACCTCTTTCTTGTCATAACTGTTAAAGAAGCTACTCACCCTCAAATGCTTCAAATCAGAGATAGCACCCATGGTGATCTGGTCTATGAAAGCCAGGGGGTTCCCACTCAGGTCCAGGGTTAGAATACCAGGCATGAATAGGAAGATGTCTTGAGGTAGTGTGTGTAGATCGTTGTTCGCTACACTGAGATACTGCATCTTCTTGAAATCTCCTGGACCGTCGAGGCCAAGGGGACCCTGTGAAGAAGGCAAAGTAAATCAAATCCTTCATTTCATTTGTTCTTATTTTCAGTTACATAAAGAATCATCAAAAAATGCATCCAGGATGGAATTAGCAACAAATGTCATGATTTCAGGAAATAGACATTCAATACGAGGTATTTTTTTTAGGTCGTTCTTTAGCCAAAGAATTAGCATTGCCATTAAACGTGGCAATGCTGGCAGTCTTCTGCAGGCTTAGCACGAGCACCGATTTGTCGACGGAAGAATAGACATGACTAATAACTAAATGATGTGCAATAGGAGAAGATACGAGTAGCTAAGTCTTTCTATTAATTATCACAGCTATGCGTTCTAAACGAAACATGATTTTGTAGATAATCGTATTATACTTTGTGGCCGTCGAGTAGAAAGTTTGTTCTTACTGTGATTTTGACAGTTTGGGAAGAAATATCCCTCTGAAATAGTCTACATTTATAAGGACCTAGATCTATAAAGTTACAGATTGTAGAAGGATTTCTACGGTGCGATGTCAAAAATGGAGAATCGAAATGTCACTTTGTATTGAAAAAGCACTGTCTATTCTTCGTAGAAACAGAAAACATCATGCTAAGCCTGCAGAACACGTTTCCGGATGACAGTTATGCGGACGACTATCTATACGTCTAAGTGTCCCTTTGTTTCTGTATTTATTTGTATAGTCTCATCACGGCTTGTTTCCCCGATGGGTTGAGCAGAGATAGTAGACCCCCATTTCGCCAGTTATTTTTAAGTCCGATGCTATAGGGGGCGAGTCTATTGTCACCAACCGAGCCCAAAACCAGATTCCGAGCTGTCACTTGAACCCAGTATCTCATGTTCAGCAGCAGCGCTTGCAACCATTAGACTAACGAGGCAGCACAGACCTTACAACTTGTTAAATAGGTACTTACGACAAACACTTTTCTGCTGATAGCCGAAGTAGATATCATATTGTTTGACAAATCTAAAACCATCAAATCTTCGAGGTAAACAAAGCTGCCGTCTTCAAATGTCTGTATTTCACAATGAGATAGATTCAGCTCTTGTATGGGCAACTTGCCGATTCTTGTAATTGTTGTGATTGAATTCTGAGTTAGATTTACTTTGATGGGCTTGAAATCTCTTAGACCTGGAATGAGAAATTGAGTTCAGCAGGTTTACCACGAGAACCGTAGAGAAGCGTTTTGTCGTCAGAAGAGTAGACAAAAATGACGTTTCCGAGTAGACAGTTGTCTGTTTTGAACCGAGAAATGTAGACAAGCGATTTCTTTTCTACGGTAGAGTAGAAATAGAAAGCGTCATGCTAAGCCTACTGGTGAAATGTTTTGAATGCAGGTGTCGTGATTTCATTGTTTCAGTTTGTAGTGTATTATTTTAATACCTAATTAAAATATCCTCTGTGGCTTTGTTAATATCATGAATTGTAACGTTCTTTTTAGGTGTTTTCATAATGACAACTCAGGCAGTAGAATGTGTTATTGTACGTTGGCAACACTTTGAAATAACGGTTAGAGTCTGACCAACGAGAGCTGTCCATTGTCCAAGAAATAAGGCGGGATTTTTTTTTAACCAAGAGCTGGCAACCACTGGCTACCACTGGCAACCACTGGTTAAACGGAATTGATACTAATTAGTATTCAAGACATACTATTATGCGATATTTACATCAGTAGGTATAACCTTATTACCCCTAGTATATGGCATTTTTGGCATTATATAGAAAAGGTTGAATTAATAATTCGTGGTCAGCTTTCGTTGGCCAAACTCTAGATGATTATATATCTGGGTGGGGACAATTTTTATATTTTTTATGGAAAATGGAGTGCGGATCAGTCGAAGATAACAGTTGTGAAATTAAAAGTATAACCAAGTTATAAGTATCGTTTTCTTTATACAAGGGAGAATGAAATCTTCCTCTTCTTCATATTGATGATTCCAATTATTGGATTTTAATACGCTTCGACCAGTATTCGGCCAATTCGACAGCGTTTTCTTTGGCCTCGCAAAGATCTTCGACGGTGCAGGTTTTAGTGCACAGAGAGCACGACAAGAGGTGGGGCATAGTTAGCCATGTGGCTTCACGGTCACACTCCGGCTCATCGGAGTACCCCCCCCCCCCCCACCTGACCAAGTTGTGCAGGCAGCGGCCCAGTTGGATTCTTAGTCAATTAAGAGATTTTCAGGTGTGCCATGGCAGTTGGTAGCCCGCTCAGAGCCTTCCTGCCGGCTCAACATAGTCAGCTGAAGGGTGGTGTTTGAGAAGCCACAGTTTCAATAGTGCCGCACAAGAGCTACCATCAGAGATGGTCAACTTGAGAAAGCTGTTGCTTCAGAATGACATCAGGAGTGAATTGAAGCTTCCGAGCTTAGTTATTGAGGATAAAGAAAAAAGGTTTATAATTTTTTTGCTTTTCAGTTTTTTCGGCGGTTTAATTTTTTTGTTATAAAAAAGTTTTTATTTTATGATTTTATGTGGCTCTAATCTACTAATTACTACATGCTTCATTTTTGATTACTTTTTTGTAATACACAACTCAGCATAAAAATCGTCAAAATTACTTAAGACAGTCCCCCAGAACGTCCGCTCTTCACCACTTCCTAGCGCTTTAGCTGGGAAAACTGACGCAACAAACTCCCCAGCAGCACAACTGTCTCGTATGTTAGATAAAATTGATTCTATACAATAGTAGGTAGTGGGGCAGTCAGCTTGCTTGCCATCTAGATAGTAACAGTTGTTTGATTGATCTTCTATGTAGATAGGAATCTACATCTTAGCGCATTTTGCCCTGCAGTGGGTTAATTAAGGTGAAAATCTATACAGGATGGAAACATCGAGACACATTGTTCCTTCCTATAGATGATTCTGAACCCCCATCCGTAAAATATCAGCTGAAGCAGCAGATTTAAAAAAATCAGCTGAAGCAGCAGATTTTTGAAGTGAAAACTTCTTTAGGCTCGTAGGGCATTTTTTGAGATGGGCAAAAAACAATTGAACTAGCGACACCGTTACCGACACCACTGGTTTTTCTGTAGAGATATTTCAATAATTGAAGTCTCAAAATATAGGTTTAGGTCCAGGACTAATATTCCAATTGGAATTATGAAAATCGGATAACCCGTTTAGAAGATATGACCAAAATTATGATTATGAATAATGTGAAATCCTGTATTGGCGACTCAAAAATACACACGTAATTTGTTCAAGTTTTCACTTCTGTCGGCACTCCTAGAGTGCCACTGTTTTTTTTATAAACGAAAAATGTCTACTCTAGGGGGTCTAGAATCATTCATTGTTTTGTCTCTGCCACATCTAATCACTCTGTTGATGTTCATTGCTGTAGTAAATGAATACATTATCTAAATAAAACAATTATACACACCATCCCAATCAGGAATCTCAAAAAATGAAGAAATGTTGAGGTTCGAGCAGTCGACCACACCGTCAGCGCACGCGCATTGTGCACATATTGAATTCGAAACCACCTCTAGGGTAGTTGTGTCTGTGCCTGAAAATAACCATACATGAATAATTAAATATAAACGTAGGTACGGTCACCAAAAGAGAAAGTAATCAGGGACGTCGGATATCATTGATATACAAATAAAAACCAAACTAGAAAAGGAGAAAATAATTTAATTCAATTAAAAAGCTTTTTGAGGTATTTTTATAATCACTTAATGTCAAGCACCCCACACTTTTTAATTGAATTAAATTATTTTCTCCTTTTTTAGTTTGGTTTTTAAAGCGTGTTTTTTAGTTTTTTAAACTATTATTTATTTTCTATTGTATAATTCTGCTAACTACAAAAACGTGTTTTTTTTAAATTTTTCTCATATTTTTTTTTTGTAAATTATTTAATAGTCATCGGTCCTCGATAAGTTTACAAAGTTTCAATGAAATCTGACCGTTTAAAGTGGGTCAAAATAGCGTCCAAAGGAGTCGGTTATAAACAAACAAACATACAAGTAAAGCTAATATAAAGCGTGTAAAAACCCAAGATGCAGTCTCGAACAAAAGTAACACTCATATCAGCTGTTCCCAATTATACGCCAGTGGTTATACACTGGTCAGCAAATAAACCGAGCCACCCGCTACCTAGGAACTCTGATTCGATTTTCTCAAAAAGTATAAAACTTACAACTATCAAAGTTATACCTACAAAAAGTGCGTTTCATGGTAATTAAAATGACTACAAATTAATTCGAAAGTAGCGTCAACTCACATTGTAATCAAGCAACAAACACAATGCTAACGATTTGCTCTGTTTTCACCAGAGTTTGAAATTAGCGTTCTTTTTCTTTACAATGAGGGTAGTCGGATATTTCTTATCATTTCTTTAGTTTTTGTCCATCGTTTGCTCAGACGTGTGTGTTTTTGCAACTTTTTTCGATTAATAATGGATACAACACCTCAGGAAGCAGCTCAAGCTGTAGCATTACTTCAAGCAGGCATTGCGCAACGTGAAGTCGCTCGAAGGCTTCGAATCAGCAGATCTTCGGTGCAACGAGTTTACAGACGATACCTAGAGACTGGAGCATTCGATCGCCGTCCAGGTACGGGCAGACCTAGGGCTACATCAGCAGCAGATGATCGTTATATCCACCTTACTGTTGTGCGAAATCGCCACCTCAACGCAGTTCAAATCCAACAAAGTCTGCGTGACGAACGAAAAGTGGTCATAAGTACAGATACCGTCAGAAGGAGACTTGCTGAATGGAACCTGACCCCAAAAAGAGCTGCAACAGGCCCAGCATTAACGGTAGCACACCGTCGAGCACGACTTGAATTTGCTCGAGAGCATAGGGATTGGACATTAGAGCAGTGGAGTAATGTACTCTTCACTGATGAGACCAGGGTGAGTCTACATGGAAGTGATCGACGTCAGAGAGTATATCGTCGCCCTGGAGAACGTTATTCTCAGTGTTGCATCGAGGAAACTGTTGCTTATGGAGGAGGATCTGTAATGGTCTGGGGCGGCATCTCGTTAACAGCACATACAGCGTTAGTTTTCATCGAACCAACGGGCCGTACACGTGGACTGACTTCTCATCGCTACATTACTGAAATCCTCGCAGACCATGTGGTACCTTACGCAGGATATATCGGACAGGATATGCAATTGATGCATGATAATGCACGGCCTCATGTTGCTCATGTGGTGACCCAGTATCTACGCGACGTCAGCATTCGTACGATGGACTGGCCAGCTCGAAGCCCGGACTTGAATCCGATAGAACACTTATGGGATGAGCTGAAACGTCGGGTTCGAGCCCGGGTACCTGCTCCAACAAGGCTTCCAGAGCTGCGAATCGCAATTGAAGAGGAGTGGAATACAATTCCTCAAGATTTTATCGTCAGGCTCGTAAGGTCGATGAATACAAGGATGCTGGCAGTTATCCGAGCAAGGGGAGGGAATACGGAATATTGATCAAAAACTTTTTTTTGATTTTATCTTTGTTTTTGGCTTTAATTTTTTTTTTCACTTTATCATTACTAACGATTGTCACGACTGAAAAACGACTCTTCTTTGTAAAATCCTTAATAAACACTGAAATATTGATTAAACCCAATGAATTTCCTTTCATTTTAATCACCATGAAACGCACTTTCTGTAGGTACAACTTTGATAATTGCAGGTTTTTTAGTTTTTGAGAAAATCGAATTAGAGTGCCTAGGTAGCGGGTGGCTCGGTTTATTTGCTGTCCAGTGTAGTTATGAGAAAACACATTTTTTTGCAAATTCAACCTTACACGCATGGCATTTTTTGAGGGTGGGAAATCATCAAATAACTTCTCCCGCTCTGGGTGGAGCAGAAAGACTTGTCAGACTTTTACTGACGAAAACCCACCCGGGTTCCCTCAGTTGCCTGTGTGCCAGGGGCCGCGGTATCTCTTTCGAACAACCCGCACCCCTGGCAGGCATCGGCCATGGCAGACCCCACCAGTTGGTGCTGAAATCTCTTTGAAGCGCGCGTGGAAAACAACGCGCCGTCGACCCGGGCTTGGTCCTTACCGGACAGCGAGCTACGCCTACGGTGGCCGGGAATCAGCCTGGGATTCTAGGTTGCTCTTGACTTCATTCTTGCATCGTTCAAATTCATGGATGGGGGGGTCTACGATGAACAACATGACCCAGAAGATGTTCATTCTTGGGACACTAACGCTTGGGTGACTTTTGCCGGCGGTACCGCCAGTGTGGATGTCGGTTATCGCGTAAAAAGTAGCCTGATGTCCTTTCCCAAATGTCTGGCTATTTCATTTTCAAATTTCATGACGATCGGATCAGCGGTTTAGTTGTGAAAGCGCGAAAATATTAGTAGGGATTATTAGTTAGAAACAGAAATAACTGTTACAAGTTTTATTTTTTATAACCTTCTTTGGTCAGTGAGTCGTCCTACCCATAAAAATGCTAGGTAGATCACCTACTAAACATGTACATTAAAAATGCGTCGAATCCATACCTCCTTTTGCTAAGTCGGTCAAGAACACGACACAATAATCGCAATTGACCTTCACCTTCATACTTCAATTTAATCTATTAGCAAATAAGTACCAATAAAACACTCACCTACATCAACTTGGGTTACACTTAACTTAATTGTCACTAAAAATACTAAAACCGCACTAAAACTAACTAACTTATTTACAACCATTTTGTAACAGCGTCCACGCACAATTTCACACCAAATATAACTAAAAGTTCGATAAAAAATGATGTTGCAAGACTGTGAAAAAAACGGTACCCACGTCCTTAAAGATTATTGGCTGCCATAGAATAAGATTATGATAGAAATAGAAAGCAAAAGGTTGATGTTTTTTGCCTACTACAATCCACACAGACTACTAACATCACGAACTTGGTTTGAAAGAAAAAAAATCCAGAATGAGACGGTTGACTTATTTGTGACACAGAATTGTTTTGGCTGCGTGATAGTGAACACCTCTTGTTGAAAATAAGTAGATATATAATATATAGGTCCCATTAAAATAGATGAACAAACTTTTAGATACCATTCACACCACAAAAATAAGTACAATGGTAAAAATAAATAAGCAAAACGCATTAGATACTGTGGTCCTCGACTTCGACTGCATCTTTTTTGTATTTCATCACAAATATACAGTAGGATGAAAAGTAGACTATTTCCGATTTCAGGACGTGGAGCGTAGTTTGTGATACAGTTCCACATGCACACCCTACTGCCGTTACGTCGAGGTAGCACCACTTTACGAGCTTCGACTTACACCTTCCTACTTGGGTTTGGAGACGGTTCAGGGACTTCCAATTGGATCACAGAAGTTCCCTTACACCCTGAAGGAAGATGCCCGTCGTGAGTAGTAACAGACAGAGAGTTTCCTTCGCATTTGTAATATCAGTGTGGTAAAACCATTCTAGATAGATCTTTGGGTAGGCATAAAGTATTAATGTGAAGGTAATCATCATATGTTGGGGTCAGTCAGCTTCTAGTCAAACCGGATGCAGCTGAACACCAGTATTTTACATGGAGTGACTACCTATCTGACCTCCGCAACTCAGCTACTGGGTAATACGATACCCCCTGGTAAGACTGGTTGTCAGACTTTCGGGCTTCTGACGACCCGTAACGACTGCCAAAGATCCACAAATTACTGCCGGGACCACCGGCTTAACGTGCTTTCCGAGGCACGGAGGGGTCTTGGTGTGTAAAGATGGTCACCCATCCACGGACCAACCGCTTACCCTGATCATCAACCCATCCGAATTTTATTTCTTAGCCACAAGCCCCACATTAAAGTGTAGGTAATGTAAAGAATGGACCAGTCTGTTACATCACCTAATCTTTGCCCAAACGATAGCTACTTATCTTCAGATAAGCATACGTATTTATAAATCAGTAAATTATGATAAATTCAAAATATTTCATTGATAAAAGGTCGAAAATTGCTTGCGTAGATATACTTCGATTCGTTACAGACTAACAGACAGCGTGATACTATACAACCGTAATTTTAGCATATGCGAAACCCAAAACACGTGTCTAGTATGTTTATGTGACAAAATTTCAAAACGAAAAATCACAAAGTTATAAGCTTGTTATGTTACCTGGGGCCTTAGTCTGCTATTTTTATAAATTCGTCATTCCAACACGATCCCATTGTCATTCATTTGTCATTTTGCTAAAAGTTCGTAATCATTGGTCAGTCAATGGTGTCGTAATAGAATTGTGTCATAATGGCATTTTAGTATTGCCATTATTATAAAACTCGTTAGTAGAAATGTTTTTCGAAAAAATACTACTTTTGAACATTTATTAATGCCAGATTTCATTTATATATATTTTTACATATTATTTATTAGTGTTCTAAGCAATCTAAAGTAGTAGGAAGTTCGTAAATTAAGTCAGTCATTCATTGGTCATGATGTACGAGATTACCAATAAATGCCATTTCTTTCAATGGAGTGTCAGTGGCTGACCATTGGAAAGTCATAATGACGCCATTTTGTTAGTAGATTACCAAACTTGTCAAAATCAACAATTATGAAATCAATGATAGACCATTCTGACACTATTGTAATAGCAGACTTGAGGCCCTGGTTGGTCACCACGCGCCACCCGCGCCGCCCGCGCATCCAGTAAAAAAAAACGTTTATTTCGCACATGACTAGTAAAACATCAAGTAAAACGATGATAGCTGCAAAAGTGTAAACTGCAGCGCAGCTAACAACGCCCTTCCCCAGATACAGAATGGAATGATGTTCCGTACAGAAAAGTGCTTAGCAGGTAATTAAGTTAATTTAGTTTTAGTTGGTAATAAAAAATAAGGTAAAAAATAAACAGTACAGGACATAATGATTTCGGATGCATTTTGTGTGCTGAGTGTAAGGTGAATGGGTGATTGGGTGAGTGTTATTGAGGTGTGCAAGGGGTGTTTGTGTGTAGTATCGTCGTAGTGTCGTATTGTGCTCATTGATAATAATTAAGCAGTAGGTACCTAACCGTACGGCCATCCCTCCCAGTGGGTTCCCGCATTGTCGTTGCGGGGGCTCAGTAGCCGTGGTCCGTTTGGAAAAATAAATGCTACCGGCCGGCGGCGCGGCGTCGGTAAGCAAAATGATCCGTTTTTATTTATAGGAACCGAGAATTAGAGTGCTTTCTAGGGCACGAAGAGATCTCGGTATGTAATCGATGACCGTCCAGCTACGGAGCGATCAACCGTCGTACGGCTGGTTGCTATACAGGATTATTTTAAATTAGCTGGCAATACGGGTGTACGACTAAACGCTGGCAGACACTACGCCGGCAGACTGAACACCGACAAGACTTTAGTTCGACAGGACTCTTCGCTGACAGGACACTTCGCCGACAGGGCTCATCCTTGCGCTATTACTAAATAGTCAAGTAACTGCCACTAACTTGGAAGTAGCGCTCGTTGGCCGCTGCCGCGGCACCGGTCGCTTCGCTCGCTCGGCTCGCGCGCGGTTCGTCGCATTTCTAACCTAACCTATTATCTACCTGATGAGCCCTGTCGGCGAAGTGTCCTGTCGGCGAAAAGTCCCGTCGAAGTAAAGTCTTGTCGGTGTTTAGTCTGTCGGCATAATGTCTGTCGGCGTTTAGTCGTACACTGGCCAATACTTTACCCACATTTTCGATATCGAAAACTAATGGAACAAAGTAATCATTTTTCTACAATCATCAATCGCTCAGCTGTTTTTTGTAATTCTTCATGGAACATAGATTTTTTTTTACAAATTTACAAAAAAACATAATGTCTTTTGGTTGCTTTAATGTACCTGTCAGAGTCATTTAAAATTTTGAACAAAGTTGGTATGATGACAAAAATATATCGTTTTATAAATTCGTCGTCGCTATCGATACCCAACAAGTGGGTAAACTACCATTTTTTAAAAATCATTGTAAGTGTTAAAGAAAACCTCCATAATGAATCAACAGACGGACAAAGCCACAAGCAAAAGCTAGTTCATAGGCATATATTATATCTAATTCACAATTATTGATTATACTAATCTTATAGTATTTTAGCGACGGTCATGCACTGCAGTATGACTGCGCTAGTTACATAAACATAACATCACGCTGTTTTCCCCAAAGAGGTAAGCATAGGTGTAGGACAGCAGACGCAGGTTTCGACAGATATCACATCATCATCTGCTTAGCTTTTTAACCGACTTCAAAAAGGAGGAGGTTATCAATTCGTCGGAACCTTTTTTTTTTTGTTTTTTTTTTTTATTTTTTTTATGTATGTTCCCCGATTACTCGAAGATGGCTGGACCGATTTGGATTTTGTTTTTTTTGTTTGAAAGGGTATACTTCCCAGGTGGTCCCATGATCATCAAGTCAGGATCTGATGATGGGATCCTGGAGAAATAGAGAGAACTCTTCAAATTTTATAGGCACACAAAGCGATTTAGGTATTTTTTGGAAGAGTACTTTCTCGTAGTGGTCTCATTTCAATTTGGTGAAGATTTGATGAAGAACTTTGGAGATAGGCAACGGAACTCCTCAATAAATGATAGCAAATGGACTAGGATTGCTGAAATCTCATGTCTGTCTATTGCTTACACCAGTTCATAACATCACATCACGCCGGTATGCTGTGAAGGGGTAAGCACATGTGAATCACTAAAAAGTGAAAAATAAAAACTTTTTCCAAAAAAAAAACAACCGACTTCCAAAAAAACACTACAAAGTGAAAAATAACTTTAATTTCGGAAGGCGGTGACAAAAAATTAAAATTCAGCTCCAAAGATACCGACTTCCGAAATTAAAGTTATTTTTCACTTTGTAGTGTTTTTTTGGAAGTCGGTTGTTTTTTTTTTTGGAAAAAGTTTTTTCCCAACTAAGTTAGGATCGGATTCCAGTCTAACCGAATGCAGCTGAATACTAGTATTTTAAATGGAGCGACTGCCTATCTGACCTTCACAACCTAGTTATTGGATAATACAATACCCCTTGGTAAGACTGGTGTCTGACTTTCGGACTTATGACGACACGTAACGACCAGCCACGGAGGGGTCTTGGTATGTAAAGATGGTCACCCATCTACGGACCAACCGCGGCAAGCGTAGCTTATCCTGATCAATCGACCCGTGCGGCTGTTATTACTTAGTCATATTAATTTCGAAAGTTATCTAATGAAAAATATAAAGAGAATCGATTTGATTTTTTGTATAATTGTTTGTACCGGAAGACATAGGGTTGGAAGGTCTCTCACAAGGTGGACCGATGACCTTGAGAAGACCGTTGGAATCCGTTGGACGGGGGAAGCACAGAACCGGTCCAAGTAGCGGTGCTTAGGGCTTCTGTCCAGCAGTGGAGTATCTTTCGGCTGAAATGATGATGATACTTAATAATTAGTTACATTTTCACGCTAAAACGGCTTAACGGAGTCTTCATACTAATTTGGTCACTGTTCTTTGGTACATGGGTAGACCATGACCTAGATTAGGATATAGAGGTATGAGGAACAGGGTGTAAAGTCCACTCATACTCTATTGGTAAAGGGAGGATCCTCCAACCAGACGGGTGTTGTGTCTGGTAGGCAACTGCCTAACGGTTGATTTATTTATTTATTTTATTATTATTTATTTATTTATTAACACCAACAAGTACAACATCTAACAGTTTCCCAAAACGATGTTATACAGACTTATTAAAACTATTTATATCAATAAAATACACTAACATAAAATTGAACAATAAAAATAAAACAAAAAATTAAACAAAAATTACAATTTCAAATAATGCCTTCTTCAATGCACCTTTGTGCTCCTGATGCAAATTGATGATTTGATGTCGGGATGTTGTATCTATGCAAGTCGCACGGTAAACTCTGATTGCGCGATGCAGGATTCGTGTGACGTGAAGTCTTGCGTAGTTCGCATGTGGCATTGTAGATGGCACCACATCACTTCTTGTGTTTTTCAAGTCTTTGATTTTGTAGTTAGCATGTGGCATTGTACATGGCCGCCACAAGGACATATGGTGTTTTTTTTTTCAGTGTGGGAAATCATCAAATAATTTCTCCCACTCTGGACTTTTATTGATTAAAACTCACCCGTATTCCTTCAGTTGCCTGTGTGCCAGGAGCCGCAGTATTTCTTTCGAACAACCCGCACCCCTGGCAGGCATCGGCTCTAGCGGACCCCACCAGTTGGTGCTGACATCTCTTTGAGGCGCGCGTGGAACACAAGCTCTTGGTCCTTACCGGACGGCGAGCTAACCATTACTCGCCGTCCGCAAGCCCGCGCATATGGTGGCCGGGAATCGGCCTCGGATTCCCGATACCCAGGGCGTCTCCTGCGGCGACTAGGGCCGTGACAGCGCAGAGTTTGCCTCCCCCTCACGTGCACCGCCTCCCTATTCGCGAGTATTACTGGTTCGCAAAAAGAGGTGACGGCTTCCCATGCACTCTCGCTCCGTACCATGGCTTGGACCGCGAGACATCGCCGTCGCCGATCGCCTCCACGAGGACACGGCGGTGCTCCGCCTAAAGGACATCAGGAGTCTCCACGGAATCGAGATTTAGGTATGTTGTTGAAATCGCGTGGGGCAACTAGTCTATACTTACCTATAAGTCTAATGTTAAAGGAGGTGCGTTTGTCGCTAACCGAGCACTAATCCAGTCCCCGGGCAGCTTCTAAGAATTGCCTAATGAAAATACCAATAAGATTTTTCCTGACTCGGGAATCAAACCCAAGACTATCTGAAAATTTTCAGCCGTTTCTGTGAATGCTAAACTTTTTAAAAGAACTGGATGATTCAACTACAAGAATTAAGTATCACACCAAGTTCCGGTTCTTGTGTTAATAATCTAATCTATAATATAATATCGTATAATATCCGCTGTATTTCTTCCTATAATTTATAATGAATCATTCTTCGTTACTTCCGTCTAAAGCAATTATTTACCATTAGGTTTTGTCAATGGCTTCGCCCGCGAGAAGGTCGGGAATTGTCCTAAACTTTACTACCGGAGTGAAAAGTGTCTTATATGTTAATCTAGGTTATAAACTATCTGTATGCCAATGTTCATCCAAATTCGTTCAGCCGTTTATAATATTAGTAGGATAGTAGGATTCACGTACAAATTTGAATGACGTAAAACCGTAAGTCATTGCAATGTAACTCTTATGTCATTGTTATAAAGTACCTATAATTTTATTTCAAAGGAGAAATCAATTAATTGGAATACTCACTGTATTCCAATTTATATTTTAACGTACCTATACCCCATTTATTATAGCTTTAGAAAAAAGAGGCTCGTCGAGGGTCGTCGTGCGGGAATTCAGCCGATGACCACCCCACCATAGGAAGATGTGATCTTTGGAAAAAACTGCTCAAGCCTCCTGATTTCTTCATCGAACCATCAAAAAGCCTCCCATCCGGGCACAAGTTGCTGTGGTCTACTTGAAAAACCTTAAACAGTACCCAAGTAGGTCGCGGCAAGGACAACCTCCACAAATAGGGGTTCGTAGACGGTTTACACCTCCGGTGTGTGTGCGGCGTCTCTCCACAGACAATGCTGCGCGTGCTGTCACCTACACACGTGAGGACCTAATGGCTGCGTCAGCGAACGGTCTTCGCGTTGCTGAATTTTGGGCCAATTTTAGGCATTCATTTTTTCCGCAAGGGCCGATGCTGCCCGCGGCTCTGCCCGCGTCAATGTTGAAAATTATCTGGAACAGGCTTCTCTGGCACAAGGAATAAAAAAAATCATACCCCTATTTTATCCCTTTACGGGAGAGTTTCCTAAAATCATTTCTTAGGTGATGTCTCCAACTCATAATCTACCTCTGCGCCAAATTTCACCTCCGTAGGTCCAGTAGTTTCGTGATTAATCAGTGAGTGAATGAATGTATGAATGAGTGATCTTTCGCTTTTAACTTATCTTAATATATATAAATTACGCATCACGTTGTTTGTCCGCGATGGACTCCTAAATTACTTAACCGATTTTAATCAAATTTGCACACCCTATGCAGTTTGATCTAATTTGAAAGATGAGATAGCTTACATCTCAATTTATAGTCTCAATATTATTTTATTGCAAATTATTTGTTTATTTGACAGTCTCAATTATCTGTTAGATCCAAATGATTCTAACAGATGGCGGTATCTGTTGACTGGATTGAGTAAGTATTCAATAGATGGCGCTGTGTTAAAAGTACCAACGTTTCACATAAGCTACAATTTAATGGCATAACCAGCACGTGTTGCATGCGAATTAAATCTTAATATATATGACAGGACAACGTCTGTCGGGACAGCTAGTATATAAAGAAGATCACTTCGTGATTTTTTGCTCTTCAAAATGTGCTAATTCTCAACAGTTTTTGAAAATAAAAATCAACACCTACGTATTAAAAATACTTTATTTTATAATAATTCTTAAAACTTAAACTTAATTACAAAGAAATATAAATCAAACTAAGTAGGTAGATACCACTCGACTCTTCAACAATCATGATAAGGCACGATAGTCAAAGAATCTCCACTGACTGACTGACTAATAAAAATATGATTAATACGTAACTATACAAAAAACACATGAGTAATGATAAAATAATGTGATTTTTATTTATATTTTTGTTATTACTTATGTACTTTTTTATTTTGTCTTATACTTAATTATTATAAGACAAAGTCCCCCGCTGTGTCTGTTTGTCTGTCTGTCTGTTCGCGATAAACTCAAAAATTACGGAACGGATTTTCATGCGGTTTCGGGTAAATTGGCTAACGTGGGCGAAGCCGCTGACAAGAGCTAGTATAAATAACAAATTATTTTTTTATCTCACTGAATGTCAAACAAGCTGACGGGTCTTTGGTCACCGCCGCCTGTAGACATCTACAGTACCAGATGATACCAGAGATACCGCCAATGCGTTGCCATCTCAGACATAAAGCTGGAACGTCTCTTGTGCTACATGCACACGTACTACATGCACACGTACTACATGCACACGTACTACATGCACACGTACTATATACACACGTGCTACATGCACACGTGCTACATGCACACGTGCTACATGCAAACGTACTACATGCACACGTGGGATTTGCACGGAGAGGTTACCCAAGTGAGAGATCATCCATTAAGGTGGATGTGCTAATGTGGCTCAAAAATTCATATTTTCCAGGTCTTTGTCAGGTTGTATTTTGACCGTAATAAATATGGCTTATAGCTTTTACCCGCGGCTCCGCCTGCGTGGATGTCGGTTATCGCGTAAGTAGCCTATGTCCTTCTCCATATCCCAGGCTATATATCTGCCAAATTTCATGACGATCGGTTCAGCAGTTAAGGCGTGAAAGCATAACAGACAGACAGAGTTACTTTCGCATTTATAATATTACTAGGGATTTAATTATGAATTTGAATTTCAAGAGCTAACTCAGACCTTCCACCTTATAATTATCAAATCACTGAATGACTATTTTATGCAAATGTATTCAATGGGAACCTCACCCCTCTTCCCTGGTGATACGTGGTGAGGGTTCAGCCTTTCCCCCTTATTTATAAATGTTGCTTTAAGTTAGTAGTAATTAGCGACTCTTTAGCCACACATTTTTGACGTTTAAATATCTCTTTACTTTAGGCACCCTTCAAAAAGCAGCTTGGGCAGCAAAAATGTGTAGATATAGCTTAGTTATCCCTATTAGTATTAGTCAGTCAGTTAAAAAACTAATACATGACATCATCAGCTGGGGCTCTCTTGTAGAAGGCTCGGGACACATCCACTGGGGGGCGAAGGCCTAGCCAGGCGAAGTAGCCGTGGCGCCACAGCAGCATCAGACTCAACATGATGGGTACCGCTAGAAGGACACCTGGAATCAAAGATATTAATAAAGAAAGTGAGAGTGGCAATGGTTTTATATACGGTAACCAAAAAAGATAAAAATTAAACTAAGGTCGTCGGGTATAGTTGAAGTTTAGTATAAAACCAATGGATTTCGAATAAAATTTAATTTAATTTATAGAAAACAAACAGTTTCATTTATTTCAGCCCGCACTGAATATAATGACAATTTTATGATCAGAGTGTCAACTTTCAATTCGTCTACGAAGCAAAATGCCTAAAATTTATGTCTACACAGCAAATTGCCTAAGCTGTAAATCGCCTAGAGATCAAAATGTTTAACAAGCAAAATGCTTAAAATGCAATAAGTTCTAAGTAGTAAATCGCCTGGAGATCAAAATTCAATGCAATACCATAGAGCACGTGACTTTCAATAATTTTAAACTTTAATATCTGGATGGCCAAGCTAGCTTCGCGCGGTTTTCTTCGCCCCCGAAACCCCCTGCATACTAAACGTCAGGGGCAACCCGAGCTTCAGTTTTGTTAGGTTCCTTTAAATCCTGCACACAGAAATAGGAGCGCAGTGGGGCTCCGTCAACTTGGCTTCGATCATCTTCTTCCGTAATATAAGAACCAGAAGAAGACGAGAATTTCATGAAACGCGACCATTTCATGAAATTCTCGAGCATTTCATGAACTGGTATAACATATTATTAAGGTTTGGTTCATATGCTGTATCGTGATATTGAAAGGGCAGGCATTTTGCTTCATAGTCAGAATAAGGTTTAGTTCAAATACTGAATCAAAAGTCAATATAAGGTTGATCAGGATGAAGGAAGGAAGTCAGGATGATCATGAAGGGAATGATATGCCGAATTTTTGTGATGCATTCCCAACGAGAGAATACAATATGCTATGCTAGATACAAAATTGAAGAGAATTTTAAAGGACCGGTCAAAGACTTACGTCTTGAGACTCTGCGGTATTTGGGACGAGAAGATATTGCGAATGTATAAAAATAATTAATATAAAATCACCCATAGAGTGATGAGAAACAGGGTGTAAAGTTCAAAGCTCTTTAGAAAAGGGAGGATCCTCCAAGGCTCCAACCAGACGGGTGTTGAGTCTGGTGGAGAACTGCCCGACGGTTGTTAATTTTTTTTGTGTACGGCATCTCGTAGTTGACCTTGAGAGGTCGTTACTACTTAACCAGATTCTCTTTCTCTACTCAAAGCCTCCAGTCAGGGGCATATTTCTTAAATTACTAAGCGACTGCACGCTGAGAACACCCCCTATGGGGTACGGACCCTGGTTCAGGACGCAACTGAGGGGGTCAGAAAGTCGGGACAGGCTGGATCATATTTGGATTATTATTATTAATCGGGGAATGACCGACGGTTGTTTTTTTTTTTGTGTACTTCTTGTGTAAATACTTAACCGGACTTTCCTGTGGTTGCCTTAAGAAAACTTAAAGCCTCCAGCCAGGGGCGTAAAACTACTTATTGTTTATTGTTAATTAAAACGGTAACACCAATTACATTAATTAACATACAGATTGAATAGATAACAAACATATTACAAATACTAACATATAATAGAGGACAACCTAGCATACTTACTCTCGCAAAACATCAAACACACACGCATGATTTTACTCCATTCATCAGCAAATAGATCACATTCAGGATAGGCGGTCAAGAGGGCGTTGAGCATCCTTAAAGTACGACACACAGGGGACTCAGCTCTGGCAACAGTTTTAGACAACGGCGGCGCAAACAGATTGCGTCGACGGCTTTGACGATGACCGATGAATTTGTCGGGAACAAATAATCGACAGAAAACATCGAGGAGTTCGGGACTGTCGATGCGTCCTCTGAGAATTTTGCAGGCTACTGTGAGCTGTAGAAAGCCTCGTCTAACCTCCAATGAGTGGAAACCCAAAACACCTAGGAGGTAATTAGTAGGGTACATGAAAGGAAAGAAGTGAAACGTCTTTTTATACAGAAATCTGAGGAAAGTTTTCTGTACCTTCTCCAGCATCAATGTATAAGTCGCCGTATAGGGATGCCAGATACAGGCACCAGCCTCAAGTTTACCACGAACCAAAGTGGTGTACAGAAGCTTAATGACATCTGGGTTGTGAAAGTCACGGGCATTTCGCAAAACGAAACCCAAACGCCTAAAAGATTCCTTGGCAAGGGTGGAGACATGATCTCTAAATGTCAGACCAGTGTCAAAGGTCACGCCCAGGTCCTTTATTTTGGCGACGCGACTTATTACTTCAGTGCCCAATCTGTACCTATAGTGCAGTGGTTGACGTTTTCGACTGTACGTCATGACGTAACACTTACTTGTATTAAAAAAAAAAAAAAACTTATACTTGGCGACTGCACGCTGAGGGCACCCCCTGTGGGGTACGGGCGTCAGCTCAGGGCGTCACTGATAGGGGGACAGCAAGTAGGGACAGGCTGGATCGAGTTATTTTTTTTTATTAAGAAATCTCGGGGAATTCAACTCTACAGACTCAGCTTCGGCGCGGGCTGGCACTTCAACGAACAAGAGACGGTCAGGGGTCTGATCGTTAACTCGGATTCTTCGCGGGGCGCGAGGACCTCGGGCGGCAAGGTCGGAATGAGACCAACGGTTGATGTCGGGACATTGTATATATACCAGTCGCGCGGTAAATTCTGATTGCGCGATGCAGGATTTGTGTGACGTCAGGTCATCGATGCGTAGTTCGCATGTGGCGATGTAGATGCTGCTACAACCCTTACCAATAAGAGTGCCGAGCAGTATCGCTCCGTCCTTCTCGGGCCTGTGTCCGTATTTGTCGACACATCTCATGGTGCGGTGAATTTCATGGAGGTGCTTCATCGTGAAGCCGCGCATTTCAATGGGTTCCTGGCATCTGCAAGAAGTATTGTACGTTTAAAAGGCAATCATAAAAATAATAACTGCCCATTGTCACACTGCAAAGTGCAAAGGCTTCTCATACACAATAGGCGTGCGCATTTCCCAAGGTGGCTTAGCGATTTCAGACTTTAAAACATTATTTTGTATGTCGACGTTTGATTGATTTAGCGTTGTTGCTAGCTATTGTAACGCGGTTGTTTGCTAGCTCTGTATTGAGGCAACTAAGTAACTAAATGATCAAAACAATATAACAAATCAGACATGTGGACTGTATGTAACAACAACCGACTTTTGGAAAAACACTACAAAGTGAAAAATAACTAACCCTACACCAATTCAAAATTCATCACCCTAGGGGTCAAAATATGCATTGCATATTTATGCGATAGCAGCAATCGCGGTTGATTTGCTGTAATTTTTTGAGGAATTCCGTTGTCTGTCTCCGAAACGCATCATCAGATCTTTATGACATTTAAATGGGACCATTTTGGAATAAAACTCTTTAGAACCTCTATTTAGTTACAAATATAGTAGATAGGGAAGTAGTCATGTCAGTTTATTTGATGTTATAAGCAGCGTTATATATTAAGGTAGTATCTATCTATTTGTTTGACAACTGCGGTGTAGTTGCTTACCACACTAACAGTAGAAATGGCTTCCATTTTGACAGTTCAACAACACTGATTGCGTTATTTATATTGTTGAGCAAACAAATTTATCGAAAATAAATAAGAGGCAATGTATTAGCTCCTTCTAAAATATCCTTCAATATAATTCATATTGTGATTCAACTACAACAACTAGGGTCAACTAGGGTTCTGAGTTGTGATAAAATTTTATGCAATTTTGCAAAATTGTGATAATTACTTCTAATCTTCGGCAGTACCTAAGCGAGTAAATACCCTTTTAATTTTAGTTACATTAGAAAATCTTTCCCAAATTCGTTTTACGCATTTTCTTTATTTTTCATCGTAAAAGTACATGTTAAGTTTAACTCTAAATCTGTCTCTATATTCTCTGATCTTCTCAAATGAAGTTCCCTTTTCCCTTTCACCACATCTTCTTCAGATCTCTGGACGCTATGTCAGCAGGATTTTCTTGTGATACAACAAGATGCCACTTGTGAATACTTACTCCATTGTGGAAGCGTTTCCCCCCTTTTTCTCAACAGCTGGAGCGAGGATGTCAACCATCCATTGTGTGGAACAGTCACAGAGATAGGGGTTGTCTGATACGTCCACCTTCTCCAGCAGGTCCCAGCGCGACAGCAGGCGGGAGTCCACCTCAGACAGGTTGTTGGATTTAAGGTACAGCTGAAAAAGCAAGGGTGTTTTTTAAACAGTTGGTTTTATAAGTTCTCTGTTCTTATATCTATAGGTATACCATCCTGTTACCAAGGTTTCAGTACCTACTTGATTCTGAATTTTCCTTACGGTGAAATTTTTGGATTAGTGGCTGAACTGTCAAAATGAAATTCATGCCGATCGATTGACATCATATTATGTTTGTTAAACAATTATGTACCCCGCTGGGGATCGTACCCAGAGCATCACGCTCAACAGTTGCGTTTACTAACCAACTAAGGCAGTAAGGGATGGACTAGATCGGAATGTGAACACGAAGGCGTGGTATAAAAATAGACAAAATATTTATCTAAAGCGTGCAACATCATCTTTTATTGTCCGATTCGGTACGGAGAGCCCCTGAGGATCTCCAATACCCCTTGCGACTAGTAAGGTAAAAGCCGGATGGTTGCTACACTTTTCGAAATCAATCTTTATCTCTCAATACAAAAAGCAAGATACTTTATTTTAAAAACTGGCCAGTTCTTTTGTTTTTACACGCTTTATATTAACTTCACTTGTATGTTTGTTTTTTTGTATGTCACCAACTCCTTTGAGCGCAATTTTGACCCACTTTAAACGTCGAGATTTCATTGAAACTTTGTAAACTTGTCGAGGACCGATGACAATTCAATAATTTAAAAAAAAATGAGAAAAAAAACACGTTTTTGTAGTTAGCAGAACTTAAAAAATTGAAAATAAATAATAGTTTAAAAAACTAAAAAACACGCTTTAAAAACCAAACTAAAAAAGGAGAAAATAATTTAATTCAATCAAAAAGCGTGGGGTGCTTGACATTAATTGATTATAAAAATACCTCAAAAAGCACCACACGCTTTTTAATTGAATTAAATTATTTTCTCTTTTTTTAGTTTGGTTTTTAAAGCGTGTTTTTTAGTTTTTTAAACTATTATTTTTTTCTAAAAATTTTAGAAAAGTAAAAAAACATTATACACGATATTTCCAGAGTAGGTATTAGCGATTTTTGCGGACTTCTATATTTCGGGACATCTATTCCCCGTAGGGGATAGTTGCCTAATCGTTTCGGATAGATACCCCGCCGAGAAACAGGACATCTATCCCGCAAAAACTTTGATCGCATTTTGCCTTCCCTTGCAATCGCACAGAGACATGCGACACGTTCAACTTAGTGGTAGTTTGAGAGTCTTTCGATAGATTAATAAAATAGCATACGATTCATCTGCGAAACTAGAGTAATTACGATCAGGGCAACTATACCCCTTTATTTTTTTGATAACGGGCGGTAATCCTCATGGATGTCGTCCGCCCTGGGGAGGGCGGAGGGGTCTGTCAGACTCTTACTGACTAAAACCACCCCGGTGTTCCGTCTCACACTTGCACCGGAGATCACGGGAACAAGAACGACTTCCGCGATCCCCGGCTAGTGCCGGCCCGCCTCTGCGGGCCACCTCGCGTTAGGGGGGAGTGAGGTGTTAAACTTTACATCATATAGAGGCGCGCGTGGAACACTACGCGCCGCCATCTCGGGTCCTAAGAAGTAGTAGGGGGCGACAGATTTAATTTAGGGCAACTATACCCCTGGGGCAACTATCCTGGTTTTACCCTAGACTCAGGCTAAATCTACATACCTCCTTAACCATAGGCCAGTTGTATGTCTCTCCAATTTCGTCAGGTCGAGCCAGCGCCTTCGGGTGCACGAAGCTTAATGCCGGATTAAAGCTGATGTGGAGTCGTTGGATGATCTCAAGTCCGGACAATGCTCCTTCGCCGATGCTTCTGAGTTTGGGCATATTGCACATGTGGAGCTCTTCCAGTTTGCGAAGACGTGGGAAACCACTGGCGAATATAAAAATGTACATTTTTTATTTTGGCACACTGACAACAGTACATGTAAATTAATTAATAGAAAACAATAAAAAATGTTCCGTCGGTATGAATGCCTTTTCCAGGTTTATGTTCAAGGCACTTTTGAATTGTCAAGGTCGGTGAGATAGAAAGATGAAGCTAGTTGCCCATTCCAAAGCGTAATAGGTAACTATGGAGAAGAACGGGCAAGAAACTCCATGGACACTCTTTTAAATCATGATATTGTTACAAAAAGTTGGTAACATCATTATGTTGAAATTATTAGTGTGAGAACTATGTAAAAAGACGTGCACATTAAAAACGTCCGTAATTAAAACAAAAATAAAATAACAATTCGGAAATTAAAATAAGCCGTGGGAGCTAAGAGATGACCAGTCCCTACTGGCGGCGCCCGTTCACGAACATGACGTATGGATCAGCACCGTTCAACTCAACCATTTTGAAGGGAATTTAATGATCACCACACACGCCACCACCAGCGAGACATTTGAGTGAGCATGACATACTCTCAGTTGCCAGGTCTTTCAGGCTCAATTCACAAATAAAGACTGCAACGTTATTATCGAGACAACATTAAAAAAATGGAGTGGATACTTGCTAGTAAGTAGCAAATATCCACTTTATTTTGTATTTTTTTTATTTAAAAAAATGGTTATTATTTCGTTATTAAGTGTGCAGACGACAGGCGCCACGTTACTTTAGTAATACAATTCTATGAAAACTTCAAGGTAATTGTTCTACCAGAATCGTGTAGCACCGTCGCGTGCGTCGCGCCACCGCGCCGCCGGTCTGCGGCCTTTACCTAACTGTTTAGCCACTTGTATAAGCTACATAAATTATCTATAGTGTTTTTCTAAATTGCTATACAAATAAAACTTACGGATAATCTTCAGAAGACGTATCCAGCTCAAGAATAGGGTTCTGGTTCAAATTCAAGTAGACCAAATCTTTAGCCTCTTCCAACTCCTGAGGGACGGCAGTGAGTAAGTTATCACTGATGTCCAGACGTTCCAGATATCGAGGAGTGTGCAGGAACTTACTAGGTATCTCTTCCAGCTGGCAGGAACGCATTCTTAGAACCTGAAAAAATTTAGGCGAAAAACTGCTAAAAGTGCCATCTGTTGGGGAGTGACTGTATTACTTTCTTTTATTTCAAGTACCACTAACCTCATAACCGAGTAGTTTATGATTGAGAACCATTCAAATAATAATAGGAAGAGTTAATTCATTATCTTTTCCTGTATAATAGATAATTTTTCCATGTTTTTGCGGCATAAAGTTTTATAGTTACGGAAACTCAACACTAGATGTCACTAACCTTCAACATCGGCAAACTGGATATCGCAATCAAAGTCACATGATCGATGGTCGTCAACGGGTTTCCACTCAAGTCCAGTTCTTCCAATTCTGGCATATGCTCGAACAAGTCTTGATGTATCGAGTGAAGATCATTGTAAGCTAAGTTGAGGGTCCTTAAAGATGCTAGAGGCTCATACTCCTCTGGCATGAAGCGACCCTGAAATGGAATACATTTGCTTAGCATATAATAATGATAAAGGTCCTAACTCACTGACTAACTAATTAACGCCAAGCCCAAATTCTTGGACCTAGAATGCTATAATTTTGCACAAACATTCCCGTAAAGATGTTGGCAAGGATTCTTTTGAAACTCCCACGGGATAAGGAATGAGGGCGAACACAGTCGCTGGCAATGTGCTCAGGTTAACCCTCGCTTGCCGCGGTTGGTCCGTGGATGGGTGACTATCTTGATCTACCAATTCCCCTCCGTGCCTTAGACAGCATATTAAGTAGTCACGGCTGTCAGTTGTGCATCTTTGACAGCCGTAATGGGTCGTCAGAAGCCCGAAAGTCTGACATCCAGTCTTACCAAGGGGTATGGTTTTACTCAGTAACTGGGTTGTGGAGGTCAGATAGGCAGTTGCACCATGCACGGTAGCACGGAAATTCAGTGTTTTAACTACAGAGTATCTTCATTCTACAGACGGGGGAGCCAACATTACGGCGAAGCAAATACTTTTGTAAAACGCATTTTACTGTCTCGCTTTGAATATTTTACAGATGTCATGTAATTTTATTTTATATACTTATAACATCACTTTGAGTTGAGTTGCAATCTACTTATTCATTTTTGTATTTTTGATTACAAGATTGTGACGAACCAGATAGATTTCGCAAATGAGATAAAAGGTAAAAAATAAAAACAAAAAATATACCCTTCCTCCCTCAAATAGCACCAAAATTTAATATAACAAGCTAAAAATACTAGTGCACAAGACCAAGATACCTCAAAAGCATGCGGACTCAGTTTGGCGGTCGTCAGCTGGTTGTGACTGAGGTCTAAGACCCTCATCTCCTGCAGATCTCTGAAGCTGGCGTTCTCAATGAACTCTATGCTGCATCGGGACAAGTTCAGCACTTCGATGGTCAAGTCTGCTATGACGGTGACGTTGGTAAAGCGGTTTTCGCTTAGATCCACTATTTTTGGCTTGAAGTCTGTTATATCTGAAATTAGGGGAGTTAAATTTAGTTTGTTAGATAAAGGTTAGTTAGAGTAACCAATTTCACCGCGAGTGTTAAAGGTCCATATCCATACATAGCGGTGCCGTGCCCGGGACGTGGACCAACCGTTCATTGTCAGGGGCTCAAATAGAATATCGGTATGTACATTTTAAATGAACTCGTTAACGAACGCCCATGTCTGGGCTTGCGATGGAGCTTTAGTGCCTGCCTTGTGTATGCCACGAGCCCCATGGCCCTTTCGCGTCCCGGCTACGGCTCTGTTATGTCTGGATAGACCTTAAGTCCCATAGAATAGGGGGGATGAGCAAATTTCCATTAACTGGTCAAAATCCAGACAAAGCTTGAATCGAGAATCCAGGGAATCTTATAAAAAAGCAGTTACACTTCCAAGCACAACCTTTTGTGGACGGTCATTTAAAGTAAGTAACCAGGTTCGTCGATAACCGCTGAAGTTAAGTAAGAAACTGTCCAACAATTTCTTACTGAACTTTAGCTGTTTTGAAATTTAATGTGATAAAAATACTGTTTCTTTTTTGCTGTCTGTACAGTCAGAAAAATTAATTGTTAAACAAATTCCCGTGTTATAGAAAATTCAAGCAACTGTTAAAGAATGACAGTTGTGATTTGAATATACGGAAAATTTAAGTTGGTTGTCGTGATGATTTAACCATGACTTTACGTACTGCTACGAGTATTAATCACCCACAAAAACGGACACAGTGTTGCTAATGAGGAACTGATGAAAACACCTAATAACACATTGGACGTTTCAGGAGTCGAACCCAACAAGATCAATCAGCTAACGACACAGTGTCCAAAATGTCTAAAAATGAAATGCAAAGATGCTTACCTTCCCATTCCTTTTTCGTGAAGAATGTAGTAATACTCTGGTCGAAGCAGTTTACTTTATTCTCTTCACATTTGCAAAGCTGGCAGATGTTAGATTTTTGAACTGCATTGGATGAATCAGCTGTAGCTGAAATAGTTAATTTTCAAAAGTTGATAACGCTATTCGATACTAGATGGCGCTGAATTAAATTTCCAACATTTATTGTTGTAAACTTAATTTTGGGTAGTAAATAAATTTTATTGTATTTACTGTTGATATTAATTAATAAATGTAAATAAGTATTATTCTCTTCACATTTGCAAAGCTGGCAGATGTTAGATTTTTGAACTGCATTGGATGAATCAGCTGTAGCTGAAATAGTTAATTTTCAAAAGTTGATAACGCTATTCGATACTAGATGGCGCTGAATCAAATTTCCAACATTTATTGTTGTAAACTTAATTTTGGGTAGTAAATAAATTTTATTGTATTTACTGTTGATATTAATTAATAAATGTAAATAAGTATTATTAATACCCATTTTAAAGTAAATTAATTAATTTTATTGTACTTAAGGTTTATTTTTGTTTTAGTTTAGTTGTATTTTTTATCTGTCGTCAGTTAGCCAATAAATCATAAATAATAGGCATTACATACCATCTTGGCAGTTGACCCCGACTGCTAGGAATGCAAGAATGACACACGTTAGGACGCGCCCACCCATTTTCCTGTGAAAATCAATAAAAATATCAATGACATACTGTTTTAAGGCCTTACTGATACTGTATCACAAAATCGACAGATAACAAAAAGGTACAATCAGCAGACAATATAGAATAACGTCAACCGCACGTCCAAAGTAACAACTTGACATTAAGACCGCCTTTATTACGTACCAGTAAGGTAATTTTTTGTAGTTCTTATGTTACTACTGTCGTGAGGTTGACCTTACAAGATACCTAACTACTTAATAATAAACTTTTAATACATATTTTAATCACTAAATCACTCGTACTTCAAGTGTTAACTATTTCAACAGACTTATTACATAAATACATCCATAAACTCACGTTTTTTCCTCATTGGGGGTAGACAGAAACGACAGACCCTACGACTGAAAGAAACCTACTAATATTATAAACCTACTAAAATCGTACTATTTTCCTACTAATCTGTATACAAGATGTAACTTAAATAGCGCACAACCTCTTAAGGGGTCATTGTACTCATCATTATCGACAACTTTTACTATGGGACCAAACCTGAAATCGTAAAAAAAAATCAGCTGTTCCCTACATTTTGACGATTTATGCGAATACAAGTGTATGGAACAGCTGATTTTTTTTTTACGATTTCAGGTTTGGTCCCATAGTAAAAGTTGTTGATAATGATGAGCACAATAACCCCTTAACAGGTTGTGCGCTATTTAAGTTACATCTTGTATTTAAAAATGAATCGCTATTTCCCTTGGTCACGGCATGGCATCACACGTGAACGGCTGGACCAATTTTGCTAATTCTTTTTTTGTTGTGTTTGTTAATGTCAGGAGAAGGTTCTTATGAAAGAAAAAAAAGAAAAAGTGGCGCGCAACATAATATATTATTCATAGTTAAGACAGGACAACGTCTGGCGGGTCAGCTAGTATACTATAATTGTGAAAGTTTGTGAAAATGTTTGGATGTTTGTTACTCAATCACGCAAAAACGGCTGAACGGATTTGGATGAAATTTGGCACATAGATAGTTTATAACCTGTATTAACACATAGGATAGTTTTCATCCCGGGAGTACGTTCCTATGGGATAATTTTCGACCTCCACGCGGGCGAAGCCGCTGGAAAAAGTTAGTTTTTAATAAATCATTTAATTAGATTTCTATTTAATAAATCATTTAATTAGATTTATATTTAATAAATCATTTAATTAGATTTCTATTTAATAAATCATTTAATTAGATTTCTATTTAATAAATCATTTAATTAGATTTCTATTTAATAAATCATTTAATTAGATTTCTATTTAATAA
Source organism: Antitype chi (assembly GCA_947359405.1). NCBI lineage: Eukaryota > Metazoa > Arthropoda > Insecta > Lepidoptera > Noctuidae > Antitype > Antitype chi. Next base: position 3,390,687 of record OX375836.1, on the reverse strand, counting down.
ATCATTTAATTAGATTTCTATTTAATAAATCATTTAATTACATTTCTATTTAATTAATTATATTAATTAAACTCTTCAGTCCTACAGGACGGCAGGGACATCGACGCGAAACCTGTTCCCATGTTTCTTAACGCAGTTCTTTTTTACAACCGACAAAATGTTTCTACTCTAGGGGGTCAAGAATCATGTGCTAAATTCATGCTTACTGTTTGCGCGTAGATGTCTTTGCCTGTTATAATATGGTAGAATTTATTGTAGATCATTGTGCTCTACCAGAGATGCTTTCTTTTTGTTATACAGGGTGATTGGAAGATGGGTGCAAAGCTTTAAGGCGAAGATAGTACAGACAATTTAGAACCATTTAAGCCATGGTTGTCTTAGACGAAGTCTTACCAAATATTTTTAACCAAATTTTTAAGTTTTTTTTCGGAAATTCTCAAAATTTAATGTAAACTGCATAATTATGGCCAAATTGAATGATACATGAATTCATTTTTTATTTATTTAATTAAAGTAATGTGTAAGCAATCAAGCAAAACATGTTTTAGGCTTCTGTGTCATTAGACATTTTTTTACAGACATTTAAAGCTCAGAAAAAATTAAAAAATTGTACAATACGTCTTTTAAACCTTATTTAAAAAAAAAAAATTGGTAAGACTTCGTCTAAGACAACCATGGCTTAAATGGTTCTAAATTGTCTATACTATCTTCACCTTAAAGCTTTGCACCCATCTTCCAATCACCCTGTATATTTTCTGCTGTATAATAAAGTATATACTTCTACTTGAATAAATAATCATGTCTGGTTAGTGAGATGCTCAGATAAACATATACCAACCAACATTATTTTTTGAGGGTGAGAAATGATCAAATAACTTCTCCCAGCTCTGGGTGGAGATTTTACTGACTAAAACCCACCCGTGTTCCTTCAGTTGCCTGTGTGCCACGGGCCACAGTATCTCTTTCGAACAACTCGTACCCCTGGTAGGCATCGGCCCTTGCGGACCCCACCAGTTGATGCTGACATGTCTTTGAGGCGCGCGTGGAACACAACGCGCCGTCGACCAACCAACACTGTGTTCGCGTTTTGGATTACGGCCCACTCCGTCTTACAGAGAGGTGCCTTGAGTTCCACCCGTGAGAATATTGCAGACAGATTACGTGATTTAATCCCAGTTTCAGTAAAAATTGTAACTTCGTCCACCCACATTGTGTTCGGCTATCGCTGTTGATAACAAATTATCAGTTCCACTATCAGATTCAGTGGAAACAACTTATGATTTGTATTCAAAGCGTAACATAAAGCAATGTGCGTCAAATACAGATAAATAAGAAGGTAACAACGGGCGTCGGTGATTCCTCTTTGACAAAAAAACATCTTATGAACATTTATTCCTTATGAGTTTATCCCACGGAAACGTACCTACTACCGGGATAATCTCTACTACTTATATGTGTTAATCCAGGTTATAAGTTATCGTGTACCAAATCCGTTCGGCCATTCTTGCGTGATTGAGTAACAAACATCGAAACATTCAAACTTTCACATTTATAATATTAGTTAGAACAGAACGGCATGGCGCAGAAAAATTAGGAGAGCCGACCTCACCTAATTTGAGATGGAACAAAGAAGAAGAAGAAGATTTATAATATCAGTTAGGATAACAATTTGTTCAATCATATGACATCTTGAACACTTGCAGTGTGTGAGGGTGTCCATGAATATTCAAGCCACCAGTTGGCGCCACTTTGACAAGAGGTCTTCCAGTTCGACAATGAACTTAAAATATTTGATGTCATTCGATTCATTCTTTCGTTCACCATTCAGTCTCTAGGCGCTTTGACAATTTCGACAGGTGCCCGGACCTGACGTCTCAGTGCTGCCACCTAGTGAACGTCATTTCAGAACACCCTCATTATTTGTGCATTCATTGGGCAAACAAATTATCGTTACGTATCGTAGGTAAGTAACCATTGTTAGATAAAATCTGATTTTGATATGAGAACATACAGATTGCCCCAACGTAATCCAACATTTGCGTATTCTAGAACATTGCTCAAGCACAGGTAGATTAGTAAAAGAAAAAGCCGGCCAAGTGCGAGTTGGATTCGCTCAGTAAGGGTTACGTACAGACGCCACCGGTCAAGCTATCCCAAACTGCCAAATTTTCCCAATTGAACATGAACCTTATCGTCTTGTGATAAAGTTGAAAATCTATCAAAGAAATTTGACAGATTGGGGTAGGTTGATGTGCTGGCGTCTGTACCATTCGGTGCCACCAAAACTATTAAAACTACTTGGTTTTTCTTTTTTATTAGATATGTACTACTTAATAAACCAAAGGGCTATCGTAACACGGGTTCTGCGTAAGTCCAATTTGTTAATTTTATATTACAGGAACAAAGATAACTGTCCGGTTACTCTGCCAGGGGAGCGGGTTGTTCGAAAGAGATACCGTGACCCCTGGCACACAGGCAACTGAAGGAACACGGGTGGGTTTTAGTCAGTAAAAGTCTGACACGCCCTCCCGCTCCGCCCAAAGCGGGAGAGGTTATTTGAAGATTTCCCACCCTTAAAAAAAATCTGTCCTGCTACTGACTGAATCTAGCACCCAGAAAAAAAAATAGTAACAAAAATATGGACTCAGGTAGGCCGAAGTAAAGAGAACCTGCAATGGTGGAGATTCACAGATGACTCCGCTTTGGAGTGCAAACGTGGTGCTGTCCCACAAACAATGGGGCAATTAATATCTTATCCAGCGTGTCCTGCTGTCTGCACGCTACAGGAGTTGATGGACGCTGCTAAAAATGCCAAGCTCGTAGCCAAATTCTGGCCTGACTGTATTTAGATTGCTATCGACACGTTAAGAATAGGACTGACTGATAGACACTGACAGAGAGGCAGACAAACTGTAGGCTTCGGCCTTGGTGGTCTCAACAGCTATGGAATCTTAAAAATGGCAGATGGCCCATCGGGCTTACAAGTTTTTTATAGAAGGTTACATTCATTATGTAAATATTAAGAAAGTATAAATAAGACAAAAGAAAGTTAAAGTATAGTTCAAAAATCTTTACAGTAAGTATATGTTGTGCTACAACACACAGTCTTTGTATCATTATATAGGTACCTACGTGCACACATACGTACATAAACAAACAAAGTATCTCTCTATACAACGAGTAACATAATTAACGCAAGACCTCATACACCCCAATTAGAGTATTGAGTTAAAAGCATAATACGATGACCAAAACTAGCTAACTGATATTAAGAAAAACGTGTCGACCCAAGCATTACTTTATGCTTATTTCTTCAGGAATAAGATTGAATTTTCTTTGGTTCAATCAGTGGTAGGTATGGCAAAATACATAATTAAAAAAATAAACTAATATTAAAAGTTACTGAAATCGATTCAGTAGTCAATTAGGAACAAACTACTTTCAGGTCTTGCGTCCATTCTGTTACACCTTGTATATATATACAAATTAATCCCTATCATCACACGTGAACAGCTCGACGAATTTTGCTAATTCTTTTTTTTGTTGTGTTTGTTATTGTCAGGTTCTTATGAAAGAAAAAATCAAGAAAGTTTCGCGTAACATAATACGAATTCAATATTCATTGTTAAGACAGGACAGCGTCTGTCGGGTCAGCTAGTTAGTATAAAAATAGATCAGCACAGTAATTTTTTGTGTTGTGTTAAGATCATAACGTTTAATTATAAAATTAATAATAATTATCTAAAAAACAATCTATTCACCTTTTTGTCTCGAGCAAAGATCACAAACACATGAACACTTTGTGATAAAACTTAGTGAAAAACACACAATATGTTTGTCCTAGTACGTTTTGAGGACTGAAACAAAATGTCTGCCGCAATATCTTATCAGTTTTATCGCCTGTTATCAAAGGTGTAAAAGATATGACTCACCAAGTATTCCTTTACGGCGAAATATATATTTATTTGATACCTGTGTCGGTGACTTACCGTATTGCTCAGTAACTGAGTTGTGGAGGTCAAATTGGCAGTCACTCCGTGAAAGATCATTTCACCTGCCCTTAGGGGCCATCCCATTGCCCCTTGTGGTGCCGGGCGTAAAAGAATAGCATCATCCCATTTCTTCCAGTGGGTGTCGTAGAAGGCGACTAAGGGACTTACTAGAGAATGGGCAGCAGCATTCTCTATGCATTTTACCACCATACTGCGATCGCCAACCCGCCTGCCAAGCGTGGCGATTATGGCAAACCCCCCCAACATGACAAGCACAAAAAGTAAATGGCCCCTAGTGCCCGGCGGCCCACCTACCCTTGGCTACGGTAGCGGTCAAGGCCACGGTGAGGCAAGGGGTGCGAACAATCCCCGGAAGAGATCCGGCTACCACAATCACCGAAAACTGGACCTGGCAACATATAACACGCGTACACTCCGGACCGACGAGAAGATCGTCGAACTCGAGGAAGGATTGAGCAGGTTACGATGGGATATAGTAGGATTATCTGAAGTCCGACGAGAGGGGGAGGATTCGATAATCCTCAAATCCGGTAACTTGCTCTATTTCTGGGAGGGAAACCAGCAGTCCCAAGGTGGTGTCGGGTTTATCGTCCATAAGTCCCTTGTGAGCAACGTGTTGAAGATCGAGAGTGTGTCGACCAGGGTGGCGTTCCTTATACTCAGAATATCCGCAAGGTATTCGCTGAAGGTCATACAGGTTTACGCCCCGACCTCGTCACACCCCGTCGATGAGGTGGAGACTGTATGAGGGTACCTATTTCCAGAGCCATGCATGGTTCCAAAACTCACTTCACCGTTGTCATGGGGGACTTCAACGCGAAACTAGGCAAATGAAGCGATGATGAGCTGCGAGTGGGGCAATTTGGAGTTGGACGTAGGAACCACCGGGGTCACCTACTGGCTAGTTTTATGGAGAGGGAAGGCCTCTTTATGATGAACTCCTTCTTCAAAAAACGTGAGCACAGGTAGTGGACCTGGCAGAGTCCTGATGGTGCAACCAAAAATGAGATTGACTTCATTATGTCGACGAAGAAGCAAGTATTCAATGATGTGTCTGTGATCAACGCGGTGAAAACTGGTAGTGATCGCCGTTTGGTAAGAGGCACATTAAATCTCAATATCAAGCTAGAAAGATCTCGACTAATGAAGTCTACGCTCCGTCCAGCACCGATCCAAGTCCAAAACTCCGAAAGCTTTCAACTCGAGCTCCAGAATCGTTTCGAGTGTCTAGGGAGCTCTGTGGACGATTTTAACGATGGGTTCGTGGAAACTGTCCATACGGTCGGGTCTAAATTTTTCAAGACCATACCTGTACGCACCGCGCCATATCAAGCTATACTTTTCCAGTCTAAGATGACTTCTTATTGTACGTAAAGCCATTTTGTCGAAGATTTATGTAATTAATTAATAATTATGACGTGTTTTTGGAAGAATTATTTTAAAACCTACCCACACAAAAAGTTTAGTTGGCCCTAGTTATTACATATTTTATAATAGTGCCTACTAGCCATATTGTTAATATTGTTCAAATGAAAATAAAATCAATTGGAAACAAGAATATGGATGAAATCCGTGAAACAAATACTCCTTATTAATTTATATTTTTCTATTATTCACAGTTGTAGTGTTACCTTTCCCGGAATTGTTTGTTGAGTCAATTCAAACGAAGCATTGTAGAGACTGTCACGCTTCCGTAATCCGGTTATTTGTCTTATCTCTTATCTTTAACTTTCGACACAAACATTTAAATGAAAGTGGAACATAAAACCAAGACAACTACTCACAAGTACCTTTATAAGGTCTCATTATGTAGGTAACTTCATACGAAGTAGTCTAAACAGAGTAATATCATAAAGAGAAAAGATTTGATTTTTGTTGTATTTATTTATTTAACCATTTATGCACACACATATAAACAGACAAGAAGAAAGGAACAGAAAAATACGTACAAAGGTAATGCTTATTTCTACAGAAATCTCTTCCAGCGCACCTGCGATAAGAGAGAAGATAACAGAGATGTAGACAACGCGTGTAATAACAGTAGAAGGGAAATCATAAAATTACAAATTAAACTCTAATTTAAAAATATAAACACATAATATGTGAATATACATACATACTAATATACATACATACTTCTAAAATAAATATCACTAAAATATATATAATTATAATGTAATTTAATTAATAAATAGGTAAGTACTTAACCTTTACTATCTGACCTCCACAACCCAGTGAAGGTCAGATGGGCAGTTACCCATAACACGATCGGCGGCGATCTCTCGCGTCCGGCCCTGGTGCAGGCCATGGTACGGAGCGAGAGTGAATGGTTAGCCGTCACCTCCTTCTGCGAAGCAGTAATAAGCTCGCGAAGAGGGAGGCGGCGCACGTGAGGGAGAGGCAGTATATGCGCCCCCACGGCCGTAGTCGCCGCGGGAGAAGCCCTGGGCGTCGGGAATCCCAGGCTGATTCCCGGCCACCGTAGGCGCGGGCTTGCGGACGGCGAGTAATGGGTAGCTCGCTGTCCGGTAAGGACCAAGCCCGGGTCGAGACGGCGCGTTGTGTTCCACGCGCGCCTCAAAGAGATGTCAACACCAATAGGTGGGGTCCGCAAGGACCAATGCCTGCCAGGGATGCGGGTTGTTCGAATGAGATACCGCGGCCCCTGGCACACAGGCAACTGAGGGAACACGGGTGGGTTTTAGTCAGTAAAAGTCTGACACGCCCTCCCGCTCCACCCAGAGCGGGAGAAGTTATTTGATGATTTCCCACCCAAAAAAAAAAACCCATAACACGATACCCCTTGCCAAGACTGGTGGACAAATTTTCCGCCTTCTGACTACACGTAACGAGTGGCAAAGATCTACGAATGATAGCCGAGATCAACTGCTTCACAAGCTTTCCGAGGCACGATCTCCGTATGTTAATGGTTTACCCATCTATATACCGAGTTCGACAAGAGCTGCTTAACCGTGAAAATCGACTAGTGCGACTATCATTCTTTAGCCACGAACTCTTACTTACAAAATCAGGTAGGTAAGTAGGTTTTTAATTTTAATCGTCGCGTAATAAAAATTGGGCAATCGTAAGGCGTGACGCACTCAACGGGCACGTGTTGTATATGGACTATGGAACCCAAAAACGTCATACTTTAGGGCTTGTTAGGGAATGTCGTAATTTATTAGGACATATCCAAAGACGTATATATACAAGAACATTAGAGCTTTCAAAAACAGCGTAAACCATTAATATTAGGTACCTATGCTACCTATTCGTACATACAATGAACAGTGCGCGATGAACAGGAAAGACCCATACCGATTCCTGTTGTTAGAAAGAGATAAACATATATGTATATTTAGTTACGTCACTAGCGTTGCGCTGCGTCACTGGATGGTACGTTACTAATAAATAGGTAACACTGTTGTGTTAATAGTCACGTATGACTTACCACGTAGGTACTTGTAATTTATCTTGCCAATATTGAGCGCCGGTAACGCATCTAAAGGTAAAATATCATTGGCAATAATATCTCATTCATTACCTTCCGATCACTTTATCCCCATTTTGTAATAATTTGCTAATACCTACCTACCAAACAATGATAGTACCAGCTAAGTAGGTAACAATGATTGTTGTAAAAACCTTACATCACATGAGTATTTTCACTGCGCGCCCTCAATCAATATTATTTTATCACTGATAAGTAGATAACAGAAACGATTGCTAAACCAAACCTAATTAACATACTTCAACACTCGAAACCAGACCTTATATCTTCAGTCCAAGACTATTTTTCCAATGAAAAATCTCTAAAAGTAGACCGATATTCAAAGAACTAACATTTCCTATAATATACGTGAAAACACGGGTCAATTTAAACTAGTTGTTGTACGCTTTAACAAGTCCCAATGGACGGTAATCCGATGTGCGCCATCTAGCGGCGAGTAGCGTAATCACTTGATAATTGACATTAAGCGCCCGTTGACGGCAAAATGGCGGTAATTCGCTTTAGTTGATTGCTGATGTATTAAATGTTAATTGTTTTTAATGAAAGACTTAAAATCTGTAAAGCTTTTGTTGATTTTTGGGTTATTGTGCTCCCAATGTATGGTTGAGCAACAACTAACTATATTCCTTGAAAGTTAAAGTTAGGTAGATACGTCAAGAAGATGGGGTCCTTCTGCTAACAACATACCTACTACAATCACCAAAGCAATCTGCCAAGCATGATAATTAAATTCTATTTTACACGGTTTATATTAGCTTCACTTGTATGTTTGTAAGTAACCGACTCCTTAGAGCGCGATTTTGACCCACTTTAAACGGTCAGATTTCATTGAAACTTTGTAAACTTATCGAGGACCGATGACAATTCAATAATTATCTAAAAAAAATTGAGAAAAATGAAAAATAAGGAAAAAAAAACACGTTTTTGTAGTTAGCAGAACTAAAAAATATATAATAAATAATAGTTTAAAAAACTAAAAAAACACGCTTTAAAAACCAAACTAAAAATAATTTAATTCAATTAAAAAGCGTGGGGTGCTTGACATTAAGTGATTATAAAATACCTCAAAAAACACCCAACGCTTTTTAATTGAATTAAATTATTTTTTAGTTGGCCCTTGCCTTGGTGTTAGTGATCAGAATTTTGCTTATAAGTAATATTAGTAATTTAAAAAACTTAAACCGAAGAAACTAGAAACACCACTGCACAGCAGGCTCACCGGTCTCGCAACACATGGAGTGAACCTACTGAGCAGAACAGTTTCGGTGCTCTCGCTATCATCTTTAGGACGCTATTCGGGTTCCCCCGTACTCGTCACACCACCGACGCAACTTTTTTACGTATAATTTGCGTAGAAGTCATCTGCGCTTGCGTCAGTAAACATGCCGCCGGATGCACTGCAATACCGAGGGAGCCGAAACAGCCATAAACACATTATTATATTGGATGCGCAAGGCATTGTAGGCTTTTTGTGTAAAGTTTGTCCACAGGCCGCTCGTGTAGAACGTCTGGCAGAATGCCTTGAACAATGTTATTTGCCACCTTTTAATAGTTATTACCCATAATCCCTTGTGGAGGTCAAAACAAAGGGTAAGTTCTATATTAAAACATGTTCAATCTATTACCGTATCACCCTAATGCATTAAAAAGGGGTGATATGTCTTTGTGATGGCGATTTTATCGAAATGTCGCGCCCCCAGGCGATGTTTAACCTTTGTACGGTGCGCTAATTTTTTATTGCGACGTCGGTACAAAGTTAGCGCTATCGGAAGAGTTTTTATTTTGGACATTCCACAAATGTGGCATTGATTTTATGAATAAGCAGCTTTTAGCATATCACCTACTTAGTACTGCCGACGAGTTCGCTTCCTAGTAACATATGATAAATGATAAATTATTTTATTTCTGTAAGTAGGTTTGTAAAAACACGTTTACACATCAATCATATTTTTAAAACTAGATGAGATCGGCGTTTCCTATCTGACTACTCTGAGAAGAAAGGTCGAAACAAATTCAAAGGTCACAGTCTCTTTAAAGTCCAGACATAATTTTGGTTAGATCATGTGAAGACCATGTACCTAGATTGGTATCTGAAATGGTCTTTTGAGGAAAGAACCACACAGATTGAGTAAAAATAAGTTAATGTTTATTTGTTACATTTGTTAGGTACAGACGCCAGCACATCAAGCTACCCCAATCTGTCAAATTTCTTTGATAGATTTTCAACTTTATTAGAATTACATAAGGTTCATGTTCAATTGGGAACATTTGACAGCTTGAGATAGCTTCATGTACTGGCAGCGTCTGTATATTAAAAGAAAAGAAAGAAAGAAAGAAAAAGTATTTATTGGACTCGCACAGGAATAACACTAACTTAACTACAACACAACATTACAACAACAACACACAACACAACAACATTAGGTACTAGCATTTCCCACGATTGTTCTTTTTACCTTTTTATAAGTGCTTGTTTCAAGCGTGGCGGTTATGGCAAGCCCCCCAAATTGGGGGAGGCCTATGTCCAGCAGTGGACATCTTCCAGCTGAAATGATGATGATGCGCTTGTTTCCAGCCGAAGACGTCCACTGCTGGAGATAGGCCTCCCCGAAGCTCCACCACAGTGCCCGATTTTATGTTCCATCCAGCGGATTCCTGCGGCCTTCACAAGGTCATCGGTCCACCTTGTGGGAGGCCTTCCAACGCTACGTCTTCCTGTACGTGATCTCCACTCCAGAACCTTTCGGCCCCATCGACCATCTGTTGTCAATGTCTCCTGCCCCCTGCCACTTAGGTTTGCAAATAGTTCGGGCTATGTCGGTTACCTTCGTTCTCCCAAGGTAACCGACATAACCCGAAGAATTATCTACGGATCTCTTATTGTGTTCATAAATGTATGGAGTAAGGGATTTTTGAAGTGAAAACTTCTTTAGGCGCGTTGGGAATTTTTTGAGATGGGAAAAAACAATTGAACTTGCGACACTGTTAGGTACCGTTATCGTTACCGACACCTCAGTATATAAGTATGTACATATATTGCCTTTTTAGCGCAGCTGTGTGTGAGGTACACTTTGACGCTAGTTTCTGACAGCGCACTTTACACTTTTTGTTGGTTTTTTATGTTTTTTTTTATTATTTTGCTGTATACTGTGTGCCTTTTTAGTCTGTGCTAAATAAATGTATTTTTTTTCTTTTTTCTTTCATTTATGTTGGGCATTTTTTGAAATGAGAAAAAACCATTGAACTCGCGACACTGTTACCGTTACCGATACCTGTGTACCTACAAATTTGAAGTGAAAACTTATTTTGGGCGTTGGGAATTTTTTGAGATGGGAAAAAGCAATTGAACTCGTGACACTGTTCAAAAAATACACACGTAATTGTTCAAGTTTTCACTTCTGTCGGCACTCCCGGAGTGCCACTGTTTTTTTTTGCGATTTTATGGTGGCTCTCATCGTTAAAGTTGTTCATAATGATGAGTACAACACCCCCATAAAAGGTATCAATTATTTTTATTTGACGACTGCGTCGTTTACCTTCTTTTTACGGGATTTATCTTAAAAAATCCCCCGGCTTTGGGTATAAGATCGGGGTAGTGTGGGATTTTGACCTCTCCCGACCGATCCTTGCTCGTTGAAGCGCCAGCCCGCACCGCAGCTGAGCCAGTAGCTTTAAATTCCCCTAATAATAATAATGCCAATATTTTGATCCAGCCTGTCCCCACTCGCTATCCCCCTATCAGTGACGCCCTGAGCCGAGGTCCGTACCCCACAGGGGGTGCCCTCAGCGTGCAGTCGCCTAGTATTTAAGTGTAGTTTTTAAGCTCTGGCTGGAGGCGTTAAGTTTATTCATAATGGCAGCCCCAGGAAAGCCCAACCGGTGGTCACCACATAGAATGGGCACCGTACTAAGGAACCTGACAGCCTTACTTCTAATTTGTGAGGCTAAATGGTTCCGGAAGCATTTGCCTTTCATGTAACAAATATAAAATTTAATATATATTCTCTAAATGAAAACACTTGAACCAATAACTGCCATCCCCTCTTCATCCACTTTAATCAATGTAATAAACCTTTATCTAAATCGCATTATTACATTTATTAGTTCCAGACATCAAACAAAACAGAAATACGTACCTAATCATATTTGGCTTACAAAATCTATTTTAGTATACCTTTGACGGTCGCACCTACCCTTAAAACCGGTTCAATCCGCTGCTAACTGGATCAAAGCGCCGCATTCCAGCTTGTAATAACTGCAAATTACGGTATGCCAAGTTAATTTTCCAATTGGTAAGGGATATTGGACTTTGTGTACAGGGGAAAAGGTTTGTTTCGGGAAGAGCTGAAGGTGGACAGTAAAAATTGGTTCGATGGATGGGGTTTTATGTTTTCGCAGATTGTTGGAGTAGCACAGAAATTGGAAGAAGTATAGAATGTTGATATTTTAATGGCGATCAATAAAAGTGTGCAATCATTGACTTAGCTGTTTTTTTATAAAGGCCAACACCATGCCTAAACTATGACAAATGAGCAAAACCTGTATAAAGTAACATAAGCTCACCAAATCAAAAAAACACACTCACACGCTCGCGAAATTAAGTTTTTCTTACGTATTTTGATCAATGCAAGGTCGTTATGTTGATTAAAATTTCATTCACGACCTTAACAAATATATCTTTACGTAATTATAATAATTTAAATCATCAATACAACATAATGTTTTTTTTTTTGGATGGCAAATCATCAAATAACTTCTCGGGCTGGGCGTGTCAGACTTTTACTAACTAAAACCCACCCGTGTTCCTTCAGTTGCCTGTGTGCCAGGGGCCACGTTATCTCTTTCGAACAACCCGCACAATCAATACAACTCTGTAAGCTCATTTAATTTAACTGAATTACTATTTCAGGAAAAAGTCATTCAATCATGAATTTCGAGATGTCTATATAACTCCAGCTTCCTCAAATGTGATAGAATAGTTCTACCTGTGCCAATATTGAAGGCCCTGGTAACTTTAGATATTGTCGTTATCAGCGATAATAGTTCTTATTGCAATCCGATACGGGCTAAAATCTGTTGTAATAAATTCGAATAATAAATGAGAAAGCCTTGTCGTAAAAATGCAAATAAAATCGTATAAAATTAAATATTAACTACTTATTTAATAATAAATAATAATTCATCACTGGATGCAGTTTGGCATTTGGAATTTTATGGTATATTTGTAATTATAATTATTATTGAAGGGATAAACTAGTTTTAAAGATAATTTAGAGGTGACTTTGATGATTTTTTTGATGCATTAAAGTATGTTTAATAAAGTTTTGAGTTCCATCACTATATGCACAAAAAAACTTGAAAATATCATATATTTTTTTGCTTTAAAAATAGAGATACACTTGTTTAAAAAACCACCTTTTTGAGCGTTTTCAAGAAGTCACCGCCTTAATGTATAATAGTTGCAATCAAAGTTCCCAGTCTTAATTTAGCTGCCACAAAGACTTCGTTATATGAGTCGTTTAGTGTGTATTAGCTGGAGTACCCCAGCTTCCTCATTCAATTCAGGCAAACCAGTGAGGTTAGGGTTTTGGACTCTAATAAGAAAAATAAGGCAAAATAAGGCTCCTAAGTAGTTGCGAGCTACCCTGGAGCTTTCACCTAAGGGTTTACGAGGGTTTTGCTCATTTACTTACCTACCAATTGGTGCAGGGAGTAAGTCCCTGAAACTCGATGTGCCATATTTACGACCGCTTGCGTAAGGCAAGCGGTCGTAAATATGGCACATCGAGTTTCAGAAAAAATATCCGCCTTGTAAAGCGTTCTCTGTTAGTCATGTCTGTGTGACAGTTCAACTCAATTGAACTCTTTAAGAAAAAACAGTGGCACTCCGCGATTGCTGATAGAAGTGAAAACTTGAACAATAACGGGTGTATTTTTTTTATCGTCATTACAGGATTTCACATTGGGTCCTTGAGTCCTGATTGCTCTCGGTAAAAAAATGATAAACGAGCGATCGGCTTCAGCCATTAAAGGTAACAGCACAGATCTTCACGATAAAAAATCTAAAGGAAAGAAAGGGATAAAAGAATTAGAATTTCCTAATGAATGAAAGGGACTTTTCCAAAAGACATTAACGCACGACTTATCCGTGTGCTCAAGCGTTCGGTGTCGATGACGCGAGTTTCATGATTTTTATTCACACAAAAAGTGCTCAACGCGCATAAAGAAGTTTTCACTTCAAAAATCATTATGATTATTTAACGCCTGGCTACAGTCAGCCAGTTATTTTACCTCTGCCAGCAACCTTATTGCAACGACAATAAAGATCAATATGATTTGGCACTGATGCAAAATCAGAGGTAACATAATTTCGCTTTATTTTTCGCGGACACGTCACACTTGACTTACTGTTGCTACCTTATACAGTGTCGAGGGGTGAGATCGAGAACAACTCTTTTAATTCGGGAGCAGAAGGCTCAATATCGACGTGATTTGATTATAGAAGGGACGATGTAATTGAGTAAGGAACCGTTTTTTGAAAACTGTAAGATCTTACTAATATTACTTACTTATGAAAGTTTGTACGTTTAGATGTTTGGATATTTAGATGTTCGCATGTTTGTTACTCAATCACGCAAAAACGGCTCAACGGATTTGGATGAAATTTGGCAAACAGATACTTTGTTACCTGGAACAACACATTATATAGTTTTTATCCCGGTAATACGTTCCCATGGGATAATTTTCGATTGCCACGCGGGCGAAACCGCTGTGTGCGCAGGTGTCACATAGTATCGTCAGTCATCTTACAGTCAGTCTTTTTGGACATTGCTTTGTGAAAACCACTTTAATTCATGCGCGTAAAGTTGAATTTTCAAAAACAAAAAGTTTTATCATAATAGACTAATAAAAAACAATCGTATAATTGGGGACAGTTTTGTGTGTTACTTTTGTTTGAGACTGTGCGTCTGCATCTGTGCATCATCAATTTTTATCGCCCATTGAATTTTGAACTCTGAGTGTTGAACCTAGAATTGAGAATCCAATAGATTGCATCCCAGCGCATCGAAAAAACACACTGATCGATTTTTTTTTTTTACTAAATGGGCTCTTGAACTCGATCACGCCTGATGGAAAACAATTGATGAGGTCTATGATGGATCGAGCGTGCCTAGAAACTACCAGTGACTCTTGTTCAAGGCACTGGTACTCCCACGCATCGACGAAACACAGCAAGCTGCTTGACCCTGGACTCTGGTGGGAGGGTGGTCGCGAACCAGGCGGGCGTTAGCCCTACCACCGCCAGGGAAGAATTGGTCAGTCATCAAGATATTGGGTGTGACTGTCCAGGATGCGCCGAGCACTCGGTTCATTCGAGTTACTGGTGGAACAAATTGCGCTACACGAGGAGGCTTCTTCATGCATGGATATTCAACTCACTTTTTGCACGTGGATTTATAATCATGATTTCCTTCAACATAACACCGTCCAAGCGCAAGTACCTACCCTTCTCTCTCATTGTACCTGTGACAATAACTAAATGCTACCCTACTGCGAGACATTATTAGTTATTACACCTTATGTCACTTTGACACGTATCCTACCCCTCATCAAAAAATCTGCTTAGCTTTTTTAAGGCCCTGGTAACTTTAGATAATGTCGTTATGAGCGATAATAGTTTTTATTGCAATCCGATACGGGTTAAAATCTGTTGTAATAAATTCGAATAATGAATGAGCAAGCATTGTCGTAAAAATACAAATAAAATCGTATAAAATTAGATATTAATAACTATTTAATAATATATAATCCATCACTGGATGCAGTTAGGCATTTGGAATTTTATGGTATATTTTTCATTATAATTATAATTGTTATTGAAGGGATAAACTAGTTTTAAAAAACAACGAAAAATAAATTTGATTTTAATCGTTTTTAATTGAGAAAATGGATATGAATCAATGTATTTTTGTTTTTCTGTTAAATATTTCGTCCCAATCTTCAATTTAAAATCGTTTTTATAAATTGGAAAATACCCTATTCTTCTACCATAATAAACCATAATAATTTTAGTGGCCATTTATCGATATTTTTAGTCGTTGGGTGGTGTTCTCAGTCATATGTTTGCTAACAGTAGAGTTTTAAGAAAATCTGTTACAAAAAATTTAGGGATTTTAGTTGTCCTAAATAAAATGATTTAATTTGATTTGATTAGCCGGGATTGACAGAATAGTACAATGAACTAGTTACATATTAACTGCCACAATAAGTACCTAAATAACGGAGTATACCCAGTGTTTTCAAAATCGACGTGTAAATTAAGAGTTTTCCGACAAAACCTACGTGATAAATAAATATATAAGAAAAATTACTCATAGAAAATCACACTAGCTATTCCCCCGTCGTCGCCTGCGTTTAACAAAGTTATACCGTCCGGACTAACCTTGTTATAACGCTCACTACAATCACACGCACAATTTGACACTAATTTCGATATTGTGCGCACCCCCTTGCAAGGTTATTGTTTACTATTATTTGTGAATGTTTAGAAAATTGTGTGAAATGTATTTATTTATTGTATTATTATTGTTGAGGGGTTATTTTGATTGCTTGTTAAGGGGTTCGTAAACAAATTAATTGCAATGGGTTATTCTTTTGGACCGAAATTCATGGGGTCTCAGATAGATTTATATATTATTTAGTTCAATCATAAATCAAAAGTCATTTATTCAAATTAGGCACTTCAAAATTACATTAGACAGTCGGGGGATTATCTCATAAGAAGCCCACACTTCACCACTTCCTAGTTAGTGCTTTGGCTGGGAAGAAGTGGCGCAACAAACTCCTAAGCAGCACAGCTTTCTATTTAGTTAAATAGACTTGATTCTATACATAGGTAGGCAAATACCGTAAATAGCTCTGCATGTCTCTGGAATAATTCTTCCCAAAGTTTGCCTAGATATTAAAGTAGAATACTGCAGACTGGTATGGGTGCCTAGATATTAAAGTATAATACTGCAGACTGGTATGGGTGCCTAGATATTAAAGTATAATACTGCAGACTGGTATGGGTGCCTAGATATTAAAGTATAATACTGCAGACTGGTATGGGTGCCTAGATATTAAAGTATAATACTGCAGACTGGTATGGGTGCCTAGATATTAAAGTAGATTACTGCAGATTGGTATGGGTGCCTAGATATTGAAGTAGAATACTGCAGACTGGTATGGGTGCCTAGATATTGAAGTAGAATACTGCAGACTGGTATGGGTGCCTAGATACTATAGTAGAATACTGCAGACTGGTATGGGTGCCTAGATATTAAAGTAGAATACTGCAGACTGGTATGGGTGCCTAGATACTATAGTAGAATACTGCAGACTGGTATGGGTGCCTAGATATTAAAGTAGAATACTGCAGAATGGTGTGGGTGCCTAGATATTAAAGTATAATACTGCAGACTGGTATGGGTGCCTAGATATTAAAGTAGAATACTGCAGACTGGTGTGGGTGCCTAGATATTAAAGTAGAATACTGCAGAATGGTGTGGGTGCCTAGATATTAAAGTACAATACTGCAGACTGGTATGGGTGCCTAGATATTGAAGTAGAATACTGCAGACTGGTATGGGTGCCTAGATATTGAAGTAGAATACTGCAGACTGGTATGGGTGCCTAGATACTATAGTAGAATACTGCAGACTGGTATGGGTGCCTAGATATTAAAGTAGAATACTGCAGACTGGTATGGGTGCCTAGATACTATAGTAGAATACTGCAGACTGGTATGGGTGCCTAGATACTATAGTAGAATACTGCAGACTGGTATGGGTGCCTAGATACTATAGTAGAATACTGCAGACTGGTATGGGTGCCTAGATACTATAGTAGAATACTGCAGACTGGTATGGGTGCCTAGATACTATAGTAGAATACTGCAGACTGGTATGGGTGCCTAGATATTAAAGTAGAATACTGCAGAATGGTGTGGGTGCCTAGATATTAAAGTATAATACTGCAGACTGGTATGGGTGCCTAGATATTAAAGTAGAATACTGCAGAATGGTGTGGGTGCCTAGATATTAAAGTATAATACTGCAGACTGGTATGGGTGCCTAGATATTAAAGTAGAATACTGCAGAATGGTGTGGGTGCCTAGATATTAAAGTATAATACTGCAGACTGGTATGGGTGCCTAGATATTAAAGTAGAATACTGCAGACTGGTATGGGTGCCTAGATACTATAGTAGAATACTGCAGACTGGTATGGGTGCCTAGATATTAAAGTAGAATACTGCAGAATGGTGTGGGTGCCTAGATATTAAAGTATAATACTGCAGACTGGTATGGGTGCCTAGATATTAAAGTAGAATACTGCAGACTGGTGTGGGTGCCTAGATATTAAAGTAGAATACTGCAGACTGGTGTGGGTGCCTAGATATTAAAGTAGAATACTGCAGAATGGTGTGGGTGCCTAGATATTAAAGTATAATACTGCAGACTGGTATGGGTGCCTAGATATTGAAGTAGAATACTGCAGACTGGTATGGGTGCCTAGATATTGAAGTAGAATACTGCAGACTGGTATGGGTGCCTAGATACTATAGTAGAATACTGCAGACTGGTATGGGTGCCTAGATCCCAAGTAGCACTGGGGGTTCTTTATCGGTTGACTAATGGTACACATTTATTCTTTAAGCTCTCTAAGTAGGCTGTATGAGAGCTCTACAGCACGCTATACAGCCCTTACACCACCGGTTTGGGCACAAATTATTCAGCCTTAAGTTCACAAAAGGTACACAGTAGCTGAATAGCAGCACTTTAACGGCAGTTTAAGAGAGAATAATGGTCTTATAGCTGATCTACGGCACTATATATGATTCCGTGTGGTTCTTCATACAGACAAGAGAGTTATAAGAAGTAACTAGTGAACAATTAGGTATACAGCCTCTATCTCGTATTAAGCTCACAAGTGTACCCTACAAACTATTAGTGGCCGCTTTTTCTCCAAATTATCACTTGAGTACCACATTTTGTAATCAATATTTAGGAACGACGTATTTCACTGGGGAGTGTCTAATCTAAACAGCCATTTTTATTCTGATATAATTAATTACTGTTAAGTACTCTGTGTTTATTATATTCTATTATGTTAAAATTATGGGTAATGTAAATTTATTGTAAAGTATACATATATTTAGAGTTAAAATTTTCACACGCCTCAGAAATAATGCCGTTTTATCAAACCAAATCTTTCTAAATAAGCAGAGACGAACCATGCAATTTTTGATATTTGTGTTTTTATAGCATTACAATCAGTCTGTGATTTTGTATTTGAACAAAATTTTCCACAAAATTAATCACGAAAACTCCGTAGTATGTGATAAAGTCATAATTAATTTAGAAATATTATAGGTTATGTTTGAAAAAAATGGTGGACATTGTCTCCAGCTACAGTGAACCATTGTAACTCCAGATTAAAGTTGTCACCTCTTTAAAGTCTCACATGTGTACCATTATAGTGTCGTGAGCTATAGAAAGGTTCACATTGTGTACCATTATAATGCTGTGACGTTTTTGCACCGTAGGTGCGGTATGCTCGTTACGCTTATATTCAGCCCTGGGCTGGTATGCAGTTCTTTAATAGTTCACGTGAATACCCTTTTAGATATTTTAGCACACTAAATTTTAGAGATCCGCATTCAACATTTGAATTTTGTTTGAATACGTACTACAAGTTAGTACGAAGTCTTCGATAGTAAATGCAGTAGGTGGTATGATTGAAGTAATACGTTAATTTTAATAGACGAGATTGTATTGTTAGAATACGGACTGACAACAAATAGTAGTTTATGCAACGGTCATATAATAGGGTTTAGGCGTAGGCAAAGCAGAGTGTGATAATAATATCACACGAGTGTTTTAATACCTAATTATATGCCGTTGCGTATACTATTTTATCTTCACTCATATAGTTAAAATAAAACGAAAGTGGAAAAATGAGTTAAGTATTTATTTATTCCAAACTCACAGCCACGGAAAAAATATGTGGTATGGCGGACAAATTAGATTCACATTGCGCATTACTGTGCAGCGCGCGCATCCATAGAAAATGACACAATTTTTCTACATTAAGTCAATGAGTCAATTAACGTCGTCCAAGTGTTATAGAAAACCACGTTCACATAGTTATTCAGCTCAGAGGATAACAATGTGGTACTCTTGAATAAATAAACAGCTGTCAGTATTACTAGATATCAATAGTGGTGCTCATAATATACTTTACACTTACATGTGAACTCATTAAACGCTCTTTTACAGAATAATATAGAGGCTGATTAATATATCACAAACTAGACCCGCTTACAGCTACAAGCTGAATAACGCTCCACAAAAGGTTGTACATAACAGCTTTTGGCTGCAGTAATGTTCACATTTGTTGTATTGAAATGCCAGCAATATAACACCGTACATGTGGACCTATAAATAGCCTGTGCCGTATTTTACCCCTCTTAAAATGCTATAAATCAGCTTTTAAAATAAAAGCTGGCTAGAAGATTAATGTTATCCTAATATAACACCAATAGTTACTTAATAGGCGAATTTAGCACTTCTATGCATGCCATAAACAGGTATAGGTGAATTTGTTCACTCTAATACAGCCAATGAACCATGTGTGACCAATGTTATTACTTAGAGATCACCAGTGAACTGAATGTGAACTACTAAAGAGAACAAAATGCTACTTGGGATACTATAGTAGAATACTGCAGACTGGTATGGGTGCCTAGATATTAAAGTAGAATACTGCAGACTGGTATGGGTGCCTAGATACTATAGTAGAATACTGCAGACTGGTATGGGTGCCTAGATATTAAAGTAGAATACTGCAGACTGGTGTGGGTGCCTAGATATTAAAGTAGAATACTGCAGACTGGTGTGGGTGCCTAGATATTAAAGTAGAATACTGCAGAATGGTGTGGGTGCCTAGATATTAAAGTATAATACTGCAGACTGGTATGGGTGCCTAGATATTGAAGTAGAATACTGCAGACTGGTATGGGTGCCTAGATATTGAAGTAGAATACTGCAGACTGGTATGGGTGCCTAGATACTATAGTAGAATACTGCAGACTGGTATGGGTGCCTAGATACTATAGTAGAATACTGCAGACTGGTATGGGTGCCTAGATATTAAAGTAGAATACTGCAGACTGGTATGGGTGCCTAGATATTAAAGTAGAATACTGCAGACTGGTGTGGGTGCCTAGATATTAAAGTAGAATACTGCAGACTGGTATGGGTGCCTAGATATTAAAGTAGAATACTGCAGACTGGTATGGGTACCTAGATATTAAAGTAGAATACTGCAGACTGGTATGGGTGCCTAGATATTAAAGTAGAATACTGCAGACTGGTATGGGTGCCTAGATATTAAAGTAGAATACTGCAGACTGGTATGGGTGCCTAGATATTAAAGTAGAATACTGCAGACTGGTTTTACCTTCTACCAGGTACCTCATTGTAGCAGTCAAACGTTCATGAGGAGAAATAGCTTTTCGCATTGTAGTGTTTTGCTTTTGTATCATAGGTTAAACTAAAGACAATAACTCGTTGTATAATTCTTCAGACATTCTCAGATAATTTCTTTAATCTAGTGGTTCTTTTTTTTCTTAATTTCGTGGTATGCTATAATACCAAGATAACACAAAGCGTCAGACTCCGAACAAGCCATTTTCACCTTAATTCGACTACGATACGACTGTTTCACTCGCTAGTCGATCAGCACCAACGAGCCACGAGTAAAACCGACGTTCTTTAAAACCGCGGTATAGGCTCGTACGTCAATCACCCACTTTAGGGTGTGTGAGGGAGTGATGAGTATTTTACACTTCCACGAGTTTCTCTGTATCATCTATTTATTTATTTATTTATTTAACCATTTATGCACACACATATAAACAGACAAGAAGAAAGGAACAGAAAAATACGTACAAAGGTAATGCTTATTTCTACAGAAATCTCTTCCAGCACACCTGCGATAGGAGAGAAGATAACAGAGATGTAGACAACGCGTGTAATAACAACAGAAGGAAAATCATAAAATTACAAATTAAACTCTAATTTAAAAATATACATACACACATAATATGAGAATATACATACATACTAATATATATACATACTTCTAAAATAAATATCACTAAAATATATATAATTATAATGTAATTTAATTAATAAATACAATTATGACAATGTGGAGAGATAGTGTTCTTTCACTCTTCTTTTGAATACTGCTACAGTTTGGCAGTCCCTAATGTCAGGCGGAAGTGAATTCCACAACCGTACCGCGTGCACAGTGAAGGAATAGGAGTAGAAGTCGGTTGAGTGGGGAGGGGACTTGAGGAGATTTCTAAGATGCGACCTGCAAGGTGCATCAAAAGGACGGGCGTAGGAGAAGCGATCCCGCAGATAGGATGGGGTTTTAGGGTTGTGAAGAATGTTAAATAGCAAACACAATATCCGAGAGTTTCTGCGTAGTCGAATAGGGAGCCACTTGAGGATCTTGCGAAAGTTAGAAACGTGATCGTATTTTTTAAGGTTAAAAACAAAACGAATGCAGATATTTTGCAAACGCTCAAGTTTATTTAAAAGCTCCTCGGTGGCATCCAAATAACAGGCATCAGCGTAGTCAATGATGGGCTGTATGAGAGTTTGAGCAAGGGAGATTTTGGTGTTCAAGGGCAGGAAGCTCTGGAGGCATTTTAACGAATGAAACGTGTAGTGTACTTTGCGACTGACTTGAGCAACATGGGCAGTCCACGATAAGTATGAGTCCATGGTCACCCCCAGATTTTCATCATAATTATGTGATTTTAACCAGGAATCAGGTTTCATTTTGCATTTGCTCTTGGTTAATGGGTAGATGGCTAAGTTTTTGTTTAATTTGTATCATTATTTGTAGTATAAAACAAAGTCGCTTTCCGTGTCTGTACGTTTAGATCTTATAAACAGTTTTCATCAGTAGACAGAGTGACACAAGAGGAAGGTTTATATGAATGGGTGAGTGTTAATGAGGTGTGCAAGGGGTGTTTGTGGCATGTGTGTTGTGTGTGGTTTTGTTAGGGTGTGTAAGGGAGTGATGAGTATTTTACACTTCCACGAGTTTCTCTGTATCATCATAATTTTGTGATTTTAACCAGGAATCAAGTTTCATTTGCTCTTGGTTAATGGGGAAGTGTGTAAACTTTTCTTTAATTTGTTATAGATTATTATTTATGCTTAGATCTTATAAACTGTTTTCATCAATAGACAGAGTGACACAAAAGGAAGATTTATGTGTATAATACAGCGACCTCCACGCGGGTGAGCAAAAGTAAGTAAGCTTTACGTTACATTTTTTGGCGGTTTCAAACTGCTTGCATTTATACGCAGTTTATATCAGTGCGTTAGCCTTGTGTTGCCTCCTAAATGTAATAAAACAAAGGGCAAATTTTCCAATTAATTTTATTTAAATAACTTAATAGCTACATCACAAACAAATGTACAATAATATTAATTAACAGTAAATCTTCGTTTTAAAGTAGGTAACTATTATGCAAAACCGTGAACTTACTAGTCATCGATGCTATATTGTAAAATCTTTGAATGCATCATTCACGATAGAAGAAGAGAGACAGATATGAGTGACAGAGAATCCGATACAGAGGAACTGCACCCAAATTGCGTACCTCACTATTAATCAGAATCTCACTCATTTTTAAAGCTTATTGTTAATCCATTGCTTCATATGTTTGTATAATTCGTCTGATAAACAACGTAAACAACGCGATGAATGTCGTAGAGCTGTCAAAATGAAAGCGATTCTTACTGATATTGTATTAGTTTTTTAAACTATTATTTATTTTCTATTTTTTAGTTCTGCTAACTACAAAAACGTGATTTTTTTTCTAATTTTTTTTTAAATGATTGAATTGTCATGGGTCCTCGATAAGTTTACAAAGTTTCAATGAAATCTGACCGTTTAAAGTGGGCCAAAATCGCGCTCTAAGGAGTAGGTTACATACAAACAAAACAAACATACAAGTGAAGCTAATATAAAGCGTGTAAAAACTCTGTAATTAAATATCTGGGTACTTAGGCCACTTGTCTAGGGAGTTTGTCTCGAAAAAACCTTACTCTATCGTGAATGACACCCAACGAAAATCTATAGATTTCTGTGACATTGTGTTTTCATGAAACAGCCTGCTGTAGGTATGTAGTCTATTCAATTGTTAATCTCAAATCATAAATATGTATAATCATACCCAATGACATATTATAAATAGACCCGTCATACACGAACATTAGAGCACTCAATAAAAACTTTTTCTAAAAAAAAAAACAACCGGCTTCCGGAAAAACACTACAAAGTGAAAAATAACTTTAATTTCGGAAGGCGGTGACTTTGGATATGTATTTTAATTTTTTGTCACCGCCTTCCGAAATTCGTAATGTTTTTCCGGATTTTTTAGGAAAAAGTTTTTTTTACAAAAAACCTACTACAAAGTCAAAAATAACTTTGATTTCGGAAGTCGGTGGCAATAACCGAAAATTAGGATCAGATCGGTGTTTTCTTTTTTTTTGAAGTGAAAACTTCTTTAAGCGCGTTGGGCATTTTTTGAGATGGGTAAAAACAATTTAACTTGCGACACTGTTACCGATACCACTGACAACACGAACGTTCGGACGACCAACGTTGAACGTACGTTGAACGTTGAACGTTATATAATCTGCCGATTCAAAAAATATTTCCTGACTATTAAAAAAATACACACGTACCTAATTGTTCAAGTTTTCACTTCTGTCGGCACTCCCGGAGTGCCACTGTTTCTTTTAACTTTTCTGTTGCGGTTTACATACATATACCAAATGAATTTAATACGTATTATGGAAGCTAAAATCTACCCAAGCAAAGTTATTATACTTATGAGGCACAATTGATGAAAATATCGATGAACATAAATAATAAATACAGATGAACATAGAACCTACTATTTTGAAGGCGGTTTAAAAGTACAAATATCGATAAAACAATGCATTGCAGACAATTCCGAATAGCCGGCCATTTCATGAAAATACTGCAGTAAAGTTTTTTTTTTATTGCTACGAAAATTAACATATAAAGGGACTAAAGACAAGTTATTTTTCATAGTAAAATCTATATTTTGAGCTTTCCTATGCTAATTATAATTATTTACAACTTACTTACAATACAATCTGTCTAATACTGAGTTAAAACTAGTTTATTATCATTCAATTGTTTTAATACATTGCTGTAACGTTTTACTAACGCTGGTACGGTACACTTGTACACTACAATGCTTAATTGCTACCTGCATACTTAATAATTTTGCTTTTTTTTATTTTTTTGAGGATGGGAAATTATCAAATAACTTCTCCCGCTCTGGGTGGAGCAGGAGGGCGTGTCAGACTTTTACTGACTAAAACCCACCCGTGTTCCCTCAGTTGCCTGTGTGCCAGGGGCGACGGTATCTCTTTCGAACAACCCGCACCCCTAAATACTTAATAATTTTGCTGCGTGTACATTATTTTGACAATAAAATTCTGACAAGTTTATATATTTATTAATTAACTTTCAGATATTTTTGTTTTAAGTTTGCAAAATACACTATAATCTTAAACTGTACAAAACTAAAACTATTAATTCACAAAAAATTAAAGCAAACATTTTTTTATGACTACACTACACACTCAAATCGTCAATCATTATTGTTTTATTATACAAAATATTACTATTATTGCACTTAATAATAATTACTACAAGTTGACTAGTTCTCTTATTAATTTAACTATGGCTCCTATTTATATAATTAATTCCTACCATTTAAATATTATTAATATTTTAGACTGAGATCGTTTTCTTTAATTTTTTTCGACCACCCAAATTATTGGTTGTTCTGACATTAACTCAAATTTCTTGTTATTTTTATGTGATAAAACAATAATTTAATAACAAGATTTTGCCTTGACGTTTAAGAGCGTTCATCCCACGCGGGCTGGTGGTAACAACGCAAATATAGTAGTTTTTCGTGATTATTTAATTTGGAATGATTTTTATTTTTAACATTTGCTCCTTAAAAACATTTAATCGAACTAAGTAATTCAAATAGAAAATAATTGACGGAATGTCGATTTTTATAAGTAAATACCAAAATAACTGTAATACAATTGTTTATGAACCTGTAAATACCAACGATCTAGTGCTTGGCTGATATTTTTTTAAACTTTTGTTTGTATTTAATTAAACAATCACGAAAACCCACTATCAATGCGCCGTTGCCAGCCCGCGTGGAATTAACGCTCATAAGTAAATCTTAATACTTATACTTACTTAAAATTGCTACAAATATCCCCGTAAGCATTTACCTACAGTGGTGTAGGTAAATGCTTACGGGGATATATATAGTATATTATATAGTTGGGTACACACTATCAATCAGAATCTGAATAATTTTGAAAGATATTGCTGCACCATTGCTGCTCAGGGGGCTCGTGGCTAAGTAAAAACAGCCGCACGGATTGATCCATCAGGTTAAGCTACGCTTGCCGGGGTTGGTCTGTGGATGGGTGACCATCTTTACACGGTCCCGGCTGTCATTTGTGGATCTTTGATCGTTAAGGGTCGTCAGAAGCCCAAAAGTCTGACAACCAGTCTTACCGAGGAGTATCGTGTTACCCATTAACTGGGTTGTAGAGGTCAGGTAAAAACTGGTATTCAGCTGCATCCGGATAGACTGGAAGCCGACCCCAACATAGTTAAGAAGAGGCTAGGCATATTGGTTGATTGCTATTCCATTGCTTCATATCTTCGAAAAATTTATATGCTCAAAAACGTAAATAACGCATTGAATGTTGTTGAACTGTCAAAATGAAAGCCATTCCCACTGTTAGTGTGGTTACGCAATTACCCGACGGCATTTGAGAGGCCAATCAAGACGAAACAGAAGTTTCTGTCAGCTAATATTTGTCTTAAGAGGGAACAGGGCGTGCGATTCTCCATGCAAATGTATTTCCCTTTTTTCTTCCTGAATGCCTCTAGAGCAATATATTTTTTTTTTTTCATAAAATCAAGGTCAGCTGTAAACACGTCCCTGTCATTTTCTTTTTGCAGCAACTAATTAGTAAAGAAAATATGACCCTCTAAAAATAAACTACCAGACAAATTAGAAAATATTTTTACATCAAAAAAAATGGGAACCAAAACATACTCTTTCTTAAAATGTAAATGTAAAAAATCATTGAATCGGGTCAGTTTTCGAGGAGAAAAAAGGGGAATACGAAACGTCGATCTCGTCAAAAATTTTGTGATAGTTTCGGTCTGAGCTGCAGCTGTCGCTATCACACACTACGGGGGCAAACTTACTGACAATTCGACGGCAATAGTTTCTTCAAATACCTATTTTTCAAATTCCTCGCAGGCCCCGTCCTCTCTTAACATTAGTTAAGGCGAAAGAGCCAAGGTAACTAACGAATCCAAATTTTCTTACATTTTATGCAATGTGCGTGATTTTTTTTTTTGCTTTCCACCTTTCGCTAATGTCAAATTATATGTGAAGCAAAGTAAACATAAAGCAAGTATTTAAAGCCTCATCTAGCCGGGAATTAATATTGTACTGGATTTCATTATGAGTTAGTCTATGAGTATGAGTTAGTTCATGAACGATGAACGAATAGGAACCGTTTAATGACAGCGACTGATTTGACTGATACGATTTCAATGAGACTTTTTTGCTCTGTGATCTATGGAAGTACTGACTGAGAGCGAAGACCGAATAGAGCCAATAGAACTAATAGAATGAACTAGTTCACTGACCGAAATGAACTAGTACAGACCGAGCAGGCACAAGACTAATAAGAGTCGCTGGAATGTGATTAGAAATTAGAAAAGTACCATAAACAAAAACTTTTTTTCAATTAAAGTACAGTAGTGTTATTCTGTAAAAATCTCATCGTGATAACTATTGTGAAGTGAACTTATAGTGAGCTGTCATTAGTGTCAATCGACGCTAGCCTCAAATGTCATACAGCTCTATCAAAGATTTCTCAGTTCACAGACTTTAGTTGACGTTAACAAAAAAACGAATGAAATTACGCAATAGCAGAATAATAAGTAAGATTAATGTACTTACATAAATAAGTATATTAATTAAATGAATAAATCAAAAATAATGACAACAATAAAAACGACTGTTTTCTGTGAATAGGCAAGTCGAAAATTATTGAATAATTAATCTGGTTAGCTATTAGTCTCGGCCAACCGCTGTTTCTACATTAGCTGTGGCAGTAATGGCGGCATGGATTTGGGCGCCATGTTTACGATTTTAATTCCAGTATTTTAAATTAAATTGCATGAGTTTACACAAAATTGTGTATGAACCTGCACATAATTAGGTAGGTATACCAGTTATAACAGAATAAACGTAAGTGTACAAAACCGTACATTACTTAACAAACTTACGCGCCGTACATTCTGCACACACAGCATTAGTACTTTGTATACTTACATTATTGCAAATAATATATAAAAATATATTTCAATAAATCAGTGTTTAACGAACATTCACGGCGGTCGGTTTTATTTAATCATCCTAATAGAATTACCCCGTTATAATATCGCCAAGTGTAGGTATCCCCCTACAGTTACACCTGCACCCTGATTGCGTAAAACACGATTAATCATAATCTGTTCGGGAGACGCCTTAGGCATCAGGAATCACAGGCTGTTTCCCGGCCACCGTAAGCGCGGGCTTGCGGACGGCGAGTAATGGGTAGCTCGCTGTCCGGTAAGGACCAAGCCCTGGTCGACGGCGCGCGGCGCGTTGTGTTCCACACGCGCCTCAAAGAGATGTCAGCACCAACTGGTGGGGTCCGCAAGGGCCGTTGCCTGCCAGGGGTGCGTTGTTCGAAAGAAATACCGCGGCCCCTGGCACACAGGCAACTGAGGGAACACGGGTGGATTTTAGTCAGTAAAAGTCTGACACTGTTCCACCCAGAGCGGGAGAAGTTTGTTAATATCCCACCCAAAAAAAAACATAATCTGTTTCATTTTGACAGTTCAACAATATTCATTGCGTCATTTACGTTATTGAGCAGACACATTTTTCGAACATATGAAGCAAAGAATTTGCAATCTGTTATTTTGTTCCTATTTGACTACTGAATCAATTTCAGTAATTTTTAATATAGTGAGGGTTTTTTTTTAAATGATGTATTTTGCACTACCTAACGCTGATTGAGCCAAAGAAATTCAATCTTATTTAAAGCTATTATGGGGAACCTAGTCGCGGGCTCGAACTCACTGGTGGGCCTGGCTAAAAATCACGCTGTCTCACCAGGCTTCGTGTCCGACAGAGATAGTATCAGTGATGAGCAGTTAGACGCTAGTCTACACGCACAACGTTATTGAGTGAGATACAGGATCATTTATAGTAAAAAAATCACGAAAAATTAAGAAAAGTCCTTTGGAAGATCGGGTTTTATGAAAAAGCCAATGCATAAATTAATAACCAATAAAGTTTATTGAACTTTTCTATAATTGAACTTTGTCGGTACCGACTTGGTTTTGGAAATTTTACACTTCTTTTATTACTTAAACACGCCCAAAGTTAAGTAAAATTAGCAAGAAAAACTAATCTTTGTTGGTTCCTAACTTTTTAATGGGTTTTTATTCAGCGGGTTTTAGCGTGATTTTTAGCCAAGCCCACCAGTGAGTTCGAGCCCGCGACTAGGTTCCCCTTAAGACCAGAGATCAGATATTCGGATGCATATTCACCTAAAGTTGCGATTTTGGCTAATATGGAACGCGCTTTTATATCGAAAAAATCTTAATTTAATGTAAAAAAGAAATATTGTGTTAAGTAACACACACCAACCTTTCTTTTACAGACTTACATCCTACATATACATATTTGCATCGGGGTTAATTTTATATAAATATGCCTCTGAATAGTTGTGCAATCCTAATAAATTTAGAAGTCGCATCCATACTATACAGCTGACTAGTTTTGCATTCCCGGTGTTCCTGGCATCCCGGGATATTTTTACAAAAAATGTGTTATGAGAACCCGTTTCTACAACCCTAGGTTTAGTATATGCGAAACCCAAAACACGTGTCTAGTATTTTTTTATGTAAAGAATCTATCTACAAAATTTCAAAACTGTACCTATAATGAAAAATCATAAAGCTTGTTATATTACCTAGTTGTCTACACAAACATGGTCATTTTCCATCACACATGCAAAACTTTTTTGGAAAAAAATAAAACATGGTGTAAAAATCATTCGAATCGATTCAGTTACTTATTCTGAAGAAACGATATATTTGTACTACTGATTAAAACGATTATATTTCGCAAAGTACCTTAACGGATCCCCCCTAAGATTTGTAGTGACATCAGTTAAGTAACTTCAACAGGCTGACTGAAATAACCTCAACTTCAAATCCTCATTCAAAATCAAAATATTTTATTTCACATAAACCTGCATGGGCCACTCTTGAAACGTCAGAAGCTAGGTGCACGGTTCCAATTTGTCATTTCCTATGGAGAAGAGCCGGCAAGAAACTCTCTTTTAAAAATAATTGGCTTTTACAATGTTTTCAAATTACAGTGATAATAGGTATGGGAGGACAGTGCAGGCCTGGCAATAAGTACCAGGTACTTATTAAGAGGAATGAAAATGAACAATAGAAAATCATCCACAAATCTAGAATCTGCAAGGCCTACAACGTTCTCTCATTCACAATATTCTACATAAATAAAATGAACCTATTTAAACCAAGTGACATGATTTCCATGACAATCACTAATAAATAGTCTTTAAAAGAATTGATGTATAAAGTCAAATAATGACGAGACTATGTCAAACGTTGTAAAAATAAAAATAATGAAAAATAACATTGTACTATGGGAGACATTCACGGCTTCTTTGCCAGACACTCCACAATCTTGCCAATTTCAATTAATGAAACATCTAAACATATGCTTGACCATCTATTATCAATGTTTTGCTTTTCAGATTCTGTAAATTTACTATGTATCTATTAAAGTTTTATTCTACTGACGATCTTTACGTGTTATTCGTAGAATAGTGTTGCGCGTAGTTCGATTCGCCGACAATATCGATATCGCTGTTGTCACTATGTTCCGTGTCTGAATCTGTCGATATTCTTGAGTTGTCAGCCTAGAAATAAACAATTTTAATGATTATGGCAATTTAATATTGTATGTTGTAATCAATGTACCATCATCGCTGACAGTGATAGGTCAATTACAGCGTCGCGCAATGAGGGTTTTCTGAAATGACGTTAACTAGGTGACAGCACTGAGACGTCAGGTCCGGGCACCTGTCAAAATTGTCAAAGTGCCTACGGACTGAATGTTGAACGAGAGAATGAAACGAATGACGTCAAATATTTTAAGTTCATTTTAGAACTGGAAGACGTCTTGTCAAAGTGGCGCCAACTGGTGGCTTGAATATTCATGAAAACCCTCATTATTATTGAGATAATAGCCTATCAGCTAAACTAAGCAAAAAAACAATAACAAGGCTATTTAACTTTACTATGTAACCCTAGCAGAGGTTGTAGCAGCGAGCAGTAGTGTACCCATTTAATCACCACTGCTCTCAAAACGGTGAAGGAAAACATCGTGAGGAAACCGGCATGTTCTAGAACGAAAAATTCGAAGACATGTGACATCTACCAACTGGTAATGGGCTCGCATGGTGGATTACAGCCCACTCCCTCTCACAGAGAGAAGGCCTGTGTCCCAGCAGTGGGAATCAACATCATCATCATCATTTCGTCCACTGCTGGACATAGGCCTCCCCCAAGCTGCGCCACTTCGACCGGTTCTGTGCTTCCCGCATCCATCGGACTCCTGCGGCCCTCACAAGGTCATCGGGGCAGTGGGAATATTATAGGCTAATTGTGATGATGCAACCCTACGCTAAGATGGCACAGAGTAGCATAAACGTGAAAAAATATTTACCTACAGAAAAAAAAACCAGTGTGCAATTTTTCACCTATATGCATGATTCTAGCCTATAATTTTTTTGTCGGTTATCAAAATAAAAAAATTGTTGTTTCATAGAAAAGTGCAATTTCCTATGCGGTCAAAATGTATGGAACTGCTAATCAATTTTTGACCTTTTTTCTTAGCTTTTTTTGCCAGTGGCTTCGCCCGCGTCGAGGTCTGAAATTATCTCGCGGGAACGTACGCGGGGTACATACATACACCCCGCGTACATATGGGGTACTTTTTATCCCGGTAGTATTACCGGGATAAAAAGTACCCCATATGTTAATCCAGGTTATAAACTATCTGTATGCCAAATTTTATCTAAATCCGTTCATCCGTTTTTGCGCGATTAAGTAACAAATATCCAAATATCTAAGTAGGGTATACTTTTTTTTTTTTTTGGGTGGGAAATCATCAAATAACTTCTCCCGCTCTGGGTGGAGCGGGAGGGCGTGTCAGACTTTTACTGACTAAAACCCACCCGTGTTCCCTCAGTTGCCTGTGTGCCAGGGGCCGCGGTATCTCTTTCGAACAACCCGCACCAAGTAGGATATACTTACAGTAGAAAGTGGGATAATAGGATTTGAGGTGTCGGAATCGGGATCGGTATTATTTGTCCAAATATCCAAACTTTTACATTTATAATATTATTACTAATTAGTATTAGTAAGTATCAGTTTATTAGTGTAGTATATTAGTATAATAGGATAACCGACGAAAAACGTCTACTTTACAGGGTCTAGAATCATGCGCATTTGTTAAAATCTGCGCACTGGTTAAAATTCTACCCCTATTGCTATCCTTTAGCACTAAAGATAACAGCTCGTATGTATTCACTATACAAAGTTTCAGCTTAAAATAAAATACTCTAAGAATTGATACCAAATTTTGGACTTCATATGTTTCTTAAATTCAAATCATAACAAACGTGTCACCGCACTACGTAGGTCAATAACTTTCCACGTTACTTGCCAATATCACGATAAATCTCTTCCGAGTGATGTGTTTATTTCAATTTGAAAAGTTCGGTTTCTGTTATCAATGTACTAAAAATTCTCATAACTTCCAAACATGTAGAGATAGGATTAAAAAACCCTTCCAATATCGTTTGATATCATCCAAGGAAGCCGTGCCCTTGGTATGTTACTTTAATCTATCTCACGAGATTGTAAACTGTCGATAAATTGTGACCTGCAAAAACCATTTACAATTTTTTTTTTTTTTTTGAGGATGGGAAATCATCAAATAACTTCTCCCGCTCTGGGTGGAGCAGGAGGGCGTGTCAGACTTTTACTGACTAAAACCCACCCGTGTTCCCTCAGTTGCCTGTGTGCCAGGGGCGACGGTATCTCTTTCGAACAACCCGCACCCCTGGCAGAACCATTTACAATTTAACGCACTATTTTTCTATAGTTTATAATCTGTTCGTCAAATTGTGATCTGGTATCAAGACGGATAGCACCTTGCGCTATTACTAAATAGTCAAGTAACTGCCACTAACTTGGAAGTAGCGCTCGCCGGCCGCTGCTGTGGCACCGCTCGCTACGCTCGCTCGGCTCGCGCCCGGTTGGTCGCAGTTCTAACCTAACCTATTCGGTCGGTAAGCAGTACGGTGCAGTTCACAATTTATCGACAGTTTACAATCTCGCGAGATAAATTATAAACTAACGGTGTTCACAATCGTACGGTGACATAAATACCCTTTCCGTTACACGTTGTATATAAATCTTGATAACACTTACCTTTCTACATTCAGA
The DNA here is from genome assembly GCA_947359405.1 of Antitype chi. NCBI lineage: Eukaryota > Metazoa > Arthropoda > Insecta > Lepidoptera > Noctuidae > Antitype > Antitype chi. The sequence goes on along the minus strand of OX375836.1, from coordinate 3,357,322 downwards.
ATGTGTTGCTGGATGTTTTGTGGTAAAGTCTACTGCTGTAGGTCCTGTAGACAAAAAAAGGAAATAAATGAATTCAATTTATTAACCGACTTATAAAAATGATTACGATATATGTTCCACTATACACCGATAAATTTTAATGGTTGTATTCCCGCAGCGAAATGGTTTTGTCTTGGTAATACAATCGTTTTATAAAATAAAAAAAATATTAGAAACACAAAAAATTGCAGATTAACCATTGTAAAAAAGTTTATTTTGCCTTGTAGGTACATTTATGGCTCGCTGTTTCCTTTGTCGGCGGCGCGTGCAATTCGAGTAAAACCTACAAGTTACCTCTAGTGTTACTATTGATTCTCCTTTTTCGAGTTTATGTTTTTTTTTTTTATACAAACACATTTTAATTTTTTTACTTTTACTCTATGCTTCGAAAGTACTCCTTAAGGCAAGTTGTTCTGCCGCGGGAAAACAACCATAAAAATATTTCGGTGTATATTTTTTTTTGTATTCACCGATTTCTCCGTCAATTGTGAATGGATTTCGAATTCTTTTTTCTTCTTTTTAATGGATAGGGTATGCTTCAGGGGTGATCCCTTATAAATTTTATTAACTTTGCTCTGGTAGTTTTTACGTTGGCCTCGATAATACGTTTTTTAATCCACTTTATGTACCTTGATGACATTCTGCTGTTTCCTGTCACTGTTTACATAGCAAGTAGTAATATACGAATTGGTGTGGGGTAGGTACCATAACTAAAACGTAAAAAATAAAAACTTCTTCCAAGAAAATTATAACCTACTTCCGATAAAACACTGCAAATATAATGCTTATACTTATAACAATTTCTTTTGTCTGTCTGTCTATGTGTTCCTTCTGCCTAATCTCCGATATGTCTGGACCGATTCTAACGGGATTTTACTGGCAGATAGCTGATTTTATATGGGGTAACCTAAGCTACTTTTAACTAGCAGATAGCTGATTTTATATGGGGTAACATAAGCTACTTTTAACTGGCAGATAGCTGATTTTATATAGGGTAACATAAGCTACTTTTAACTAGCAGATAGCTGATTTTATATGGGGTAACATAAGCTACTTTTAACTAGCAGATAGCTGATTTTATATGTAGTAACATAAGCTACTTTTTGCCCCAGTGCCACGTTCCCGTGGTATAATTTGCTACAACCACGTGGGCGAAATCACGAGCAGCAGCTAATGCCTAAAAAAACTTAAAAAAAAAACAAAGTGAAAAAAAACTTTAATTTCGGAATTCGGTGCCTTTGGATATGCATTTGACTGTTTTGTCACCGACTTCCGAAATTAAAGTTATTTTTCACTTTGTAGTGTTTTTTCGGAAGTCGGTTATTATTATTTTTTAAGTTTTTTTAGACAACAGCCGCTGCCCGTGATTTCGCCCACGTGGTTGTAGCAAATTATACCACGGGAACGTGGCACTGTGGCAAAAGGTAGCTTATGTTACTACATATCATTGTTAATTTATTACTATAAGTATTTGTGCATTTTTGTAGCGTGAAGCACAGGTTCAACCTAGTTCAGGCAAATTAGCAATTGTGCTCTATTTTATTTGTTAAGGTATTTATTGTAACCGTGCCCCTTTTTTATATAAACGATTTTATTATATTATCTTATTATTATTCTTATATAAAATCAGCTATCTGCCAGTTAAAATCGGTCCAGACATATCGGAGATTAGCTGGCAGGAACACATAGACAACAGACAAAGAAAATGTTATAAGTATCTACCGTATATACTTTCGTATGCATTTGGTAAAAAGCTGTTATTGTTGTGTATTTGTATTTTATTTTGTTTTTTTTTTGTTAGGACATTAATTTATTTGTAAAGATATTGACATAATTTAAAAACTACTGGCCTTAATATGATAATATGTGCAAGTATAGATAAAAGAATATAATCATAAGGTATCAAAAAGTTCGTCCGCATCGTTATCAACGGAAAAAGTGCGTAAAAGGCTGGCAGCATTGCCACGTTGTATGGCAATGCTGATTCTGTGGCCGTAAAATAGGCTGGCCCTATGGCCCTATTAGATTTGATTCAATGATAAAATCAACCTTACGATTACCAATTTCGACAAATATTTGATAATAATCTCTGTTTTATTAGCATTAATTACTAAAATGAAACGTTGTGTACGTAAGTATTTCAAAATGATCGCGGCTTTAAACTACTTTTTAGACGCGTAGGTATCGCGTTCGTAGCGCGTAGCAAATCGGTTGACGTAGCGCCCGCTACGTCGTAGCAACCTACAAGACGTCATTATTTTGTTACATTGTACAATAATAATTACCTATTCGTATTTGTTACAGTCAACTGCTCCTCTAAGGTAACATTTTGACTTTAACTATAATAATTAATTGATCTCTACGTTTTTGACTTCGATTATTACTCTGACAGCCCCTTTATTTCCTTGCAGCAACGGCGGTTTTCGCAGTTCTGGTGTTAGTCCCGCGGTTGACTGTACATAGATCAAGAATTTATAAAAAACATAGCCGTTATTTTACTTTAGAAGCCCCTCATCGATTTAAACCGTAGTCCCCATCTTGCAAAACCCGACAATACGCACACAAAAATCATTATACTGCCAAGACGCTGCAATGAAAAGAAACCAAATCAAATTACTACCTACACACAATTACAACCTTTAACACTACACAATTAGACCCATTTTCGCGTACACATCTTATTCCCCTCCCCTAAACGCCATTACCAACCGATTTTGAACCCAAAATCTAAAGAGATAAGTTGCGGAATAGCTTGCGAACGATTCTAAGACGTTCGGTTGCCTAGCAACGGCGCCATATTGCTTCTAATTTGATTTGACAACGTCTTGAGTTGTGGCGTCGCAGAGACATTATTAAATTGAAGTGTCCTGAGGTTTAAGATGGCAATTTAGGGGAACGGAAGGTGCTGGACTCTGTACATAATATACAAGATGGTTCTAAATAACTATATAATCATCTACCTATGTTTCTCCGACTATATTGGGCAGATACCCTCATTTTTAACCGACGAAAAAACGGAGGAGGTTCTCAAGTCGACGCGAATATTTTTTTTTATGTATGACCACGCATAACTTTTTACAGAGTAGTCCGATTTTGATAATTGTTTTTTTTTATTGGAAAGAGTATACCCCGAAGTTGGTATCATATAAATTTGGAACAAAAATCTAACCCTTTTTCTTTTTTTGGTGGGAAATCATCAAATAACTACTCCCGCTCCTTCGTGTCAGACTTTTACTGACTAAAACCCACCCGTGTTCCCTCAGTTGCCTGTGTGCTAGGGGCCGCGGTATCTCTTTCGAACAACCCGCACCCCTAGCAGGCTTCGGCCCTTGCGGACCCCCTCATTTGGTGCTGATATCTCTTTGAGGCGCGCGTGGAATACAACGCGCCGTCGACCCGGGCTTGGTCCTTACCGGACAGCGAGCTACCCATTACTCGCCGTCCGCAAGCCCGCGCCTACGGTGGCCGGGAATCAGCCTGGGATTCCCGACGCCCAGGGCGTCTCCCGCGGCGACTACGGCCGTGAAGGCGCATATACTGCCTCTCCCTCACGTGCGCTGCCTCCCTCTTCGCGAGCATTACTGCTTCGCAGAAGGAGGTGACTGCTAACCATGCACTCTCGCTCCGTACCATGGCCTGGACCAGGCCCGGACGCGAGAGATCGCTGCCGCCGATCGCCTCCACGAGGACACGGCGGTGCTCCGCCCAAGCCGGGCAGACCTCCACCGTATTCTCCACCGTGTCCTCCGGGTGTTTCCACCACGAAGATCGCCCTGAGGACGATCTTCGCAGTGGAAACACCCGGGCGTTTCCTCCCGCTTTATCCGAAACAGGAACCTCCCGAAACAACCGTGTCCGGTGAGGACCTGCGTCAGGCGGAAGGTGAAGACGCCGTGCCGCCTCTCAAGCAACTCCTCAAAGAGGGGACTTACCGCCGCTATCGTGGCGTGCCCAGCACTGGGTTGCGACAATCGCACTCTCCATGTCGCCATGAGATCCCGCCGGAGCTCTGTCCGCTGCGCCGCGATTGCTCGCGGCAGCGGAGTAACACCCCGGCATTTGGCCTCCTCGCGCCACTCCCATATTTGCGCGAGGACCTTTGCCTCAAGATCCCATGGCGGTAATCCGGCAAGGAGGCCCGCCGCCTCACTTGTTATTTGTCGTGAGGACCATTTTTTCTGGTTCTCCTTTAAGAATCAGCTTCTCCTTTATAAGCCCTCAAACCTTACCACCACGTACCTATGTATACCTACGTCTGTTCCCGACGATGTTCTATGGTGGTAGTACACAAGAAATTCTGTAGCAAACATCAGTTAATTGGACAAGTTCGGAGCAGAACTGTGCAACAAGAAGGTATTTCTTGGGAACTACGAAGTTACGAACTGTTCGCTAACTACGGGTTATTAACAAGTTTGGTCTGAACTGCAAGGGAGGGGAATACATCGATTTATGGAAATTGAACAGGGTGATATACAGTGGGATCTAGAATGATATGCTGAATTCATGGTTACAGTTTGCGCACTGAATAAAAACTTTTCCTGTATAAATATACTCCATTTACAATAGCATTGGACAGAAGTTAATAAAGATTCTTTTTAATGTACACTTTAGTATTGTACTTTTACAAAAAGTAGCCTATGTTCTTATACATATCCCAGGCTATTTCTCTGCGAAATTTCATGACTATCGGTTCAACGGAGTCGGCGTGAAAGCGTAACAAACAGACAGAGTTACTTTCACATTTATAATATTATTTAGTAGGGATTACAGACAAAAGATAAAAATTGAATAGTTCTTAGAAATCGAGGGCCATAGTAACATCTTTATTTATCCAATCGTCTTAATGATTCCTACGCCTAAGAATTATAAGTTGTCCAAAGTCAACGACCTTCGCTATATATATAATCTCGATAATTTCTATGATGACCAAATATTAAAAAAATCTTGTACATAATAATACATCGAGGACCTTCGAAGAACAAAATACTCACTCATGAACATCTGAAGCATTTTCGAACGGGCCAACGCGGTGACGGCCGACGGCTAACGTATACAGTGATTAAAATAACTGCTTAAAAACAACCGACTTCCGAAAAAACACTACAAAGTGAAAAATAACTTTAATTTTGGCAGTCGGTGTTTTTTTGTCACAGTTTTTTCGGAAGTCGGTTGTTTTTTTTTTTGGAAAAAGTTTTTATCTTTCGCTTTTTAGTTATGGTATCTACCCCACACCAATACCACTACATTCTATGTAACCAACACTGACAGGAAGCAGCAGAATGTCATCGAAGTACATAAATTGGATTAAAAACGTAATAGGTATTGAGGCTAATTTGGGACTACCCCTGAAGCACCCTATCCATTAAAAAAAAAATGCGAAATCCTACCACAACTGACGGAAATATCGCGTAAAAAACATTAAAAAAAAAACAAAAACGTACAGACGAAGAGAACCTCCATTATGAACTCTTTTAAAAAAAAGAGTAGCAAGCAATGGAGTTTATTTCCGATTCTTCTCTCTAAGAAACAACAAATTCGAACAATGCCCCGACTTTTCATAAATGCCCATTTACGATATTTTGAATTTGAATTATTTTTATTTTGATTTTGAATGCCAATAATTACAAAATTCTCACCTCGTTGCTGCTGCTGCTTCCTCAGCTGCTTCTTATGCTTCATCCTTCGGTTCTGGAACCAGGTCTTGACCTGCGTCTCTGAGAGGTTCAGGGCACCAGCCAGTTCCACTCGCTCAGGAGTTGACAGGTACCTCTGGGATTCGAAGCGCTTTTCTAGGCCTGGATAAAGGTCACAGGCATAAAATAGATTTTTTTTTTTCTGAAGCATTAAAAGGGCCTACAATGGATAGTTCAGATAGTTGTATAAAGCTTTATAGTTTGTAGTTTATTTCTCTCATAAATATACAGGAAAAGTTTTTATTCAGTGCGCAAACTTTAACCATGAATTCAGAATACCATTCTAGACCCCCATAGAAGAAATTTTTCGTCACATTTAAAAAAAACAGCTGTTTCATAGAAAATAGCAAAACCTACGCGGTCAAAATGTATGGAACAGATGTTTTTTTTTTATAATAACCGACGAAAAATTTCTGCGCTGGGGGGTATAGAATGATATGCTGAATTCATGGTTACAGTTTGCGCCGCCGTTATCTAGAACTGTCGCCAGAGCTGAGTCCCCTGCGTGTCGTACTTTAAGGATGCTTCCTGACCACCTATCCTGAATGTGATCTGTTTGCTGATGAATGGAGCAAAATTACGCATGTATGTCTGATGTTTTGCGAGAGTAAGTATGCTAGGGCAGTGCATTGATAGTGATTTTTCAATTAAATACAAACAAAAGTAAAAAAAAATATCAGCCAAGCACTAGATCGTTGGTATTTACAGGTTTTTATACAATTTTTTTACAGTTATTTTGGTATCTATCTCTATTTATATAAATGAATTGCTGTTCGTTAGTCTCGCTAAAACTCGAGAACAGCTAGACCGCTTTGGCTAATTTTGGTTTTGAAATATTTGTGGCAGTCCAGGGAAGGTTTAAACGGTGAGAAAATATAAAGAAAATCTATTTATATAAAAAAATATTGACATTTGTTAGTCTCACAAAAAGTTCAAAAGTCTTTTATCGGCGGTACGAAGTTTGCCGGGTCAGCTAGTTTACTTATAAAAATCGACATACCGTCAATTCACAGGTCGACAAATTATTTTCCCACATTATACTTTTACATTTTACTTTTCCGAAGTATTTCGAAGCGCTGAATCCGAATCTGGCCGCAGAATTACTCTATCACGTTAGGATTTTGAGATATCCTAACCTGGAAGAGCAAAAAACACCGTTTTTGCTCATTTTTGAGGTTATGTAGCCCGCTAGATCCTCTTTCCTCCAAAAAATCATCAATTGTATGTGAAAGTACTAGTCTTTCTCTTTAAAATGACGTTGAGTTTACAGGAATATCTTTGTTTTTCGCTGAGGTACCTATCGCATTTTGTGTATGTGGATTTTCCTATGTCTGAAAATCCATTACCATTGCCATTACGTTATCCATACCGAAAATTCGAGTAAACTCAACGTCATTTTAAAGAGAAAGACTAGTACTTTCAGATATAATTGATGATTTTTTAGAGGAAAAAGGATCTACCGGATTACGTAACCTCAAAAATGAGCAAAAACTGTGTTTTTTTATCTTTCCGGTTAGGATATCTCAAAATCCTAACGTGATAGAGCAATTCTGCGGCCAGATTCGGATTCAGCGCATCGGAATACTTCGGAAATAAATAATCAGGTTTCTGGGTAAGAGTGTTCGTCTAATTTTGTCGGCCTGTGATATTATTTTCTATTTGCATTACTTAGTTCGATTAAATGTTTTTATTAAAGAGTAAATGTTAAAAATAATTATAAATCTTACCAAATTAAATAATCACGAAAAACTACTATATTTGCGTTCGGTTGTCCTCTATTGTAGATTATATGTTAGTACTTATTTGTAATATGTTTGATAGTTATACCTGTTTCAATCTCTATGTTAATTAATGTAATTGGCGTTACCGTTTTAATTAACAGTTAATAAATAATAAATAAAATTTGTGTATTTATTGTAGGATTGTATGTCTACTGTGTGAATGTGTGAGGGTTTTTTGTGTATGTGCATGTAAGTCTAGTGCAAGTGCCTGAGGATTACTTACCAGCATTGAAATACAAAAAACCCGGGATACACAATCAGCGTTTCAGAAACGTCCGCATAAATAGGGCGTAATGTGCGCAGGTGTAAATGGTATCGTCAGTCATCTTTCAGTCAGTCTTTTTGGACATTGCTTTGTAAAAACCACTAAGTACCTTTGTACTCAATTGTTTTTTATGCTGTATTTGTATGTATTTTACTGTGTGTACATAAATAATAAAATAAATAAATAAATAAGAGTAAGGTTGAATTTGCAAAAACATGTGTTTTATCATAACTATAACCACTGGCGTATAATTGAGGGCAGTTACTTTTGTTCGAGACTGTACATCTTGGGTCTTTTATTTATCAATGCTTACCAGTTGAAAATAATTTGAGTTTCAGAAGTCAGTTGCAAAAACTAAAATGATTTTACTTTATCTGTGACATTTTGAATTCGGTTCTTTTTCTAAATATATCCAATTTGGAACCGGATTAAAACTTAAAAAAACTCACCGGTTAACTGTGGATCGGAGAACACGGTTCTTGCTTTCCGCCGTCGGCAATGTTTCAGTGCAGATAACGATAATTCGGACGGAGTGAAAAGAGCGTGATATGGTACTCCTGAAACAACCGAATATTCATGTTTTTAACACGTATATCTTACATAATCAGGGGCTTGTGGCTAAGTAATATTAGGCACACGGGACAATAGATCAGGTTAAGCTACGCTTGCCGCGGTTGGTCCGTGGATGGTTGACCATCTTTACATACCAAGATCCCTCCGTATTTTTATAAGTATATATATATATATATGTTACCGGCCAAACCCGATTTCAAGCCAAACTAGTTTGTCCTAGGCCAAACTGGTTTATTAAGCCGGGGCACCCCGATTAAATGGGTTAGGTTAGGTTAGAACTGCGACCAAAAGGGCGCGAGCCGAGTGTTACCGGCCAAACCCAATTTCAGGCCAAACTAGTTTGTCCTAGGCCAAACAGACTTAATCCTACGCGTGATATGTCGCAGCCAACTAGCTTAATTAGCCGTTTCGTTAACAGCCTTTGGAAGTAACGCTCACTCGGCTCGCGCCCTTTTCGTCACAGTTCTAACCTAACCTAACCCATTTAATCGGCGTGCCCCGGCTTAATAAACCAGTTTGGCCTAGGACAAACTAGTTTGGCCTGAAATCGGGTTTGGCCGGTAACATATATAACTCTATCCTTATTTTGTTTTTTTTTATTATTATTTCCTACTATCTTTTGTCAGCTCGCCCGCATGGACGTCGAAAATGATCCCGCGAGAACGTATTACCGGGATAAAAGTATCCTATGTGTTAATCCAGGTTATAATCTATATGTGTGCTAAATTTCATCTAAATCCGTCTAGCCGTTGTTACGTGATTGAGTAACAAACATCCAAACATCTAAACTTTCACATTTATATTAGTAGGATCCTTTAGTTCGGTTAACTATAAAAGTTTTTTTCTAGAAGACACGATATGGTTTAAACGTAGTAAGATTCCGTGGGGAATCATTATAACAATACAGAATTGGGGCCCAGAGAGGCTCTCAAGCTATTAGCAACCGCACGGTTCGATCAAAATCATGATCAATATATTTTATTTCACACTAGCAGCGCTCCGCGTTTCCACCCGCGTAGTTCCCGTTCCCGTGAGAATACGGAGATAAAATATAGCCTATGTCACCCGAGGATAGTGTAGCTTCCCAACAGTGAAAGAATTTTTCAAATCGGTTCAGTAGTTTCGGAGCCTATTCAATGCAAACAAACTATCAACTCTTTTCTCTTAATAGTATTAAGTATAGATAAAGCTACATGGGCACTAATGAACGTTCCAGTTGGTCGTTTCCTTTGGAAAGGCGCCGCGCCGGCAAGAAACTTCACGGATACTCTTTCATAATTGGCTTTTACAATGTTTTCAAATTACAGTGTCAATGGGTTTGGGTCTTTGGGAGGATAGTGTAGGCATGTCAACAAGTACCAGGTACTTTATAAAATAGAAAATAATCCACTAATCTACTGTCTACAAGGCCTACAATGTTCTCACATTCACAAAATATAAAAGAAAATACATAATATAAAAGATTATATCAAATATAAAAACCAAATCGACCTTAACCTAATCGATCGACCCTTGTGCCTGTTATGACTAACCCTCAAACCCCTCTACTGTTTAATAACGCTATGTCTCGAGACAAATGTCTCTTAGTCGGTATTGCTAAAGAAGTGTCAGCTATTTGACGTAAGACGTCAATCAGTCTACTGACGTTCTTGTCCCTGGGTGATTGAAGTTACTGTTGTCATCCGGCAGGTTCTTCAAACGTCAAAGGTAAATGCTAGCAAAAATGGAATTTTTAAATCAAATCTAAATATTTTATTTCACATATGCCTGCATGGGCACTTATGAAACGTCAGAAGCTAAGTGCACGGTTCCAATTTGTCGTTTCTATGGAGAAGAGCCGGCAAGAAACTCCACGGTTACTCTTTTAAAAATAATTGGCTTTTACAATGTTTTCAAATTACAGTGATAGTAGGTATGGGAGGACAGTGCAGGCCTGTCAATAAGTACCAGGTACTAGAGGAATGAAAATACAGAATAGAAAAACGTCTACAAATCTAGTCTCTAAGGCCTACGACGTTCTCTCATTCACAATATGTAAAAGAATCTACCTATATAAAGTTAAAATTAGTACGTAGTTTTAGTAGTTATCATTTGAGTCCAACCAAATTTCGTTCTCGTTATTGGTACAGAATTACAGAATAGACACTGAATGGATGAAATGGAAGCAGGTTACGAAAACAATCTGCAACTTCCACATTCCCCTTAAATTGTCTTATATGGTCTTATGCTGATTTGTATGGGTCAAAATGTTGGGCCACAAAAGGGATGAATGAAAGGCAATTGCATGCAGCTGAGATGAGAATGTTATGAGGGATGTGTGGTGTTACACGAATGGATAGAATAAGAAATGAGTACATAAGAGGAAGCCTGAAAGTGGCACTGATAACTGAAATGTTGTGTGGAAATCGGTTGTCATGGCATGAGCATGTGATACGGAGGAATGAGGAAAATGTCGTGAGGAAAGTTTTGAGTATGAATGTCGATGGCTATAAGAGTAGGGGGAGACCAAAGAGTCTTAGTAGGTACAAAGTTTCGTGTAATATAATTATTTAAATGCACTTTATTCCTTTCATTTTTTCAAAGAATAATTTATTGAAAAAAAAGCAAAAGAAAATTTTTGCTAGTTTTCGTTTTTCACCAAAAATTTTAATCACGACGAATTTCGTTTTCGGTAAAAAAAAAAAAACATTTTCGTTCGGGTTCGAGCTGGGATCTATACCTACCTATTTGACTATTTCAGAATAGCTCAAAAGATTCCACAGTCACGTTAATAACCTAATGTTATTATTAAATTAGTGCAGTACGTGTTTCTCAAAAAGGTTGGTCCGTCAGCAAAATAAAAACTATGTAGGTACATACTATCAGCCTCAATTTGAATCACTTTGAAGACTATCACAAATCTTGACGACGCAAATAACGCCCTACTGCAGATACAAAAATTGGATCACTGCTTTGAGGAAAAAAACTAAATGCAAAGATTTGCTTTACCGAATGATAAAAGTACTGATTGTGAACAAATATAAACTAAATTTCGTCGTTATAACTGTTTTCCTGGAGATCACGATCGACTCAAGGCTACAGTGGGGTCCTCATTTAACAGCTCTTGCAGAACGGCTTAGGGCCGGTTTTTTGATCCGTAGTCAAACCGTATAACCATGTGTTAGAATAACCATAGTCAACTTGTCAACTAATGGTTAAAGGGCTATTACGTTTTTCAATGTCCATTTTAACTAAAGTCAAATTTAACTATTGGGTAAACATAACCATTGGCAAACATATTTCCAAACTTATGAGAAATCGTTTCCTAAAAATAGCTATAATTTTGTAACGATCCGATTTTTTTTACTGTTTTTGTCAAACTTTATTATAAACTGCATTAAAATCAAATAAAATAACACGAGATTGAAATAAAGCTATTTTCACTCCGAGTATATTATTCTTACATTTTCACCTCATTCGCCAAGCATCTCCTTTAAAATGTCAGGAAATTGGCAATAATCAAACAAGCAACAAAATTACTTTGCTCAAAGCAGTTGCAGCAGTAATACAATAAAATGTGCAATACAGATGTTGTGTTTGAGTTAACCCTCTGCCATATTGATAACCCTCCAACATCGGGTGGTTAATTATTTTAACTAATAGTTAGTTATTTGACCATTGGTTCAACTAACAATTCATCAAAAAACACATTTTGCCGAAATTTAACCATTAGTTACTATTTTTAAACATTGGTAGAGTTAACTACGGATCAAAAAACCGGCCCTTAGTTCAACAGTATATGCTGTATGAAAAATCTGTCAATTCACTAATGTAGAAACCGCGCGACTAGTCTATTTCAGTTACTTTCATAGTACGAGTATTATGTCTTACGGTATTTTACTATGGGGACGGGCTGCAGATATCGAGTCTATTTTTATTCTGCAGAAAAGAGCCATCAGAGCAATATATGGCCTCCGTAGGCGAGATTCTCTAAGAGAACTGTTCAAAGATATTAATATCATGACGGTACCTTGTCAATATATCTATGAGAGCATCATGTACGTTAGGAAAAATTTAAATATTTTCAGTAAAAGAGGTGAAAGACACACCTTTAGGAGTAGGAAAAGGGACCAATTAGTTCAAACAGATTTCAGACTGACTAAAGTACACTCATCCGTCATGGGGTACTGTTTAAAATACGACCACACACTCCAACTGAATTAAACGAAATTTAAATCTTGTATAAAACGCACACTATGTAGCCAAGCATATTATAAGTTGGGCGATTACATTGTTGACAAGAAAGCCTGGCTAAACACTGCTTGTCCTGCTCCACAAGGTCGCTAAAAACTAATTTGATTAGCATTCGAAAATATTGCTGGAGCTGTTGAAGATTGTAAAAATAATCTTTGCATTGTATAAACTCAATCTTTTAGTATTGTATAATTGCATAGCACATGTGTGAGCACTACGTTCCTACTATAAAGGTACCATTTACTGGGTACGTCTTTCATTGACTTGAATGTGCCCTGGCAGCTGAGAGTTTGTCATGCTCACTCAAATGTCTCGCTGGTGTTCCCTTCAAAGTAGTTCAGCTGAATGGTGCTGATCCATACGTCATGTCCGTTAACGGGCGCCGCCAGTAGGGACTGGTCATCTCTTAGCTGCCACGGTACTTTAATTTCTAAATTGTTATTTGATTTTTGTTTATAGTTACAGACGCTTTTTTTGTAGGTGGGAAATCATCAAATAACTTCTCCCGCTCTGGGTGGAGCAGGAGGGCGTGTCAGACTTTTACTGACTAAAACCCACCCGTGTTCCCTCAGTTGCCTGTGTGCCAGGGGACACGCTATCTCTTTCGAATAACCCGCACCCCTGGCAGGCATGGGCCCTTGCTGGAACCACCAGTTGGTGCTGACATCTCTTTGAGGCGCGCGTGGAACACAACGCGCCGTCGACTCGGCCTTAGTCCTTACCGGACAGCGAGCTACCCATTATTCGCTGCCCGCAAGCCCGCGCCTACGGTGGCTGGGAATCAGCCTGGGATAGGGCCGTGGGCGCATATAATGCCGCTCCCTCACGTGCGCCGCCTCCCTCTTCGCGAGCATTACTGCTTCGCAGAAGGCGGCGACGGCTACCCATGCACTCTCGCTCCGTACCATGGCCTGCACCAGGGCCGGACGCGACAGATCGCCGCCGCCGATCGTCTCCACGAGGACACGGCGGTGCTCCGCCCAAGCCGGGCAGACCTCCACCGTATGCTCCACCGTATCCTCAGGGCGATCTTCGCAGTGGAAACACCCGCTTTGAGTGTGAAAATGTATGTATTAACTGTTCATTACTTTTCTGTTATACAATAGTTCTTGCAGTTACGAAACGGCCAAGACACATATTTTGACTAAGGTGTAGAATTTGTGAAGTTAGGGCTGTAGAGTTAGAAGCTTAGCTATATGTGAGAACTGATAACTTTTTGACAGTGCGAGTCATGTGGTCTCGTCTTAGCAACATTTTACATGAAAATGTTATTAGTGGGTTTATGGGTTATATTCATTCCGTTTATTACACTGTTGTTTTTTTTAAACAAAAACATAATGTGGAAGCTAATTCTAAATGCGCTTGAATGGTCGAATGCAACCAGAGTTATTTTTCTGCCAGACACAATGGGTATAAAAAATAGGGCAAAAAAAGAAATACTGTTTAAGTTTCTCGGAAGAACGCTTTCAGCAAGTGCCTTAGGAACGCAACAGAAATCAGACTACTGAATAAAGCAAATGAACTAATTATGGCCGTCACACACACTGAAAAACTTGACTCATTTTTATTTCGATTTTCCTACAATAACCTGACGCATTGATCTAGCTTATATATATATATATATATTTATTTATTTAATAGTACACATACATTATTTTACATTTAGTTTGGTGCCAACATAAACTCATCAGAGTTTTACCGTGCACCAAGGTCATCGACTACATAATATTGCTTAAAACCACTTATGTAGGTAGTTAGCCAACAAACAAACGACAAATAAAATTATTTCGGGTATAAAATAAATAATATCTGCTTAACGCGAGACGTCGAACATCGGTAACCAATCTGACAGCCCATCGTTAGAACAAAAGTGGTGGTGGAATGTTTTAAAATTGCTACAGGCTGCTCCAGATATTTTAAATTCGTGTATGGTAATTATTGTTAAGGATTGGAATTATAAAAGAGTGAATGCGAGAGCAGTGATGTCTCAGGGTATCAAGGCCGAGTTGGAGGTCTAGAGTTCGAACCAACGCAGGCACTTCACTTTGTGTATTTAATTTCATCACCACTTCTCTCAAACGGTGAAGGAAAAGATCGTGAGGAAACCGGCATGTCTTAAAACCAAAAATTTGAAAAGATGTGATCCTGCAGCCCATTCCTTCTCACAGACCTGTGTCCTAAATTATAATCGTATGGTGCCCTTAAAATTTCGTACCATGATTCTTGAATTTACCAATTATGGAACCCATGTCTAATGATTGATCCCTACTAATCCCTATTATAAATGCGAAAATAACTCGGCCGGTCTGTCTGTCTATTACGCTTTCACGCCTAAGCCGCTGAACCGATCGTCATGAAATTTGGCAGAGATATAGCCTGGGATATGGAGAAGGATATAGGCTACTTTTTTACGCGATAAACGACATCCACGAGGGCGGAGCCGCGGACGAAAGCTAGTTTTCTATAATTTTCTGACCATATGATCCATGTCGGTTTGAAAACACTTCCATATTTAAAACGACCTTATTAAAACTAAATGAATCGATTTAATCTTACCTTGTGACAAAAAATACGGCGCCTCAACAGCTTTATAAGTATTAGGCGTGTGGAGATAAGCCCCCAAAGCCCCCATAGCGACCTGGAGATAGGATCCTTCTCTCCCTGGCACATGAGGCCTCATCTCATTGGGAACCGGGAAAAAAGGTTTTGGATCTCTGTCGTAATCAAACCTCCTGTGTTCAGGAGTTTTGAACGTGCGGGTCTCATGACTTCTGTACAGAATGTCTTCTATTAAAAATGATGTCTTTGACGTGTGTTCTTGCCGATTTGTTGGCGATTCACTTCTGGTTTCTGAATCCATTTTCTTGTTATTTTCGTCCCATGGATGTGATTGATTTGTTTTTTTTTTGGCGTATTTTTTTTTTCTTTTTAAGCACTGGTTGTGTCACTTATTTTCACTGTTTCACTGTTTTTACTTTTCTTTTTATATTTTTTTTTTTAATTTTGAGAACAAAGAATTGTATTTTCTTAATTCAGAATAAGTTTGGTTTGTACATACTCTAAATAATTGTAGCTAAAGAATACATTGCTAAATGAGCACCCATTGCTGCTTGTTTGGTTTTGTTATATTTTATTCAAATGCATTTCAATGAATAAGTCACTTTTTTACGTTCACGATCTAATAAAAAACCATTTATTCAAAACAAAAGCGTCACGAAAAACCAATACGGTTCAAAATCACAAAAAAACAATGTCCAATCACGAAATTTAAAAAAAGAAACAGTAAAAAAAATCAAATCTCCAAATTCAAATCCCTTGCCGCCAAAAGTTCGAATTTGATGCCAATTCTTTTTTCCCGATTACGGTAATCGATGACAATTATTCGAATAATCGGCCGCTTTGAGCAGTATGACTGAAACGGGCCGAATGGGGCGCAACGTCGCGATAAACTGTCGTTACTGGGGCGAAATGGGGTGGGAGGAAAGGGGATGAGCCATCCGCGAGTGGGGGTGGGATACTACTCTCGCTACTGTGTATTTTTTTAATAAAGACTCGGTCTTTATTGGTCGGTTTGGAACCGTTTTTTTGTTTTTTAAAGGTGACTTTTTATTTTTATAATGTATCAATTCAGTGGCAATTAGCATTAATTTTGTGTTCATTGATGATATTAAGGATGTCTTTTTTTAAATAGAAAACGCTTTTAATTATCCTTTTCTGAAAGAAAATTAAACTACTCAACCTAAATGTAAGGGATTAAGTAGCCATAGTTTTAGAATACATAATGTAATATTTTTTTATTCTTACTAAATAATGTTTCCACTGCTGGGACACAGGCCTCATCTCTGTGAGAGGGAGTGGGCCGTAATCCACCACGCGGGCCCAGTGCGGGTTGGTAGATGTCACATGTCTTCGATTTTTGTTCTAGGACATGCCGGTTTCCTCACGATGTTTTCCTTCACCGTTTTGAGAGCAGTGGTGATGAAATAATTTACGCAAAGTAACACGCCTGTCTGGGTTCGACCTTACGACCTACAACTTGTAAGTTACCACTGGTCCACCACTGCTCTCGATTTAGTTAAGTAATTCCTTTTTTTACAAGCTTTATATTAGCTTCACTTGTATGTTTGTTTGTATGTAACCGACTCCTTAGAGCGCGATTTTGACCCACTTTAAACGGTCAGATTTCATTGAAACTTTGTAAACTTATCGAGGACCGATGACAATTCGATAATTTAAAAAAAATTGAGCAAAATTTAAAAAAAGGAAAAATAAAAAATAAAAAAAATCACGTTTTTGTAGTTAGCAGAACTAAAAAATAGAAAATAAATAATAGTTTAAAAAACTAAAAAACACGCTTCAAAAACCAAACCAAAAAAGGAGAAAGTAATTTAATTCAATTAAAAAGCGTGGGGAAAAATACCTCAAAAAGCACCCCACGCTTTTTAATTAAATTAAATTATTTTCTCCTTTTTTAGTTTGGTTTTTAAAGCGTGTTTTTTAGTTTTTTTAACTATATTTTTTTACATTTTGAGTAGGTAGGTACATATAATCTGATTAATAAGTTGTTGGAATTGATTACCTAAGTCTGGTATTCGAAATAAATTGTAAATATATCCAAAACTGGATAACTCTAACTTTATAGGATCGTATAGGACATAATGAGTTACGGTAGCCCGGGAAGATAAAATTTTCTTAAGATTTTTCTAATTTGCAGTGTTAGGCGGTTAACCAGCGGCAGTACTTTCATAGAAGCCAAAAAGCCCAGCTTGCTCTAATAAAACTATAATTCATAACAGGTAACAAATGAGGCTTTACATAGTTTTTAATAATGTCGCAGCATCATGTTGAGGTAGGGGCCTTTTGGCCTCGTGCAGGACTTTCTGTTTTATTAATTTTTTTTTTTTCTTCCGAGAAATTTGTTTTTTATAATTTTTGTAACATTTTGTGTTTATTTTAGTATGTGATCTTCCTGTGCGTGTCACAATAAATACCTTTTCTTTCTTTCTTTAGTTCATTTAATTCCATTCAATGACTTTTTCATGAATGATAAATGATAAATGATTTTATTTCTGTAAGTAGGTTTGTACAAACACTTTTACACGTCAATCATATTTTTTTTAAACTAGATGAGGTCGGCGTTTCCTATCTGACTACTCTGAGAAGAAAGGCCGAAACAAACTCAGAGGTCACAGTCTCTTTTAAAGTCCAGACATAATCTTGGTCAGATCATGTGAAGACCATGTGGATTGGTGTCTGAAATGGTCTTTTGAGGAAAGAACCACACAGTTTGAGTGGACCTGTCCAATCAGTACACGCATTTATCAGTAATCATGCAGCTCAACTCAGAACTTGAGGAGCTCAATTTTCATTCAACGGGATTAAATGAACTTAGAGGGCTGTAAGTAGGTACCTAATCATCCAAACATAGGTACAAATGTGAAAGTTTCTATGTTTAGATGTTTGGGACGTTTGGCAAACAGATATTTTTTAAACATGCATTAGTCCCGGTGCGTTCCCGTGGAATAATTTTCGACTTCCGCGCGGGCGAAAGCGCTATTAAAAGCTTCTTTATAATATTATTCGAATAGTAGGATTGATAACACTTTTGGAATGCAAGAAGGAAATAAGTAATACATAATTAGATACGCTTTTTTTATTCTTTGAAAACCTACCTATGGATGGAGTCATGAAAGCATAATGGTGCTCTTACACGGGCAATTTTTACACAATAGAAATTCTATTGTTATCGGAACACATGGTGTACACTTGACATGCGAGGGGTTAAAGTGGAGTAATCTGGAGCAACAACAATAAAATGCGGATTTTTTTTTTCGGGAATATTGCCTCCGATTGCTCCATATACTTATTTCACATTTCTCAATGTCGCCAAATATGAATTGCCAAATATCAAATCGGTTTGGATTTTTTTTGTTAATTTTCTTTCTATCTCGTTTGTAGGTAGGTACATAAAACTACGTCTAGTTTTTGCGAGAGGAACCGGCCGGCGGCGGGGGCCTTATTGCCTAGTTTTTTAAGTTGCTCCATATTGCGTAGTATTGTGTGGTCGTATTTCTGGCAACAGGTTGCTACATATTGCCATTGCTCTAAATTGCTGGATGTAGTCGTGACGTCATAGTTGACGAGAATTGATAGTTGCTCGTGTAAGCGCACCTTAATTATGCCACACATGAATTCCCAGAAGAGGTAGACAGAATCGAGAATACTTCTTACCCACCTACACCAGTCCTAGTAGGGGGGCGAGCCAAATTGTCTTTAACTGGAATCCCAACTCCGAGTTGCTACCAAGAAATTCCTGACAGCAACCCCGATATCACTACCTACCTATAGATACAAGTATATAATATAAATATTATAAATAAGATTACGCTCACGAGTGCAGATAAGGTCGGAATTCAGAATCAAATCGAGAGATTCCGCTGCAAATTGATAGAAGAATTCAATATTAGCTGTAGTGCACACAGACTGTTTATTAATTTGTAATATGAGATGAGAATTTTATTAATGAGTGATTTAGCTACGTAAGTAGGTAAGCATTGGGGCCCGGGTGCGATCCCCAGGTCGGGCAAAGTGGTATTGGGTTTTTCTATCAGGAGCTTGTCAGTAACTAACTGCCCGGGGTCTATGGATCTGGGCCCGGTTGATGGCAATAGGCTCGAGGCGATTTAATCCCATTATTTAAACATTACAGAGGTACACATCTGCTTAACACTTCTGGAATTAAAGGCGTGATGTTATGATATGTGTAGTACCTACCTGGTACTTAAATTAAAAGGCTAACAGCCAGTTTCAGAAACGAACCTTAACTTTTAAAGCCGTCATTAAATACTAATCTCCCACTAACCAATATTAGACTCGATTTTAATGGTTCTTTAATTTTAAATAATGAAGTGTCAATCTAGACAGTTGGTCACAGTTTTCGTTGCACAAAGCAAGCACCATTAGCGCCTTAAAGTTGTTTTGTGCAAACCTAAAACCCTATGCTCACAGTCGCGCTTGCGGTCACTACGCCAACAAGGCAGTTTTTAAAAAGTAAAAAAAATCACCTCCAAACAAAATCCATCACTCAGTCCGCTCGTGTCGACTCAGCTTATAACTGGTATACTCCTACACACGTATATATATACACACATCTGTATACCATGGATAGGCAGCTAAATTGCTGTAAGACGGTGTAACCCACTCGTCGGATCATCCCTAGAATGCAGAATGGGATACTGCGATTTAGGAGTCTTGATACTTTCATATTTTTTTGACGACTAACTAAAATATGATTAAGTTCTAAATGATTTATGAAATGTTGCAAAAATGCACCCATATAAATCGTTTTCTGATGTTAAAAGAAAAATCTTGAAAAAAGGTTTTTATTTCGAAATTTCAAAGCTGGTCCCATAAGTTGTACCATTCTTAATTAGATACTATTAATCCGTATTATCTTTGCATTTACATAACTCAGATTCCAAGTGTATTGTAATTGTAAAAGTAAGTCATTATATTTTTATTCTGCTTTTATAGCTGTAACTATTAAAAAAATACGAATAACATTGCATAATCATAAGTACTACCTACCTAATCTTTGCATACGAGCAATATCACTAAAAATCGCACAATCCCGACTTGCTTACTAATATTATAAATGACGAAAGTAACTCTGTCTCTTTGTTAGGCTTTCACGCCTGAACCGCTGAACCGATCGTCATGAAATTTGGCAGAGATATAGCCTGGGATATGGAGAAGGACATAGGCTACTTTTTTACGCGATAAACGACATCCACGTGGGCGAAGCCGCGGGAAAAAGCTGGTACTTTATAAACCTTCCTCTTAAATCACTCTGTATATTGATGGAAACCGTAGTAGGTAAATACATTGTGTAGTTTAAAAGATCTAAGCGTACAGACACGAAAAGCAAATTTGTTTTATACAAGATATGTAAAGTAAAGTATTAAACACCATCCATTATTACCATCCATTTATTTGTAAAAACATGTGTAAAATGATACATAAATGTGCACATATGGATGGAAATTCGTTTAAAATTGCTTTGATTGCAGCCAGAGTTTACAAATTAAAACAGAAAAAAAAACTGTATTTATATAAAAAATCTTAATCTCCATGATCAAGATTGTTTGCTAGTTAAGCCACCATTTCACCCCCGACCTGCCCCCCTAATCCACAAATAGGGGCGCGGCTTCTCACCGTAGACCAATGAGAGAGCTCAGCGCGCGCAAGTGTATCGTCTCGGCCAATGAGGGATCGCCAATTAGGGATCAAAAGCTTGCCGATTTGGGGTTGCATTTCAACGTTTGTCGTTTTGTTAACGTCACTTATTGAAGACTAGTTGCGGGGTGCCCGGATTTGTCTGCGAACATTTTATTTAATTAAAATGAACCATAATAGTATTAATTAAATCTATTGTCGTATTTTAAGAGATGGTATAGTTATATCAGAAGTTTAAGTAATAACTTATTTGTATAGCTTTGTTTAGTAATGTAAACATCATGTCATAGTTGTCAAACTAAATATGAACTTGACAGATGGTTGTCTATTTCGTTCTAACTTCACCACGAACAGCGCGCACACGCCTCTTACAAATATTAATCAAATAAATAGTTAAAAAGTTTATTTATAACCTTGTGTCTAGTTTCAGTGTAGTGTAAAACAGTGTTCGGTTGGAGTGTAGCCTTAGGGGCACTATGGAGCGAGGACTTAGAAAAATTTGGTTTTTTGGTCAGAGTGTCGTTGTACCTTACTTGAGGGAGTGCTTGCTTCGCAGTCACTAATTATATGAATTGGTTTTTTTGTTTTTATTAGTTAAAGCATCTTCTTTAATTTTATTTATAGCGGTGTGTACCTGCAAAGATATCCATAGGTTAGGTTAGACCTGTGACCAACTACGCGCGAGCCGAGCGAGCGAAGCGAGCGGTGCCGCGGCAGCGACCGGCGAGCGCTACCTCGAAATTGGTCGCGAAATTTTTCTAAGTATTTTTTTCATAGTGCCCCCAAGACGACACTCTGACCCAGTATTCTGAAGTAAATAAAATCAAAAAGAAGTGGTTTTCATCAAGATCCCAAACAATCTTTTTTATAGAAACCGACTGCCATGCCTTGTTGATTATACTGGTCGCAAATAGTGCTGGGCAGTCTGAAGTTGCTCTCCGGGGCAAGTTACCTATCTTTTGTTTTTTTTATTTATTTGTGTTTGAACTTGACAATGGTTTCGCCAGCTGTTACGTGGGTCTTAAATAACCTACCTTGCGAATAAGGGACTACCTACATAATAAGTAGATACCTACACATCTGCATAAGCCCACGTTCCCAAGGACGTAATAAAATCACGGCAGGATTTCTTCGCGAAAACGCGCGAAAATCGAACAGTGTGTATTTTCGACGCGCCGGGAGGCATTGTTCGATTTTAAACTTTTTTTGGTGTTGCGCGAAAGAATCCTGCCGCGATTTAATTACGTCTGTGGAAACGTAGGCTAACCATTCATCATGCATACATATACCTATTTCCCATATAGTATTGTGATGATTATTTCATGACAATACTATATTTCACGCCCTGTATACCAGCACCCTAATTGCGTAACATACGATTAATCTGTTTAATTTTGACAGTTCGACAATATTCATTGCGTCATTAACGTTGCTGAGCAGACACATTGTTCGAACATTATGAAGCAATGGTCTAGCACTCTGTTTCAAAACGAATTTAATTATGATTAATCGTGAGTTACGCAATTAGGGTGCTCTGGAGGCTTTTATTTTGGTAATATGCTTTGTTAACATTTTTATTTTTTGTGCTTGAATTAAGTTTCATTTTATTTGTTGGTATATTGGCATGGCTAGCTGACATAAATGACAAATTATTTAATTGAAGTTCTGTGTCTCGTGATGTTGATTACTTTGCCTACCTATGTATAGAATCAAGTCTATCTACCTAAACAGACAGCTGTACTGCTGGGGGGTTTGTTGCGCCACTTCTTCTTCCCAGCTAAAGCACTAAGAAGTGGCGACGGGTGGGCGTTTTGGGGGATTGTCTTATGTAATTTTGACGTTCGAAAAGTGCTGATTCTCAGCCTAATTTGAATAAATGACTTTTGATTTTGATATCCTACTCCGCCCGCGTCAAAGTCGAAAATTGTTCATATAAATTCCACCCCTATTTCACCCCTATACATTCATCTTCATTTCATTCGTCATTTTTGGAAGAGTTCCGTTGTTTGTCTCCGAAACTCATCATCAGATTCTACTTATATGAAATTTAAATGGAATCATTTCGGAATAAACCCCTTTCGAACAAAAAAAGAATTTTGCAAATCCGTCTATACAAGGTGTAACTTAAATAAAGCACAACCTCTTAAACCCTTATTGTACTCATCATTAGGTATCAACAACTTTTACTATGGGACCTAAGCTGAAATCGCGAAAATAAATCAGCTGTTCCCTACATTTTGACGAGTTATGCGGATACAAGTGGCGGAGTTATGCCGGACAATACAAAAAACAAAATATAAACATCCGAATTGATAACCTCCTCCTTATTAAGTCGATTTTTTTACCTTAATACTCAATAACATTGAAGAATTTTCTTAAATTTTGACCGTACGGGTATTTATGCAAGCACACGCTATTTTTTTTAATAACCTACGATAAATTCCTCTTATCATTTTGCGCGTCGCTAAACTAATAAGCGAAATAAAAATAAAAACTTATTTCTTTTTTCTAGAAAACGTATGGTAAAAAAAGAATTTCGCGGGCGTGTTCCCTTTAACCTTGCATTGTAATAGACGTTCCGATGCTGGATTTTTGTATATTACTTAAAAGTTTTCGCCAGCAGCTTCGCCCGTATAGAGGTCGAAAATTATCTCACTGCAACGTAATACCGAGATATAAAGTATCGTATGTGTGCCAAATTTCATCCAAATCCGTTCATCCGTGTTTGCGTGGAATAAACATCCAAACATACAACACATTTAATATATCAGTACGAAAGTAGAATATCAGATTTCCACCTACAAAAATCTCTAATCAGTTCAACTTTGTTTTTAAAACACTGTTCTCAAAGTACAAAAACATTAAGTTCCGAGATACGAAATCTGTTGCCCTGGCACGTAGTCAACTCTGCTAACACTACGAGTGGTACCAAGTGGTACTATAGTGACAACAAAGGCCGGGTGATAGCTCAAAGTGGTGATAAGCCCGGTCCTCATTAGCGGGTAAAGGCGAGTTCTCACCCTCTACAATTAGGGGCGCTAGGGTCGTGGTGAAATGTGAGACACGGTTTAGTGATGTTGTTAGACGCCTAGACGGTTTTATAAATCAAACACAATTTATGGGTTTGTCCAGCGGAGAAATTGCGTAACACACTTGTACGGTCTCATCGCCGTACATTTTTCTGCTTACTCGGTAACCTACTGGCCAACAATGCGCGTCATAATTTAGCATTATAAAATAATTTGACTAACGAATTTAAATGTAGTGTACTTAAAACTGTGAGCTATCAATAATTGAGAGAAATAATTGCCTACCACTGTACTATTGTTACTTACTCTTAACTTAGATAAACTTAACTACATGCATCTCAGTGGAACGTGTTTCTCTATATATCTAACTTTAACTTAAAAACCTTCACGACAAATCAGTTTATGGAGTTAACTACTACAACCCGTACATTTATGGTCCTTCGAGCCGGATGTCCTTGGATATATTTGTGTAGGTTGCGGCCTTTTTCTTGTAGGCCGTTCAGGCTGTATCCCGTTTTAGTTTTCTGAGATGCATTGAAGACAACTCTGAGTTTCGTGGTAGTAGATTCTTCACGAAGTACTCCGTGATGTGGTAAGAAACATTCAGTAGTTGAAGATGTTATGGGTTTTGCTGGTTTCATATGGCCTAACTCCAGGTATTCCCTAAGGAAATCGTTGTATAATATTTCAAGTTGGCCATTTCTTTGAAACCTTTTTCCTAGTTGCAGCAACCAAACATTTACCAAAGTCAGATTTATTTTATCTGTGGAATAAAAATGACGTTTGACAGATCTAGTATGGAAAAACTGTCAAAAATTCAAAATTGACTATCAGAATAATACTTATTCTAGGTATAAAAGTTAGGTGAAATTCGCCCTAACAAAAACACAGTTCAATAAAATTCAGTGCGTTATTTAAGTACGTTATTGAGCTGACAATTTTCACAAACATCATCATCATCTGCCTACATAGGTATAGCCTTTTCACAACTATGTAAGGGTCAGCTTCCAGTCTAACCGGATGCAGCTGAATGCCAGTATTTTACATGAAGCGACTGCCTATCTGACCTCCACAACCCAGTTACTGGGTAATACGATACCCCTTGGTAAGACTGCTTGTTAGACTTTCGGGCTTCTGACGACCCGTAACGACTGTCAAAGTTCCACAAATGACAGCCGGGACCGACGGCTTAACGTGCTTTCCGAGGTACGGAGGGGTCTTGGTATGTCAAGATGGTCACTGAATGAGTTTCGCGTATAGCCAAGGACGCTTTTGAAGTTTCCTACTCAGGTAAACAGGCTAAAGGATGGTAAATTGAAGAGGTCAGGTACTCACGGGATGCTGGGAGCCAGGAGATCACCACACTGTATCACTAGCAGTCGTATTTCGCGATATTTTGGTGTTTTTTCAACGCACGCGTTGTCGCCGGCCGGCAATCTTCGTTTCGTTTTTTCGAACCCGTATTTTCTCTCCACGCCGGCAGATGGCGGGAGCGATGCGTTGTCCTTCTCGCACTCACAGTGATAGGCGAGTGCGAGTGGCGGTGAATTTAAACAGGGAGGAAAAGGAAAGGATTGGGAATAGCATCCCGAAGCCTGTTCATATCCCCCCACTTGAAATCAACCAGGGATTTCACAAGATAAGATAGATGAAGTTCGAGACTTAAGGCCTATGCGGATTCATTTGTCATCAAGCTGATAAGATTAAAATAAGTTTAAATGTAATATACAATTTTGATATATAATAGATACTTGAAAATGTTTAAGTGTTATAAGTGCGTTAAATTATAAGTATGGAAATATATGTAGATAGATTAATTAGTTTGTTCAATTGGAAGAGGACAAATTTTGACAGCAGGTCTTACAAGTAAGCCTTTAGATGTTTTGACTGTCACAACCCGAGTAATATCATCCTTACCCGGATGCAGCTGTACAACGCGACCCAACCTCCATTCGTTAGCAGGTAAGTTGGGTTCATAAATGGTTACAAGATCGTTCAGTTTTGGCTGACGGTTGCCGTGTTTTAACCATTTCATTCGCTGTTGTAAGGTATGCAAATAGTCCCTTTGCCAAGTGCGCCAAAAGCTCTGTGATAGGCGCTGTAATAGCTGCCAACGAGTACGTAATGTCTCGTTTTCGGCATACATCGGTTCAGGCAGCGATACTAAAGGTCGACCGATGAGGAAGTGACCAGCTGTAAGAGCGTCAACCTCGCCGGGATCGGAAGATAGTTCTACTAAGGGTCTAGAGTTTAACATGGCTTCCACCTTCGTTAAGATAGTATAAAATTCTTCAAAGGTAAGAATCTGGGATCCGATAATACGTTTGAGATGGTATTTTGTCGATTTTATACCGCTCTCGAAAATGCCTCCGAAGTGAGGACCGGAAGGAGGATTGAGCTTCCACGTGATTTCACGAGAAGCGAGGTGACTGGAAATACTATCGCTTTCGCGGTTGAGCATTTCGCTAACTTCCGACAAGTAACGCCTGGCACCCACGAAGTTAGTACCACCATCTGTGACTATGGAGTGACAAAGTCCTCTCCGCGATACAAAACGATCCAAGGCCGCTATGAATGCTTCAGATGTGAGCTCAGTAACCAGCTCGAGATGAACAGCCTTGGTCGCGTGGCAGACTATGAGGCAAAGATATGCTTTGTAAGTTTTAGCGTTACGACGTCTACTTTCTTTTATCATAAAAGGACCTCCGAAGTCGATCCCGATTGTTTTAAAACAATGACCCGGTTGTAATCGAGAAGATGGAAGGTCACCTTGTAAAGGTTGAAGTGGAATAGGTTTGATTTTAAAACAGGTCACGCATTTAGATAACCGCGATCTGATAAGATTTCTAATGCCGAGTATCCAAAATCGACGCATAATTAAAGATTGGAGTAGGCGAGGCCCACAATGAAGATAAGTTGTATGATAGTGGTCAATAAGAAGAGTACTCAATTGAGAAATCTTAGGTAAGAGGTATGGATGTTTGACGCGACCTGGTAATGACGCGTGCTTGAGACGTCCCCCCACTCGCAAGATTCCGCGAGTGTCAAGAAAAGGAGAGAGTTTAGATAAATGTTTGGGTAAAGGTTTCTTGGATGCTATTAAAGATATGACATCATTAAAACTTTGATGTTGAACATGTTTTGTTAAATGATCTAAAGATTGGATTAATTCAGTGGCTGTCAGATAAGATAATAAGTTACGGTCAGAACGTTTAGTTTTCGCGTTGTTGATGAAACGGTAGATCCATGCAACTACTCTTTCCACTCGGGAAAGAGAGGAGTGGCGTTCCAGGATGGAATCAAGCAAGTCAGCGTCACGTGTCACACCCGTATGACCCGCGCGTGATGCGGGCTTAAGTTCTGGCACGTTATCGGACACTTCAACTGCTGAAACAGGCCAGTTGAATGGTTCGTTGGACAGCCACTGAGGACCAGACCACCAGATTTGAGAAGGTATAATCCTACGAGGGATTTCTATTAATTTTAAATTATGAAGATCCGCTATAAAACCTTGCCATTCTAGAGCTATGTCTCTGGGCACAGGTTCGTCCCATGAAAGATTAAGACGCCACAAATCTTGAAGGAGCAATTTGGCTTTTAAAATAAAAGGTGTGAGCCACCCAAGAGGATCGTAAATACGCGCGATGCTAGATAAGATGGAACGCTTGGTACATTTATTGTCCTCGATTGGGGACTGTGAGTAACTGAAATTGTCACTCACAGGATCATATTGGACTCCTAAGATTTTTAACGTTGATTTATCACTTTCTTCAGAGAAAAGTTTAGGTGATTGACAATGATCTAGAGGCAAAGTTTTAAGAAAGGATTGTGAATTGCTACTCCATTTTCGGAGCTCAAGTTGAGCACAACCTAATAAATTGATAAGTTGATCTTTTAGTTCTATGGCTTCGCGTACAGATGGCGCGCCGGTCGTAATATCATCGACATATGTCTCGTGAAGAAGAGCTTCAGCTGCACGGGGATACGCGGCGCCATGATCGGCTGCTAATTGATGGAGGGTGCGGATGGCCAGATAAGGTGAACTTCTAACTCCGTAGGTGACAGTCGCAAGTTCGTACTCTTTAACTGGATCACTAGGAGATTCTCGCCATAGTATGTGTTGAAAGTTCCGATCCTCCGGTCTAAGCAAGATTCCTCTATACATCTTTGAGATGTCACAAGTTAAAACTACTGTGTGTAATCTGAAACCGGTTATGATGTCTACAATATCCACTTGAAGCTTAGGGCCAGTGAATACAATATCATTTAAAGATAGACCGTTAGTAGTTCTAGAACTAGCATCGAAAACTACTCTCAATTTAGTGGTCGTGCTCTCTGGGCGAACGACGCAACTATGAGGGATAAGATAACGATTGAGAGTAGGTACCTCAGGGTTAGGTACGGGATACATATGATTGAGATTCTCGTACTCGCGCATAAAATTAACATAATCGGATTTAAGTTCAGTCTGACGATTAAGTTTCTTTTCAAGATGAGTTAAACGCGACAAGGTACTATTGTAAGATTCACCCAAAGAACGATCGCCATCCTTTAAGAGGATAGGTACGACGTATCGTCCGTTAGGTTCGCGATAGGTTAAATCAGTGTACATGCGTTCACAGGTATTATTCTCGGGTACGGTGATAACAGCGCGCGGTGGTTCCTCCACTTCCCAAAATTTTTGAATTTGCTCATCTAATTTAAATGTGGTGGCCACTAAAGAGCACGCGGTGTTTAAAGGTGCAGAATTGGAGTTTACTGCCCCTGACAGAATCCACCCGAAAACGCTATGCAGAGCGGTAGGTAAACCGGACCCCAGATTGATTCGTTGACCGTCATAGATTTCGTGGAATAGCTCCGCCCCAATTAATAAATCGATTTTGGCGGGAACATCATAGTCGCGATCGGCTAACACTAGATGTTTGCAACGTTCTCGAACGACTGATGGTACTTTAACGCTAGGTATTAGAGCAGTAATGTTATCTAATACGACTGGCTTGATATTAAAGTGTGGAGCATCACCATGTACAGGTCGTATAGTACATTCCGTCACCCCCTTTACTTGTGTGACTGAGTTTTGTCCTAGTCCGGCTATGCTAAGATTACAGCGGCGGAGTTTTAACCCGAGTGTTCGCGCGCACGCAGCGGTGATAAAACAATCCTGCGCCCCACTGTCCACGAGTGCACGCACGGTACATTGAGTGCCGGCGGCGGTGTTGAACACGCGCGCCTGACATGTCCCTAGTAAAACCATATCGCGGTTGGGAACGGCGGCGTGAGAATGAGCTGTAACGTTCGCTCCAGTAGTTGCGCCGGCGCTGGATGGCGCTGGGTCAATATGCAATAAGGTATGATGACGTAATCCACACACCGTACAAGACATTTTAGATATGCATTTTTCTATGACGTGATTTGTACGTAAACAATTTGTACACATATTGTTTTTACCTTGTACTAACGCGAGTCTAGCACGAGAATCTAAGGATTGAAAGGTAGGGCACCGATAAATCAAGTGCGCATCACTGCAATGAGCACAAGTCACATTTGCAGGTGAGATAGATTTTGCGAGATAAGATGAGCGTTTGGATCCGCTGCTATTTTGCCTACTAGTAGCGGGCGAAGGTTTTTTCCCTTCAAGGTTACGAGAGTTAGGATTGTTATTGAGATGAGATTTAGAAGATAAATGACTAGTTTCTAAGATTTTAACATAATCTTGAAGAAACTTTAACAATTCACAAAAAGTAGGTAATTGTGAAATGTTTCTCTGAGATTCGAAACGATTACGCGAGTCCGAGTCCAAGGCGCGCGAAGTTAAACAAAATAAGATAAAATCACCCAAATTTTCAATTTTTAAAGCTTGGAGTGCATGGTATGCCTCATAAATTACGTTTGTTAAAGTTTGTAGATCTTGGAAGTTACCCGATTTTAAAACTGGCTGGTTAAAGAATTTGTCTAGATATGTTAAAGCTATAATACGCTTGTTTTGATAACGCTCGATCAAACTATTAAAAACTACTTCGTAATTATCGGCGGTCATCGGAACTCCTTTGATAATGGACAAAGCCGGGCCTTGTAAACAAGACGCTAAATAATGAAATTTTTCTATTTGCGAAATCGAATTATTATCGTGAATTAAAGTTTTGTAAATATCATAAAATGTTTGCCAGTTTTCTATGTTACTATCGAATTTAGGTAACTCAAGTTTCGGTAGCCGCGCGTTACGTCCCGTTTGCATGGAGTCGGACGCCTCCGCACACGCGGGCGGCGCCGTCGCCTGTGACGTCCCGTCGACGTTTCCGCTCTTATCAGCGATCTGCAAGTCAGCCGCTGCACTGATTACGGCATAGTACAAATCATCAAACGAACTCAAAGACTTTTGACACACTTGTGCATCAGGTTTCATGGCTAACTCCACAGTTTGTATTTTACTACATAACGCAACAAATTCTTCGCGAATTGAATGTATTCGAGTATATCTCGCCTTGAACGACGATACCTTTGAACGATCTTGAATCATAGATTTTGATAAGTCGTAAAGGATTTGGATATCACGATAAACATATTCGCGTTGAGATTGAAGAAGTCTAAGTTTACCCTCCTCCATTATGTTTCGTATGTAAAATAATGATTATGAAAATACGAACCTAAGTTGAGATTTATTAGGTTAGGTTAAATTGTAATAATGTTTGTTAGTGTATAAATATCGTGAATAGTTATAGATAATAAGATTACCAACAATTAGTCACGTAAATTACGTGAATTATTGTGATATAACCCGACTAAAATTAAGACGACCTCTGAATCCGCATAGTCGCATACTGCGAGTATGACAACACAATTTTGTAGGATAATACTTTTAAAATGCGAAAATCTAGCAATTCTCAGAGTTTTTTATTGAGATTGAACCTGAGAATGCCTGAAAAAACTGTAATCTACAGGTATTCGCGCTCGAAATGGACCACAAATATGAATGAGTTTCGCGTATAGCCAAGGACGCTTTTGAAGTTTCCTACTCAGGTAAACAGGCTAAAGGATGGTAAATTGAAGAGGTCAGGTACTCACGGGATGCTGGGAGCCAGGAGATCACCACACTGTATCACTAGCAGTCGTATTTCGCGATATTTTGGTGTTTTTTCAACGCACGCGTTGTCGCCGGCCGGCAATCTTCGTTTCGTTTTTTCGAACCCGTATTTTCTCTCCACGCCGGCAGATGGCGGGAGCGATGCGTTGTCCTTCTCGCACTCACAGTGATAGGCGAGTGCGAGTGGCGGTGAATTTAAACAGGGAGGAAAAGGAAAGGATTGGGAATAGCATCCCGAAGCCTGTTCAGTCACCCATCCAAGTACCTACCAACCACGGCGAGCGAAGTTTAAATATATATTTTTTCGAACGTATGAAGCATTATCGATTAGCGATACCTTCAAAATGTTGAAGATTCTACCGCTCGCCGTCTCCCCGAACGATGATATTGGAATGTGGAAAAATTTCGTCACCAAATATAGTTAATTAAACTGCAAAACCTGCATTTCTCGTAGGGATGGGCAGATGTGTAGATATGGCAGTATTGGCAGTGCATAGTATACCTACTTAATTGTTAACGTTTCACTAGTACCTACCTACAGGGGCTACAGGTAAGTCTTATAAGAGTTTAAAAAAAATAGTTTAAAAAAATAAGTAGAAAATAATTTCATTCAATTAAAAACCGAGGGGTGCTTGACATTAATTGATTATAAATATACCTCAAAAAGCACCCCACGCTTTTTAATTGAATTAAATTATTTTCTACTTTTTCAGTTTGGTTTTTAAAGCGTGTTTTTTAGTTTTTTAAACTATTAGTTATTTTAATTTTTTTAGTTCTGCTAACTACAAAAGCGTGTTTTTTTTTTAAATTATTGAATTGTCATCGGTCCTCGATAAGTTTACACAGTTTAAATGAAATCTGACCGTTTTAAAGTGGGTCCAAATCACGCCCTAAGGAGTCGGTTACAAACATACAAACAAGCAAACATACAAGTGAAGCTAATATAAAGCGTGTAAAAAGAGGGCGAGCTAAAATAAGCTAAGGCTCCCGCAGACAAATACGAGGCAATTCTGGTAGAACAACTTCCATAAGGTTTTCATAGTAACTGTTCTACTAAAGTCGCGTCGGGGTTGTCTGTGGGAGCTATTACCATGAACCCTGCAAAAAAAATGTCAAAGCGACGTAACAAATGCAATTAAAGTCTCGATTTAGCTTTAAAAAAGGTTCAAATTAGATTAATTTTATCTATCACAACATCTAACTCCATGAAAGATAAGAGATCTGCTATTTTGACACAACTAAACAGCAGCCATAAGTGGTACTTCGCCACCCCACCGACTGCCAATTATGTGCCAAAGTGGTACTACATTGATTGGCGATAAGTCACGCGCATTTTGTTGACTGCTTCCAGTGTTGGTACTTATACAGCGAAGATAATTATTATGATAGAATAGATTTTAATTGATATCAGTGGAAACTGCATACCTAGTTCGGTATAATGGTAGTTTATAAAACCTATATTATTTTAATGATTACCTAATTTATCTATCCACAACGTGTAACGGAAAGGGTATGCACTTCTTTGGATGATATCAAATGATATTGGAAGGGTTTTATAATCCTATCTCAACATGTTCGGAAGTTCCGAGAATTTTTAATACATTGATACCAGAAACCGAACTTTTCAAATTGAAACAAACACATCACTCGGAAGAGGTTGATCGTGATATTGGCAAGTAACGTGGAAAGTTATTGACCTACGTAGTGCGGTGACACGTTTTTTATCATTTGAATTTATTATAGTTATAGATAACAGATATCATATAAAACTTAACCACGAGCCCCTCAGAATCAAATCACTTGACATGAATTTGAGTGTACGTGATTAGCCTTTACTGGACTGAGTCCGTCAGCCTATCTTGGAGATACCTATTTAAGGCCCTGGTAACTTTAGATATTGTCGTTATGAGCGATAATAGTTCTTATTGCAATCCGATACGGGTTAAAATTTATTGTAATAAATTCGAATAATAAATTAGCAAGCATTGTCGTAAAAATGCAAATAAAATCGTATCAAATTAGATATTAACTATTTAATAATAAGTACCTAATCCATCACTGGATGCAGTTTGGCATTTGGAATTTTATAGTATATTTTTTAATATAATTGTTATTGAAGGGATAAACTGGTTTGAAAGATAATTTAGAGGCGACTTTGATGATTTTTTGATGCATTAAAGTATGTTTAATTATGTTTTGAGTTCCATTACTTTATGCAAAAATGTCTTGAAAATATCATATATTTTTTTGGCTTTGAAAATGATTGACGGTTAAAGAGATACACTTGTTTAAAAAACCACCTTTTTGAGCGTTTTCAAGGAATCACCGCCTTAATATTATTTATAAATTGTTATGGAAATGCCAGTCTTTCAATCCTGTTCCGTGTGGTGCCGGACGTAAAAAAAATAGCACCAGCACATTTCTTCCCGTGGGTGTCGTTGAAGGCGACTAAGGGACTTAACAGAGAATGGGCAGCAGCGTTCTCTATGCATTTTTACCACCATACTGCGATCACCACCCGCCTGCCGAGCGTGGCGATTATGGCAAAATTCCCCTAAATCCGCTGGATGTGGGAAGCACAAGACCGGTCGAAATGGAGGAGCCTGGGGGAGGCCTATGTCCAGCAGTGGACGTCTTTCGGCTGAAATGATGATGATGATCGATCCTGTTCATTTCTTCCCAAAACAATAATACCTTCATTGTACCTACCATATTAACTTACTATTCTACTCTCGCCGTTTACAAATCCTTTTGATAAAGATAATTTTAGTCGCGTGCGTCCAATAAACGCATCACTTTCGCTCACTAAATATATTTTGACAGTTTAATTTAATTTCCCGCGCAATTTGACAAGGGGCTACACTATCCCATAGTCAAATCGGCCATTTTGACTTGACCTGTCATGGCGGTGCTCCGTCCATAAACAACCGACAAACTCGGTACGTACAGATTTTTGTCTCAGACTAAAATATGGTGGTGGATTTTAATTTGGTAAATTAAGCTTTTACTTTCATTCTAGTTATTTGTAAAGGTAATTTGGTTACGTATAACTATGGAGTTGATTATTTCTTTGATGGTTATGATTGGGGTGAGAAATTGAGAATGACAAACAATATATTGGAGAGCTTTGACGTTGTCAAAATGAACATGATGTTGTTATTAGCAGTATTGTTTGTAGTAGGTAGTCTCTAGTTACTTGGTAATAGTAAAAATAATAAGTTATTTATTCAAACTAGGCTGAGAGTCAGCACTTTTTGAACGTCAAAATGACCTACATTTAGATAGTCCCCTAAAACGCCCGCCCTTCACAGTAATGTTTTTGCTAGTTTAGCGCAACTGCTGGCTGTAGTGTTCCTTTCTTAAATCAGGGGACTGAAAAAGGGGTAGGTAATATAGTTTTCCCATACAGAATTTCTCAGTTCAAGCCTGGACTGGAGTTTGAATTTCTAGACAGAATCTTAATTTCTGCCTAGACTTAAAATTTGATGAGGTGTATTGTGTAGAACCCAAAATCTGCAAATACACCTCTGCCTAACCCTTCATAGCGTGACCCTTCATGTTATGTTTAAGTGTTCCGGTTCAAAGAAATGATACTTTTTGCCTAAGGTTAGCGATACTTAGGATATCACGTAACCTCATTCAAAACTTACTCAAGATCTTTTGAAATCTCAGATAAGTAGGTAATCTCACATGAAGTCTTTTTATTTGTGCTTTCTAACCTGTCAAATGACTATCGGAGTTTAAAAAACGAATAATATTTTTATTGAATACGAAAAAATGCATAGTTTGACATTTCAGCATAGGTTCAGACGCCAGCACATCAAGCTACCCCTTACTGTCAAATTTTCCCAATTGAACATCAACCCTAGGTTTATGGTATAAAGTTGATAATCTATCAAAGAAATTTGACAGTTTGGGGTAGCTTGATGTGCTGGCGTCTGTACCTTCAGTACAACCTACCTACAATAGTGAAGTTAAAAAGTTTTATTCAACCCCTAACCATTCCCAGTTTCCCACCACATAATAAACACAATTACACCCAAAAAACACACAATGCAACAAAATAATCATTATTTAAGAAATCAAATTCTAATCCTTTAAAACTGCTAATAAAGTCGGCCATTGTTGAGAGCTTAGTTCCGCTCCTCGCCGCGTGGCGCGCGCGTGTCGCTACTCAGATTTCTTGAGGGGGCTCCTCAAAAAAATGACGTATTGTTTTCTTTCCTGTTTTAAAAAGGGAGAATTTTGACGTTGAGATGTGCTTATGATAAAGATGTCATCCGTTTAGTTTTCAAGGGTTTTGAGACAGTCGGCCGGATAGGGATGAAGTCTTTTGTTTTTAATTTTTCTTTAAACTGGTGATTTTTTGAGTGTGACTGCCTAGGGTATTATAGAAAGACCTTTTATGTAAAAGTTTTAAAGTAGCTCGCGGTTGTTTTAGTCTAAGGTATTTTACTCTAAGTATATGAGAAAAAATCTAAAAATATATTATTGAGATAGCTTAGGCAAAATGCAGTCGGAAAATGTTAGTTATTTCATGAAACAACAAAATAAATTTTAAAAATTCAATTCAAGTTTTCAGTTTTTTCAATCTGTTTTTGAACACCATTAAATAGTAGCCGCCATGTTATTACATCATACGGCATGTCAATTGAACAATTTTGTACTTTTATTATTTTCGTTACCAAAGTAATTTTTATTTAAATAATATTTTGCATTCAGGAACAGAAAACCGCAAGTAAGATAAGTAAAAAGAATAATAACTATTTTTTTTCAATTAAAAACAATTTTCATACAAAATATCAGCGCATTTGTTTACTTAGCAAACTGACGTCATACCCACAGACCAATATGGCCTTCACTGCGTCCAGCGTTTTCGTCCAAATACGCGCGAAAATTGAAAATGTAAAATTAAAATGCATTTTTACGGCACTAATCGATTAACTAAAAATATTGTGTTTTTTTTTAGTGGTTTATTAGCACTTTAGAATCGAATTAAGACACTTTTCAAAAATGAATGTAATACCCTATTGCCTGTTTAAATTGGCAACATGACTTTATATAACCTGAGAGTATCCTAAAAATTGTAAAAAACGCAAGAAAATTTAAAAACCGCGGGCAGCCTCAACGCATCCCATTTAAGGCACAGCGAGTAGATCAAGCAACTTTCAAACGAGTTGTTTGTTTGACAGCGTTCCCGGTTGGTTTGAACAGTTAGCGATCAAATATTATATTTATATATCTTTGTTACTGACTCTACAATCTTTTGCACATTTCTTGAGCGAGAAAATACTCTATAGCTAGTCGCTAGAGCAAGCAACTTTCAAACGAATTGTTTGTTTGACAGCGTTCCCGGTTGGTTTGAACAGTTAGCGATCAAATGTTGCATTTATGTATCTTTGTTACTGACACTACAATCTTTTGCACGTTTCTTGAGCGAGAAAATACTCATAGAGTAGTCGCTAGAGCAAGCAACTTTCAAACGAGTTGTTTGTTTGACAGCGTTCCCGGTTGGTTTAAACAGTTAGCGATCAAATGTTGTATTTATGTATCTTTGTTACTGACACTACAATCTTTTGCACATTTCTTGAGCGAGAAAATACTCGATAGCTAGTCGCTAAGTACCTCGTCGGCGGTAGCACTGGTGCCAAAAGAAACTGCTCTGTTCTAGTGCTCCCAAGTGCAATTCCCAGGTAGCGAGGCTAAGTGAAATTGTGTTACTTCACCACGAATTTTGTCAATAGCTCGGCTGAGGACAATCGGTGATGGTTCAGGACTTAAGTCCTGAGGCGGCGAGGCGTCACCACCAGTTATGGTAGTGACCTGGTGACCTAAAACACAGGATTTATCCAAAAACCTATATCAGGCACCAGTTTCTCACAAGGATGGCATACAGCTAAGATATTTTTTGTACATATTAACTTGAAGTCAGTTATGTAAAGAGAGAATAAATGATAAATTAAATTATAGGTTATTTGGTGGTGGCGATGGCGCTACCATACGCCTCTGCAAACCTTTCAGGGAATACTGGTGTGATGTAAGTGGGCACTGTTATTTCTTTTACTAAGTAATAAGTATAAACAAACCACAGTGCAGGTTCACGTTAAGCTGGTCGGTATGACAAGGGGTGAGCCGGGCTCAGTTTACAAACAAGAGGGTTTTTTACCGCGCGCGTATTATCCCACTGTTACTGAAATAGGGTTGGCACAAAGATAAAGATACCAAAGTGTTTATTTTCTAACACATTGGGCACTATCTTTCGAAACTGTGTGAGATGTACAGATATATGCAAAAATAAATATTTGAACGTCTCTAAATAAAATATTAAATGAATTTAAGCTTCGCCGATTCTTTGCGAATTCTAGGTCTGGGCCATCTTATGGCAAGATTCAAAGACTAAATTTTGACTTTGCTAAATAAGCGTCACATACGAATTTGAACATTATTTGTATTGAGTTAATGTTCATAT
Organism: Antitype chi; assembly: GCA_947359405.1. Classification (NCBI taxonomy): domain Eukaryota; kingdom Metazoa; phylum Arthropoda; class Insecta; order Lepidoptera; family Noctuidae; genus Antitype; species Antitype chi. Next base: position 3,319,924 of record OX375836.1, on the reverse strand, counting down.
TCGATTAAAACCCTTGCTCACATTCGCTTATGCGAATATGAACTTTACAAGCATACCTATATTATGTTTATATGGTTCATATTCGAATGGAAAGTTAACTTACAAAGTAAAGAAAAAGTGCAATCTGTGAATCTTGCCTTAAATTAAAGTGCGTTGCAGTATATTATTCTGTGTATATAAGTATCTACTTTTTTTTTGGGTGGGAAATCATCATAATTATAACTTCATCCGCTCTGGGTGGAGCAGGAAGGCGTGTCAGACTTTTACTGAATAAAACCCACCCGTGTTCTTTCAGTTGCCTGTGTGCCAGGGGCCGCGGTATCTCTTTCGAACAACCCGCACCCCTGGCAGATATAAGTATCTACTTCAAAACTAATAATAAAGTTGTTAGGTAGGTACCTGAAACTCGAGAAAGAAATTAGCTTAAGGCCCGGTTTCCACCAAAGCGCAAAAGAATGTTATTTTCAAATCTCTCCGCGTAGCGCGTATCTTATTGGTCGTTTACAAAAATGTTCCTCTCCTTGCCGCTCTTCTCCGATTTGTTGGAAACCGGGGTAGTTGCGTTACACGTAGAGCAGCAATGGTTCTCATTTTGACAGTTTAACAACATTCATTGCGCTATTTAGGTAACCTACGTTGTTGAGCAGACAAATTTTTCGAACATATGAAGCAATGGATTAGCAATAGATATAGTTCAAAATGATTTAGATTGTAGTTGATGGTGTTACACCTTATTAAATGTTTTTTTTTTGTTGTTTGTTAATCCTGGCTTTATGGTAATTTTGTCATTTTTCTCATTTTATTTTATTTTAATCTTAATTTTAAGTATATGTTTTCAATTAAATTCAATTTTAAATAAAATATTTTCTTATTCCTGATTTTATTCTAATTTAGTTTTTTGATTTATTGAGATTGTTTTTTTTTTCTTTAATTCTCATTATTTTTAGTACTTAAGTACTTATTGAACTTAATTTTAAGTAAAATAATTATACCACCGTTTGATGCATAAAATCTGCATTATTTTAACCATGGAAGAAGTCACTGGCTCCTGAAAAATATTTTAACCTAGCTCTGGAGTCAGGGTCTCACATTATTCTGTAGCCTGTTTTTCTGGTAATCAATATTTTTTATTATTATTAGTGTGTTAAACCATTATGGTCCTTATGCAACTTCCTTACAAATCTTGTTATTTCTCATACCAAAAATTCCCCAGTTTTCGTTTCGCCACCCCTAGCACGCGCGTGCTATTATAGTGTGTTCACGCCAGATTTGACCGAGAGCTTCTGTTCGCTGCGCGTAAGATGACACCCAGTTGTTGGCGTTTTACTTTTAATTGTAATTTTAGACCTAATTGGTCTTTCGGGAACGTCGAGGAAAGTTCTAAAGGGAAGTCAGGAAGAAAATCCATTTGTATTGCACAATGTAGGTAGGTATAGGTTGCTATACTTGTTTAGAATTGGGAAACATTGAATTGATCCCCTGAAAACGTAATGACCTTAAGATGCACGCTTTTTACATTTATGAACATCTAACAAGTTTTTGGGCTTCTAATTATGTACACTTTTTACACGCTTGATATTAGCTTCACTTGTATGTTTGTTTGTAACCGACTCCTTTGAACGCTATTTTGACCCATTTTAAACGGTCAGATTTAATTGAAACTTTGTAAACTTATCGAGGACCGATGACTATTCAATCATTTAAAAAAAAATTGAGAAAAATGAAAAAAAAGGGTTTCTTTTTTTAAATAATATCACGTTTTTGTAGTTAGCAGAACTAAAAAATAGAAAATAAATAATAGTTTAAAAAACTAAAAAACACGCTTTAAAAACAAAAGTAAAAAATAATTTAATCAATTAAAAAGCGTAGGGAGCTTGACATTAATTGATTATAAAAATACCTCAAAAATCACCCCACGCTTTTTAATTGAATTAAATTATTTTCTACTTTTAAACCAAACTATTAAAGTTTGGTTTTTAAAGCGTGTTTTTTAGTTTTTTAAACTATTATTTATTTACCTGTAAGTGTTAGGTACGACTGTACCTAGAATAAGAAAAATCAAAAGTCATTTATTCAAACTAGGCGTGGCAGCATTTTTTTTCACCATTAGGTACATAAGAAGTGCTTTAGCTGGGAAGAAGAAGTGGCGCAACAAACTCCCCAGCAAAACACGCTGCGATAACTTAAATTTTTAGGGTCAATTCTCACCGAGACGCGGCGCGACGCGCACTTTTTAAGATCACGATACAAAATAGATCTTATTTACTTCACAATAAGGTATACGGGCTGCACAACGCGGTGCACCTTAGCGTTCTTCGACACGCTTTCGCGCTCGTAGTGAAATTATACCTTTTCGTGTTGTAAATAAGTTAGATATTCTGTTGCTATCTTAAAAAGTGCGCGTCGCGCCGCGTCTCGGTGAGTATTGACCCTTAGAGTTCAGTTAGTAGGACTGACTGTAGTCAGTCTCGAAATGAGGTATTCATCGACAAGAATTCATTTAATCGTCTAAGTACAAACTTTGTTTCATAAAAATGTACCAATGTAATTAGGTAAACCAAATGAGTGTTATATGTTGTCGCTTCCCACACTGAACTTCATTAGCCTTTTTATTTGCGAAGCTGTCACCGAAAGGGACGGTAGCGCCATCTGTCTTCATGACACAGAATTACAGATAACCATATGGCTACTACGGCTCGTAGTGGATGTATTTTTAGGTGGTTTGTCAAAGTAACGTTCGTTCATCCGTGTAAGTACCTACTGTAAACTAAACGAAATTTAACATCGTTGTTCATAAAATATAGAATAAATTAATCAATTCAGCCTGAGATTACTTCGAATAGTAGGTAGGTACTTACTTATTCCATGGTTTAATGTAGATCTAAACATACAAACTTTTTGTTTGTTTAGATGTTTGGATGCTTCTTACTCAATTACGCAAAAACGGCTGAACGGATTTGTATAAAATTTGGCACACAGATAGATTATAACCTGGATTACCACATAGGATATTTTTACCCCTGTTGTACGTTCTTGTAGGATAATTTCCGAAGCCCACGCGGACGAACCCGTTGGCAAAAGCTAGTAGTTTATAAATAACTGCTCGTTTCCTTTTTTAATAAATCACTCAAGATATATTTTGTAGAATATTACTCTGAAGTAATATCAAAGTATCAGACGCTTTCCATGGACCGGAACTTTTGTCAGACGCTTTAAAGCTCTACAAAAAATAAATGAACCACTTGACAGCCGATCACGTACTCAGTTCGTGATGCCGCTCTTTCCACAGGACGCCGATCACGTACGGAATACAATATATATTTATATAAAAATCAGCCATGTAAATTTAAGTAAAGTAACACTTATTTTTAGTTATCTTTCTCACCTGGTACCTGCTCAGGTGTCACTGAGCGAACTCCACAAACACGCAAGTATTAAAAGTACATGAGTCAACTACTCAGAACCTAAGGCTTCATCTTTGTGAAAATAAGTTATGTCAGAAAGCTCTGGGATCTTGGACTATTATGATGGTCAGAAGAAATATCAAAATTCTTCTTCTTTTCGTGTCGATGGTGAGCACCATCGACACAAAAATAACACACTTTTTTATATATTGTTAGAGCCCAGTTGGTGGCCACGTTTATTGGGCATCAATGGCATTATTAAGATCATCCAAGGCGCAGGTGAACGGGCACTTAGGGCACTCCAGCAAGTGGGGCATGGTCTGCTCAGAACCACCGCATTCGCGCTGGGTGTTGGATGAGTCAGCGATCCCCCACTTTGACAAATTATGTCGGCCTGCTTGGGGACGCAATCGATTGAGAGCTTTCCATATAGGCCACTGCAGATCACACCCGGGAGGCAAAATAAAACACATAATAAGAGAAATTATATATATTTCATTATATTTCCACGAATCGCACGTCGTCTACGTCACACGCACTTAATATAGATCACATTTGAAACTCACACAGTCCTTCTAATAAATAAATATTGCTAAGTTTATACAAAGCGCTAAATCTAGGCTGCGAAACTTTTTCATAGAGAAAGTTTTAAATAATAAACGTCCTGCTTCGTTTGCCCGAATTCGTCCCCCTAAAGGATAAGCGCCACTTCTGATTGTACTTAAATAAAATACAGCACAGAATATTTAATCGTATTTAGGTTTACAAATCTTTAAAAAAAAAATATGTACTCATATTTTCTAGCAGTAAAAACCAATAATAATTCATATAATAATATGTTGGTACAGTCGCGAATCACATTTTGATCAACATACTACGAAATACAGAGCTGTCAAAAAACGTAAACAACACTTGATTTTGGCTTGCATTGCATGTGCTTTAAAAACACCAAATATCAGGATTAAATTGCGTCAAATATTTTACACTGCACCATAAGCAGAATTCGAAGCAGGACAATCTGCACCAAGGCGTTAAAAACTTTCCCTATAAAAAGTTATAAACGCTACAAAAACTAAATTACTGACTTGAATATTAGCAAGAATTGATTTTTATTCGTTATCAATCACTAATTGCATGTATCTGGTTTACAGTTTCCTAAAAAAATATGAAACCATATTATGACGACATCGTCGCCTTAAAAATCTTGTGTCAATGTAAGCGATTTCATTGGCTGTTCTCATCAACCAATCGGAGCCACAAACCTGAACATTTTTTTAAGGTTTTTTTTTCATTGATATACAAAAAACCCAAGATACGCAATCAGCGTCTCAAAAACGTCCGCATAAATAGCGCGCAATGTGCGCAGGTGTCAAATAGTATCGTCAGTCATCTTTCAGTCAGTCTTTTTCGATACTGCTTTGTAAAAACCACTTTAAGTCATGCGTGTAAGGTTGAATTTGCGAAAAAATGTGTTTTATAATAACTATATCCACTGATGTATAATTGGGGACAATTTTGAGTATTACTTTTGTTCGAGACTGTACATCTTGGGTTTTTGTATAACAATGGTTTTTTCTGAAAACGGGATGTCTACTTATCAAATTAAATACTCAAAAACAGATACATGCAATCAGTTACAAAAAATATAAAGCAAGTATATCACTGTTATTTAAATTAATTACATATACATAGTTGCGACATCGCCTATAAGATTTAGATACCGTTATATTTTAGCCTCAAATATGACACAGCGAAAATAATATAGTTTTTTTTTAAATCGTGCTCCCACATATTTTTAATACTTTTTGTTAACAGTAGGAAATACATTTTTATTACAATTAGATTTTTATTACACATTGTAGTTTCGTGTTTTTTTTTCGGGATGGTCCAGCCAGTTTCAAAATCATACGAGGATAAGTTATTATTACACCAGTACATATAACTTTTATTAATTTCTAAAATATGTGGAAACACATAATTTTGACAGCCTCACAGAATCATTTCTAATAAGATTATTAATAAAAAAAAACATACACTATTCAAAGATATCAATTAAATAATGCATGTTTCATTATTAACCCAATTTATTAATTTTAATACAATACCTAATAATTCCAAAAAACCTAACACAACTACCATTGAGATTTTTATATCTATTTTTTTTAAGTTATTAATATTTTTTCGTTCTAATCGCTGCCGAAGTTACACCTTAAGTTTTTAAATGGTCACTTACTTATTTAAGTATATTATTACTAGAGATCCACCCCTGTTTCGCACGGTTGTTATGACTTGAAAAAACTTCGAGATTTTATTATAATATTATAAGACATAACATCACACTGTATTCCCTGAAGGTTTATAACTCTGAACAGACAACAGGCCGCGACCCGCTCCCCGCGCTGCCCGTCTCTCGCCTATTATATTATTATAGGTCTTAAATACTTAGCTTGTCGATGGCAATATAATAACTATACTTGGACTCATAATTGCATTCAGTAACTTGACAGTTGAAGGGTTACCAGATTATGACAAAAAAAGATAGTAAGGTGGTGTAAGAATGAATGAAATTGAATGAACTTAAAATAATGTACGGTGGGCTGCATCTTGCAATTTAAATACAACTGGGGTACCCAATTGATGCAGCCCACTGTACTTACATGAAAAAAAATATTTGCTGATTTAAATAAAAGCTGCTCAGCTTAAGTGGGTCTAGGTCGGACATTTCTGCCAGATGTCAGATAAAAAAAAAATGGGCTAAGAGAACCACCGATTGGGTCCCACTAAATGCAAGAGTTCATCGCGGCCGACAAGATCGCGGGACAAGCTTCACTCCTAATGAAAGGACTGGCCAGCACTAGCTTATGACAGAATGCAGTGGGAAAAATGAGGCTAGTTAAATAGGTTAGATGAACTATTCTTAACTAGGCAGAGGTTCACTTATAGTATTTATTTATTTATTTAATACTTCACGCACAGAAATGTACAGAGGCGGACTTAATGACAATGGCATTTTCTACCAGTCGACCTTTGGGTGATGCAGAGACAAACAGTGATAGGTGCAATTATTCGTGTTTTGAATATAAGTAAATATAGGTACTAATATTATTATACTCGTACATATGATATAAATACTTAATTAAATATAACCAAAAATAAACATACTTAAATACACTTAGTACACTCACGTTTCGCCAGTTAAGCTTAAGTCCCATGTGAAGGGGACCAACTCATTACTATCAATCGTACGCAAATCCAGCTTACGATTTAAAGAAAAACTATAGTGACCCGTCAGAAATAGATCAATAGAGAAAAATATGCTTTTATTACGTAAGTGACCATTTCTATAAGTGTTGAAATTATAATATTATTTAGTTACAATATTTATTTTCCAATCTTACAAAAAATAAATACAACTAAAATTCTAATTACTTACAGTCGTAATCGTTTTCAATCGAGTGCAGTGTTGCCATAGTAACATAAAATAGATGAAAATCAGTTTAAGGACTTTCGAGACGAATTAAAAATAATTTGTCTAGTAATGGCAACACTTTGAAGTTTGCAAATGTTTTTTGAGGATATTATGTAGGTTTATGTTACACAGTTTGGGCTGAGTTTGAAATATAAAGCAGATTGATTCTTAAGACATTCTGCGAAATTCTGTTTTTTAATTAGCTGGTATAGATAACAGCTATGCTATGTAACAACTGTAATTTTGCTCCAACAGATTAAAAATCAGAGTATAGTTATTCATATTATTGTTGAATTCACAAAATCTACATTTCGAATTATTCTGTCCCGATCCAATGAATTGTTAACTTTTCCTAAACCAATGATTTAAAGTGCAATTTAGCAAAACTTTATTTTCATACCGTACACTTAAAAACCTATATTATCTACCCAGAATGTAACATAAACAAATATCCACTAAAATCTCCGACATTTCTCTTACAATAATTAATATTTTTTTACACAATTACATAATATTATATTTTTAACTATAACAGTTGTATCGTGACAAATTATTGCAAAGAATAGCTCCGTCCGATTGCCTGCGCTATCTATCGCTAACAACAGTAGGTGTTTCGGTACAGCAGTGTTATGTAATCAATACAGACGCCAGCACATCAAGCTAGAACTGTCAAATTTTCCCAATTGAACATGAACCTTATTGCTTTTGTTATTAAGTAGAAAATCTATCAAAGAAATTGGACATTTGGTAGCTTGATGTACTAGCCTCTGTACTTTAGTGCTAGCTTTCTGAATCATCGTTACAAAGCGAAACGTTTGATCATCACTGCCTCAAAAGGATTTTCCCATGAAAATAACAGGTTAAATCTGAAAAAATATTACTTTTACATGATTTTTAAAAGGTCAAAGTTGCACAAATAAAATGATATTCTCGACATACATAAATGCAAAAAAAAATAAGTATGGGGTATGCTAGTAGCAAAAATAAACTAACTCCCACTGTCTGAAAACATAATAAGAGTTTTTAATTAGCAGTTCTGCTGTACTATCTTATGTTAGCTGTTTATAAGCTGAATTAAGATTTGATACCAGCATCATAGTTGCGTAACACACACGCAATCTGAATAATTTTGAAAGATATTTTAAGATATCCACTGCTTCATAAGTTCGCAAAAATTGTCTGCTCAACAACGTAAATAATGCAATGAATATTGTGGAACTGTCAAAATAAAAGCCAATGCTACTGTTAGTATGGTACGCAAATACCCCGCCGATATTGAATAGGATTCACAAAGCAGGAATTCTATTCGAAAATCATATCCAATCTTAATGGTTATCGAAATGGTTTAGTTAAACGCAATCTATCTAGTCTGAGAGTTTTTTTTTAATATTTTATCTAAAAAAATATGTTTTAACAAAACCAATACTTAATTAATTATGTATTTACAAATAATATCTATTTATACTCACTCAAAAAAACATTGGTGTTAACTTAATAACTATACGCAATAAACATTGTGGGGCTTATTCATAAACGTTGCTTAAGGTAATTAAAGTCTAATTGACAATTTTCTTTTTACGTCAGACCTTCTCTTAACCTTAAGCAACGTTTATAAATAAAGGCATATATGTTTTAATCAATTTACAGTACCTGCATGTGAATGACACACACGAGTTCTAGAAAGAAACCGACCCACAGGTATGAGTGACAGAGACAGCGCTCTACAAAGCCGAACTTTTTCTAAAACTCGATGTGCCATATTACCTGCTGGCTACTTGTATCTAATTTGTATATGTGTAGACATAGTGAACATAATTATAATCAACTAGCTGACTCGACAGACTTTGTCCTGTCTTAACTATGAATATTGAACTCGCAACTTTCTTTATTTTTTCTTCCATAAGAACCTTCTCCTGACAATAACAAAAACAACAAAAAAATAAATTAGCAAAATTGGTCCAGCCGTTCACGTGTGATGCCGTGTTACGTGACCAAGGCAAATAGGGATTCATTTTTATATATAAGAAGATGAAACTGGTTTAAGCAGTGCGTGCGGATAATTCCGACTTTCATAGACATCCAAAATCGGCGATATTAGATTTTGACCGTTATTTTTGGCAACTACAATATTAAAAACTCAATGAATTACATGTTGTGAACATTTTAAATTTATTTATTCTTAGAATATTATCCCAATTTTTCATAATAATATGTGAAGATACGGCTCTCGAATTACAATGCAGTTGTTTTCATTTAAACATGTTTTTCTATTAACGATACATTCTTGTATTTCCTTATATTGTATCTAAGTAATATGACTACACAAATACAGACTAGTATATAAACAAAATAAATATACATATGAATAAATGCCTTGTCGATAACTAATTCATTATATTTCTATACAAAAGGTTGTTCGTTTTGAGATCAGACACTTTTTTTTTATATTCGGTCGCATTTCTATTGCAAGCATTTATTTAACTCATTCAACAAAAAAATGTCGTATAAGGAGAGTAGCTTTAAATGTGTTCAGGTCCTAAAAACAAGCTTTAGACCTAAAACTTATACTAGATCAAGTTAATTATATTGAAAACTAATAACCAGAGATCGGATATTCGGATGCATATTTACCTAAAGATAATTTTTAGCTATGAAAGTATGGAAGCGGCTTTATAAATTATTTGTAATATTTATTAAAAACCCCTGGATTCTTGGATTGCATAACTATTCAGATGTGTATCAATTTAAAATTAATGTTTAACCCGATACAAATATGTGTATGTACTGGAGGAGGGGTGGTTTGTATTGGTTAATACAAAAAATATACAAATTACTTACCTAAATTAAGACGTTTTCGATACAAAAGCGCATTCCATGTTAGCAAAAATCTCAACTTTAGGTGAATATGCATTCGAATAACCGATCTCTACTAATATCTAATCAAAAATCCCTACTTCCTACTAATATTATAAATGCGAAAGCAACTCTGTCTGTCTGTTACGCTTTCACGCCTAAATCGCTGAACCGATCGTCATGAAATTTGGCAGAGATATAGCCTGGGATATGGAGAACGACATAGGTTACTTTTTTACGCGATAACCGACATCCACGCGGGCGGAGCCGGGGGTAAAAACTAGTTAAACATTTTATGTGTTCGTTACGCTTTCACGTTAAAGCGGATAAACAGATTTGGATAAAATATGGCACATGGGTAGACCATGATCTAGATTAGGACATAGGATATTTTTTATCCCGATATTGCCTCGGGATCGAGACTTATGTGGGTGAAAACGCGAGACGCAGCAAGTATTAAAAATAAAAAGTTTTATTCAACTTGTTTTGTGGCAGAAACAACATTTTTTTTTTTTTAATGACCGATGAAAACCCCTGGCAGGCATCGGCCCTTGCGGACTCCACCAGTTGGTGCTGACATGTCTTTGAAGCGCGCGTGGAACACAACGCGCCGTCGACCCGGGCTTGGTCCTTACCGGACAGCGAGCTACCCATTACTCACCGTCCGCAAGCCCGCGCCTACGGTGGCCGGGAATCAGCCTGGGATTCCCGACACGTATCCTGCGGCGACTAAGGCAACATACAAACTTCCACATTTATAATATTAGTAGTATAGTAGGATTGCACAAAAGCAGACTGAATGCAATAGAAATACACCGAATTTCGTTTTTCACTTCATAATTCGAGCAACTGCCTTATGTAAATTGTACTGCTATTTTTTGTTTTTAGTAAAAAAAGCACAATTCAAAAAAAGTTCCCATTACATTTAAAGTATTAATAATACTGATATTTATATAGAAAAAAAAATCAGTAAAAAAAAAGTAAAGCTTTTCTTGTATAGAAAGCGATGCGAAGCTATAGTATTTTTAATAGTTTTAGGAGCACCTTAGACTAGATGATTTAGCTATTTATGCAGAAAAAACATTACCCTTCCTCTGACACAGTAGGGTAAAAATAAAGAATAAAAAGTAAGCATTCGAATTTTAAATTCTTATTAAACTACATTTTTTTTTCATGAAAATATCGAATACTCAGTTTCGCATCGCTCATTTATAACACAGTAGATACCTATTAGTAAATGAGTAAAAAAGCAATCTAATTAATAGTAAAAATCAACTACACAAGTTAAATTAAACTGCACGAAAAATAATCTATGACTTTTTTTTTTTTCAAATGGATACTTATTTCCTTATTCGGGTTTTAAAATTAGGCCTATATTTGAAAATACTTGCTTTATTATAAAAACAACCAATGAATCATATTTTTTTAACATTGATATACAAAAATCCCAAGATACACAATCAGCGTCTCAAAAACGTCCGCATAAATAGAGCGCAATATGCGCAAGTGTCAGTCTTTTTGGACATTGCATTGTAAAAACAACTTTAAGTCATGCGTGTAAGGTTGAATTTGCTAAAAAATATATTTTTCATAACTATAACCACTGACGTATAATTGGGGATAGTTTTGTATGTTACTTTTGGTCGTAACTGTGCATCTTGAGTTTTTCGTATATCAATGTTTTTCAACAACATATGTTTTTTTTTTCAACTTTTTTTTTTCAAACTATTAGATTTAACACACATTGTCTTTAATATTGCCATTATACACTTACTAATAATCATGAACTTTACATTATGTACCTTTATATACATGTTTTTAGGTATATAGTTATATGGCCAATGACCATTTACTTGGGGACTTTTCCATTTAAGGGGAATTAGCGAAGATTAGTTTTCATTTTTCGCCAGTCATGTTTGAGTTTCAAATAATTTTACCATCTATAGACCATAAATCCAGATATCGGGCAATTCCTGATAGAAAAACTCAATAACAATGTGCCCGAACTGGGTATCGTACCCAGGACCTTACGCTCAGACGCCACGCTTGAGACAACTTAGCCCCAACGAGGCAGTAATTACCGATTTGTTTTTTTTATTAGTTAATAGATTACATGTTAAGCATAGATTTACAAAAAACCCAAGATACACAATCAGCGTCTCAAAAACGTCCGCATAAATAGCGCGCAATGTGCGCAGGTGTAAATAGTATCGTCAGTCAGTCTTTCTGGACATTGTTTTGTAAAAACCACTTTAAGTCATGCGTGTAAGGTTGAATTTGCCACAAAAAAATGAGTTTTTTTATCACAAACCACTGACGTATAATTGGCGACAGTTTTGACTGTTACTTTTGTTCGAGACTGTACATCTTGGGTTTTTTGTATATCAATGCATGTAGGTAATTTCTTCATCACACTTTCTTCTTTTACATTACATACATTTTAATCACACCAATACTACTTATTAAGAGTAGGCCTCATTGATCAACCGTAACACAATCTTCTACAACTCTGCCAGAATGACACACCGAGCGTTAGAAAGAGACCGTCACACGGGAGTGACAGACACAACGCTCTACAAAGCCAAACTTTCAAAAAAATCTCTTTTTATTGCTTATATGTCAAGATAAATTAATTTTGACAGGCTAAGTACATGTTAGATCGAGTCTCGAGTTTCTTAAAACTCAAAATTAAGCTTTTTCTAAACAAAAAGCTACTCGATTACATTTAGACCTTCAAATGAAAACCTCCAGTTACCTGGGACAGTTAAAACACTTCCAAATAAAACTTGCACCGACATTCTGTCTTTCTTCAATTATAGTGGCGTCTCTTTCCTCCATTGGAACGCGTTAGTTTTGACAGCCGGGTTGTTTGAACTTGCGCTTGCTGCTAAGGCTACGCCTGTTCGACGTATGTTTGCGGCCGCGCTGTCTGTAATAAAATGGCGTATTTAGGAGACAAACTTGAAATAACATAACGCCTGTATTCCCGGAAAGAGTTGGCAGAAGTCACAACACGCTACTTAGCATAAGCATATAATCAGCTTATAATGTTCCCAATGCTGGGACATAAACCTGAGGGTGGGAAATCATCAAATAACTTATCCCGCTCCGGGTGGAGCAAGAGGGCGTGTCAGACTTTTTTACTGACTAAAAACCCACCCGTGTTCCTTCAGTTGCCTGTGTGCCAGGGGCCGCGGTATCTCTTTCGAACAACCCGCACCCCTGGCAGGCATCGGCCTTTGCAGACCCCACCAGTTGGTGCTGACATCTCTTTGAGGCGCGCGTGGAACACAACGCGCCGTCGAACCGGGCTTGGTCCTAACCGGACAGCGAGCATCAGCTGGAATCAGCCTGTGATTCCTGACGTGGGTTAGGTTAGTTTTGAAACGCGTTAGTCGGAGTACAAATAATACATCCAAGTTGGTTGGCTCTTCAGTTTGCCCTTCAGTTCGTTGTAGATTATAGCTCACTCACTGAGGACTATAACCGCCACGCGGGCCCAGTGCGGGTTGGTAGAAGACACATTTCTTAGGTCTAAAACGCCCTGCCTGAATTCAAACGAACGACCTACAACTTGTAAGTCGGGGTCCGTTACCAACGCTAATGTCTGACATATTCTCGTCGTTATTTGACATTATACATCAATTTTACTACTATTTATTATTAGTGATTGTCATCGAAATCATGTCACTTGGTTCAAATAGATTCATTTTATATAGGTAGATTCTTTTACATATTGTGAATGAGAGAACGTTGTAGGCCTTAGAGACTAGATTTGTAGACGTTTTTCTATTCTGTATTTTCATTCCTCTAAGTACCTGGTACTTATTGACTGGCCTGCACTGTCCTCCCATACCTATTATCACTGTAATTTGAAAACATTGTAAAAGCCAATTATTTTTAAAAGAGTAACCGTGGAGTTTCTTGCCGGCTCTTCTCCATAGGAAACGACAAATTGGAACCGTGCACCTAGCTTCTGTCGTTTCATAAGTGCCCATGCAGGCTTATGTGAAATAAAATATTTTGATTTTGATGATTTTGATTTTGAATGAGGTTTATAGATATTTACTTTAAAAAAAAAATACTTTGGGGTATATTCATAAACGTTGATTAAAATTAAGAGATGTTTAAACGTCAAAAATGTATGGTTAAACAGACTCAAATCACTACTTAACTTTAAGCAACGTTTATAAATAAGGGGGGGTCTCAAGTCCCATGTTGTACTGAGCGAGCCTATTTCCATTCGGGCATATGAACAGGCTCCGACCTTTTATTAAGAGACTTACCTTGGGATCAAATTCAGATCCCCATTCTCAGAAGTCGCCCTTGCAAGCACACGTCCAACAGGACAGCCAGTCATACGGCACCCTATTTGCGTAACTCACGATTAATCATAATGTTTCGTTTTGAAACAGATGGCTAAACCATTGCTTCATATGTTCGAAAAATATGTCTGCTCAACAACGTAAATAACGCAATGAATATTATTGAACTGTCAAATGAAAACGATTATGATTAATCGCGAGTTACGCAATTAGGGTGCTGGTATTATTTAAATAATAGCGTGTTTACGCTTACCGAGCCCATTTCTGACGTTAGCAACCAATCTCATCGCTGGATTTGTCACTATCCCGTTCCTCTTGCTCTTACTATAAACAATAACAACAAATTATTACAACAACCAGAACAGAATATTAAGTTTTATTAAATCCGCAAAAAAAAAACAGTATAATAATTGAGAAATATTCTTAACGTTGAAGACGATTTATTGAAATGACAGACGTGACTAATATGTTATCACAATATCGAGTTAGGGCCTACCAGTTCGTGTAAATAACAGTAATATTTTTATCTTCCTTCATAGTGTAAAAAGATGGAGTTTTGAGGACCTAACACTATCCCTTTCTAGCTTTTTTTTAATTTTTTTGTCGGGCATCTCGCAGTTGGCCTTGAGAGGCCGTGACTGCTTAACCGGGCTTTCCTGGGGCTGCCATTAAGAATTAACTTAACGCCTCCAGCCAGGGCTTACAAATTAAATAAATTACAAACTAAGCGACTGCACGCTGAGCGCACCCCCTGTGGGGTACGGGCCTCGGCTCAGGGCGTCACTGATAGGGGGACAGCTACCATTGGGGACAGGCTGGATCAAAATATTGACATTATTATTGATCGGGGAATTTACAGCTACTGGCTCAGCTGCGGCGCGGGCTGGCGCTTCAACGAGCAAGGGTCGGTCGGTCCTTTCTAGCAACGGAACAGATGGCTTTATAAACGGCATTCTTTCTTATCTTTCGGACGACACAGCTCTGCTTTTCCACGCGGACACATGGGAGGAGGTCTATTCAAATGCTCAGCTCGGTTTCGACATAGTTGCAGAGTGGTTACAAAACAACAAATTCACTCTTAATGTGTCCAAAACAATGTATATTCCGTTTTCCATCAAAAATCACGCAACGCCTTCTAATGCAAATCTTTCAATAACATCGCACACATGCTCTTTCCTGCAAAACAATCCTTGTTCATGTCCTACTCTTAAAAAAGCAGCTGTTATTAAATATTTGGGTATTCAGATTGACAGTGGTCTTAGTTTTCAGCCGCACGTAGACGCACTTACAACGAGAATACGAAAATTGATTTTTGTTTTTAAAAATTTACGACATGTGGCGGAAACTAAGACTATTGACACCGTATACTTTGCACTAGTTCAGTCAATCTTATCATATTGCATAACGGCATGGGGCGGAGCCCCAAAGACACATTTGCTGAAGTTGGAGAGAGCTCAGAGAGCTATCCTTAAGGTTAGTCGTAAGCTTCCCTTTCTCTTTCCAACGAAAGACCTTTACCAGCAGTGCAACGTACTGACAGTTCGCCAACTATTCATTTTGAGCACTATCATTCGCAGGCATACTCAACTTCATTACGACCCTGACGAAATGCTTAACAAGAGGCGCAAACACACAGTCTGTAAATCAAAACCTTTCAAAACTAGCTACAGCCGCAGATTCTTTTGTTTCCTGGGAGATTATCTTTACAACAAAATCAATAAAGCCATTTCCATTTACTCCTTATCCAAATTCAACTGTAAGTCTATAGTACATAACTGGCTTCAATCTCTCGATTATGAAGCCACAGAGAGACTATTGGAAGTCGTTTCATAATTAAGTTTTACATTAGTCATCATTATCAAAAAGCCAGTTTTGATTATCAAACACACCCACACACCCTATACACCCACATCCACACACTCTACACACCCACACCCACACACCCTACCTTGCTGTCTAATAATACGTTGTTTTTTATTTTATTTTTTGTTCTATTAAATTGTTTTTGTCTTCACTCCCTAAATTATCATACTATTAGTAGATGTTTGTATTACAATGGCTCGTCTGGATAGTTTGGAGGCCTGGAGACCTGTAACACAGGTATTCCTAGTACAGGCTCCAGTCTCCACAACATCAATGTACCTATTTGCAAATAAATATTATTTCTATTTCTATTATTTCTATTCTTTCTTATAATTGATGTCTTTGCGCGGGAAACAAAACACAATATTTTGCCATTCAGTTTATCTATGACTTAAGTTGTTTTTAGTGAAATAGTACCGGTTTTAATATGGTCATCTGCATGCTACCCACACATATACCCTAACGACAACATTAACCGCTAAAACAACCGCGGTCATAAAATGTGGAAGCGAGACAACACGACAACACTCAGTATAGAGTTTTAAAAACGAAATATTCACCGTCCTGCTCGCACGTTCTATGACCGCTACAGCCACGACCCTTGGCATTTAGTAACCAGTAGCAAACACACAATCTTAAAAAAAACCCGATCCTTTTTCTATATAATAATGACTCGTGTTAGTTTATCTTCGTGCAACCAACCACCCAAAGTTAGTGCAAGTTAAATAGCTGCAAAGCTTATTGTTAAATCTATGTATTATAATCAGAAATCGGATATTCGGATGCATATTCACCTAAAGTTGAGATGTTGGCTAACATGGAATGCGCTTTTGTAACGAAAAAGTCTTAATTTAGATAAGTAATTTATTTATTTTTTGTTTTAACTAATACAAACCACCCCTCCTCCAGTGCATACACATATTTGTATCGGGTTAAACATTAATTTAAAATTAATACACATCTGAATAGTTATGCAATCCAAGAATCCCGGGGTTTTTAATAAATATTACAAATAATTTATAAAGCCACTTCCATACTTTCATAGCTAAAAATTATCTTTAGGTAAATATGCATCCGAATATCCGATCTCTGATTATAATGTTAACAGCACATTAATGCGAATGTGAAAAGGACTAGAGTACACTAGCTTTTGCTAGCGGCTTCGCCCGCATCGAAATAATCCCACGGGAACGTACTACCGGTATAAAAAGTATCTTATGTGTTAATCCAGGTTATAAACTATCTGTGTACCAAAATTCATCCAAATCCGTTCAGTAGTCTTTGTGTGATTTAGTAACAAACGTCAAAATATCCAAACATTCACATTTATAATATTAGGTAGGATAGAATTTACATTTTTGTGGCCACACCTCAAGCATTTCAGGGCAAATGCTACCAATGAAACTGTTTATTTTCAGGAATGACATCAACTCAACTCAACTCAAAGCATTTATTTCAATTAAACCATTTACAGGCACTTTTGAATTGTCAAAAAGTCGACCAGTTGGAAAGTTGAAGCTAGTTGCCCATTCCAAAACGTAGATCTCTATGGAGAAGAACGGGCAAGAAACTCCATGGACACTCTTTTTAATCATGTTAAGTATTACAAAAACTTGGGAACATTATTCTTGTTGCTTCTATATGTGAGAACAATGTAAAAAAAAAAAACAATTCTAAATATAAGATTTAAAATTAGCCATGGAAGTTAGGAGGTTAAGGCATCTCCCATGTCAACCTTGAAGGTTTTCGTCTGCGTAACCGTTCGTGCCTGTGGTCGCCTCAATAATTGGTGGATGTCACATGTCTTTGAATTATTGGTTCTAGGACATGCCGGTTTCCTCGCGCTGTTTTTGTTCACCGTTTTGAGAGCAGTGGTGATGAAATAATATACACAAAGTACAGCGCCTGTCAGGGTTCGAACCCAAGATCTGCGACTCATAAGTCGCGGCCGTTACCCTGGGCCACCACTGTTCTGATTATCTGCAGACTTAGCATGACCCTATCTATTTCTACTCTGCTGTAGAATAAAAATCGCTTGTCTACATTTCTCGGTTCAAAAACTGTCAACTATCTATACGGAAACGTAATTTTTATCTACTCTTCCGACGAGAAAACGCTTGTCTACAGTTCTCGTCCTCAGCCTGCTGCACTGAGTATGATTTAACGGACAAATAATCTGCTTGAACAAAAAGCTGTTTACTCAAGTTACGCAGAAACAAAATATTAAGAATTATCTGGATCTGTTTTTTTTGAGACCAGCTCGCCCCTTATCCAACCATTGCAACTTCTGCAGGTTTAGCAGGAGCACCGATTTGTCGACGGAAGAATAGACATGACTATTAACTAAATGATGTACATTAGGAGAAGATAGCCATGTTTTTCTATTAATTATCACAGTTATGCGTTCTAAACGAATCATGATTTTGTAGATAATCGTATACACTTTGTGGCCGTCGAATATAAAGTTTGTTGTCAGTGTGATTTTGACAGTTTGGAAAGAAATATTCTTCTGAAATAGTCCACATATAAAAGGATCGTCAGAAACGAAAGACAAAATGACAGATTGTAGAAGGATATCTACGGTGCGATGTCAAAAATGGAGAAACGAAATGTCACTTTGTATTGAAAGAGCACTGTCTATTCTTCGTAGAAATAGAAAGCGTCATGCTAAGCCTGCTGTTGCATTTATGTAAGTTGTTGATTAAGAAAACCGATGATGAATGATATTGATGAAGCGTAGGTTCAGTAAGTACCTATGCACCAGCCAAGTAGCCAATCCCAGCCGAAGTAATAGGGGTGTAACTGTGAGTGTCTGAAGAGAAAAAATAACCGACTTCTAAAACAAAGCACTACATAGTTAAAAATTACTTTAATTTCGGAAGTCGGTTTGTTTGGTTTTGTATTTTTAGATTTTTACCACCAATTTATATTTAAGTTGATTTTCACTATGTAATGTTTTCTTTTTGGGAGACAGTAGTTTTTTTTTTTTTTTAAATGAAGTTTTTATTTTTCATTTATTTTTTGTAGTACCTACTCCATACAAATTCGTTTACCTTCACTTACTAAGTAAAAAACAGACAGAAAGTTATTATAACATCATCAACATACACTAAGTGGAAAAAATTCGTTTTACTAAAAAAACCAGTAGACGGAATTTGACCAAATTTATATGAGACCACTCTACAGGAAAAGTTTTTAATCAGTGCACAAACTTTAACCATGAATTCAGCATACCATTCTAGACCCCCCAGCGCAGAAATTTTTCATCGGTTTTACAAAAAAAAAATCTGCTGTTTCATAGAAAAGTGCAATACTTACGCGGTCAAAATGTACGGAACAGCTGTTTTTATTTTGTCTAACCGACGAAAAATTTAAGCGCTGGGGGGAATTCATAGTTACAGTTTGCGCACTCGATAAAAACTTTTCGTGTATAAGTATACCATTTCAAACAAAATAAGTTTTTTTTTTAAAATCAGTTTATTAATTACCCAGCTCTGAGGTAACAAACATTTTAAAAATGCAACCGCATTTAGAATCTCTTCCTTTTTTCGACGTTTAAGTCGGTTAAAATACTTTTTATCCTTAACAAAACGACTGCACCGATTTTAAAGTGACTTGACTGAGTACGTTTTAAAATTGGTTAGGTAATTTTGCTGTCAAAATGTACCAAAAGAATAAAAGGACTTACTTAAGTCTGATACAAGAAAAGTTTTTATTCAGTGCGCAAACTGTAACCATGAATTCAGCATATTATTCTAGACCCCCCAGCGCAGAAATTTTTCGTCGGTTATACAAAAAAAAAACAGCTGTTCCATACATTTTGATCGCGTAGGTATTGCACTTTTCTATGAAACAGCTGATTTATTTTTGTAAAACTGACGAAAAATTTCTTCGCTGGGGGGCCTAGAATGGTATGCTGAATTCATGGTTAAAGTTTGCGCACTGAATAAAAACTTTCCCTGTGTTCATTCACAGCCATGAGAACTCCATTTTTATGAATGTGAATGAATGTAAGATTTCTAAGAGCTGAGCTAGATCTAGCAGCCTTGCCCTCGCAGCGATTTTAAATGCGAATGTACCTCTCGCTCTAGTGAATTGCTCTTATGAGTGACAGAAAGGGATACAAACTGTGTTTCTGAGTGATTCTCACAAGGATTCTCACTTGATTCTTACAAGTTCTGATCAAGATAATGTTTATTTCGGTGTTTTGTCTCAAGAGTAGTCGGCTAGGAATCAGCGACCTCATCAAATTTTAAAATAATTATCTCCGTTTTTTACATATAAAAGTATTAAGTATATTTTTACTACCAATTTACAGACTTAAAATATCATATCAAACATGAAACTGCTGATCTGTGCGTGTGATTTTAATCTAAAAGTGCATAAAATCTCCACATAAACCCAAAGGACATCACAGTCACACCCCACAAAACACACCCGTTTGTATGAAACTCACGTTTTTTTCAATATCCGGCCTCTGGCTCTGCCAATACTGCCCACTAGCTTGTTGTACGCAACGAGACCCATCGCTTTCCACACCTCGCTACGTTACACACATACTTTACTGTAGTGTTATGTTTTACTTTTAATATGTCGGCGAATATTCGGCTTTCGGAAAAAAATCTTTTGCTGTTTCTACATAGATATTTTTCAATTCTATTTTCAAAAGGCTAATTTTTTGGCAATTTATGTCCAGAAATATGTTTCTCGACGTTATTTGTCATAAATAAAAAAGAATAATAAAAATTAAAAAATAATTTGTGGTGCCCGGCGGTAGAGTATGCTTTAGCCCGCTAGCACCGCTCAACGAATTTAAAACATCGTTCTGTTTTTATCTATCGTTCGAAAATGGGAGACAAGTAAGTCGACGACCCCACGGACGTAGTAATATCACGGCGATATTTTACCGCGCATTGGATTTTTAGTACTGAACAGAGCTTTGAGAATCCAACGGACCGCATATTCTCAGCACGTCGAAAAAACACATTGTTCGATTTTCAAAGCTCGTTGCTAAGGGGCCATTCATAAATTACATCACACAAATTTTATGGTTTTTTAATCCCCCCTCCCGTCTTTGTCACAGGTGGTCACACTTGTGAAACCCCCTCCCCCCTTGGGTGACGTCACATATTTTACAATTTTTTATTTAGAATTAAACATAAACAGCAGTTTTTAATAATTTTTATTTAAATAAAAAATCATCATTAAAGGCAAACATAGACTCAAATATTAATATATATCGAGTAAGTATTTTTTTTGGTTTACATATATAAATTTCGAGTTTTAGTATTTTATATTTTAACATGTGACGTCACATAGCTTTGACCCTCCTGTCCCTTGTCACACAATGTCACATTTCGTTGACCCCCTCCCCCCTTAATGTGTGACGTAATTTATGGATGGCCCCTAACCAGTGCGTTAAAGATCCAGTGTGAGATAAAATCTAGCCGCAATTTTATTACGGCCATGTGGATGTCGAGTAAACATGTATTTAGTGATTGGTGGTGCTTGTACAGGTACAGACGCCAGCACATCAAGCTACCCCAATCTGTTATATTTCTTTGATAGATTTTCAACTTTATGACGTAAGCATAAGGTTCATACTCCCAGGGGTGCGAGTTGTTCGAAAGAGATACCGCGGCTCCTGGCACACAGGCAACTGAGGGAACACGGGTGGGTTTTAGTCAGTAAAAGTCTGACACGCCCTCCTGCTCCACCCAGAGCGCGAGAAGTTTTTTGATGATTTGCCAACCTCAAAAAAAAAACATGCACCTTAGCTATGCTTATGTTATAAAGATAAAAATCTATCAAAGAAATTAGACAGATTGGGGTAGCTTGATGTGCTGGCGTCTGTACGTTTAAACGAAAAGGGTTTCTTGACCGTTGAGAGCCGAGAATGTTGTGACGAGACATGCCAGGCGATTAACGCAATTATGCAAGATACAAAAAAAAAATTGACATATGAGACTCGCCAGGCAAGTTTCTCGAAACAACATCCCAACCGGAAATACAAACTTTCGCTTACGAAAGCCGAATGATTCGTCAGACATTAAACACAATAATTTGTTAGAAATTATTTGACAGATTACAAAAGCATTATTTTAAAACATATTTATTTTTAAGTAACCCCCCACGCTTCTACATCTTCAGCAACTAAATTTTGGCCCGTTTTAAATAATATTCGGCACTCAAATCGATGCCGAATATGCGTTTACAATAATAAAATCACATGCCATACATAATTAATCCCAAAAACATAGCATGTAACAGAGAAGCAACTACAGTTTTTACATAATAGATCTTATACATTTTATCAGATATTCTTACCACTAAATACGGAACAATTTACGGGTTTATTCAAAAACATTACTGAAAGCTTAGCGACGTTTAAATGTCGAAATATTATAGCTAAAGAGACGTTAACCAGTTTATCAAATAAACCCCGTAAATTTCGCTCCGCTTTGCGTTCACCCAAAACTGCGTAGGCTCCGGAAACGAGGGAATTCAACGCATAGTTCTATATCTATCTCGCTCTAACAATACTGACCTCTCGCTCCTATCCTGCTGGGGCTTGCTGTCTCGTCCTAGTATGATTCTCATATGAGTATCTCTGTTGAAGTGGGTATCTGCCTGCACTGGCTGCACTGTCGTCAGACTCGGTGGTTGAGATCCTGTTGAAGAAAGTCCATTTGAAAACATATGTCTTGGTAAGTAAGGAGATTAAAGGCTAGCCTCAACTCCTTGCGCGCGATCTGAATGCGCGGGCGGCGCGCGGCGTGATCAACGCGTCATCATCGGCACGCTCTACAGTCTGAGGGGCAATTCTCGTACTTTTAAGAACGTTCACAGGCTGATCTCAGTTTCAATCTGTCAAAAATACTTCGACTTTCCATGCATTTTTGACAAATTTTTAAAATGTTTGTACCCCTGTGGGAACCTGGGCTGGCGAACCTTAATACCGGTTACCATGTAACCTAGCTAGGGCGCCTGATTCAATTATGTTACTTTATTTAAATTCGACTTACTTAACCCTAAATTTTAAAAATTATTTTACTGTAACAGACTGTACCAAACTTTTTCGGAAATAAATAAATAATTATTATTATTACTTGTCGCCGAGATGACACTACAACTATATTTTGAAAGTTTTTAATTACGAGAATTGGCCTTCAGGTTTCACAGAGATCAACCCGAGGATTCCGCTCCATTCAGGACCCTAATTGCGTAACTCACGATTAATTATAATCCACGACAGATGAAACAGATGCACCCATGAAACCATTGCTTCATATGTTCGAAAAATGTGTCTGCTCAACAACGTAAATAACGCAATGAATATTGTTGAACTGTCAAAATTAAACCGATTATGATTAATAGCGTGTTACGCAATTAGGGTGCCGGATTAGAGTTGGCGATATGCCGTTTGGTAGATAATAGCTGTACACGATACCATAAAAAGTGAAAAATAAAAAGATTAAAAAAAAACTACTTCCGATTAATACACAACAAAGTGAAAAATAACTTTATTTTCGGAAGTCGGTGACAAAAAAACAAAACAATCCATAGACACATTCACTTTTTAGTTATGGTACCTGGTGGTTATGGTACCCACACCAATTCGTATACCACTGCTTGCTATCTAAACAACAGAGACAGGCAGCAGCAGCAGCAGCATATCATCGAGGTACACAAAGTGGATTAAAAACGTATTACCGAGGCTAACGCCAAAACTACCGAAGCAAAATTAATTAAAATTTATATGGGACCACCCCTGAAGCACACCCTATCCATTAAAAAAAGAATTTTCGAAATCAATCCATAATTGACGGAGAAATCGGTGAACAACATAACATGCTGTGCTGTGTGTGTGTGTGTGTTGTGGACTCCTATTAGCGAAGGAGTACACCGATTTAATACGTGATGTTGCCCTTTATTTATGTGTCATGAACAATACATGACACATAAATAAAGAACCACACATGTTTTGTTGGACATCCTAAATCAACAAATAAATAAATAGAACCTCCTCATTTTTTGAAATCGGTTAAAAGAGACAAGCTCACCGAAGGGCGGCGCCGCCTGCGTGGGGCTGCAGACGTCGCTGACGGGCGTGCGCGGCGGCGACGCGTACAGCGGCGACGTGTCCCCGCGCCACGCGCGCCGCGCCGCGCCCGACCACGCGCCCAGCTCCGCGTCGCGCTCGTTGGCGGCGTAGCTCCTGTACCGGGAAATCTCACTTCAGCCGAAACACGTCCACTGCTGGACCTAGCCCCTCCCCAAGCTCCGCCACTTGGACCGGTTCTGTGCTTCCCGCATCCAGCAGATGCCTGCTGCCTTCACAAAGTCTCCTTCCAACTCTTACGTCTTCTGGTACGCGATCGCCACTCCAGAACCTTTCGGCCTCATCGGCCATCTGTTCTACGAGCAATGTGCCCTTCCCACCAGAAAATATTTATGCAACGGTATGGCGATATCCCTTTTTTAAAAAACCCATGCCACCATATCGAGGTTATTAAAACCAAATCGATGATTTCCCAAAATTTCAAATTATTTGATTTGATATCAATACGGGTATTGATTAATTAACTAGCGAAACTTCACAGCAATGATAAAGTTTTGCCAGCTAATTTAATTTGACCCGTATTTCACGTACCTCAACTTAGAGTCTTTCTCCACGACCTGATTTTCAGGTAATTCTGTGTGTTCCGGTATGTCGCGTCGACCGCGGCCGCAGCGCGCGACTTGTTGCGCGAATGACAATGATAAGTTTGCGCGGTTTGCCTGTAAAAAGCATAATAAATTGTATTAAAATCATCATATTTCTAAACAACGAATATCAGAAATTCGGATCGTAAAATAAAAAGAGGTATACAAGAATCGTAGCTGCAGAGCTATTCACAACCTTCCCTATACGCTTTCGTACTGAATCGAACTTCAATCAATTTGAATTTAGGAGTTCTCGAAACGCAGTTCACAAATCCACAATTTAAAATTTTTGTCACTTTATATGAAATGGACGACCGGTATTCTTCCGACGGTTGTTTGTAATTGGGAGCTGTTTATAGACGAAAAAAACTTTATACAAGAAGAAACCACCGACTTCCGGAAAAACACTACAAAGTGAAAAATAAGTTTAATTTCGGAAAGCGGCGGCAAAAAAATTAAATACATGTCCAAAGTCACCGGCTTCCAAATTTTTTTTTCCACTTTTTATTTTTCACTTATTAGTTCTTAATTCGAAATTTCATCATCCTTGGGGTCAAAACAATGCATATTTATGCTACAGCAGCAATCGCGGTTGAATTGCTGTCATTTTTTGAAGAGTTCCGTTGTCTGTCTCCGAAACTCATCATCAGATCTATATGAAATTTAAATGGGACTATTTCGGAATGAACCCCTTTCCAACAAAAAAAGAATTTTGCAAATCCATCTTTATATGACGGAGTTATGGCCGAAAATACACTTAAAAAAAAACTGTCGAGTCCAACCCAGCCATAGGTTCTGAATAGAGTTTCATTAGCTGGAATTTGATTGGTCATTAAGGTGAATGCGCAGAAGGTGAAGGGCATTTGGCAAGTTTCCAAGTTCTTTTTTTACATCTAAAACTAAATATTCGGTGTTAAGATATTAATTATTGCATTTTATCATCAATATTTTAGGTCACTAGTTAGCGATATTTCATATTTTCATACAGTATTATCGGCAAATTAATGAAAACAGTGAAATATTTGACAGCTATTTGCAACGTTGCCCATTTTCAGAATAAACGCTCTTAAGGTGAATGCGCAGTGGTAGACCGCGAAATTCAAATTTTCTTACATTTTTGCAATTTTCAGGTCAGTATCAGGTTGTATCCTGATCAAAATGTGATTTGCGAATATAACAGGTACGTGTTTACAGAATTTAGTCATTAGAATGTCTAATATATCTCTTATAAGTTAGATTTCTTCCACAAGCACTTTTCCATAAGAAATTTGTTCTTATGGAACAAATCTAACTTAGAAAGATGTATTATTGATTCTAATGATTATAAATCTGTAACTACGTACATGTTATAGTCGCAAATCATATTTTGATGAAGTAACAAGCTGACACTCACCTGAAAATTGCAAAAAACGTAACAAAATTTGAATTTCGCGCTCTACCACTGCGCATTCACCTTAAAGCCTTTGAGAGTCACACTCTTAAATCGTTGCCAATTAAGTCCAACACGCCTCAGTCTTTTTCATGGTCCGTCCGTCATAAATGGAGAGATCTGTTGGATCATTCGGTTCCCTACAAAATGGTTGAGCTGGATGGTGCTGATCCACGCGTCAAGTTCGTGAACGGGCGCCGTCGGTTGAGACTGGTCATCTCCTTACATAATAATGTGTTTGAATTATTTTACACATTTCTTTAAAACAAAATGTTCTTATATAAATTTCAGTGTTGATTTGTAATCATTTGATATGGGGTTCTTTAAAATAAAAGATATTTGGTTGGTGTTCCGTTATCTTTAAAGTTTAGGAACCCCTGCTCTAGTCAGTCATGTTGGACGATGACGTGGTCAAGTTTGAACTGTACGTCTGCACGCTGCGAGTTTTGTATTCTAACTACATGAGCTATCTCGCTTTAGCGTATGACACTTTTAAGTGACAGAAAGACATAGATATACCTTCTCAGCAGTAGTATCGGTCGGTTCTTGGTGTGAATGTGACTTCGCTGATCCTCCAGTCATGTTGGACGATGACTTGGTCGAGTTGGAACTGTGCACGCTGCGACGTTTATATTCTGGAGAGCCTGCATAAACAAAAGATTTTGTCGTGAATACGTCTTTAAATTTGCTACCATAATGGAGGCAATCCAAAAAACCTAATGATAACAAAATCGGAGGATACAGTTTGGCGTTGTAGTTTCGAATCTATCCTCTACATCCAAAATTAAATTATACCAGTGGATAGCTAAAGGATCAAATAATTCGTTACGATAAACGAGAACAGTGACGCATCGCGCGCGGTGGAGGAGGTTATTTTGAGGTTATTTTGCTGCGTATCGAGACTTGCAATAAGTAACTTTTGACTCGGAGACGCTACGATGTTCGTTTAAGTTTTATATTGTAACACAATAATTATTTGATTCCTTACTTTTATCCTAAGTACATAAATAAAAATGTTTTGTTTAAAAAATATAACCCGTTACATAAACGTATTCACGTACAACACACGGCCGTGTCCATGACACAGTCACACCCCATTTTTTTTTATTATTATGTTTCATAGGTTGCAACGATTGCTGAAGTCGATCCGTGGATGCTTTCCAAGGTCTCGGAATTTATACAGGGTGATTGGAAGATGGGTGCAAAGCTTTAAGGTGAAGATAGTATAGACAATTTAGAACCATTTAAGCCATGGTTGTCTTAGACGAAGTCTTACCAATTTTTTTTTTTTTAATAAGGTTTAAAAGACGTATTGTACAAATTTTTTATTTTTTCTGAGCTTTAAATGTCTGTAAAAAAAATGTCTAATGACACAGAAGCCTAAAACATGTTTTGCTTGATTGCTTACACATTACTTTAATTAAATAAATAAAAAATGAATTCATTTATCATTCAATTTGGCCATAATTATGCAGTTTACATTAAATTTTGAGAATTTCCGAAAAAAAACTTAAAAATTTGGTTAAAAATATTTGGTAAGACTTCGTCTAAGACAACCATGGCTTAAATGGTTCTAAATTGTCTGTACTATCTTCGCCTTAAAGCTTTGCACCCATCTTCCAATCACCCTGTATAAAGTCCTGTGGTGACCTCAGAAAGCATACTAAGCCGTCAGTTTTGTCTGACATTCTTAGATCTCGGCATAAGGGTGGCATTAAAAGCAAAAAAGTTGTTACAATACCAACTGTTTACTGCAGATACCATTTATCATGCTACCAACACAATAGAAGTCAAAATCAGTTGAACGGATTGTAAATAGTTTAAAAAACTAAAAACACGCTTTAAAAACCAAACTAAAAAGAAGAAAATAATTTAATTCAATTAAAAAGCTTGGGGTGCTTTTTGAAGTATTTTTATTATCAATTAATGTCAAGCACCCCACGCTTTTTAATTGAATTAAATTATTTTCTTCTTTTTAGTTTAGTTTTTAAAGCGTGTTTTTAGTTTTTTAAACTATTATTTATTTTCAATTTTTTAGTTCTGCTAACTACAAAAACGTGTTTTTTTATATATTTTTTTCCTTTTTTATTAAATTATTGAATTGTCATCGGTCCTCGATAAGTTTACAAAGTTTTAATGAAATCTGACTGTTTAGGGTGGGTCAAAATCGCGCTCTAAGGAGTCGGTTACATACAAACAAACAAACAAACATACAAGTGAAGCTAATAACAAATTCACGCGCGCCTCAAAGAGATGTCAGCACCAAATGGGGGGGTCCACAAGGGCCGATGCCTGCTAGGGGTGCGGGTTGTTCGAAAGAGATACCGCGGCCCCTAGCACACAGGCAACTGAGGGAACACAGGTGGGTTTTAGTCAGTAAAAGTCTGACACGCCCTCCCGCTCCACCCAGTGCGGGAGAAGTTATTTGATGATTTCCCACCCAAAAAAAAAAAAAAAAAAAAAAAAAAAAAAAAAAAAAAAAAAAAAAAAAAAAAAAAAAAAAAAAAAAAAAAAAAAAGCTAATAACAAATTACCCACGGAGAGTTACATACTGACATACAAGTGAAGCTAATATAAAGCGTGTAAAAAGGTTTATTTAAATGCCCAATCTTATTTCAAACAGAGTATAGATAGTCTAGAAGCCCAAAAATGAATCTATGCAAAGCTTAGGCACTACGCAGTGGTGGTCGCTTACTTGATCCCATTAGGTGATCACGAGCGTAGCATCAATGGCGTTTTGAGGTCTTGAAAAATGCAAATAGATGAACTTTCTTTCTTTCTCTTTCTTTTTTTAAAAAACGTTGCCCCACACTAGGAATTTCTCCTGTATCGTGGGTGCGTTTAAAAACATTTAAACTCACATACACAAACAGCCAGACCCAGAACAACTACTTGCAGATCGTACAAATATTTCGTCTTCTCGCATTAAAACTGTATAAACTCAAAACTTACTAATTTTACAGGAGAGCGTTTGAAAGAGTAAATACTGGTGATACCAAACGTTTCCGCATATTAACCCCATTTTGAATAATTTTGGAAATTGTACACTTTTAATGCGAAAAGGCGATTTGTTCCGTGCGGGAATCGAACCCGCGACACGCAGCGCAGCAGTCGATCACTGAACCACTGCGCCAACCGTGCCGTCAACTACCTACCTACCACTGAACTACCACTACCTACGAACTACCTACTACTGTGTTTTTTACATCTACATATATTATTAAAGTCTCTTTTCACGTCTATGGGACCAATTTTCAGCATCATTAAGTGAATTATTCCGGAAGGGGATGATTAAAATTTAATATTTAATCCTTACTAATATTATAAACGCGAAAGTTCGTAAGTATGGATGGATGGATGTTTGTTACTCTTTCACGCAAAAACGGCTGAACGGATTTGGATGAAATTTGGCACACAGATAGATTATAACCTAGATTAACACATAGGATACTTTTTATTCCGGTAGTACGTTCCCGCGGGATAATTTCCGACGTCCACGCGGGCGAAGCCGCGGGCGGAAGCTAGTTTACATAAAAATCTCAATGTTTCGGCAGGGGGCGCATCGCTAGTTGCCTATAAAATATAAATGGTTATGTCTCTCACCAGCGCTGGTGGGCCTGGGCGTGGGCAGGTCGTGGTGCGCGGGCGCAGAGGGCGCGGCGGGCGCGGCGCCGGCCCAGCGCTCCAGCAGGCGGCAGATGTTGGCGTGGCCGGCGCGCCACGCTACCTTGGCGGGCGTGCGGCCTGCGGGAAGGTTTGTTACTGAGGTAAGCAACCGATCTATTCTGAAAAATCTCAGTGAAAACGTAGGAGATGTAGATTGTCAGTCCATGGCATCAGGAGTGATGACAGTACCAGGGCAGAGGCTAGCTCATAACACGATTCCTGTCGGCTTCCCTTCGGAATATGATACTGTCAGTAGAGTTTAATACCTATTTTATAATCACACTATAGATATTTAATAAAACATCAAATTAAAACATTACAAAACGCCTACGTGAAATTTTTGTCTTTGTATCCCAACAACAAAACATTATTCTCTAAAATAAATCGTAGGCGCGACCAGCTTGTCGTGAATTCAATTTCTATACAAAATAATGTTGTCATGACGTCACTTCGGTCACGTGACACCCCGGTTTCTATGCGGCCTAACAAGCCGATTTTTGCCGAGTTACGATGGAGACAGAAATAAAAAATGCGTGCGCGTGAACGAGATGGAGCAATACCGAGATTGA
The DNA here is from genome assembly GCA_947359405.1 of Antitype chi. Classification (NCBI taxonomy): domain Eukaryota; kingdom Metazoa; phylum Arthropoda; class Insecta; order Lepidoptera; family Noctuidae; genus Antitype; species Antitype chi. Next base: position 3,289,640 of record OX375836.1, on the reverse strand, counting down.
ATATCGTAATACGATCGGCTCGGACCTCGGTCGGATGACTGATAGTGTGTGGTCGATGCTTGACGTAATTGCATTTATAACCTCTTATTTTGTTTGCTGTATTTATTCAATTAATTAATATATGTACTTTTATGTTCTTAGTTATGCAGTAAGTATTTTTTGATGGTATAAAACAGTGATAAAGCTAGTGATTTGAGTGAAGTGTTTTAATTAGGAATTTGGAGTAAGTAGTTGACAGTTTATAGTAATTAGAAGTTTTAGATGGCGGCAATAATAGCTTTAGATTGCTGTTTAACAGATTATTTGTTGTGTGAGGAAAAATGTTTTTCAAGGTTAAGTTTTGAAAATAAGAAACACGTAATTGTGTTAGGCCGTGCTCGCCCAGACATGACTATAAATTACAAACGATGCGATGGTTTTCTTAAACATGTTTGTTTCTTTTTGCGATAAATATCAATGGCTGACTGCCAGTTGTTAATAACTAGAATGTATTGTTTCCCGTGTTTACTTTTCTCCGATTCTAGTAGTTTATGAAATAAAGGGGGTTTTATAGATATGAATAATCTGACGAATTCGTCAAAAAAACATGTTCAGACTGAAAAACATATTCGTAGCTGTTTACAGTTACTTGAGTTCGGGACAGGTAGGATAGAATCATTTTTTGCAAATTCGCATGAAGCTCATATTAGAAAAGTAGATCGAAATGGCATTTTATTTTTATTTTTTATTATTGCAATTATTTTAGTTAATCAGACATTTTTTTTTTTTATATTTCCAATTAATTTAGTTAATCAGACATTTTGTAACGTTTGTAGTGATAACTGAAGGAATATTATGACATGTTTAATTATTTAATGTATTCTGAAATTAAATATTTGCACACCACATGTAATGGTAGAATGTAAATGGGCCACCTTTATAATAACATCATACTACTTTGTACACCTACATTTTGGCAAATAAATTACTTACTTACTTAAGGAAACAAGAAGTAGCTTTTCTCGGCCCCGATGAAAGTCCGAATTCCGATAACCGCGGTACCTATATCGAAGCCTTGTTATATCTGAGCAAGTTCAAAATCAAAATCAAAATCAAAAGTCATTTATTCAAACTAGGCTGAGAGTCAGCTCTTTTTGAACGTCAAAATAAAATTACATAAGACAGTTCCGTGTGTTGCCGGACGTAAAAGAATAGCACCATCCTATTTCTTCCCGTGGGTGTCGTAGAAGGCGACTAAGGGACTTACTAGAGAATGGGCAGCAGCGTCCTCTATGCATTTGAACCACCATACTGCGATCGCCAACCCGCCTGCCAAGCGTGGCGATTATGGCAAATCCCCCCTTTTTGGGGGAGGCTATGTCTAGCAGTGGACGTCTTTCGGCTGATATGATGATGATGATGAAGACAGTCCCCCCAAAAACGCCCGCCCTTCACCACTTCCTAGTGCTTTAGCTGGGAAGAAGAAGTAGCGGAACAAACTCCCCAGCAGCACAGCTGTCTGTTAAGTTAGAAGAACTTGTTCGATTCAGTAATGGACTCCCATTTAGAAGGTTGTAATTCAGTTCAGAATCCCGCGTTTTCTGATCTCTCTATACTCCATTTACAATAGCATTAGACAGAAGTTAAAATAGGTTCTTTTTAATGTACATTTCGTAACAAAATTACATTAAACGTGTTGCAGTTACGATTTATGCCAAAAAAATTAAAGTGTCAATGCTAAAAACCTAAAAGAAGCAGGAGTGAAAAACACCGAGTAACTAAATTAGCTGATGACGACGAAGTTTTACCAACGTATTGTGGGTCATAAGTTGTTATTTAAATTAAGTATTGTAAAAAAAATATATTTTATTTCCATATAATCTTAATTAGATTTAAATCATCATGTGATCGTTTGTTTCATTCATTCGTTTTGTTGTAGGTTTGTAATGTGGGATGAAGATGTTATTGTAAATAGAACATTATTTAAAATAAATATTACTTTTACTTCGTTTATCTCAGTATTTAGTACTGTGTAAAATCTACCTAAAAAAGTTCAGAACTTAACTTTGAAATAAAATGTTTTGCACTCCTGCTTCTACGAGCCTCTTTTTTCTAAAGCTATAATAAATGGGGTATAGTGATATTCAAAATGATTTAATACATAGTATTGCATCCGTTTTACGAGACCACATTAGATTCGAGATAGATAAAGCTCAATTTCTGTCTGTAATGATTGACGAAACTCCCGGTGTCGGTCATAGCAATTAACTGTTATTTTTCGATATTTATCTGAAACTGGAATCAAAGAACGATCCCTGGGTTTTTACGATGTTAGCGGTGGTCAACCGCTGAAGTTTTGTCTAAACAGTTGTTAGAAATACTTGACCAGTATCGTTGTAGGAATAAGTTAGTTGGTCAGTGTTACGACGGCGCACATACGGGTATTTGAATGCTTTACGAGGCCAAAATTATTTTATGGTCAATATTGGTTCTAAACGATATTAGTAAATAAAACAAACGTTTTAATATTACATCGAATCATATTTATTCAAAATTTAAATTAAAACTACATTTTTTCAAACAAATTTGCATCTTCGCTTTCTGAAGAATGATTAGGTTCATTTGGTTTCGCAGGCATAAGTAGAGCAATTGTTTCTGGCAAGAAGGAATTATGTTTTCTACTTTTTACGCTTCTCATGCTACTTAAGAGAGGGTCCGAACTTAAAAGAAGCCGATTGAAAATGTCTCTGTTGCAATTTTCTCTTGAAAATTTACGAGCGAAGTTTTGGCGGTATGTTCTAAAATGCTTATTTCGCGCTTCTGAGGCCTCTTCGGAAACCTGCCCAATAGGCAACAATGCATTTTTTATTACAACTGCACCATGGATCAAAACTTTATGCATTGTTGGTGACATGGGGTGCCAAGGGTATAAATCGACATATAAGCGAGCGGTTTCTATCGCGTATTTGTCGAATTTTTCTGGATCAATTACATGTCCACTCGAAATCGTTTCAAGTATGACTTTTAATCGATATATTAGGTCATGACTGATGCCCGTTATATCAGAAGCTAATTTTGGATCTTCAAAAAAATCTTCTACTTGTGTTGCCGTCATTCGTGTTGCCAAAGTTTGCTTTTGGCATGTCCACTAGCAATCCAGTTTCATTGCTAAATCTGGCCTGGATTTCGAGTTTCCTTTCATTTTCGATTTTTTTCTCGTCTGCAGTTTTCCTCTCTCTGTATTTTTTTACAGGTAATTTAGAAGATAAGTGAATAATGCTTTCGAAAAAACGAATTCTAGCATGTAGAATCGAAAGCCCAAACTTGATAGCTTCAGGATTAATCTCTTTTTCAACATCTAACCGGTTGAAATCCTTAGATGTTGCACCGCATAAGTAGCAGCGGCTGTGGCTTTTAAAGTGAGAAAAAGTGCGCTTCAAACTTTTAAATTAGTCTTCTGAGTACCCTTCGCATGACAGAAGCTCTTCATTTAAGAAAGTAATTTTTTCTTCCACATTAGGCAAATCGAAGGTCTGCATGCGGTCGAACAAGTATTTACGGGTCACAGTTCTTGCCCCCGGGGTATTTTGTGAACCTACAAAAAATACAAACAGAATGTCTTTAAAAAATCACGAAATATAAAAAAAAATACTAAGTTTTCGTAAAATAAGAACAGTACCAATTGGTACATCCGCGATTTTCCGCGGCTAATTTTTACATTATTTACTATTGGATGCTTTAATCTTTCGACTGTATCAAGAATTATAGCTTGATCTAACTTGGAAGTATAACAAAAACCTTATTAAACACAAATTCATTGCTAAAAAATTACTCCATAATATGCGAGTCTTACAATACACTAAAACTAATCATTACAGTACTAAAAAATTTCGAAATTCTATTTTAATTAGTAGATAGTTACCTGTAGTATCAGGATCCATAACTTTTTCTTTCGAAATAAGCACAAAATAATAAATATTCACTGTTAAAGTCCTTGTTTGCACACGAACGCCGAGAACAGACACATACACCAAGCGGGACGATCAAATTCCGACTCCTCGTGGAAGCGCGGTGAGCACGGAGGAATGGCGGGAGGGGATGGGTATTGTTCTGAAACTTGTCCCCTAGCTCAGGTAGTCGGCCTTTTTTAAGTGTTTTGCATTTTGAAAATTTGAATTATGGCCGCCTAAATCATTTAAATACCCGTATGTGCGGCGTGGCAATAGTGTCTGGTGAGCACGGTGGAGTACATACTAAAATTCGCGATGCATGCCCTATGGCAATGTTCGTCCCATGTTACGCTCATATATTATTATATTATAATTATTTAAGAGCTGTATTATGTATCTACCTATGATCCACAATAAAGAGATTGAATTGAATCAAATTTAGTATTTAGCCGATCCCTTGAAAATATTCGGGATTTTTTTTTAGTTGACTCCGGCTTACCTCTCCCATGAAATCACCCTTCGCCACTGGACAGTACACTTCATTTAAGTTTTTACAGAATAGACCGGCTGTATGAAAAATCTTAAAATAAGATAATTTGTTGAAAAAACGAATGTCAATGACAAAGTAAATATGCAAATGAGTTTTTATTCGATTAAAACAAACCGATAAGTCTTATGTTTATACAAAATTCCCATAGAAAAACCACTTTCAGTTTTACCGGATTTTTTTCTTCTCGGAACGTTTTTCGATTATTTGTTTCATATAAACCTGTAGCGGCACTACAGGAAAATACTTCGCAACAATATTTAAAAATACAAAAAGAGCAGCCATCTACAATGCCACAGGCGAACTATGCAAGACGCACGTCATAGAAATCCTAGATCGCGCAGTTAAAGTTTACCGCGCGATTTGCATAGGTACAACATCCCGACATCAACCGTCGGGCAGTTGCCCACCAGACACAACACCCGTCTGGTCGGAGGATCCTCCCTTTTCTATAGAGTATGAGCGAACTTTACACTCTGTTCCTCATACCTCTATACCTAATTCGGACTATTACGTACGTTTCAAACCATTCGTATCTAAGTGACACGCCTTACCAATGAATAGATTTTTATTTAAATGGATAAGTAATAAACTTATTTTCCTTCTTTGAACTCAAATGAATATACAATCAGTTTTCTACTCACCACAATGATCTGCCTGCTGAGGATCAGCTCCATGCTGTAACAACCACAGCACGCATTCTTCATGTCCTTCTTGAGCTGCGATACCTGGTAACAATAGCAACCAGTAATTTCATGTAACTTTGCGGCTGTTATGGATAAACGTCACTTAGCACCTGCCTAAATGATAAACAGAGATCGGATATTCGGATGCATATTTACCTAAAGATATTTTTTAGCTATGAAAGTATGGAAGCGGCTTTATCAATTATTTCTAATATTTATTAAAAATCCCGGGATTCTTGATTGCATAACTATTCAGATGTGTATTAATTTAAAATTAATGTTTAACCCGATACAAATATGTGTATGTACTGGAGGAGGGGTGGTTTGTATTGGTTAAAACAAAAAATGAACAAATTACTTATCTAAATTAAGCCTTATTCGATACAAAAGCGCATTCCATGTTAGCCAACATCTCAACTTTAGGTGAATATGCATCCGAATATCCGATCTCTGATGATAAATGATTTTATTTCTGTAAGTAGGTTTGTACAAACACTTTTTTTACACGTCAATCATATTTTTAAAACTAGAAGAGGTCGGCGTTTCCTATCTTACTAATCTGAGGAGAAAGGCTGAAAAGAAAACTCAGAGGTCAGTCTCTTTTAAAGTCCAGACATAATCTTGGTCAGATCATGTGAAGACCATGTGGATTGGTGACTGAAATGGTCTTTTGAGGAAAGAATCACAAAGATTGTGTGGACCAATCAGTACTTGGACATGTTTTTTCTCTTTATTTGTGACAATTATCGACAGTGACAGAAGTACCACAAAAAAAAGTGTGCGGTATTTTTTTTTTGAGCGTGACACGTTTAGAGTACGTTCACGGTTTCCATACTCCTTTTTTTTAAACTCCGAAAGTAACGTCGTTTACTCTATCTTTAAAATACTCAAACATTATTTTGAGCTCACTATCTGGTTCATCACCCTCGAAAACCATAAAAACGACACCCATGATGACAACTTTGAAAACTTTCGCAGCCACCATTTTCGATTTTCATTTTGACCTCAAAATCGGCTCCTGCAATTTCGTCCCAAAACCGCGCAAATACGAGTAAAATCTGTATGAAACTCTGAAAGACTTGCTCTGCGGATATTGTACTACTGGGTTATTTACGTGTATGAATAATTTACGTTAAGTAAGCCTGCGCAGGAGTCCGCTGGATGCGGGAAGCACAGAACCGGTCGAAGTGGCGGAGCTTGGGGGAGGCCTATGTCCAGCAGTGGACGTCCTTCGGCTGAAATGATGATGAATGATGAAGCCTGCATAGCTTACTGACAGTGGATTGTATCAAACTTCAGTAGCTTTCGTACGGTATAGGGACGCGTCGTTCCATCAGAACGGTAAAGATCATAGGAAAACGATGGATGCAAGAGACAGAGGATCTATCGATAGGGCGAAAAACAACTATTAGTAGATATAGGCATACGCCTATATCTACTAATAGTGGTTTTTCGATTGAATGATGATGATGAAATTTAACATACCTAGTGGTGTGGCGCCCTGCGTGCAGACGGCTGAGGGCGAGGCGCCATGTTTGAGTAACGTGCGCAACACTTGCGTGCGCCCGCGCCACGCCGCCGCGTGTAGTGCCGTGCGCAGGCAGCGGTCGCGACCGTCTACTGCCGCACCGCCTACGTAGACAGGATACATTACAAGGTATTTTCGAAAAGGGATCATTGCACGTATCATTATGAAAAACCTGTAGGACCAACCCTGAAAACCCAACAGTCCAATGAAACTTGTCATAAAAACATGTATCTCAAGACGATAGGGGATAGGGATGGCCCTATGACAGAGCATTCGAATTTAAATGGAGCATTTTCTTCTGATTTCTTTTAAATTAATTGTTATCATCGATCAATTGCCAATAACAGATAAGCAATTACTGTATTTTAGTAAGAAAGTACGCATTCAAATCGAATGCTCAATCTGTCAAAAATACAATCAATTATTTACGTACATTTGTAACATGATTTGGGCATTGATTGTCCCTGACATGAAATTGCGTCCTCGGTAAGTGTACAAAGTTTAAATAAAATCTGACCGTTTAAAGTGGCTCAAAATCGCGCCCTAAGGAGTCGATTACAAACATACATACAAGTAAAGCTAATATAAAGCGTGTAAAAACGAGTCTCTACGACGGAAATGGTTGTGTGATGTTGTAAATGACAAACCTAAATTGAACTCACCGATTTTGATAAGTAGATTCACCATATCAGTATGTCCTTGCCACGCCGACACATGTAATGGTGTTCGACCCTGTAACAAACATAACTAAATTAATCATCAACATTTCAGCCGATAGGCAATCACTGCTGGAAATAGGCCTCCACCAAAAAAATAGTAGGGCGGGTTTGCCATAATCGCCACGCTTGGCAGGCGGGTTGGCGATCGCAGTATGGTGGTCAAATGCATAGAGAACGCTGCTGCTCATTCTCTAGTAAGTCCCTTAGTCGCCTTCTACGACACCCACGGGAAGAAATGGGATGGTGCTATTCTTTACGTCCGGCACCACACGGAACTAATAATATGTTATTAAAAATGTATGACCAGCATTTAATGTTCCCACTGGTGGAAGACAGGCCTCCTCTCTGTAAGAGAGAGTCGGCTGTAATCAGTGTTGGACTCAATCACAAAAAAAATCAATCAATTGATTAGTAAAAAAATCTATACATATAATAAAATTGTAACAGGCCGATGTCTGTACATTAAAGATATTGAAGAAAAAATAGTATGGGGGGTCTTTATTAGAGCAACAGAAGCCAAAACAACGGTTTTTAGATTTTTGTCTGTCTGTATGTTTGTTACCGCATCACGCAAAAACCACTGCATGGAATTGAATGCAGTTTTCAATGATGTATTCCGAGAGGTCTAACTTAAAAAATAGGCTATATTATTATATTATTTAAAAAAAAATGATTATCTACTTGATTCTAAAGTCCACGCGTATGAAATCGCGGGCAAAAGCTAGTTGTGAATAAATTAGATTTATCCAAATCAATCACGATTCAAATTTTATTTTTAACCTAATAATTAACAACTTGTTAGTTGTAAATTAGTCGTCCTTTGTTAAGGTGCATATTTAAATGCGCGTCAAACAAATTTTTGAACTTCACGACGATGAGCAACATTTTAAATTGTTGAGGAACTTTTCAAACTTGTCAAAATGGAAATCCAAGATGGCGGCTGCGAAGAATTTTCAGTTTCTTCGTGGGTGTCGTTTTAATGGTTTTCAAGAGTGCTGAAGTGAGATCAAAATAAAAACCCAAGATGCTAGATGCGAAAAAAATTCAACGCTTCATCATGGGTGTAGCTTTCATGGTTCTCGAGGGTGCTAAATCCGATGCTGAGGTGGAAATCAAAATCCAAGATAACGGCTGCAAAGGTTTATCAAAGAGTTCTTCATGAGTGTTTTATTTTAGATTCTATGCAAATGTAAATACTAATAGGATATAATAATATAGAAAAGTGAATTAAAACCATATAAGTAGCCCGACTGTAGGCATGCGTGAGAGTGTGTAAACGAGAGATAGGGTGTTCGAAAGTAAGGGTGTAGAAGACTGTAGGTCGCCGCCCGGTAAGGACCAAGCCCGGGTCGACAGCGCGTTTTGTCCCACGCGCGCCTCAAAGTGATGTTAACACTAACTGAGGGGTCCGCTAGGGCCGATGTCTGCCAGGGTCGCGGATTTGTTCGAAAGAGTTACCGTGTTCCTAGTACAGGCAACTGAACGAAAACGGGTGAGGTCTTATACGCCCTCCCGCTCCGCCCAGAGCGGAAGTAGTCATTTTTTTTTTTTTAAACTTTGCCCCACACTAGGAATTTCTCCTGTATTGTGGGTGCGTTTACAAACATTTAAACTGACATACACAAACAGCCAGACCCGGAACAAGTACTTGTAGGTCATACAAATATTTGTTCCGTGCGGGAATCGAACCCGCGACACGCAGCACAGCAGTCAATCGCTTAACCACTGCGCAAACCGTGCCGTCCAATTCCATTTGATGATGTCCCACCCGAAAAAAAGGGTGTAGAAAACTTGATCTTACCTCGTTATCAGTAGTATCGACCTGTGCGCCGCACTGTGTGATGAGATAGCGCGCCATCGCCATCCTATTGTCCAGCGCCAGCACGTACAGGGTGCTTCGTCGGTCGGCGTCCAAAGCGTCGGCGTCGGCCCCTCGGGAGTACAGCGCAGCTACTGTTTCTACATGTCCTTCTAGTGCTGCCAGTCTGTTCAAGAGATTACATTTTTAGTATAGTTTCTGATGCGACTACCTCGATTTTGCAGTGCCTCGGGCATGTTTGCCGACGCGAGGATGGATGACTTTTACGCTATAATGCGCAAAAAGTCAGCCTCACTCATTCGCCGAATGCGAGGGAGTAGCAACAGAATCCTAAGGATGATTGCAGACAGGCCAATATCGGCAGCTGTGGGAAGGCTGATCAGGCTGCATGTTACCTGATTCTATGTTTTTTTTTTGTTTATATTTTAATTTAGTCATTTATTTAAATTTTTGTTTAACTTATGCACAACAAATTATTTCAATTTTATCTTAATTAATTTCAATTAAATTTTTCATTTTAATTAATTTCAATTTATTTTAATTCAATTCTAATTTATTTTAATTTAATGTCTACTAATTTATTTCAATTTAATTTTAATTAACTTCTTTCAATTTAATTTTAATACAACTGATTTCCTCGCGACTAACCTAGTTTTTTAAGATAATGTTATACTAACAAAATATGGACAATTAATAGTCTGAAATAAACGATTTTTTTTTTTTTAATAAAAAGGCACTAATGCATGAAGATTTGAATCTAATCCTTACTTATACCCCATTTATTATAGCTTTAGAAAAAAGAGGCTCGTAGAAGCAGGAGTGCAAAACATTTTATTTCAAAGTTAATTTGTAACTTTTTTAGGTAGATTTAAGACAGTAATAAATACTAAGATAAACGAAGTAAAAGTAATAATTATTTTAAATAATGTTCTATTTACATTAACATCTTCATCACACATTACAAACTTACAACAAAACGAATGAATGAAACAAACAATCACATGATGATTTAAATCTAATTAAGATTATAAGGATATTTTTTTTTGCAATACTTTATTTTAAATAACAACTTACGACCCACAATACGTTGGTAAAACTTCGTCGTCATCAGCTAATTTAGTTACTCGGTGTTGTTCACTCCTGCTTCTTTTAGGTTTTTAGCGTTGACACTTTAATTTTTTGGCTTAATCGTAACTGCAGCACGTTTAATGTAATTTTGTTACGAAGTGTACATTAAAAATAACCTTTTTTAACTTCTGTCTAATGCTATTGTAAATGGAGTATAGTATAAAACAAAGTCGATTTACGTGTTTGTACGTTTAGATCTTTTAAACTACGCAACGGATTTTAATGCGGTTTTCATCATTAGACAGAGTGATTCAAGAGGAAGGTTTATTTGTATAATACACCGACCACCACGCGTGCGAAACAAATACTAACTATATTATAAATTAAAGTAGCTTCTCGTGTCTGTCTGTGTGACCGAGCTGTTCTAAACTCCGCAACGGATTTTGCTGCGGTTGTGACCATAACTTTGAGAATTTATTCCGAAAGATATGTTTAAATGTATTATATTATAAATATTCAAATCACATAATTATAATAAAGAAATCTCGTAGACATGGGCCGACTAGCCGACTAGTCGGCTGCAAAATGGACGACTAGTCGGCCAAGCCGATCATTGCTTTCGGTGGAGTTCGGATGTCATCGGCAATGTTCAAAATAGCAATCCTACTTATTGCCAATTGTTTGCTATAGAGTTTCTTTTTTTTTTGTTAGATGTATTAATTTATTTTACTTTAGGTATTTAATATCTGGATCTAACTCCAATTAATAAATGGACCAAACGAAGGGTGCATATTCCTTCCTACCCTATTCTAGATTGCACTGAAAGTAATCTGTAAAACTGATTCTATAATAATAATAAATACAAGTAAAGATTTCAATTTAATTTCAATCACCATGTAAACATATTAATACGAGTAAAAAATGGTTGGCGGTTTTAGCCGACTTCAAATATGGCCGACTAGTCAGTACATCACTAAAATCTCGATGTTCTGTCAATTCGTAGTAATCTTCTGAAGCAGGGCCGGAACGCTAGTTTTAAAATAAAAAAGGTCCTAAATAAATTTCAGTTGCAAAGGAATTTGAACTTTGTCTCATATTCAGTGTGTTTTCCCAAAACTTGAAAATGATCATGAGCGGCCCTTGGCACCGTAGTAACGTCTATGTGGTTACCTGAAGGCAGTCTTCCCGTCGTGCGCGCGCTGCTCCACGCGCGCGTCCCATTGCTGCACGAGCAGCTCCACCAAGCGTGCGTGGCCCTCCTGCGCGGCCAGCATGAGGGGTCCTTTGCCATCGTTGTCGGCTTCGTCGACTTTCGCCCCGGCTTCTAGAAGGGCTTCGCAGACTTCGACGTGACCTGCGAATGAGAATATGACGTTTAACATCACACCTAAATAGGCAGGAGTTATTAAGATCCAACCGCATACCGATGAACGATACACGTGCGTGTAGGCAAAGAAACCCGCTCGATCCAGCCTTGCTATTCTGTAACCATCTCACCGGGTGAAATGAGCCGAGTGAGCGAGGAGTGACCTATCAGTGTCATCCAACTGATGCTAGGGATTGACCAAGCATTACATTTACAATCATAATCTAGATTAAATTTCGATTATGATGACTAGTCCTTATATTGCGTGACTCGCTCGCGCCTCAGGCAATATAAGGACTAGTCTAGGAAAAAATAGACAGATACAACATTGAGTTTCTAACTGAGTTTTTGTTTTGCTATTTTATTTGAAAAACCTTCCAAAATGATGCACACTTAAATACTAGCTTTGAAATTGTAATAAAATTATCAATAGAATCAGCATAAAAAATATTATTTAAATCTCGATTATGATTGTAAATGTAATGCTTGGGCATCCCTAGCAATAGGTGGAATGACACTGACAGCTCACTCCACGCTCACTTCACCCGGTGAGATGGTTACAGAACGGAATGAGCGGCATCACGAGCTGAGTACGTGATCGGCTGTCAAAGTGTTGAAAAATTAGCTGATTTGTGTTACCTTCAAATGCAGCGTAATGTAATGGCGTCCACCCGGAATTGTCCCTATGGTGTTCATCTAATCCTCGGTCGAGTAGCTGACGGACCACTTCCACGTTGCCTAGAAACAACACATAACACTGTTAATTGTGCTTTTGGCTAAGTCACAGCTCGACAGCTCAGGTCAAGCTACGCTTGCCGCGGTTAGTTCGCGGATGAGTGACCATCTTTACATATCTCTATCTCTCCGTGCCTCGAAAAGCATTTAAAAGCCGAGGGTCCCAGCTATCATTCCTGGATCTTTGATAGTTGTCAGAAGCCCGAAAGTTGACAACCAGTCTTACCAAGGGTATCGTATTACCCAGTAACTCGGTTGTGGAGGTCAGATAGGCCACGGAAGAGAAAAAACATGGAATTGCAAAGTAGGCGTGGCACGCGTGCCACAATTAAGCGTTGTTACGCTAACTTGGTCCCAGTCGTGTTCTAACATCGCGTCGAGTTGCTAGTCTTGCGACAAATTTATTTTTCCGTAGCTATACCGTATTGTTCCATTTTGGAGCGCAAAAATGATAGTAGGAGAATAAATCTTAAAAATTGAGGTGTTTCGTACCATCGATATGTACGGTTTTATTTATTTTCTAATAAAATCTTAGTTAATTTCAATTTACTAATAATTTAATATAACGTCTGGTTAAAATCAACCTTACATGATTAAAATAAAGTTTATTTTAGATTGATTGTATTCTCTATTTCATTCTGGAAAGTACTTCGCTACTCAATTAGTGATGCAGTCGGATCGGATGTTGGTTTTATCGATGGCTATCGATAAAAGAAAATTAGTCATTTAATTATTGCAAAATAACATTACAATACCAATATAGGTCGCTTAACATTCATACACGAAATTTATTTTAAGAAGTGTATTATGTTGCATAGATGCTTTATAGCAAAAATGTAACCAAACTTTTACATAATAACGCAATTATTATAATTTTAATGATGCCTGAGACGTTGCATTGCATTGACTAATCGGTCATTTCGGTGTGTAAGATCATTCAGTCATCAAACCGCCTCAATGACAGTACAACAAATATTTCAACGCCACTCCAGTGCCACCGAACAGTTCACCGTTTTCGAAAATCATTAAGTTTTTTAATCAAGTCAGTTATCATGTTTTATTATTATCACTTAAAAATATGGATTGAATTGAAATTAAATTAAACACAGTAATATTTTTTTCTCCTGTTCATTGTTTTATTGGTATTGTTTTCAATAGTATTATTTTTATTTCAGTTATTTATTTTATTTTCAAATAACACTACGTTATTCTTCCTACAGTTTTATTACTGAACTCTCAACAAGACACCCAATTTTTTGTTTAATTCAAAAAAAATATCCATCGATATCGATAATGTAATTAAAATTCAATGCATGTGCGGCATTGGTCGAGTAGCAATAGATATCGACCTATGACGCGAATGTCGACCTTATTTTTATGCCAACTAAGTTTAAAAATGGGACCACTGAGAATACTGCCATCTATGGTCGAATAGCGGAATTTACTCGGCAATCGAATCTAGTTTGACTTTAGATTACAAAACGTTGTAAATACTTTCTGAGCTAAAGTAAAATAAATCCTATCTACAGAGCCTGAAGGTTTATTTCCAGATGTAGGATCTATGGCTTATGCTAGTTTTGACTAAAACTAAAAACGACAAATCAAACGAATTGTTTATTTGTAGTGCATTATATGATGATCGGAATATGTGTGTGAGTTTGGCGACAACGGTTCCTATAGTAATTTTGTTGAATTGCAGTTCCATGTTTTTTCTCTTCCGTGAGATAGGCAGTCACTCCATGTAAAATACTTGTATTCAGCTGCATCTGGTTTGAATAGAAGTTGGGAAAATACTAGGTAGATAACGACTTAGAGTTAATAAAACAAACTGAAAATGAGACAGGTTTACCTTGAGATCTTCCATGGCAAGGGATTGTAATGTGCCAGTTTATACAAATCTATACTTCTATACTAATATTATGAGGTAAAGTTTGTGAGTTTGTGAGGTTGTAGGGGGTAATCTCTGGATCTACTGAACCAATTTTGAAAATTCTTTTACCAATAGAAAGCCACGTTATTTGTGAGTGTGATATGCTATATATAAACCCTAAAAATGTTAAAACTTTTTCGTGGTAGTCGGATTTGCAAAGTAAGTCGGAGAAAGAAAAAACGGTCGAACGAAAATGTTTCTTACGAACGCTGTCTTAACGATGAGAGATATATGCGTAAGTTGTACTGAAAAGTTGTAGACCTTGATAATGCCTACAAAAAAGTCAGCGACAGCATTAGTCTAACTTTAATATTTAAGTCACAAAAAGCAGTTTTTTTTTTATTAGAAATAAATAATAGTTTAAAAAACTGTGTTTTTTTTAATTTTTTTCAATTTATTTTTTAAAATTATTGAATTGTTATCGGTCCTCGATAAGTTTACAAAGTTTCAATGAAATCTGACCGTTTAAAGTGGGTCAAAATCGCGTCTAAAGGAGTCAGTTACAAACATGCATACAAGTGAAGCTAATATTAAGCGTGTAAAAAAAAATCGTTAGTTCACGTTTATTGGTCATATTATCAACAATTATGATATTTTATCAAAATAAGTAAATTAATCGTCTCAAGTGTTTTTAAAACAAAAGACTTTTCCCTTTTACTGGATATAATTTTGACGAATGGTTAAAGAAATAATAATACGACATAGGTATGGAACCGCGACCGTATCGTAATCTGCATATTGAGTGATATAAAAATATTTATCGCCCAACGTAGTGGGCACGAGTCAGCTATTCATTAAATACATTAACTGTCATTTTTGAGGTGGTCGTCGTGGACTGTGATAGGCTATCGTGTGTATGTAGGCAACTTTATTGAATGCTAAAAATGCTAACCTCGGCTGAACACTAATTAAAAGTATTTACTCATCATTCACCTTGGTATAATTTCGCTCCAGTTCCGAACATCATAAGCAGAGATCGGATATTCGGATGCATATTTACCTAAACATAATTTTTAGCTATGAAAGTATGGAACCGGCTTTATAAATTATTTGTAATATTTATTAAAAACCCCGAGATTCTTGATTGACCCCGATACAAATATGTATATGTACTGGAGGACGGGTGGTTTGCATTAGTTAAAACAAAAAATAAACAAATTACTTACCTAAATTAAGACTTTTTCAATACAAAAGCGCATTCCATGGTAGCTAACATCTCGATCATAGGGCTGTTGATAAAACTTACCCTGAGCTGCAGCCACGCTGAGCACGGTCCGCCCATCCGCGTCCATGTTGTCCACGCAGGCGCCCCAGAACAGCAACAGCCTGAGCGCGCGCGCGTGTCCCGCGGCGGCGGCGGCCCACAGCGCCGTGCGGCCCGCCGCGTCCACGGCCTCCACGTCCGCCTCCGCCTCCAACAGGAGCTCGCAGATCTCGCTGCGGAGGGGTCGTGGGGAAATGGTTATTAAGATGGACAAAAAACAGTAGCACTCTGGGAGTGCCGACAGAAGTGAAAACTTGAACAATTACGTGTGTATTTTTTTTATCGTCAATACAGGATTTTACATTGGGTCCGTGGGTCCTGATTGCTCTCGGTAAAAAAATATAAAAAAGCGACCGACTTCAGCCATTAAAGGTAACAGCACAGATTTTTACGATAAAAATACAAAAGTAAAGAAAGGGATAAAATAATTAGAATTTCCTAATGAAAGAAAGGGACTTTTCCAAAAGGCATCAACGCGCGACTCATCCCACTCATCGTGTGCTCAAGCGTTCGGTGACGATGACGCGAATTCTATGATTTTTGTTTACCCAAAATGTGCTCAACGCGGCTAAAGAAGTTTTAACTTCAAAAATACTGTAAGAAAAGTGTTGCAAATACATTTTTGTTCACAGTGAATGAGCTTGAATTGTTATTTTGCACATTTGTTAATTAAGCAACTATAAGAATTTTAATACCGCTCGCTATTGATATGCAAGAAACCCAAGATACATAATCATCGTCTCAAAAACGTCCGCATAAATGGGCGCAATGTGCGCTAGTGTCAATAGTATCGACATTGCTTTGTAAAAACCACTTTAAATCACGCGTGTAAGGTTGAATTCGCAAAACATGTGTTTCATCATAATTGACATATGATTGTGGACAGTTTTGAGTGTTACTTTTGTTACTACAACTTGGGTTTTTTGTATGTCAATGCCGCTCACTCATGATTAATTTATTTGAAGCTTTCATTTTTTTACTATACGAAACAGGATGCTGCATAACTGGAAAAAAGTATACCTTTTTTTGTGACATATCGTGAAATCGATAAAATATCTCGGTATCAACATGATTCCACTATAATCGTCACGTAACAAAAAAACGCTATGCGTTAAGCGTACTCTATGCAACTTTTTATTACATATAATAGAATGAGACAGAGATAGAAGAGATGTTTTTCGAGGGTGCTAAAGCCGATAGTAAGGTCAACATGAAAATACAATATGGAGGCTGCAAAAATTTTCATCATGGGTGTTGTTTTAATGGTTTTCGAGGCCGAAAGCCCATGGCTTTAGCATAAAAAGGTCTAAAAGAAAATCTAGGCTGGCAGCGGCAGAGTTCAATTTTTTCCCCATGGGTATCGTTTTCATGGTTTTCGAGGATGCTAAATCCGATAGTAATCGAAATGAAAATTCAAGATGGCGACAACTTTACGAGCTTCTCAAAATTTATACTCAGTGGCTCTGTATTATTATGCGATTACAAAAGCACAGTATACGAATAATATTAGTATTAACATACAGTGTTTCAACTAGGAATAAATGTTCTAATCCAAAGATCACTAAGGGGATCCACTGACCAGACGTCGGGGTATTGTCTATACTATATGCACGTCGCGCAGTAAACTCTGCCTGCGCGATGCAGGAGTTTGTATGACGTCAAGGTGATACGTAGTTCGCATGTGGCATTGTAGAGATACACGTGTTCAAAATTCTCGGTTTGAATAAAAGTTTGGTTGTCAACCTTTCCCATTGGAGCACAACTTTAATTTTAACAAAAAGGGCTTGAGGTCTAATGATTTTTGTACCGATTAAATGCTCTAATTTTTCGAGCTTTCAGTCCTTGTTCCGAATAACACATGAATAAAATAAATTTAACTCACGTGTGACCCTCGAAGGCGGCGACCAATAGCGGCGTGGCGTTGTCCCGGTCGGCGAGAGATACGTCCGCTCCCCTTTCTAGAAGTAATGCTGCGCAAGCACATCCGCTGGCGCAGAGTGATGCTACTGAGAGAGCTGTGCGACCTGTAGAAAGAAGATGTTGGAAATACGTTAGCTTTTTCCGGCAGCTTCCTCCGCGTGGACATCGGAAATTTGCCTACGAAAACGTTAAAGTACGTAAAGCTTGTTCAGGCTTAAGGCCTTCCGTACATACAAACGCAACAATCAGCTCCTAGCATATCCGTTGCTAATCTAATTATCGCAGGCTCTTTGCATTTGTTAATAAGTAAACCAACTGTCATATTCACTTGCCTCAGAACCTCTGTATAAGAAACATCAATTTTGAGAAATATATCTAATTTGCTTTTATTGGGACTTTAATTGGCACCAGTATATCCCTAAAGATATAACAAAGCTTCTAGTCGGCATGATTTTTTCCGACATCTTCAACAATTCAACAATTATCCTTGCCCAGAAATGGAGAAGAAGTTGGGGGAAAATATGCGTCACATCCATGCAAAACGATCATCGCTCAGTATAATCTATAATAGATTTTTGACTAGTATTTATAAACGTTTCGTGTGTTGCCAGACGTAAAAGAATAGCACCATTCCATTCCTTCCCGTGGGTGTCGTAGAAGGCGACTAAGGGACTTACTAGAGAATGGGCAGCAGCGTTCTCTATGCATTTGACCATCATACTGCGATCGCCAACCCGTACCGATTATGGCAAATCCCTCCCTTTTGGGGGGGCCTTATGTCCAGCAGTGGACGTCTTTAGGCTGATATGATGATGGTTTCGTACCGTCATCATCTGCATGGTCGATCTGCGCGCCCGCGTCCAGTAGTGCGCGCACGATGTCGGCGTGGCCCATGTAGGCGGCGGCGATGAGGGGCGTGCGCCCTTCTGCGTCGGCGCGGTCCGGGTCGGCCCCGGCTGCCAGTAGGCGAGATACTACGGCTTCGTGGCCCGACCACGCTGCCGCTCTGGTAAGGAGAGATGGGTGCTTTTGTACTAAAGACAGCAATTTTATTAAAGCTCTATGAAAAAAAAAACTATGTTTTTTTTTAAACACTATCCTTGCAGGTATGTCGATGCGGAAAAAAATCCACTATAGAGGGTCTAGAATCATGTGCTGAATTCATGTAGTTTGCGCGTTGATGTGCCTGCCATCCTGTAGGTATAACAATCTTTACGAAAGTTATAGCTTATTAAAAACACTTTCAAAATAAAACAGTTTTTTTTTGCACTGATATCCAAAAAAAAACCAAAGATGCACAGTCTGGAACAAAAGTAACATTCAAAACTGTCCCCAATTTTACGTCACTGGTTATAATTAATATAAAAAATAGTATTTTTTTCAAAATGCAACCTTACACGCATGACATAAAGTGGTTTTTACAAAGCAATATCCTTAAAGACTGACTGAAAGATGACTGAGTATACTATTGACACCTGCGCACATTGCGCCCTATTTATGCGGACGCTGATTGTGTATCTCGGATTTTTTGTATACCAATGCACATATACTATCAATAGTAGTAGTCCAAAGATGAAAACACTCTCACGCACTCACACGTCTGCGAGTTATTTCTCTCACTCTTTACGTCGAAAGAATGATTTTTTTGATAATTGAATTACAGTCTAAGGCTTAGACTTTGAAAGACTTGTAGTAAGCCAGAACTTTTTCTTTGAGTCAAAGCAAAAATTTATGGCAGCTTTCTAAATGCTTATCTAATGCCTTTAAACGAGCAATTCTTGTGTTTAGGAAAAGTTTTTATCCAGTGCGCAAACTGTAATCATGAATTTATTCAGTGCGCAAACTTTAACCATGAATTCTGCATACCATTCTAAACGCCCCAGCGAAGAAATTTTTCGTCGGTTTTACAAAAAAAAATCAGCTGTTTCATACATTTTGACCGCGTAGGTATTGCACTTTTCTATGAAACAGCAAATTTTTTTTTTTTGTAAAACCGACGAAAAGTTTCTTCGCTGGGGGGTCTAGAATGGTATGCTGAATTCATGGTTAAAGTTTGCGCACTGAATAAATTCATGGTTAAACTTTGCGCACTGAATAAAAACTTTACCTGTATATAATATGAATCTCGGAAACATCTTCAACGATTTTCATGAAATATATTAAGCAGGGTGTTTCGGGGGCGAGAAATCGATCTAGCTAGGTTTCATTTTTAGAAAACGTCAAACAAAAAATAAACGAGCTAAGCCCGGTCCTCCAGATATTATCATTAATGGCCGCAGACAGTGTCTACCGTCTCGTATAATTTTGTCCAATATAAGCTGGACATGCGTATTCGCCACAGTTTAAAAACAAAAATGATATATTTGTATGAAAATACCTCAAAGCTGTCCTGTTATCAGCGTCCACGCAATCCACGTCACAGCCGAATTCCAGTAGCACTTCAACCACCTGGAATAAAAGAAAAAATGATTATTTAGGTCATTTTACGGCAACTTAACAGACATCTGTGCTGCTGGGGAGTTTGTTGCTCCACTTCTTCTTCCCAGCTAAAGCACTAGGAAGTGGTGAAGGGCGGGCGTTTTGGGGGGACTGTCTTATGTAATTTTATTTTGACGTTCAAAAAGAGCTGACTCTCAGCCTAGTTTGAATAAATGACTTTTGATTTGATCATAGGGTATTTAAAACATGATTGCGAAAGCTAGGGAGATAAGGCTAGGGGTCCTGATTGCAGCTAGGGATCCAAGCTCAAATATAGCGTCAGTGACATTAGACTTCATCCCCTTATGGCTGATTTCTATAATTTACGGGTAGTTTTAGGTATAAATTAAAACTCTTATATGTTTACCAATAATGAAGGAAAGACCTAATACATTCGCATAGTAGACCCCTATTTAGAAGTAGCTATCACAGATAAATTTATCTTACGAAACTATTTATTCTCTCAGTTGGGAAATAAAATAATGCTACCATTGGTAAGCAAAACGATCCTTTTTGAAGTGAAACTTCTTATGCGACTTCCAACAAGGTTGCGTGAAACGTTTAACGCTACCGAGGGAGAGAGAAAGAAAGATACACAAAAGTAGAAAGTAGGAGAGAGAAAGAGAGTGAGTCGGTTTAACTTCTTCCGCGCGGAGGGACTCCACGCACTTTTTGTTTATAGGAACCGAGTATGAGTGAATAATGTAACATGTTGCTCCCTACCTCAGTGTGGCCGGCCCAGGCCGCAGCGCGCAGCGGGCTCCACCCGTCGGCGTCGGCCGCGTCTGCGCGTGCGCCGGCGCGCAGCAGCACGGCGGCGGCGTGCGCGCGGCCTGCCCGCGCCGCCACGTGCAGGGCCGTGCCGCCTGTGGCGTCCGTACTGTCTACTAGCACTGGGTAGCGCTGGAATAGGGTATTACACTCATTTTTGAAAAGTATCTTATTTAAATTCTAGAGTCCTAATAAACCACTAAAAAAAACACAACATTTTTATTTAATCGATTAGTGCCATAAAAATGCATTTAAATATTTATTATTTTATTTATTTATTAAAAGCCTGTGATGTCCCACTGCAGGGCAAAGGCCTCTCTACCCTCCTTCCACTTCTCTCGGTTTAATCCTGCTAGTGACCAGTTCTTGTTGAAGGAGTCCAGCTCATCCCGCCATCTCCGTCTGGGCCTACCGCGACGTCGCTTGCCATTAGGAGGGACCCATTGGGTCGTAAGTTTGGCCCATTGGTCGTCTGACATGCGGCAGATGTGTCCAGCCCAATTCCATTTTAGTGTAAATATTTTAAATATTGTATTTTCAAATTTCGCGCGTAATTTTACGAAAACGCTGGACGCAGTAGACGCCATATTGCTCTGTGGGTATGACGTCAGTTTGCTAATAACAAATGCGCTGATATTTTGTATGACAATTGTTTATATTTAAAAAATGAGTTATTTTACTACTTAGCGTTGGTTTGCTGTTCCTTAATGCAAAATATTATTTAAATAAAAATTACTTTGGTTACGAAAATAATAAAAATACAAAGTTGCTCAGTTGACATACCGTATGACGAAATAACATGGCGGCTACTATTTCATGATGTTCAAAAACAGATTAAAAAAACAGAAATCTTTAAATTATTTTTTGAAATTTATTTTGTTGTTTCATGAACTAAAACTAACATTTTCCGACTGCATTTTGCTTGAGCTATCTCAATAATATATTTTTAGATTTTTTCTCGTATAGAGTAAAATACCCTATTATGTTAAACATAACCATCAATATATATTTATTTATTTACTAGCTGACCCGACAAACTTCGTACCGCCTCATAATCCTACTAGTAGTAAGATACTAATATTATAAATGTGAATTTTTGGATGTTTGTTACTCAATCACGCTAAACTGGCTGTACGGATTTGGATGAAATTTGGCACGCAGATAGTTTATAACCTGGAAGGGTACTTTTTTTCCCGGTAATATGGTCCCATGGGATGATGTTCGACATCCACGAGGGCGAACCTGCAGGAAAAAGCTAGTTCTTTATATTTTCTCACGTTTTAAACCTTCCCTGGACTGCCACAAATATTTCAAAACCAAAATTAGCCAAATCGGTCCAACCGTTCTCGAGTTTTTGTGAGACTAACAAACGTCAATTCATTTTTTTATATAGATTTAAGAGCATGGAGAACTTACAGCAAGCTTAACATAACGCTTTTTATTTCTACTCTACTGTAAAATAGAAGTCGCTTGTCTACATTTCTCGGTGAAAAACTGTCAACTATCTATACGGAAACGACATTTTTGTCTACTCTTCCGACACATTTTTGTCTATGGTCCTCGTGCTAAGTCTGCTGCTAATAAAAACAGACAAAAAAGGAAACCATAGCCACATAACTATCTATATTACCACATAGGATAGTTTCATATAAGAACTTTTTTTTTCGTTATCTGAATATGTATGTGTTACACACACGTATAGTTTATAACCTGGATCTTTTACAACATTTGGCACTTTTCATCCGGATTTTGATATTTTGATATTTACCGACATCTACACGGGCGAAACCAGGGGCAAAAATTAGTTCATTTTAAGGGATAATAGTGTGACCAGTTTGCACTACTACTACTAGATCTATTAGATCTATCTGCTGTTACTACTAGATCTATCTGCTAGTTCAAGTTTTTAGAAGAATTTCGATTTACCTTCAATAAAGCAGCTAGCGCCTCGTCGTCACCCTTGGTAGCCAAATCATGTACCGCATTAGGGTCCAAAGGCACCGCGTCTTCCAGTTCCTCTGCAGCGTCTTTGTTATCCTCGCTTTCTAGGGGCTGGTCTGATGATAACTACAAAACAAAATACACCATAAAGTCATCATCATCTGCCTAGCTGAATAATAGTTTAAAAAACTAAAAAGCAAGCTTTAAAAACCAAACTAAAAAGGAGAAAATTATTTAATTCAATTAAAAAGCGTGGGGTGCTTTTTGAGGTATTTTTATAATCAATTAATGTCAAGCACCCCACGCTTTTTAATTGAATTAAATTATTTTCTCCTTTTTTAGTTTGGTTTTTAAAGCGTGTTTTTTAGTTTTTTAAACTATTATTTACTTTCTATTTTTTAGTTCTGCTAACTACAAAAACGAGATTTTTTTTATGTATCTTTTTACCTTTTTTTTTCATTTTTCTCATTTTTTTTTAAGTTATTGAATTGTCATCGGTCCTCGACAAGTTTACAAAGTAACAATGAAATCTGACCGTTTAAAGTGGGCCAAAATCGCGCTCTAAGGAGTCGGTTACATATAAACAAACATACAAGTGAAGCTAATATAAAGCGTGTAAAAAACTGAAATCTTTGAATTGATTTTTTAAATTCATTCGGTTATTTAATGAACTAAAAACCAACATTTTCCGACTGCTTTCTGCCTAATCTATCTCAATAATATACTTATAGATTTTTTCTCATTTAAAGTAAAATACCCTATTCCCGGCGCTAAGCAGTGCGTTGAAGGTTCAGTGCGTTGTAGGTTCAGTGCACGAAAAACTCCCGTCGCGATATTATTACGTCCCTGTGAACGTCAACTTACAATTTTAGTCACAGAGGGTCATTACCATCAACCGAGCATTAATCTTAGGGGTACGACTGTGAAATTCCTCATCCTTACATAGTATAAAATAAAGTCGCTTTTCGTGTCTGTACGCTTAGATCTTTTAAACTACGCAACGGATTTTAACGCGGTTTTCATCAATAAACAGAGTGATTCAAGAGGAAGGTTTATATGTATAATACACCGACCTCCACGCGGGCGAAGCTACTGGCCGGAACTGGGAATAGGGTATTACACAAATTTTTGAAAAGTGTCTTATTTAGATTCTAGAGTTAAAATGCATTTAAATCTTGCATTTTCAAATTTCGCGCGTAATTTGACGAAAACGCTGGACGCAGTAGACGCCATATTGCTCTGTGGGTATGACGTCAGTTTGCTAAAAACAAATGCGCCGATATTTTGTATGACAATTGTTTATAATTTAACAAAAAATTGTTATTTTTCTACTTATCGTTGGTTTGCTGTTCCTTAATGCAAAATATTATGTAAATGAAAATTACTTTGGTTACGAAAATAATAAAAGTACAAAGTTGCTCAGTTGACATGCCGTATGACGAAATAACATGGCGGCTACTATTTCATGGTGTTCAAAAACAGATTAAAAAAACTGAAATCTTTAACTTGTATTTTAAAATTTATTTTGTTGTTTCATGAACTAAAACTAACATTTTCCGACTGCATTTTGCCTAAGCTATCTCAATAATATATTTTTAGATTTTTTCTCGTATATAGTGAAATACCCTATTCTTGACCTCATTCCCAGTACTAGATTTTAAGTCAAATAAATCAGCACAGTCAATTGCACGTACCACATAAATTAAGAAACCCGTCCTTACTACTGCGAATGAAAGGCGTGTCAACTATAAAAAATCCTCGTCAGAGGTAATGAGCCAAAATTGTTACCATACACGTGCGATTGACGTTTTAACACATGCAGCTATAATGGTCTTTCCGTATAAATAATCTCTGGTCTAAGGCTGGATTTAGTGCTACGCTGAAGCTGATCGCGTACCGTCCGACATGCGAACCAGAATGAGCTATTCTGTAAAAACGTCACTGTGAAAAGTTAGGTGAAGTGAGCTGTCTAGAGTATTAATCCTTATAGTATCAGGTGGAATGACTCCCACTCACTTCAGGCTCACTTCATTTAAGTTTTCACGGTGAGATTCTTACAAAATAGACCGGCTGGGCCATGACGATAAATGGATGTGTATAGTATAGCACCGACGCCGTCGGACGCCAGCACTGACCCTCGCTCGAGGACTAGTCTAGCTTAAGAGCCCACTCACCAAAATATCATCCCGATCAGCCTCAGTGGGCACGGAGTCAGCTCTGCTCAGCTCCAACAAAGCTCTCAAAACGCGTCGATCTCTGGGCCAATGCGTTGTGGGTTCCCCGGCTATAAGCTCCGGCATTATAGTCTCTAGTGGTGTCGGATCTGCTAAGGAAACATATGAGATGAAATAACATAGCGTTTGTTGCACCGAAGCGTAAAATTGCAGTAATTTCGCCAGTTATGCTAATGCTACGACAATATAGTAAGACTTTTTCTACCTGAATACGGGGCTTTTAGATACTTTGTATGTGTATCTGTTTTATTATATTTTTTGTAATGTGCGTTTTCTTTGTGCAGAATAAACATGTTTTCTTTCTTTCTTTTCTACGTGAAAATCTCACGTGAAAAGGTACGAGAAATACGGAATACAGAACGAAGAAGGAAGTGATAGCGAATTAAGTTCGTCACTTTCGCCAATAGGAAATTACATCGGGCACACGGCTTGTTTTTACCCGACTGCGCCAGAAGGTATGTTTTTCGAGTTTATATGGATTTCTTTGGCGCGCTCTGAAGCCTAGACGGATTCGTGGCTTGCAAGACGTCGTTAGATTTGTCTCAATTGTTAGAGTGACACTGGGTATATTAAAATTATGTAAATTAAAAAGGGCTTTTGTTTAACTTACCACCAGATATAGTAACATATAACAGACAAAAATAGTAAATGATCACCAAAATTAAACCCGCATCTTAATGTAAAATTATAACCAAAGTTTTAACATCTCGCTATCCTGTTTAGGCAAAATGACTCCAAATAAACTAACCTAACCTAACAATGACAGTGACAGTTATTTAGATAGAAATAGTGCATTAATTTGCTCGCTAAGATTTGGTGATAATTTACTACATTTGGTGTTCGAATACAATTTAAAGTGCAGTCGTGACTAAAATAGCTAGTACTATTGTAATTTTAGACTTTATTTTTCTGGTGTCAAGTTTATATTTTTGGTAAAAGAACTAAGGGTATCAAAGCATTTTATGGTGGTCATTATATTTAACCCCATTAAAAAGGCCGATTTTGGCGCCATATTTAATTTTCTTCAGGCATCTTCTTAAAATTACCATTATAGACCTTTATTGCCTCCGACTGCATGAGATTGCATAAAGTATACCGTTTTAGTCAACCACTTATCTTTTTTAAAGTACACTTTTTACGGTCGTGTTTTTTTTACACGCTTTATATTAGCTTCACTTGTATGTTTGTATGTAACCGACTCCTTTGAGCGCGATTTTGACCCACTTTAAACGGTCAGATTTCATTGAAACTTTGTAAACTTGTCGAGAACCGATGACAATTCAATAATTAAAAAAAAAAAAAACGTTTTTGTTGTTAGCAGAACTAAAAATAGAAAGTAAATACTTAATAGTTTAAAAAACTAAAAAACACGCTTTAAAAACCAAACTAAAAAAGGAGAAAATAATTTAATTCAATTAAAAAGCGTGGGGTGCTTGACATTAATTGATTATAAAAATACCTCAAAAAGCACCCCACGCTTTTTAATTGAATTAAATTATTTTCTCCTTTTTTAGTTTGGTTTTTAAAGCGTGTTTTTTAGTTTTTTTAACTATTATTTATTTTAAATTATAACAGCGAGGTAAGTAAAATTATAAGTAATTAAAACTTTTCTGTTCCCAAAAGCCATGTCATGGAATTTACATAACTATATATGTACAAATGAAAGACGTCAATCAATCATTGGTAATATAATATTACGTCAATACAGGCTATTTAAAGAGGTAGTCACTATCATTCCCTACATATAAGGAAGAAGTTATATTATGTTAGGTTATTCATAGGCTTATTTCTAAAGTCTACTGTAGTTCAGGGTTTCCCAAAACCCGCAGGAGGCGCCCTGGGCGTACTCCCGGTCACCGTAGGCGTTGGCTTGCGGACGGCGAGCAATGGGTAGCTCGCCACCCGGTAAGGACCAGGCCCGGGTCGACGGCGCGTTGTGTTCCACGCGCGCTTCAGAGAGATGTCAGCAGTAATTGAAGGGATCCGCTAAGGCCGATGCCTGCCAGGGTCGCGGATTTGTTCGAAAGAGTTACCGTGGCCCCAGGCGCACAGGTAACTGAGGGAACACGGGTGGGTTTAAGTCAGTAAAAGTCTGACACGCCCTCCCGCTCCACCCAGAGCGAGAGAAGTTATTTGACGATTTCGCACCCTTAAAAAAAAACATAACCTGTTAGGCTGTTACCATGGATTCAGTATTCGCGCCCGAATCATATTTATATCAACAGCTCTCTTTTTTTTTCATTCGATTTTTTTTTTACTTTTAATTTATTTTGTTAGACTTTATTTCATTTCATTTTTATGAATTTCTGTTTGGCAAATATGCACTCGAAACACCTTCATACATTTACAGCCTTACAAATTACAATATTTAAAACTCTTAATACTGCATTACAACTGTATACTACACTACTTTTACAAGTAATTAGTATGAAAGCATTGTATAGTTAAAAATTCGTTTATCAAAAGAAACAGGCAACATTCTTCGGAAACGTTTGAAACTAGAATAACAAATTATAGAGACATTAAAAAAAACCTAGTAAACAGCATAAACAATGTTTATTTTTAAATAAACAAAAAAAATTGTGACCAAAATATTTTTTGAATGTATTTAAATCAATTGCATGTTTTTTACCGTAAAACGAAAGTAAGAATGAAACATAATTTTTAATTTCGTCACTAAGAGCGTTTATTCTGAAAGTTGGCAACGTCGCAAATAGCTGTCAAATATTTACCTGTTTTTATTAATTTGTTAATATTACTGTATGGAAGTATGAAATATCGCTAACTAGTGACCTAAAATATGAATAATTATTTGCAATTATGACACTAAATTTGATGTTGTAACCGTTTTAGGCGTAAAAAGGGCATTCGGAAAGTTTCCAAGTTCTTTTTTTACATCTAAAACTAAATATTCGGTGTTAAGATATTAATTATTGCATTTCATCATCAATATTTTAGGTCACTAGTTAGCGATATTTCATATTTTCATACAGTATTATCGGCAAATTAATGAAAACAGTGAAATATTTGACAGCTATTTGCAACGTTGCCCATTTTCAGAATAAACGCTCTTAAGGTGAATGCGCAGTGGTAGACCGCGAAATTCAAATTTTCTTACATTTTTGCAATTTTCAGGTCAGTATCAGGTTGTATCCTGATCAAAATGTGATTTGCGAATATAACAGGTACGTGTTTACAGAATTTAGTAATTAGAATGTCTAATATATCTCTTATAAGTTAGATTTCTTCCACAAGCACTTTTCCATAATATGAAACAAATCTAACTTAGAAAGATCTATTATTGATTCTAATGATTATAAATCTTTAAATACGTACATGTTATAGTCGCAAATCATATTTTGATCAAGAAACAAGCTGACACTCACCTGAAAATTGCAAAAAACGTAACAAAATTTGAATTTCGCGCTCTACCACTGCGCATTCACCTTAAGAGGCCGATTTTTAACCGACGAAAAAACGGAGGAGGTTCTCAAGTCGAGGCGTATTTTTTTTTTCAACTTACCAGCTACCTGATGATGATGTGAATAATACAGGTACTCCATATTCTCAACATTCGACATAATATGCCCATACATTATATCGATCTCATTCAACATGAACTATACACACTTTATAGGCTTTCTATACACGCAAATATGCACTCGAAAAATCTTCACACATTTAGTTTATAGAATACAGATTTAACACGATAATTCAACGTCACGTAACACACTTTTTTTGAAGATATCAATTGTTTTATCTGGTTTTCAGATGCAATTAAATACACATTATAGGTACAATTTATTGTTCCACATAGATTTAGTACAATGATTAGTGTTACAACACTTTTCAAAATCACTTGTTTGTTCAATATTCTAGACGGCTTTTAAACATGGACCTTAGTTTGAAATAAAGTTGGATTAGATTTTATTTAAACTAACTAGCTAAACACCGTTTTACAAAAAAATACTCCGACCGTATTGTGTTTATGATTTAGTCATTTTTTTAAGCGACGGAATTCGCATTATTTTACACAGTTAAAAAAATCATCAAGTCACACTTTCGGTAATAAACTAACTTTGTTATTGGAATATAAAACAATTTATATTATATTGTATACACAATTAAACACTTAGAGGTACAGTCGATACAACGGTTAATGAACTACTGAACGCATTTTTGCTTCATTTTCCTAATAAATTAATTAGTTATAATTTGGACTTTATATGTATAACGATAAGGGGTATATACTAATGGTTAGTGGTAACTAGTATTATGTGTATTTGAAGTGTCTGTTTGTTCACATTAGTAAAAGTACTTATCAATATTTTGTGTAAAACACATTACTTTGTGTAAAATATCAAATCACCACTGCTCTCAAAACGGTGAAGGAAAACATCGTGAGGAAACCGGCATGTCCTAGAACCAAAAATTCGAAGACATACGACATCTATCAACCCGCACTGGGCCCACGTGGTGGATTACGGCCCGCTTCCTCTCGCAGAGTGGGAACATTATACGCTGATTATGCAAAATACATGTTTTTTTTTCAAATTCATCTGGTAGTTCCAAAGATTACATACGAACTCACAAACAAATTTTACCTCTTTATAATAATGGTATAGTAACTCAGACAAACCCGTAAATTATAGCTAGTGTAATCGACCGGACAGGCAGGATAAGATAATAAAATTAAAGTTAATTATTGCAATCATTATTCACGGGAAAAGAAACAGTCAGTTAGGTCAGTAACATTACGTTGATTAAATGTTGTGACTATGTACTTGCAGGCTTAGCATGACGTTTTCTATTTCTACGAAGAATAGACAGTGCTTTTTCAATACAAAGTGACATTTCGTTTCTCCATTTTTGACATCGCACCGTAGATATTCTTCTACAATCTGTCATTTTGTCTTTCGTTTCTAATGATCTTTCTTCCCAAACCGTCAAAATCACACTGATAAAAAACTTTGTACTCGTCGGCCACAAAGTATATACGATTATCTACAAAATCAAGATTCGTTTAGAACGCAAAACTATGATAATGAATAGAAAAACATAGCTATGTTCTCATAGTGTACATCATTTAGTTAATAGTCATGTCTATTCTTCCGTCGACAAATCGGTGCTTGTGCTAAGCCTGCAGGGCGAGTTTGCAAGAATAAATAATAGGCGAAAAACGAAGTTATGAGATATTTCGAAATGGGTAAAGTAGATACAACGTGGAGCTATGGTGTCTCAGTGGTAACGGCTCCGACTTACGAGTTGTAGGTCGTGGCTTCGAACCCAGGCTTCAACTTCATCACCACTGTTCTCAATACGGTGAAGGAATACATCGTGAGGAAACCGGCATGTCCTAGAACCAAAAAATTCGAAGACATGTGATGTGACATCTACCAACCCGCATTGGGCCCGCGTGGTAGTTACCAGCCCACTGCCCTCACTCTTCCCTCCCTTCGTTTACTAGGTATTATTTGTTTTTCAAAATACATGCATGATTTGTCTCTCTATATGGAAAATAGATTAAAAATTGGTACAATAACAAAGGTTATCGTTTAATTGATTATGAATTTAATCAAAATCAAGCTGATTATATAGTACCTTATACTCCATTTGAAATAAGATTAAGACATTATAACAAACCTTTTTTTACAGTCCGTTCAACCGATTCTGACTTCTATACCGTAGGCATTAGGATGGCTTAAGAAGCAAAAAATTAGTTACAATACCAACTTTTTACTGTAGCTGCCATTTGCCATGCCACCAACGCAATAGAAGTCAAAATCGGATAATCGGACTGTAAAAAAGTTTTACTTAAAATGTCTACTCTTATTTCAAATGGAGTATAGTATAGCATAATCAGACTATAATTTTCACACTGCTGATGCTGAGACACAGGCCTCATCTCGGTGCGAGGGAGTGGGCCATAATCCACCACGCGGGCCTAATGCGGGTTAGTAGATGTCTCATGTCTTCGAATTATTGGTTCTAGGAAATACCGATTTCCTAACGATGTTTTCCTTCACCGTTTTGAGAGCAGTGGTGATGAAATAATTTGAACAAAGTAATGATCCTGTCTAGTGTCTGGGTTCGAACCGACGACCCTACAATTCGTCTCACGGCTGTTACCACTCGGCCAGCACTGCCTGTGGTTCCTTAGACCACTTTACAATAATTTAAAAACTCATCCCGTATAGGTAAGGTACCAATTAGTAAGTATACGTCGTATTAAATTCTTTGTTTATCTTATCGGCATAGTATCTATTAGTAAATTATAGGAAAACAACTGAATATTATATACACTAATTACTAATAGTATCGTTATCAAACTTTCACAGTATTCTGTTATCAGTGCAAGTAAACGTATCTGTACTCGGCTAAAATACGCGCGCGACGTAATCTCTCCGGCCGAAACGAGATACGTAAAACAAAAACAACAGACTTCCGAAAAATAGACTACAAAGTGAGAAATAACTTTAATTTCGGAAGACGGTGACAAAAATGAAAATACATAAAAGACACAGACTTCCGAAATTAAAGTTATTTTTCACTTTGTAGTGTTTTTTTCGATTTTTTTTTATTTTTGTTGGGTGGGAAATCATCAAATAACTTCTCCCGCTCTGGGTGGAGCGGGAGGGCGTGTCAGACTTTTACTGACTAAAACCCACACGTGTTCCCTCAGTTGCCTGTGTGCTAGGGGCCGCGGTATCTCTTTCGAACAACCCGCACCCCTGGCAGGCATCGGCCCTTGCGGACCTCACCATTTGGTGCTGACATCTCTTTAAGGCGCGCGTGGAACACAACGCGCCGTCGACCCGGGCTTGGTCCTTACCGGACAGCGAGCTACCCATTACTCGCCGTCCGCAAGCCCGCGCCTGCGGTGGCCGAGAATCAGCCTGGGATTCCCGACGCCCAGGGCATCTCCCGCGTTTCTTTTATAGTAACAAGTTACCAACTCCAAAACCAATTCGTATATCACTACTTGCTATCTAAACAGTGACCGGAAGCAGCAGAATATCATCAAGATACATAAGTGGATTAAAATCATATTATAGAGGCTAATGCAAAAACTACCGAAGCAAAGTTAATAAGGTTTACATGGGACCACCCTAAATCATTTTCGAAATCATCCACAATTGACGGAGATATCGCGGAACAAACATACAAAAAAATATAAACAAATTGAAGACCTCCTCCTTATTGAAGTCGGTTAAAAATGTATAAACATCTCGTTTATTGAATGTCAGTTTAGAAATCATGCTTTGCCGATCCGTCGGGGTCCTTTAAAAACCAAAAGGATTTTGAAGGAAATTCTTAAGGGCCTACGTCCCTTTTGGTAGCGTAACACGGTCACTTTATGAACCGTACTGCTCATTAACGGCTTGTCTTGAAGATTTGAAAAATATATGATTTTGCTATAGATTCATATAGATCATTTTGCCCGAAGTACTTTTTTTGTATGGTTAATACTTTTGCTGTAAAAAAATATTTTCCAACACGCAATATTTTGGCTACTATTCCATACTCCTAATAAACGGCTTCGTTATTTGAAAAAAAAATACACTGAAAAATAGATAGTTAGAGGTACCACAGAATCGCCCCGAAGCACAATTGTAAATTAATCAAAGGAATATCCCCATTTTGAGATAAAGGCTCAGAGGTGCCCTGCGCGGGCGCGGGCGGCAGTCGTGCTTTAGCATACAAACGGGAGATGAGGATACTATGGGCCTTAATATGTATAGCCTTATATTTTTGAAAACTACTATAAAATACATATATAAGTAATAAAACTAGTGCGTAATTCACACCTACATGATTTGACTAATTGAGGTACAAAACCGCAATTGAAGTATTTTTGCCGTTTAATATGACGTTAAATTTCCTCATATTGAATGACCGATAGAATTAGCAATAAAAATGAATTATCTGGGGTATAGGGTAACACAAAGTAAAAAAAAGAAACGAATTAGTACCTAATTTATATTCAATATTTAAATAATTAACACAAAGGGGCTTGTGGCTAAGTAATAACAGCCGCACAGATCGATCGATCAGGTTAAGCTACGCTTGGCCCGGTTGGTCCGTGGATGGGTGACCATCTTAACATACGGCACGAAGGGATCGGATAGCACGTTAAGCCGTTGGTCCCGGCTGTCATTCGTGGATCTTTGACAGTCGTTACGGGTCGTCAAAAACCCGAAAGTCTGACAACCAGTCTTACGAAGGGGTATCGTATTACCCAGTAACTGGGTTGTGGAGGTCAGATAGGCAGTCGCTCCATGTAAAATACTGGTATTCAGCTGCATCCGGATAGACTGGAGGCCGACCCCAACAAGTAGTTGGGAAAAGTGTTAGGCAAATGATAACACACACTCTCCGGCAAGTAGGTGATGCTCACCCTTCGTGGGCGCTGGGCGTGAAAACTTATATTGCATTCACGGACACACAACACTCTCCAAAGACACACAGCACATTTCCTTTTGTTTTGTATTCAATTCTCTTCCTCTCAGTACTTGGAGCTTTTACAATGTGTATAGAGGGGTGGGTAAAAAATCGTGGATCAAACGAAACAGGGCGATAGTTGAGGTTATTTGCAGTAAAAAATATCTCTTTGGCTCTCACTTGATCTACTCAAAAGATATGACTATTTGAGTGTTTTTTGAAGAAATTACCAAAATTTGTAATACACAATAAAACAATAAATGATGTTTAGTTGCTTCTAAGAAATGTATCATCACTTTAGAACCTTACTGTAAAAAAATGCACTACCAAAAAAAATATTTTTTCTTCAAATACTCGTAGCCTCAAAGATCGCCCTGTTTCGTTTGATCCACAATTTTTTACCCACTCTGTATACGTAAGTGCAATTTAACAATCTAATTTTAAGGGTATGAGCCTGGAGATCTGTAATACAGGTTCCGAACCCAGTATAGACTCCAGCTCTCACAAAGGATTGATTCTGCCTGTAACCTAGATACCATGTACCAAACTTGTACCTTTTTGAGAGGAATAAATAAATTAAGGCCTCCCACAAGGTGGACCGATGACCTTGTGAGGGCCGCAGGAGTCCGCTGGATGCGGGAAGCACAGAACAGGTAGAAGTGGCGGAGCTTGGGGGAGGCCTATGTCCAGCAGTGGACGTCTTTCGGCTGAAATGATGATGATGATGAGATCTTCAACACTCTGATTAGCACCGAGAGCTGAAAATCGAACAGCGTTTTTCTTTGTTCCGCTGGGATGCACTGTTTTTTTATTCTCAATGCTCGATATTACACCGAGAGTTTAAAAACCCACCGCGTTATTTTTATGTCTGTGCAAACGTGTTCTAACACAAACTACGTATTTAACGACTTATCCTGGGAACAGGAAAACACACAGTAAGGAGAACCAGGAAACTTCAGTCAATATTATTGTTTTACTGTGTATAATTAAACCTAAACAAAGGGAATAAAATGGTTTATCAATTATTTTATTTTATTAATCATTTGCGGGGTATTATATTTTTAAGTTATTTTTCCTGTAAAACTAGGTCAGAGTTCAATTGATATGGTGTTACAGGAAGTTAAATAGTTTCATGGTTAAGGGGTCAGTTGAGACGAACAATTTACTGGCTTCATTGAAAATAGGACCGTATTACCATAGCATAAAGTTGAGAATTGTGTGTATCGACATAGTCGGCTCGCGTGTCTGCGTACAAAATTAAATCCAAATCCGTTTAGCCGTTTTAGCTTGATTGCGTTAGACACAATTAAACTTACTTTCGCAGTTATAATTTTTTTTAGAACATTTTTTATAGGATTCAAGATGTGCAATTTGTATCAAACGAATATTTCCGACTCAAAATTCATTTATGCATGCGATACGTTAAGGTTGCGGTATTCAGGATAAGTTTTTAACCAGTGCACAAACTGTAACCATGAATTATTCAGCATATCATTCTAGACCCCCAGCGCAGAAATTTTTCGTCGGTTAGACGAAAAAATATCAGCTTTTTCATAGAAAAGTGCAATACCTACGCGGTCGAAATGTATGGAACACCTGATTTTTTTTTGTATAGTTAAAAACTTATCCTGTATAATATTTCGTTTCTGGATGTCTATATCAAGATTTGTGTCTGTAACTTGGACCTACAGAAGGAGTAAATCAAACATAGGCATTAGCATTAATTATTTAAACACAAAATATTCCACTCACCCGATACAGAATCCTTGCTTTCAGATTCAGGATCGCCGTCTTTTTCTTCTGTCTTCGCGTCTTGCTTCTGTAATAAAATCACATTCATGTAATATTTGAAAGTTCTGGAGAGGCGAAACAGCGTGAGTGGCCCCCAACAAGATGGACCGATGACCTGGGTCCTATACCACAAACCTTTACAAAGGAGACTAGTCACGTTTCATAAGTGGCAGCCAGAGACAAAACATGTGTCCCCTAGTCGGGGAGGCCTCCTTATATTTTTTTTACTACCAGCACTTTTAATTTTTTTTCTAGAATTTAACAAATGTTAAGGGGCTTGTGATCGATCAGGTTAAGCTAGGCTTGCCGCGATTGGTCCGTGAATGGGTGCGTCGTCTCTGTCACTCATACATGCTTTCTTGAACCCATTCGTTGCACCTGAACATGAGTTGCCTTGGGTTTCCTGAAAGTCTTTAAATAGACTCAGGCCTCAGGTAAGTCGAAGTAAAGAGAACCTGCTAAGGTGGAGATTCACAGATGACTCCGCCTTGGAGTGTAAATGTAGTGTTGTCCCACAAACAATGGAGCAATTATTATATTGTCCAGCGTGCCCTGCTGTCTGCACGCTACAGGAGCTGATGGACGCTGCTGACAATGCCAAGCTCTTAGCCGAATTCTGGGCTGACTGAATTTATATAGCTATCCACACTCTAAGAAGATATTTGTGTGAGACGACTCATCATAACTGTATTTTTTTTTATTATTACTCAATGGGCCCGCTCTTGACCTCGATCACGCCTGATGGAAAGAGATGGATGGTCTATGATGGATCGAGCGTGCCCAGAAATGCCTGTTCACTCTTGTTCAAGGCACTGGTACTCCCACGCATCGACGAAACACAGCAAGCGGCTTGACGCCGGACTCCGGTGGGAGGGTGGTCGCGAACCAGGCGGGCGTTAGCCCTACCACCGCAAGGGAAGAATTGGCCAGTCATCAAGGTATTGGGTGTGACTGTCCAGGATGCGTCGAGCGCTCGGTTCATTCGAGTTACTGGTGGAACAAATGGCGCTACACAAGGAGGCTTCCTCATGCATCCCATCCTAATAAAATGTTACTTACCATAGACTCATCATTTTCCAGTTGTTTGTGGGAATCGCTCTCTCTTCTTAAAGCCGATTCTACGTCACAACCGGAATCTAACACCCAGAGGAGGATCAGGGTGTGGAGATCCAATTCATCTTCTTTTTGTTCGCTAGAACAAAAGATATTGACTTAAAGATGAAACTTGTTGATGTTGAAATAATATGTGCAAATATAAATTATGTTGATATTAATTAAATGAAGTGGATGTTAAGGGGATAATTTATATACAGTTAAGTAATACATTTAATAACAGTTAAGTAATACATTCCCGAAGTTTTTATGGGAAAAAATCGACTATTGTACGACTAATTGTATTCAGTAACTTGACAGTTGACAAAAAAAAGATAGTGAAGTAGTGTAAGAATGACCAAAATTGAATGAACTTGAAATAATGTACATGCATTTTTTTTTTTTTATAACTTGATAAAAACATGATTATGCATTATAAAAAATTGTAGAATTTGTTATATATTTTGTTTTTCAGTAGTAAGGTAATTTATTTAGTTTCTTTCTATTAGAAGAAATTAAAAAAGGAAATTCCTTTTATTAATAAATTATTAATTATTCCTATATTCCACCACATCTTACAAATGAATTCTTAAAGTTTTATAACGAATGATAAAAATAGTTAATTTATATATGTAACCATTTTTATAATTCTCTCTTTACGCAAAATCGTTCACTACCTAGTTTTAGTATGGTAACATTATTTTTCTTTGAACTGTCAAGTTACTTAAAACAATTAAAAGTCGAACTATAGATTCACTATAAATGTTTATTTTGTAATGAATAGCCAGTAGGGACTGGTCATTTCTTAGCTCCCACGGCTTATTTTAATTTCTAAATTGTTATTTTATTTTTGTTTTGTTTTAATTACGGACGCTTATAATGTGCACGTCTTTTTACATCGTTCTCACATTGATAAATTTCAACATAATGATGTATCCAACTGTTTGTAACAAAATCATGATTTTAAAAAGAGTGTCCATGGAGTTTCGTGCCCGTTCTTCTCCATAGGTACCTACGCTTTGGAATGGGCAACTAGCTTCATCTTCCTATCTCACCGACCTTGACAATTCAAAAGTGCCTGTAATTGGTTTATTTGAAATAAATGCTTTGAGTTTGAGTTTGAATATGTAGGGGCCATGTAATTATGAATCGCGAACGTGGTGCGTCAGTAAGCTGATGTGTGATCGAGAAGTATGAGAGTATCGATCGCCAGTATCTTTCACGAAAAAGTGGCCAAACGGATTTCGATGTAATTTGGCACACAGGTACCTGGATTAACATACTCCATTTACAATAGCATTAGACAGAAGTTAAAAAGGTTATTTTTAATGTACACTTCGTAACAAAATTACATTAAACACATTGCAGTTAAGATTAATGTCTAATTTATTTAAATATTAGCTGTCACACTTTATTGTAATCATGTGTAACTATTTATCTTATGAAATTAAGTGGCTTTCATTTATATAATTATTTCATTACAATTTAAAATTAAAGTGTCAATGCTAAAAACCTAAAAGAAGCAGGAGTGAACAATACCGATTAACTAAATTAGGTGATGACGACGAAGTTTTACCAACGTATTGTGGATCAAAAGTTGTTATTTAAAATGAAGTATTGTAAAAAAAAGTATTTTATTCCCTTTAATCTTAATTAAATTCAAATCATCATTTGATTGTTTGTTTCACTCATTCGTTTTGTTGTAGGTTTGTAATGTGTGATGAAAATGCTATTATAAATAGAACATTATTTAAAATAAAATTACTTTTACTTCGTTTATCTCAGTATTTAGTACTGTGTAAAATCTACCTAAAAAACTTATAACTTAACTTTGAAATAAAATGTTTTGCACTCCTGCTTCTACGAGCCTCTTTTTTCTAAAGCTATAATAAATGGGGTATAGGATACTTTTACTTTTTATCCCGGTAGTAAGTTCTCGTAGCTACATAAACTTACATGTTTTTATTTTTCTTCTGCGACGTCATATGTTGTTCTAAGCTCGTCATGTGAAACACATAGTTGTGGATCTCCAGAGCGCTTAACCTGTAACAATTATGTTTATGAATTCATTTGCAGCAGTTCGTTAACCTTAGTTCACAAAACCAAATATCGCTCAGTTTTTAACCAACTTCAAAAAGAAGGAGGTTCCTAATTTGTCCGTTTCTTCTATTAACCCCCGACGCAAAAACGACGGGGTGCTTTTGTTTTTTTTTTTTGTTTGAAAGATGAATTAGTCGGGAGTGTTCTTAGACATGTTTCATCAAAATCGATTCAGCCGTTTGAATATTATCAGCTCTTTTCTGGCTAATGAAGGGATTTGAGCATCTTCCACGGGCCTGATCAAGTTGAAATTTGGTATTCTATTACTTCAATAATATTAGACGAACAAAGTAATCTTGAACTGATGCTGAAACAACTCCTGGAATGTCCAGAATACCCAAATCACTCACCAATAAACAGCAGAAGTATCGTGTTTGGGCTCATTGAAGAGGTCCCAATGAATAGGTTATGGATAAATGGTCATCAGGACGAGGAATGAGGATAAATTCGTAACAAACTTCACTGTGGGAAACATACGCAACGCTGCGCAGATTTAAGCAAGGCATTAAGTTTAAAAGCAGGAAATAAAAGTTTAAAAAAAACCCCCGACCCAAACAAAAACTCGAAAAAGTAAAAAAATAATCTTTATTGGCCTTTTAAGTTGTAGGTAATATTTTGATCAAGGCATTATCAAGTCGGGGGACGGTCGTCAATGAAAACGCCAAACAGAGGAGGCCTAGTATTTTCATTGGCCGTACCCCGACTTGACAATGCCTTGATCAAAATATTACCTACAACTTAAAAGGCCAATATATATATTTTTTTTACTTTTGAGAGTTTATGTTTGGGTCGGGGGTATTTTTTGTATAAATGTTCCGCGATATCTCCGACAATTTGTGGATCGATTTGGTGGTGTAATTTTTACTTCTTTGCTTATCAAACATGGAGAACAAAACGGGCAAAGCCATTGGCACAAAAGGGAGATTTAGAACTAGAACAAGTTCAGTAGCTTAGCAGGGCGGATTAAAATTAACATTTAATGGGAAGTTACCGCAGACAGATAGATAGGAGGGGTAAGTAAATAACATTCTGGGTAAATAATAACAGCCGCACGGATCGATCGATCAGGTTAAGCTACACTTGCTGCGGTTGGTCCGTGGATGGGTGACCATCTTTACATACCAAGACCCCTCCGTGCCTCGAAAAGCAAGATAAGCCGTTGGTCCCGGCTGTCATTCGTGAATCTTTGACAGTCGTTAAGGGTCATCAGAAGCCCGAAAGTCTGACAAACAGTCTTACTAAGGGGTATCGTATTAGCCAATAACTTTGTTGTCGAGGTCAGATAGGCAGTCGCTCCATGTATAATACTGGTAGTCAGCTGCATCCGGTTAGACTGGAAGCCGAACCCAACGTGGCTGGGACAAGGTTAGGCAGATGATGCAGATACGCAGATAGGTCTATAACTTACCTCTTAGCATCCAGCGTGTAGAACATAGCTATCGCGGCGTGTCCCTCAGTAGGACAGCAGAGATACCGCCGCGTGCAGTGCTTCACGTCCACCAGCCATTTGGCGAAAGAATGATGGAACATTGACAGGAAACCCGTTGAGCGCTCCATTACTAAGATCCTGGGGACAAAGGATGTTTCAATTAGATATCAGCGCTAATTCCCTTGTTCACAAACTACAATTACACAATTATAATTATAATTTTTAAGATTATTCATTTATACATTACTTAACTTTTTATACAATCAAGCATCAAAACACAGTCAACACAATCAATGAACAAAAACTTTTCCTAATACTACACTTTGCTGTATGACACATAATTTACTCGTAAGTTGTGGGTAAACTTACATAATTTCACTCCGCACATAACACATTGTCTCAACACCAATTTATCTGGTCTACTGTACGTTCGTATGTCACTGCAGGGAATAGAATATCAGCGTCAGTTATATTTGCCTGACACACATGCTGAGCTGGACTCCCATTTGGTGCAACCTTGAGACGCACACCGCACCTTGTAATTTGAATGGAATGATGAAATAGTGTCACTATATTTCAATCACCTAAGTATGTTTTTCTTTTTGTAGATGTAATGGGCACCTTGTTTTTATTTTTTTTTAATTTTAATTCGTCTTATTTGTCATCATTTAATTGTATTTTTGTGTGTAGTGTATGTCTTTTGTGTGCACTAAATAAAGGTTTTATCTATCTATCTACAAACTGAAGTAAAATGAGAGAAATAACGTTTTACCGACAGATAGCTCTAGAAAAGGTGACAGATAAGGACTAAGTTAGAAATGTACTTCAATTATGCGGTGTTTTAGTCAATACGTTCTGTTTTACGCAACTATGTTTAAATGGCGGGTTTCAGAACATTGGACAGCGCTTAAATAAACAACATTCGTTTTTGTTTACCTTAAACCCGAAAAAGGGTCATTGTACTCATCATTTTGAACAACTTTTTCTATAGGACCAACAATATGTAATATATGAATATGTAAGGCGCCACGCCCTTTATGCCTGGAGGCTTTTATGTGGGTATTGAGTTCTGTTTACGTTTATTGTTTTACTAGCTTTTCCAGCGGCTTCGCCCGCGCGGAATTTTCATCCCCTATTTAACTCCCTTAGGAGTTGAATTTAGACAAATCCTTCCTTATTCCTTGTCTACATTATAAAGGGAACCTCTGTGAAAAATTTCAGCTTTCTCGGTCCAAGGGTTTAGGCTGGGCGTTGATGAGTCAGTCAGTTAGGACTTTTCTTTTTATTTATAAAGATTATTACTATTTATTTCTGCTTGCGTTTTGTTACTATGTTATGTGGGTATATTGACGTGCGCTAGCTGACATTATGGCAAATAATTTAATT
The DNA here is from genome assembly GCA_947359405.1 of Antitype chi. Classification (NCBI taxonomy): domain Eukaryota; kingdom Metazoa; phylum Arthropoda; class Insecta; order Lepidoptera; family Noctuidae; genus Antitype; species Antitype chi. The sequence goes on along the minus strand of OX375836.1, from coordinate 3,248,465 downwards.
TTATGTTTTGTATTAAGTAATGATAATTACTTACCAATTATTGTATAGAATCAAGTTCTTCTAACTTAACAGACAGCTGTGCTGCTGGGGAGTTTGTTCCGCTACTTCTTCTTCCCAGCTAAAGCACTAGGAAGTGGTGAAGGGCGGGCGTGCCGGGGGACTGTCTTATGTAATTTTGACGTTCAAAAAGTGCTGACTCTCAGCCTAGTTTGAATAAATGTGTTCCGTCACCATACAAAATTAAACGTAATTTATTCTAATTCTACAAATTCTATCAACCGATGTTCAACGCTCCATCAGTTTGCGATAACAAAACGCAGACCTAATATAGTCTGTGGTGCATACCGTGACTCGTTAAAAAGTTGGAGCGAAAACACTTTCGAAAAATCCGTGTGTGTGAGAACATCTCCTTTCGCGCTCAATGTTCTCTTGTCCCAATACTGGGCAAACCATCGTTTTCTCTCTTCTACGCGCGTGAATCTCAGACTCGCATCCCGGAACTCCTGTGTTCCTGCCCTTGGGACCATCGGAGGTGGAAGGCTCAGCGTGTGTCGTAGCAGTCCAAGGTACGTGTATGCACTGTATTTGCTATTGACATTCTGTGGAGTTTTTGAACATCGTGCTTTAATCGTCATCGTTGTGTTCCCTAGTAGCAAAAAGCCACCCCTGCTATTTCGGCTTTGGTGCGCATGCTACAAAATGACTTTTAATGTTTGTTGCAGATTACCTTCTCAACAGATGTAGACGTCGATTAAAGTCTTCCCGCGTGACGCTGTACTCTTTGGTCAGCAGACACTTGTACAGCATATCTTCTGTGACGCCGCACCGCGCTGCTAGCAGCACGTCCAGCAGGAGACGGACCTAGCATGTTAAGGAAGAGGTAATTAGTCTCCTTGGTATATACAACGAGTAACATAATTAACGCAAGACCTCATACACCCCAATTAGAGTATTGACTTAAAAGCATAATACGATGATCAAAACTATTTTTTTTAAAGCTAACCGATTTTATTAAGAAAAACGTGTCGACCCAAGCATTACTTTATGCGTTTAAAATTGAGTCTTATTTCTTCTGAAATAAGATTGAATTTTCTTTGGCTCAATCAGAGGTAGGTATGGCAAAATACATAATTTATAAAACAAAACTTATATCAAAAGTTACTGAAATCGATTCAGTAGTCAATTAGGAACAAACTACTTTCAGGTCTTGCGTCTATTCTGTTACACCTTGTATAGTATTTCAGTAGCTCTTAGTACGAATATTTTGAGGTCATAATAAAAAAAAAAATTGGCATTATGTACAGACGCCAGCACATCAAGCTACCCCAATCTGTCAAATTTCTTTGATAGATTTTCAACTTTATTAGAAGACAATAAGATTCATGTTCAACAGGGAAAATTTGACAGTTTGGGATAGATTGACCTGCTGGCGTCTGTACAAATAGAATATTTCCAATTCGTCGTTTGTAAGATAACGTTCGGTTTTATTAATCGCTGTCTCACAACTCTCTGCAACAAAATACCATATACAGGAAAAGCATTACAGTACAAACCATTACAGTTTGCGCGCTGGATAAAAACCAGCGCGTAAACTGTAACCATGAATTCAGCATATCATTGTAGACCTCCCCAGCGAAGTAACTTTTCGTCGGTTATACAAAAAAACAGCAGTTCCTTACATTTTGACCGCGTAGGTATAACACTTTTCTATACAACAGCAGCACCCTAATTGCGTAACTCACGATTCATCATAATTTGTTTCGTTTTGAAACAGATGGCTAAACCATTGCTTCATATGTTCGAAAAATGTGTCTGCTCAACAACGTAAATAACGCAGTGAATATTGTTGAACTGTCAAAATGAAACCGATTATGATTAATCGCGTGTTACGCAATTAGGGTGCTGGTCTTTTTTTGTAAAACTGACGAAAAATTTCTTCGCTGGGGAGTCTAGAATGGTATGCTTAATTCATGGTTAAAGTTTTCGCACTGAATAATGACTTTTCCTGTATAAATGGTTACAACACGGCAAATTGACGTAGTGTGTCAATTTGCTTAATAGTTAATTTCTCTGACTTTATACAGAGTCTAATTAAATTAGCTGACAATACTTTACCCATCGATATCTAAAACGAATAAAAAAAACCATAATTCGATCTTTGTTCAAAACTTTAAATGACACTGACCATTAAGGCATCCATTTGGTTGCCTTAATGTACGTTTATTTCCGTAAATTTCCAAAAATTATAACCATCCCCAAATGGTATGTTAGGTTCGTATTAAATATCTAAGTTGGTCCACAAAAAATTACAAAAACAGCTGAGCGATCTACACGCGCCTGGCCGACGCGGTTCGCTAACCAATTACAAAAACAGCTGAGCGATCTACACGATTACAAAATTTACTTTTATTTCGTTAGTTTTCGATATCGATACCCAACAAATGGGCAAAGTATTGCCAACGGTTGGCGCAGTGGTTAAGCGATTGACTGCTGCGCTGCGTGTCGCGGGTTCGATTCCCGCACGGAAAAAATATTTGTATGACCTACAAGTAGTTGTTCCGGGTCTGGCTGTTTGTGTATGTGAGTTTGAATATTTGTAAACGCACCCACAATACAGGAGAAATTCCTAGTGTGGGGCAGGGTTTAAAAAATAATAGTTTAAAAAAACTAAAAAACACGCTATAAAATCCAAACTAAAAAAGGAGAAAATAATTAAATTCAATTAAAAAGCGTGGGGTGCTTGATATTAATTGATTATAAAAATACCTCAAAAAACACCCCACGCTTTTTAATTGAATTAAATTATTTACTCCTTTTTTAGTTTGGTTTTTAAAGCGTGTTTTTTTAGTTTTTTAAACTATTATTTATTTTCTAATTTTTAGTTCTGCTAACTACAAAAGCGTGATTTTTTCATATTTTTTTTCCTTTTTTAAAATTTTTCTCTATTTTTTTTTTAATTATTGAATTGTCATCGGTCCTCGATAAGTTCACAAAGTTTAAATCAAATCTGACCGTTTAAAGTGGGTCAAAATCGCGCCCTAAGGAGTCGATTACAAACATACAAGTGTAGCTAATATAAAGCGTGTAAAAAATAAAACAATTTAATTTAATTTGAGCCTGTATATCACCTTAGTGAATCTCCTTCCGTGAAACAGCCGCTGTGCCAGCCACAAGTACAGTCCGTTGAGCGTGCCCGGTATCTCACGGATCTCTCGTAAAGCTATGAACCCGTCCGCAACTCCGTCTAACACCTGCAATGACAAAATGGACAGATATTCTTCAGTAAATTAATAACAGACAGCTGTGCTGCTGGGGAGTTTGTTGCGCTACTTCTTCTTACCAGCGAAAGCACTAGGAAGTGGTGAAGGGCGGGCGTTTTTGGGGGGACTGTCTTATGTAATTTTGACGTTCAAAAAGAGCTGACTTTCAGCCTAGTTTGAATAAATGACATTTGATTTTTGATTTTGATATGCTTAAGCATATATAATACTAGGTTTCTGTAGTCTGTTTTAATGTAGTGTCTGAAGAAATCATTACGATTTGGATCTGTACCGACATCTACATCGCCACATACAACTTCTAAGTAATCGTTTAGAACCTAGTCAAGCGAGCACTTTACTTTAAGCAATTTATTTCAGTCAAAAATGGTGTTAAAAATCGGCAGTTTAATTCACTTTGTTTAAGTAAATAATGAGTTTTTTTTTTCTTCAATAAACTTAGTAATACAGGGTAATTTTTTATCCAGTGCGCAAACTGTAATCATGAATTCAGCATATCATTCTAGACGTCCTAGCGTAGAAATTTTTCGTCGGTTATACAAAAAAAACATGTGATCTGATTTCATGGTTACAGTTTGCGCACTGGTTAAAATTTAATCCTGTATTTTACAGAACATAGTTTGGCAGTATTAATCCTTACTAATATTATACATGCGAAAGTAACTCTGTCTGTCTGTCTGTCGCGCTTTCACGCCAAAACGACTGAACTGATTTCAATGAAATTTGGTACACAGATAGTCTACAGCCTGAGAAAGGACATAGGCTACTTTTTAATGCGGAAAAAGGGTTGAAAGGGGTTGAAAGGGGGGGATGAAAAGTTGTATGGAAAGTATCGTCATTTTTAGAGCTAGAAGCTTGAAACTTATTTTTTAGGCTGTTGATTCAATATAAATTAATATGACATTCAAAGTTTGTAAAAGTTTTACCCTCAAGGGTGTAAAATAACAATAGGGAATAAGGGATGAAAGTTTGTATGGAAATATGTAAGGTTTATGTGAATGTTTTATAAGTTTGCGACAAGAGTCAAAGACCCAAAGACACTATTCCACGCGGACGAAGTCGCGGGCATAGCTATACTCCATTTGAAATAAGATTAGACATTTAAACAAACCTTTTTTACAGTCAGTCCAACCGATTCTGACTTATATACCGTAGGCATAAGGATGGCATTAAAAGCATAAAAGTAGTTACAATACCAACTGTTTACTGCAGCTGCCATTTGTTATGCCACTAACGCAATAAAAGTCAAAATCGGTTGATCGGACTGTAAAAAAGGTTTAGTTAAATGTCTAATCTTATTTCAAATGGAGTATAGTTTCTAATAAATGGATCTAGCCACTGCAACCGAACTAGGCAAAGCCTATATTTCGGTTTTCAGTGACTTTCCCTCGACATTTTAACAATAAAATGCTAACAAAGCAAATATGGTTGCTTATACCCACGGCTACACATCAAGCTATACATTTCCAGTTTATGCTGATCTTGCACTGTACGGAAATTCTATACAATGCGAGATCAGCTTATACTGGAAATGTATAGCTTGATATGTAGCCGTGTAAGTACTACTAATTAATTTTGGATAACTTATAGCTAACAGCAGTAATATAATAAGTAAATAATCTATACGTGAGTGAAGTGTTTGTGAGTGTGTGGAGACTAGAAAGTGATTTATGTCGAGTTTGAGTGATGTGGGTGCATGTGTGTGATGGTGTATGGGTGTGGGAGGGTGAGTGTGTGAGTGCGTATGATTGTGTGTGCATGAGCGTGGTTTATCCGAGATTATTTTAGTAATTAAAACATAACTTTCTCCCTACTGTACAACGTTCAGTAATAACTCCGTTTGTTCATAATTATCATGTTTAGGTAGATATTGTATATATTATGAAACAGCTGCCCTATTATGCTTGGAGTACTCTCATTCATAAAAGAGTTGCTCAAGCCATTGATGGACATTAAATGAAGAAGTTACCTTCTCCAAGTACAGCAGGCACCCATCACTCTTGATCCTCAGGTGGTCCAGCGCCGCGGCCGCCGCCGCCGCAGCTGTGGAGTCACTGGACACGCGACCTCTGGGAATTGAGAATACGCTGAGTTTATTGAAGTGAAAACTTCTTTAGGCGCGTTGGGCATTTTTTGAGATGGGGAAAAACAATTGAACTCTCGACACTGTTACCGACACCACTGACAACACGAACGTACGAAGGAACAAAGTTGTTTAATCTGCCAAATTAAAAAAAAATCCTGACGATTCAAAAAATACACACGTTTTTATTCAAGTTTTCACTTCTGTCGGCACTCCCGGATTGCCACTGTTTTTGTTTTTTAGAGAGAGATCATATTTAAATCATCAATACAGCTCTTTCAAATTAGCCTACTAAATGTCTACTTCATGAAATCTGGAAATCATGACATTTAATGCTAATTCTAACTTAAAATATTAAAATTAATTTATTTCAAGTAAAACAATAACACATTGCCAAACAGAAATTTATAAAAATCATATAAAATAAATCAAATAAAGTGTCTCGCGACCGAATCATATTTTTATCAACAGCTCTCTTCTTTCTCTTTTTTCGAAGTTCCTTATCGCGCGTTGTGAAAGGGACGACTCTCTCTCTCCCTCTCCCTCTCCCTCTCCCTCTCCCTCTACCTCTCCCTCTCCCTCTACCTCTCCCGCTCCCTCTCACTCTCCCTCTCCCTCTCCCTCTCCCTCTCCCTCTCCCTCTCCCTCTCCCTCTCCCTCTCCCTCTCCCTCTCCCTCTCCCTCTCCCTCTCCCTCTCCCTCTCCCTCTCCCTCTCCCTCTCCCTCTCCCTCTCCCTCTCCCTCTCCCTCTCCCTCTCCCTCTCCCTCTCCCTCTCCCTCGCCGACAGAAGTGAAAACTTGAATAAAAACGTGTGTATTTGTGTGTGTGTGTGTGTAAAAAAAATCCTGACGATTCAAAAATCGTCAGGATTTTTTTTTTAATTTGGCAGATTAAACAACTTTCAACGTTGTTCGAACGTACGGTACGTTCGTGTTGTCAGTGGTGTCGGTAAAGTACTGGCGGCAAGTACTGGCGGCAAGTACTGGCGGCAAGTACTGGCGGCAAGTACTGGCGGCAAGTACTGGCGGCAAGTACTGGAACTTCGTTCCATCCGGGTGTCCCTTGACACCTTTTAAGTTTTTTAACGCATGTTCGGGCATAACTTTGTCTTAAATAGATGGATTTGCAAAATATTTTTTGGTTCGAAAAGGATTTATTCCGAAATGGTCCGATTTAAATTTCATATAGATCTGATGATGAGTTTCGGAGACAGACAACGGAATTCTTAAAAAAATTACCGCAAATCAACCGCGATTGCTGCTATCGCATCAATATGCATTGTTTTGACTTGTTTGACTTTGAGAATACCCCAACGACGATGAAATTTCGAATTGGTGTGGGGTAGGTACTATAACTAAAAAGTGAAAAATAAAAACTTAAAAAAAAAACAACCGACTTCCGGAAAAACACAAAAAAATAACTTTAATTGTTTTTAAGTGTTTTTTCCGGAAGTCGGTTGTTTTTTTTAAGTTTTTATTATAATAATAAAAAAAACTTAAAATTATTAGTACTCACCGAAGCCGTGGCTCTGTGTCCAACCGCGCCAGTACGTATCGTTGAACGTCAGCCGATACGTGAGCGCGTTGTAACTCATCCAGAGTTATCTTGCGGAAACCTGAAGAGAGATTTTACTTTATCATTTTAAAATCCTACATTCATATATTATATCCTCCTAATATAATCCCTACTAACATTATGATTGTGAAACTAACTCTGTCCGTCTGTCACGCTTTCACGACTAAACCGCTGAACCGATCGTCATGAAATTTGGCAGAAATATAGTCTGGGATATGGAGAAGGACATAGGCTACTTATTTACGCGATAACCCACATCCACGCGGGCGGAGCGGCGGGCTAAAGCTAGTATTATATATATTTCCTACTAATATTATAAATGTGAAAGTTTGGATGTTTGTAACTCAATCACGCAAAAACGGCTGAACGGATTTGGATTAAATTTGGCACACAGATAGTTTATAACCTGGATTAACACTTAGGATACTTTTTATCCGGGCAGTACGTTCCCGTCGGATATTTTTTTTAACATACACGCGGGCGGAGCTATTCCGTAGGCATAAGGATAGCATTAAAAGCAAAAAAAAAGTTGTTACAATACCAACTGTTTACTGCAGATGACATTTATCATGCTACCAACGCAATAGAAGTCAAAATCAGTTGAACGGACTGTACAAAATGTTTATTTAAATGTCTAATCTTATTCCAAACGGAGTATAGTAAGACTTGCACGTTAAAAGCTCAGCCATTTTGAAGGGAACTAAATTGAAATAGAAATCATTTATTTGTCAATAATGTAGGTATACAGATGTGATGGTTATTTTGAACAGAGTCCCGATACATTTTGCCTTTCGGCATGCAAAATTATTTAATGTAATTAATTTACTAAACATTCACATATTACTCAAAAACATTCGAAATTATTCACAAATGTCAACGAACTAAATTATAATAAAAAATAAAAATTGTCAAAAAATTCAATTTAAAATACATAATAATAATAATTTAGAAAAAAAAATAGAGCTAAAAATAAAAATGTCAGTAAATTAAATCACAAAGAAAAACACCATTAAGGCGGTGATTTCTTGAAAACGCTCAAAAAGGTGGTTTTTTAAACTAGTGTATCTCTTTAACCGTAAATAATTTTGAACGCAAAAATATGATATTTTCAAGCCTTTTTTGAATTAAAATACCATAAAACTCTAAATGCCAAACTGCATCCAGTGATGGATTATTAATGATTAAATAGTTAATATCTAATTTTATACGATTTTATTTGCATTTTTACGACAATGCTTGCTCATTTATTATTCGAATTTATTACAACAGATTTTAACCCGTATCGGATTGCAATAAGATCTATTATCGCTCATAACGACAGTATCTAAAGTTACCAGGGCCTTAACAGAAGTTTTTATCATTAACAAAATCTTTAATTGCGTAGTAACACTTGCGTAGTCCATTAGCAGTTTCCAAAGTAGGTGAGAAAAGGCTAATTAGATGATGATGATGATAATGATGAACTGAGGTGAAGCAGATGAACTGTCCCGTATCAGTCTCACCTGTAAACATCCTGGTGAGATTCCTGCAATGCTTCCTAGCGGTGCAGACCAGGAGCAGCCACTGTGGGAACAGGTGCTGGTGGCGAGAGAGGAGACTTGCCACGCTGGTGGAACCTTCCGTACCTTCCCGATCCTCGCAGATACCTGGAAATAGATATAGCATAATCAATTTAATCAGCATTAGTATAGATATGCGCATTGATATACAAAAAACCCAAGATGCACAGTCTCGAATCAAATCAAATCAAATCATTTATTTTTGCAAACATGGGTAATTGGACAAAAGGAACACTCAAAACAGTCCCCAATTATAAGTCAGTTATAATAAAAACTATTTTTTTTTTTGCAAATTCAACCTTACACTCATGACTAAAAGTGGTTTTTACAAAGCAATGTCTAATAAGACTGACTGAAAGATGACTGACGATACCATTGACACCTGCGCACATTGCGCTCTATTTATGCGGACGTTTTTGAGACGCTGATTGTGTATCTTGGGTTTTTTGTTTATCAATAGGTATGGGTTATATATGTCTTAACGTGCTTTCCGAGGCACGGAGGGGTCTTGGTATGTAAAGATGGTCACCCATCCACGGACCAACCGCGGCAAGCGTAGCTTAACCTGATCATTCGACCCGTCCGGCTGTTATTACTTAGCCAGAAGCCCTTCCTATCTATCTCTCGTATGTAAGCAATACATTGAATTGAACTCACCGCCTAATATTCCTTCATCGATTGCATCAACGAGTAGAAAGAGACACTGCTTGGGAGGGTCGATCTCCAGCAGAGGGAACAGTAGAGCCTTCTTGAAGCATTCATCCGGGTTCTTCTCCAAATTCTGAGGCAGCAGTGCCTGGAACACGATAGTTTTTTATGTTTACCAAATAACATCGTGATACTTTGCAAACATTGTATAAAAAAAAGTTAAATAAAGAAGAAATATATTTTTAAGACACCTTTTTTTTTCAAATTGGTAAGTATTTTTTTGTTTCAATAGTGTGTTTTTTTTTGTTAAAATGTCACAGACATTGTATTTACAAAACAAGATGGCGGCTTTAGTTCCGATTTTGGCCACACGCCTAAAGGAATCTTGTAGCAGTAGTGTCCACTATAAAGTAGTAGCGGAGTGTCTAATTATAAGGCAAAAACTCTATTGCACAATTAACAATAGTTAACTATTGACAGTAGTTTTCGGCCAAAAAATCATGATTCGGCTTTTTTAATAATCAATACAACAAGAAATACGTTAAGTTTTGTATCCTCTAAACTATAGTGTTTTATTTCTTTTAAATTTAAAGCTCATAGTTTTGCTCATTCTAGTAGAGGTGTAAAAAAAGAAACTTAAAACGTTTAAATAATTTTCGTTTTCGGCCGAAAATAAGCCTAAAGCCAAAACTTCTATTTCGTATTCGGCTGACATTCCATTTCGATCAGACACTAAATTAACAATCTATATACAGGGTGTATAAAAATTAATCCCTATTTCCCTTGGTCACGGCATCACACGTGAACGGCTGGACCAATTTTGCTAATTCTTTTTTTGTTGTGTTTGTTATTGACAGGAGAAGGTTCTTATGAAAGAAAAAATAAGATAGTTGCGCCAAACATTACAAAATTTAAGAAAACTATACGACCATATTCATCATAATCAGCCTATATAGTTCCCACTGCTGGGACACAGGCCTCCTCTCTGTGCTCTCACACGCGTGTGGATTACGGCCCAATCCCTCTGGATTGGGCCGTAATCCACACGCGGGCCCAGTGCGGGTTGGTAGATGTCACATGTCTTCGAAGTTTTTTGGTTCTAAGATTTGCCGGTTTCCTCACGATGTTTTCCTTCACCGTTTTGAGAGCAGTGGTGATGAAATAATTTACACAAAGTAAAGCGCGTGTCAGAGTTCGAACATACGCATCAATCGCGACCATGTTAACTTTTCTAATATTATACCGATACGAATTCAATATTCATAGTTAAGACAGGACAACGTATGTCGGGTCAGCTAGTGAAAAATAAAACTCACCTGTTGTATCTCAGGCTCAGACAGAAGCTTATCATAATACGCATTCGCTATCAAAGTCCTCGGACTTATCGGTAGACTAGGTATTGGAGGAGGCACATCATCTTCTTTCTTCTTCTCCAACTTCTCCACCACATCCTCTACTTCTGGCTTTAAGATGTTCTGGTACTCTGGCAATTCTTCCTTGGGAGTGGAAGGTCGTTCCGGTTTCGTCTTAGCTGGTGAACTTTCTGCTGATCTTAAGTCACTTTTGTTTGGGTACCTGAAATGGTTGTAGCGCGTGTATTCTACATAAACTGTTGTAGGGTGTTAAGTGGGTGAATGAGACGGGTGAAGAAAGGTTCAGTTTTTCATAGCGGGGTGCCAACTGAAAACCAGCGCTGGGTGTCTAACGCCCAGCAAATGCTGAGATGGTAACCCTTTCGGTATGGGCACGCTCAGCACAATTTTATTGTTATGTTTATTGTTCTCTTACTTTTTACACGCTTTATATTAGCTTCACTTGTATGTTTGTTTGTTTGTATATTTGTATGTAACCGACTCCTTTGAGCGCGATTTTGACCCACTTTAAACGGTCAGATTTCATTGAAACTTTGTAAATTTGTCGAGGACCGATGACAATTCAATAATTTACTGCTAAATAAAAAAACACATTTTTGTAGTTAGCAGAACTAAAAAATAGACAATAAATAATAGTTTAAAAAACTAAAAAACACGCTTTAAAAACCAAACTAAAAAAGGAGAAAATAATTTAATTCAATTAAAAAGCGTGGGGTGCTTGACATAAATTGATTATAAAAATACCTCAATAAGCACCCCACGCTTTTTAATTGAATTAAATTATTTTGTCCTTTTTTAGTTTGGTTTTTTTTTATATGTTTGTTGCTGCTGTGTTGTGTCTGTGTCGAATAAATGTTTTCTATTCTATTCTATTCATATTTGTATCAATGGGCCCATCTGATTATAAGTGGTTGCCGCCTATCGTTGAAATACAGAAAAAAACCAAGATGCACAGTCTCGACCAAAAGTAACACTCAAAACTGTCCGCAATAAATTATACGTCAGTGGTTATAGTTATGATAAAACACATTTTTTTTTGCAAATTCAACCTTACACGCATGACTTAAGGCCCATAGTATCCTCATCTCCCGTCTGAATGCTAAAGCACGACTGCCGCCCGCGCCCGCGCAGGGCACCTCTGAGCAATTATCTCAAAATGGGGATATTCCTTGGCAAATGTTGATTAATTTACAATTGTGCTCTAGCGATTCTGTGGTACCTCTAACTATCTATTTTTTAGTGTATTTTTTTTTTAGTAGGAGTATGGAATAGAAGCTAAAATATTGCGTGTTGCAAAATATTTTTTCACAGCAAAAGTATTAACCATACAAAAAAAGTACTTCGGGCAAAATGATCTATATAAATCTATAGCAAAATCATATATTCGGTTCGGTAATTGGGTCACCAGAGGCCTCAAAGGTGAACACGCGTCGAGGGGCGCAAAATGCATCCATCGGCAGTTTTGAATCGGCGAACGCAAGTACGTCACCAGCTGCTGAAAACGCTGAGCAAGCGCCGCCCGCCGCCGCCGTCGCCCGCGCCACAACACCGGCTGCGGTAACGTCACACGTAGGTACGTCGACCCCTAAACGTGTCTACGCTGATATTGTTGCCACTGGCAAATCTAGTGCGTCGCAACCTAAGCGACAAACCGGAAAAGGGGAAAACCTGAAAAAGGGTACTCAACCTGCCCTGACTGCGGTCCGTAGCTCCTTGCCAAGAACCGGCCTAGTTGATGAGGAGGGTTTCACGAAGGTAGAAAAGAAGAAGAAGAAGCCCTGCTCTCGTAACTTGTACGGTACCGCACCGAGTGGACCCAGCATGTTGCTGCGCCCTGCTGTACCTACGACGCAGCTGTACATTTCGCGTCTGCATCATTCCACGAAGATTGAGGAAGTGGTGCAGTACTTGAAAGTGAAGACCAACTGGACTCTGAGGGTCGAAAGGTTGGAATCGCGCCACGACGTCAACTTTAAGTCATTCGTGGTACGTGTTCCAACGCACCATCTACAGCACTGCTTGAAAGAGGACTTTTGGCCGAAAGGTGTCGTATATCGACGTTTCCGGGGACGGTTACGTGACACCTCGCAGCAAAACACGATGCCGACGACTTTACGTGTTTAGTTATAGTTTTAAGCTGTATATTAATATGTATTAGTTTGTTACTATTGTTTAAGATTATTTTTGTGTATTTTATTTATGGGCCTTAGTTGCCTGATAATAAAGTGATTATTATTATTATTTTGAGTTCTTTATTTTTCTTCTCTTTTATGAGAGTTTACGACCTTACACACGGGTATTATTATATATTTTTCAAATCTTCAAGACAAGCCGTTAATGAGCAGTATGGTTCATAAAGTGACCGTGTTACGCTACCAAACGGGACTTAGGCCCTTAAAGTGGTTTTTACAAAGCAATGTCCAAAAAAGCTGACTGAAAGTTGGCGGATTATACTATTGACACCTGCGCACATTGCGCTCTATTTATGCGGACGTTTTTGAGACGCTGATTGTGTATCTTGAGTTTTGTTGTATATCAATGCCGCCTATATCTGCAACAGAAGCATCGCAGACGAAATGTCTCATGTATCTATAATTAAACCAGCACTGCTGCTGGCCGGTGTACGGTGGTAATACTTTTCAGGACTAGTTCTTAGAGCTCTACTACAGAATTCAGAATCCAAAATCAAGTATTAGAAATATGAACTCAATGTCAAACATGACAAAGTTTAAATTCCATTGTAACCAATGAATCAGGGATCTTTTTAATACAAATAGCCATTCAAAAGTTAACTTAAGACTACATCATGCCATAAAATATAATTGTGACTTACTCAACTATGTAGGCTGTACAATGTCATCTCCCTAACCTTGTCCCACCTATATCGGGGTCAGCTTCCAGTCATAACCGGTTGCAGCTGAGTACCAGTATTTTATATGGAGCGTCTGCCTATCTAACCTCCACAACCCAGTTACTGGGTAATACGATATCCCTTGGTAAGTAGTCTGTGCAATCTATATACATTTTCTAAAAAAGATAGGTATAAATACTTTTGCCTAATCATATATTCTAGAACATTTTGGACTTAAAACACATACCTGAAATTAGCAACCGGTATCCTTGACTTGGGAGGGCTGTTCTCAACTTTCCTATCTTCCCCGGAGCTGTCATTCTTCTGTTCCGTCGACAGACTCTTCTGTAACACGTTAGCTTTCTTCTCAGATAGAGGCTCAGAAGATTGCCTCAACAGTCGTGAATTCCGCAACTCTTTTGACTGCCGCTGGGAAATGTTTCTAAGGAATACGTTCTCGTGGTTCTCGTATAGACGTAGATCGTCTTTTTCGTCGTTTACGAATGGATTTGTAGGTTTCACTGATGATCTTGGCAAGATTTCTGGCAACTGAAAGAGAAATTAGAAAATAAATTATAGGGCTGACCTATTTTTAGGTCAAATTCTTTACGTCCGGCACCACACAGTTAACGTTTCCCCACACTAGGAATTTCTCCTGTATCGTGGGTGCGTTTACAAACATTTAAACTCACATACACAAACAGCCAGACCCAGAACAACTACTTGCAGATCATACAAATATTTGTTCCGTGCGGGAATCGAACCCGCGACACGCAGCGCAGCAGTCGATCGCTGAACCACTGCGCCAACCGTGCCGTCAGAATATCCTTACATCATCTATATTGCTGAGCGGCGCGTCGGCATGCAGATCCTTGTACTCTTCTCGCTCGTGGATGCGGTGGATGGTGCGCGTGCGGCGCGCGCTCGGGTCCACGTCCTCGTCGTCTGTGCGCTGGTCTGGACAAACAAAAATATCATCATCGTCATTTCAGCCGAATGACGTCCACTGCTGGCCGCTGGCTCCGCCACTTGGACCGGTTCTGTGCTTCCCGCATCCAGTGGATTCCTGGTTCCTTCACAAGGTCATCGGTCCACCTTGTGGGAGGCCTTCCAACTCTAACAAGAATATGTGTGTACCTTAAAATATCTTAGCTAATATTATGAAGAGGTTCATTCAATGTAACTAACATCGACGGAATGCCTGACCCGTACTGTTTTCGTTTTTGTACAATTTTAGTTATAACTTACAAAGTACCTTACAATGTTTTTATTCCTTTATTTTATAAACTATGTGTTAACCATAAATTAATAATAATAATAATTTATTTAATAAAAACGTATACAAAAAGAGTACATTTAGCTAACAGTAGTAAATTTCCCATACAAATATAGTGCCTAAAAATAAACTATTTCTAAAATATTTTTACTGAAAGTGCAAGTGGTAATGTTTCGGAATTAGAATGATAGATAGCGACCCACCCGATCTAGGAATCTCTCGATCTCGAATAGATAATGATTATGCCATTAGTATCATGGAAATCATGTCATTTGGTTCAAATAGATTCATTTTATATAGGTAGATTCTTTTACATATTGTAAATGAGAGAACGTTGTAGGCCTTAGAGACTAGATTTGTGGTACTTATTGGCTGGCCTGCACTGTCCTCCCATACCTACTATCACTGTAATTTGAAAACATTGTAAAAGCATATTATTATTAAAAGAGTAACCGTGGAGTTTCTTGCCGGCTCTTCTCCATAGGAAACGACAAATTGGAACCGTGCACCTAGCTTCTGACGTTTCATAAGTGCCCATGCAGGCTTATGTGAAATAAAATATTTTGATTTGATTTGATTTATTAGTTTTAAGATTGCTAAAAAGTGTTTCAACATCCGGACAAACCTATTGAGGTTTTTGTGATGTTTCTGTTTATATTTTGTGTGCTCCTTTATTCATTTAAAAAAAAAACTTATTTATAAATATCTGGAAATTCTGCTACGCTCGGAGCTACGCCATTACCGAATGCCATAGGATTTGACACGATAATATAATTATACTAACATGTAAGAAACCAATTAATTTTCGGCAATCCATGACAATATTGAGCCGAGACTATCTCCTATCAATCATGATCAAACTCAAGCTCAAAGCATTTATTTCAAATGAACCAATTACAGGCACTTTTGAATTATCAAACTCGGCGAGTTAGAAAGATGAAGCTAGTTGCCCATTCCAAAGCGTAGGTACCTATGGAGAAGAACGGGCAAGAAACTTGAAAATATCATTCGACATTCTCTCATCATCACTCACTCTCAGTCTGCTTCTGTGTTCCCTTCAAAGCTTAACCCGTCTACTTTCAAAACAAGTGTGAACAGGCCTCTTCTGGGCACGCTCGATCCATCATAGACCTCATCAATCGCTTTCTATCAGGCGTGATCGAGGTCAAGGGCAGGCCCAAAAATAAAAAAAATAACATTATGTACTGTTTTCAAGATTCAACTTTTTATTTTCTTCCGATAATAATCGCCTAATCGAAACGAAAATTCTCCTTGTCTTAGTCACGTATGGCTAAGAGGTATTTAAACCGTTATTACAACTGTCAATAACATCAAAAGGCTTACTGTTCATACAAAAGTTGGCAGTTACTCAAATATTTCATGTTAATATTCATAAATACGATCATACATAATGCATTGTCATTGTTAAGTTACTGTACCTAAGCTATGTCTTTGTTTATTGTAAGTTGTATGTCGCCAAGCCGTCTGTCGGGTAAGTCATAAATATTAATAAATTAAGGTGAATGCGCAGTGGTAGAGCGCGAAATTCATATTCTGTTACGTTTTTTGCAATTTTCATGTGAGCGTCAGCTTGTTACTTGATCAAAATATGATTTGCGACTATAACTATATTAGATTTGTTCCATAAGAACAAATTTCTTATGGAAAAGTGCTTGTGGAAGAAATCTAACTTAGAAAGATGTATTATTGATTCTAATGATTATAAATCTGTAAATACGTAGATGTTATAGTCGCAAATCATATTTTGATCAAGTAACAAGCTGACACTCACCTGAAAATTGCAAAAAACGTAACAAAATTTGAATATCGCGCTCTACCACTGCGCATTCACCTTAATGTAAAATTACACTGTGCCTAACCGCACGATTATTTAAAAGATAATGAAGATTTTATTATTTAGCGCTGCGCCCGTGATTTCGTCCACGTGAAATTTACAGCTCACTTGCTTTTTCCAACGGCTTCGCCCGCGTGGCGATCAAAAATGAACCAATGGGAACGTATTACCGGGATAAAAGTTATAACCTCGCGAGATAAATTATAACCAGAGATCGGATATTCGGATGCATATCCACCTAAAGTTGAGATGTTGGCTAACATGGAATGCGCTTTTGTATCGAAAAAGTCTTAATTTAGGTAAGTAATTTGTTTATTTTTCGTTTTAACTAATACAAACCACCCCTCCTCCAGTACATACACATATTTGTATCGGGTTAAACATTAATTTTAAATTGATACACATCTGAATAGTTTTGCTATCCAAGAATCCCGGGGTTTTTAATAAATATTACAAATCATTTATAAAGCCGCTTCCATACTTTCATAGCTAAAAATTATCTTTAGGTGAATATGCATCCGAATATCCGATCTCTGATTATAACCATACAGTGGTGCCGATTCTGTTGGCACAAAATTCTCTAAACTAAACTAAAAATCACCAAAATTTAGTTTATTCCTGTCAAACGACGATTTCCTATTCTGAAATTGACTAAAGTGACACAACTTAACTATAATTTAGTTTGACAGCACTAAGATTGCATTGAATTATTTTTAGTGAAGATGGTAATTTTGCTATTCTGAGTTTGCCGTTTTTCACCAAAAATTTTGGCTATATTAATTTTTCTAACTAAATCTGACTAATTTTAATCGCGATTAAAAAAGTGTGGAATAAAACTAGTGGTCATGAACTAAAATTCACACCAACACTTCGACTTCAGATGCAAAACAGTACTGTATCTTTTTTTTTTCGTTTGCTTTTATCTCGAAAATGGTGTGTCCTATCGCAAAAATGATGATAATTTCCACCCCCTTTAATAAACGCGTAAGCCCCATAATCTCAACATGTAGGTAATATTTTTATTTTTTTTCCATACAATTGTGAAAAAATCATTGTGTGAGAAGCGTTTTGTCGACGGAAGACTAGACAAAAATTACGTTTCCGTGTAGACAGTTGACTGTTTTTCACCGAGAAATGTAGACAAGCGATTTCTATTCTACAGAAGAGTAGAAATAGAAAGCGTCATGCTAAGCCTGCAAGAGTCGCGATTGTCAAATTCGATTTTAGTTATGTCAAAATTATTTTTAAGTTTAGAGATTTTATTTTGCAGAATAGCTTCAAGATTCTCATAGTCAAAAGTAAGGAATTTTAGTGATAGTTTAGTTAGTTTAGTTCGGTGTACAACAGAATCGGCACCAGTGGCACTGTACGACATACCTTCACTATCAGCCAGCAGTGGCTTGGAGCTCTCTTCACCATCGTCTGCGAGATCACGGAACCGACTGATCAGCCTCTCCTCTTCAGAATTACGCCTGGAACAATAGAGCTCAATGTTAAAAGAGTTTTGTGTATGAATATGGATGGTTAATACCATTCTAGACCCCTGAGCGAAGACATTTTTCGTCGGTTTTACAAAAAAAAAATCAGCTGTTTCATAGAAAAGTGCAATACCTACGCGAACAAAATGTATGGAACAGCTGTAATTTTTTTGTATAACCGACGAAAAATGTCTGCGCTGGGGTCTCGAATGATATGCTGAATTCATAGTTACAGTTTGCGCACTGGTTAAAAACTTTTCCTATATAGATAATAGCCTACTGAGGCCCTAGTGTGAGTTTCATTTAACCATCTCGATCAAACGCATCGAGCGCGTTCGACGCACCGATTGGTCCGTCACCAATCCAGGACCAATCGGAGCGCCAAATGCGCTCGATGCGTTTGATCGAAATGGTTTGTTTGTTTTGTTTTTTGTTTTTAACTTTGCCCCACACTAGGAATTTCTCCTGTATTGTGGGTGCGTTTACAAACATTTAACATCACACACACAAACAGCCAGATCCGGAACAAGTACTTGTAGGTCATACAAATATTTGTTCCGTGCGGGAATCGAACCCGCGACACGCAGCGCAGCAGTCAATCGCTTAACCACTGCGCCACCCGTGCCGTCACACACACGAAAAATAAACGCAACACGTTAAACACGACAAACACGAACACGAACACGTTAAATGAAACTCACACTAAGGCCTCTGATATACGAACGTAAACGAGGCAAAAAGATTATGTGAGGATCGTAGCAGATGAAGTTCTGTAGTTTCTGTCTATTTAAAGATATAGCGGTTTACAGTAAATTAAATGTAAGTCGTTACCTATGAGCGTGTGTACCAGACTCTCTCGGCGACAGGTCACAGTTATCAGCGCGAGCCCTTCTTGAAGAGTGGCTGAGTATCTGCATTGCAAGCGTGCGCACAAACTCGCCGGGACGTAAGCTGCTTTCTGTGTGACTCTGAAAATTGCCATTGTCGCCATCATTGAAATAAATGAAATTCAAATATTAATATTTTTTTTAAATAATTAAAAGACAATGTTCAAAATGGCCCTGTGCAATGAAGAGTTTTAGAATATACGATAATTAATCGCCTATTTTATTATATAAGTTGCAAATACTTCTGTATCACGGACTAGCTGTATTCCAAAATGTATTTTTAATAGAATTTAATGCGACTAATAACATTACATCGCCATCTTCACCTATGTCGTGTCAAAAGTGAAATAGGGATGTCCGATCAATTATAATCAATCGATTGAATTATTAATCGATCGATTGTGTTTTTTTTTCTAAAGTGTAGTTTTAAAAACCTAATAAAATACTTTATGAATGCAGTCATACTCCAATTTAAATAGGTAGTAAGAATAATATTATACAATAATCAAAACTTCTTTATTTCTATACAATCATTCAAACTAATTCATTATTTACGACAATTAATACAAAAATAACGCTCCTTTTGCGGTTCATTAAACGAAAAAAATACTTATTTTTACTAAACACATCACAATTACCTAATGTTTTATTTAAAAAACAATATTGCAAACTAGATACAGATGTTAATATATATTATTATTATCAGTATAGAAGAGTGTTGTTATATATAAAATAAACCATTGTAATGTTTATATGACAAAGTAGATGTAACAGACTGTAATAATTTAAGACCACAGTAAATCATAATCGAAAAATCGATTAATGGTGTCGTATTACATCCCTAGTTTTGCCGGTGAACGTGTCATTGTTACCAATGGCACAAAGGCCAAAAAGCCATGCCTAGGCATTAAAGCATTATCTAGGTAGGTATTATGATATTACTTTTCAGTTTCTTAAAAATTACTCAAAGCTATGAAAAATTATGGTGGGTACCTACATTTAATATTCGTTGTTATGGTTAGATTATAACCTCAAAATCTGATACTATTTTTGAAATATATCTTTTCTGCAGCTAGTCCGCTATAAAAACAAGATCTTCTAGGAGTCTCCAAATGATAGAGAATACAATACATAATTATCCGATGCTCTTGGGTCCAGGGCCAACAATGTATGGACGCAGAGCAATGTCCTTTCATCTCTTTGAGGTGCGCGTGGAACACAACGTGCCGTCGACCCGAGCTTGGTCCTTACCGGACAGCAAGCTACCCGTTACTCGACGTCCGCAAGCCCGCGCCTACAGTGGTCGGGAATCAGCCTGGGATTCCCGACGCCCAGGGCGTCTCCCACGGCGACTAAGGCCATGAGGGCGCATATACTGCCTCTCCCTCACGTGCGCCGCCTCCCTCTTCGCAAGCATTACTGCTTCGCAGAAGGAGGTGACGGCTAACCATTCACTCTCGCTCCGTACCATGGCCTGCACCAGGGCCGGACGCGAGAGATCGCCGCCGCCGATCGCCTCCACGAGGACACGGCGGTGCTCCGCCCAAGAACTATGTGTGAGTGGCAAGCATAAACACATCACCTCCCCCAATCATCAACTCAAGAACTGAGCTCTTCTTCAGTGGATTCCCACAATCTTCACCAGATTATCGGTCCGCCATATTTAGCTAGCTATACATGTGAAGTTAACTAGAAAAACAGGAAATAAAGAATAACTACTACATACATTACTAGCGTATATGTCTTTTTTCTAATTGTTCATTTGTGTTGTTAATCATCTCTTATGCAGTGGCGAATGCACCATAGAACACGATTGCTACCGGCTTCCCTTCAGGGATTCGCATCGGTAACACTATCGCTATTAAAAAAATGGTACGTCAATAGTGGCTACTATTGTCAAAAAATATAGTTAACGGGTATTTCATTCACAATGTCTTTTTTTTTCTTTTAATTTCTTTTTCATTAAGGTAGCCCTGCTACAGTTAACGTTTGCTAACAGCTTGTTTTTGTTTTTATTATTATAATAGTAATCTGTGGAAAATGTTGTGGGTAGTATATTTGTTAAGTTTAATTTTAATATTTTTCTGTTTATGCATAATATACTAAGTACTGTTTGTTTTCCCGAATGCAATAAATAAATAAATAATAGTTTAATTCTTTACATTCCTATGTTAATTTTAGAATGATAGTAAATATTATTTATTGATAAGTCAGACAGTTAAAACCCACTTCGCTTCTCTTAGAAAAATTGACACCTCGCCGCTGCTCTTATGTCATCAACTTTGTTTCGTTTTATTAGATTTCCGTGTATTATTTTTTTTATTTTTACATTGTCTAAATCAATGAACCTGGATTAGAAGTAAATGATGTGTGGTTTCCTATCATTGGAAGCGCACACTGTATTTCTCCCTGCTCTATGTATCCTTGCGCGTAATTTTGAGATCAAATAAATATACAGACCTGCAGAAAATGTCTAGCCAGCAGTCTCCTATTGAGGGCTCGTTGCTGCCTCGCCTGTGGCCCCTGACCCGGCTCGCTCAGCTCGTGGCATAGAGCTGTCTTACCGCTGCCCGCGTCACCTAAAATAGATGCATTTAATATAAGTTTGTATAGATATGTCCAGCAGTAGCTAGTGGCAATAATAAAAGATGTATTCCGCCGTTACGCGATTGGATTGGATCGTCAACAGTCAAAAAAGACTAAAGAATATATTGTTTTTAACATATTTTTAAAGTAAGTTAATCAGTGGTTAAGGCAAACGGTTATAACGGCATAGTCAGCCTATAACGTTCCCACTGTTGGGACACAGACCTCTTCTCTTCGAGACGGAGTGGGCTACAATCCACCTCGTGGGCCCAGTGCGGGTTGGTAGATGTCACATGTCTTCGAATTTTTGGTTCTTGGACATGTCGGTTTCCTCACGATGTCACTGTTTTGAGAGCAGTGGTGATGAAATTATTTTCACAAAGTAAAGTAACCGAATAACTTACGTTGCCATTTCAATTGGATATCACTGGTATAGCAGGGAAAAATAAAAGTCTGGTGTATTATTTATGTTCTGGAAAGCCCACTCACTGTAGAAGAATCTTTTCTTATCTGTAGATACAAGTCTCTTTCGCAAATAATACTCACCCTAATGGGTAAAGCCCCAAAGTCTTGCAGGGTGCTGCTCTTGAAAATGTTAAGTCTTCGGTAACGCCCACTCCCGGCAGCAGAATCTAATTTTTTCCATAATATGCTGGTATTTGTTTAGTAACACTTACCCAGTATCAGCGCCCCGCAAGTCTTGCTAACAGGCCGCTGTTCAAGACAGTGAGCAATCTTCTGGAAGGCCCATTCCCGGCAGAAGAATCTTCTCTTGTCTGTGGATATGCTGGTCTCCGTCACTCTGTGGGCAGAAGAGGACTTGCGGACGGGGCGGGCATCCTTGTCGTGGGCCCGGGGAGCTATGGGGCTGAGTGGTGTGCCTGAAAACAAAAGCACATGCATTGAAATTGGGACACATGCTACCTCCATATCCTCTATGTATGATGGTATGTACTGACTTGTGAGACACCATGATGTATGATTAATGCACAGGTGCCAAATATCGTGATTAGTGAAGTGAAAACTTCTTGAGGCGCGTTGAGCACTTTTTGGGTGAACAAAAATCATGGAACTCGCGTCATCGTCAACGAACGCTTGAGCACAAGGATGAGTCGCGCGTTGATGTCTTTTGGAAAAGTCCCGTTCTTTCATTAGGAAATTCTAATTATTTTATCCCTTTCTTTCCCTTTGTATTTTTATCGTCAAAATCTGTGCTGATTGTTACCTTTAGTGGCTGAAGTCGATCGCTCGTTTATAATTTTTTACCGAGAGCAATCAGGACCCACGGACCCAATGTGTAATCCTGTTTTGACGATTAAAAAAATACACACGTACTTAATTGTTAAATTTTTCACTTCTGTCAGAACTCCCGGACTGCCACTGTTTTTTTTTGCTTTTCTTTATCGTGCACAAGAGCCTCATCGTCATCATCTGCGTGGCCTTTACCAACAATGTTGAGGTTTGTATCCAACCTAACCGGATGCAGCTGATTACCAGTATTTCACATGGAGCGACTGCCTATCTGACCTCCACAACGCAGTTACCAGGTAATACGATATCCCTTGGTAAGACTGGTTGTCCCTAACAACTGGGTGACCCTAACAACGGAAAAGGTGCACAAGAGCATGCCCGCCTGATTGTTTGTGGTGTAGGATATCTCGTTGGGTACGGGCATCTGCTATACCAGAGCCATCTTAGATGCCTTGCCAACCCAGAGACAAAGTTGAAATCTCTCATATAGTGACTACACCAGCACCCATTCATCTGTTTGTTTTGCTTTACCATAACATGGGCAAAATAAAAATACCAGTTACATGAGTTAAAGATATGTTTATACCGGAACACAGACACACTGTTTGGCGACATGAATAGCTTCTTCACAAAGAGCTATCTACAGCTCTGATCAACATACTTAAAGAAAACCTCGAGTCTCTCTCTTGCTAGACAATACAGGACTAACTTCCCCAGTACAATTGGCACAACGATTAAAGATTAACTCCATCGGAGTTACGAGTAGCTTACAACTCCTAACTCACTCAATCCGGCATCCCAACGGAATCGCGAAGCGCATCCGTTACATTCAGAGTTCAAGTCAGAAAGTTTCTAATGTGATCACGATCATGTCTGCTTGCAGATCTGCATTGCTAAGGCATTCCCTACGAACATCCTACAGTTATGTAGCTAATTTATATCTGCCGGGTAATTGGTAACAAACTGACACTAATGGCTGCAATTTTGAAAGTTCAAAAACAATCTTTGCGTTATTAACGATGTTGAGCAGACAGATTTTTCGAGCATACGAATCAATGGATTAGCAAAACCCTTCAAATTTCAGATTCGATTAATAGTGTGTTACGCAATTTAAGGTGCCAGTTTTTAGCCAGATCAAACGTCTAATCGGGTCACAATCAAGGATAAAATTGTTAATTTGGACTCAGAAAAAGCATTCGCAGACTTTTAGTGCAACAAAAAAATCATATTGCAGAACCGTGGATTGTATACTATTGCTTGGGTATCCATAGAAAGCCATACAGTCAAATAACTAGAGAAAAATCATGGCAATAATGAAAAGGACAGTGGCTTGCTAACGGTGTCAAAAAAAGCGCTCTATCTGGACAGCCGGCATTATGCGGCCGTTATATGACGGTACCGCTTATTTAGGAAAACCAAGCTAAAGACCAACGCTTGACGGAGAACGAAGATGGTAGATAGTTCCCATTGCATTGTCGGATTGTCTTAGTTGGCCAGTATAATCCAAAAATCCACTCACCATCAAAATCAAATGGATCCCTCTCCCGTTCTCTATCCCTGTCTCTCTCACGCCGATGTTCTCTGGAGCCTTCTCTGTCTCTTTCGGGGAAGCCTCGGTGCCGATCGGTTGGTGTTCGGTCGTGGCCGCGAGCTGCCGCCACATCGTTAAGTGGAAGTGATCTGAAATTTGGGTTTGAGGAAATTAGAAGATTTAGAGTTATGGGTAAGAATGTAGATGACTGTAAGGGACTTCGTCCATTTCTTCTACTTCGTGCCGCGACGGTTATAAAATTTTGTTCGCCCAAAACTGCACCACTTCCACGATAACGCCGTGGAAGTGGTGAACTTTTCGGCCATCTTTGTGCATTGTTACAAACATGAGTCTCTGTTACTTGTACATTAAATACAAATATAGTGCATGAGATCCTTAAGAGTAGGGACCAAAGAAACGGTGGAAGGATTGTATAAAAGATGTATGGCTGAATGAACGAACTAGTTAAATCGACCGTCGACGTACTGTGAACGAATCGACGGTTCACCGATAATCGGTGGACTAGTCGAATCCGTAGACGCTTCTGACGGGAACGCGACAACCGAGTGACGCGAGAACGTAGTCCATGCATTCATACGTTGAAATAAAATAATCGTACAATCAAATTTGAACTTCAATCTAGCACATGGGAGTTGATATTTGTACGGGTCGAATAAAATTATTGTGGTATGTGAAGAAAAGGATGCCGTTATGGTAGTTTAGCGTGTGCGAAAAAGGAAGGCGATGGACTGGCTGGACGATGCGAGACAAGCCGGTTTCTATTTGTTTTGATTTTTTGACGTTCAGTCGGCGGGAGACAAGTCTACCGGCTACGTCACCGCTGCGCCTCGACGCCGCCGTAGAGACTTCGTCGCAAAATTTACAAAGTTAACGCGTAAACTAGTCGACGAATTCGACTACTTTATCGAGTAGTCGATAAATGAAATTGGACGGTCTAGTTTAGTTGACCACCCATCTCTAGTCTGGATGAAGTAGACATGTTGCGCCAACCATAAAGGCCAAGATAAGGGTAGGCGGGTGCTTATGAGTATATTTACCTGAGGTTAACCCGATGCTCAGCCTGCCTAACAGCAGAATGTCGATGCTGCTGCTGCCTCATGCTAACCTGGTACTGCCTCAAATACGCTTCCACCTTCCCTTCACTCGCCTCATTTCGGACTCTTCTCGTCCTCCCAGAGTCTTCTTTAACCCTCCTAGGCTTTTCTTCTTTTTTATCCTTATCCTTCGCCTCAACAGGAGTACTCATAGCAAAATTCCCTCCGTTGTTAAAATTCAGAGGATCAAAATCGTTCCTCTGAGCATTCTGGGGCTTATTAACTTTAGAATTTTTCGCCCGGTATTGAGATTTTGGGACCACCTGGCTGTATATAGGTATCTGATTCGACATGCTTAAACTAGCTTTGGTTCGAAAATATAGATTTTGAAAATTTTTCTACTAGAGGTAGGACCTAATGAGTTACTTTGGTTTCTGCTAATTGACTCTAAAACTACAGGAACGCGGGATTTTTAACAGTTTTCTAATTAGTAAAATAGGCCTATATTTGATTGGCTGTTTGTTATCACAAGTATCTCTAACATTCAGGTCATTCTCGGTTTGACCTTTTCATCCCTTTTAATTTTTGCACTTGACTCGATTGAATTTCAGCTGCGCCATTTTGTTCGATGAGAAAGTCTGTAACAAAGAAAAAGTCCATTAGTTTTGCGAACAAAGTATTGGAAAGGTCAAACGAAAGAAACTACGATCGTTCAACGTTATAATTGAGTTGCGATGTAATGCGAAGTGTTGAGGTCAGCTGTACGATTATCCGACCGCGACCTCATGAACTACTTAGCTGAACCCATTCGTACAAAACATAGGCACTTAATGACCTAGTAGCGAAGAAATTTTAAGTCGATTATCAGAAAAATAATAGATCTATTGTTTCATGGAAGACTGCAATACCTACGCGATCTAAATGTATGGAACGTCAATTTTGTTTATTTTTTACAACTGACGTAAAATTTTCAAGGTACTGAATCAGTCAATGTTAACAGGTTGCGTGTCGACGTCGTTAAAACCCTGTATGTTTCTGATATCCTGATTATTTTAGAGAGGAGGACTCTCACTGTTACAGATTAATTGAAACTGAACATATATCAAAAGTGTTATTCAGACGTGATTATACGATGATTATACATCAACACTGACCACCAAACCAAAATAATAGTTTAAAAAAACACGCAACAAAAAACCATAAACAACTTTTTAGTTTTTTAAACTATTATTTATTTTCTATTTTTTAGTTCGGCTAACTACAAAAGCGTAATCTTTCTGTTTTTTTTTTACCTTTTTTTTGCGAGCATAATGGAACAAATTTTTTAATTGTCATCGGTCCTTGATAAGTGTGCAAAGTTTCAAATCAATCCAACGTTTGGAAGGGGGTGAAAATCCGTTCAAAGATTTCGTTCCATAGATACATACAATGCTAATAAAAGCATGTTAAATACACATTAAGTGACGTAACACACATTGAACACAATCCCACGAATTCCTACCCTACAATATTCACACAAATGATTCCAAACTACCCTCCGACGTACCATTTAAAATACCTCTCTACCCACATATATGAGATTCTTTGAAAATCTAAAACAAAAGTGCGTTCATGACGTGGCCCTAACGAGCGTGGTTTACGCTTTCAAGGGACGGATTAAATCCTTTTGAACTCTCCCAATGAGGTATTTAAGGGCGCTTAAACATTTTTTCTTGAATTTGAGCGTTTGACTCGAGATTTGATGAGTGATTATGGGTCAGATATAGGCAAAAAATAAAAATAAAAATATGTCCGGGAAAATTTCAATATTTGTCTAGGGAGCGCTCTAAACAATTTTTTTAATTTGTTTACATAAGTCAGTAAAAACGATGTTTCGTAAAATGTTACTTTCGTGCATCTTTTGATGCTCTGTTACATGGAACATATAATAGTTAGTAATTTATAAAAATGTCTGTGGTAGGACTGTAGCTTGTTATTTGGAATGCTCAAATCATTTTTTTATGTTTCATACAATAATAACCCAAAAATAATTCCGTAAAACAGAGAATTAATGATAATTTTTCGTCTGAAATCATATTTATGTTTAATCGAAATTCAAACAAAAAGTATTTAATAACTAAGGTTACTAAGTCAACTTGCGTGAAAAAAAGCAACAGTCTATTTAAAAGTAAAATAATATTTTTAAACAATTTTTGAATGCAACGCTATGAATCAGTAATATATCTCGGGACGCGCGGGCTTTAGCTATAAGTCCGCGCCGGTTTGTTCCTGGGCGTCCGAATCATAATGGTTAGCATATCTGCATACTTCACTATACACGCACGCACGATCAGCTACCACGCGCCGTTCAATTTACCTAAAACTAAATACTTCAATTTGTAATAGCCCTCTTAAGGAGTAAAGCTAAAAATGGGGCGTAAATTTTGTATGGTAGGATGATGATGAAGCGTGGACATAATAATAGGTCTTTACCTATGAAATTGCCGTTTTGTATGAAAAAATTTAAACGAATTTTTTTCATGTATTTTTTATTTGTATTAATCGAAGTAATCACCCATGCAATCAATGCATCTTTGCCATCGCAGTGGCAGTTTATTGATGCCCTTCTTAAAGAAATCAGCTGGACGGGAGGCAACAAATTCTTCAAAGGCATTTTGTACTGCCTCTCGGGTATTGAATTTTTTTCCCGCCAAGAAGTTATCCAAATTCTGGAAAAAGTAGTAGTCTGTAGGCGCAAGGTCTGGTGAGTAGGGCGGATGACGGAGAGCTTCCAACCCCAGTTCTTGCAACTTGGAGACCGTCTGCTGTGCAGTATGAGGTCGCGCGTTGTCGTGCAGGAGCAGCGGAGACGAGCGATTGACCAATGCTGGTTGGAGATGTGCCAGTTTCTCCATCATTGTGTTCAGTTCTTCACAGTACACATCTGCAGTAATGCTCACCCCGTTTGGTAAGAAGCTGTGATGAATCACACCGGCGCTAGACCACCAAACAGTGACCATCACTTTTCTAGGGGTAAGTTTTCGTTTAGGGCATTGTTTAGGTGCTGAACCAGGATCCAACCAACTTGCTGAGCGCTTGCGGTTATCAAACAGAATCCATTTTTCATCGCAGGTAATAATGCGTTTCAAAATTCCTTCATTTGTGTGTCTGTTGAGCAGTGCAAGGCACGTCTCGACGCGTACTTCGCGCTGACGATCATTGAGTTCGTGGGGCACCCATTTGTCAAGCTTTTTTACCTTGCCAATTTGACGCAAATGGACCAATATTGTTTTGACGCTAACGTCGAAAGCTGCTGCTAATTCAGCCGTAGATTGTGTATCATCAGCTTCCACAATCGCCTTTAATTCGTCATTGTCGACCAAAGTCTTCGGACGACCGCGAGGTTCATTTTTCAGGTCGAAATTTCCAGAACGGAAGCGAGCAAACCAATAACAGGTGGTGCGTTGGTTTGTAGTGTTAGCTCCGTAAACGTCGTTGATGTTGCGTGCCGCTTGTGCCGCGTTGCTGCCACGACGGTACTCATATTCCATAATTACTAGAATTTTTAACGTATCCATGATGACGAAAAAGATTGAAATGCGATGAAAATGTAACACTAATCAATAAACAAATGACTACTTTTGGAAAAAAAAATCCACGTTTTTAAAATAAAATTAATTTGAAATTAGAATTCTTACCCAAACAAAAATTATTTTGATTTGAAATGGCCAGTACTGCAAAACGGCAATTTCATAGGTAAAGACCTAATATTTAGAAACGATGCAACTGATATTTAAAAGAGTGTCCATGGAGTTTCTTGCCCGTTCTTCTGATTCGATTAGAATGCGATTTGGCACACAGATAGTTTATAACCTGGATTAATACATAGGAGTTAGTACGTTCCCTTAGGATAATTTTCTACCTCCACGCGGGCCAAGCCATTGTGCTACCGATCCCTCGAATCCAAACCAGTAGACAACCCAAAGTGCCTAGCAAAAACAGATTTCCTAAAAACTCGACCTCCGTAAGTCATATTCCAATTTATTAAGCACCACTCTAAAGTCCGGCGAAAAATAAATTCAGTCGGTTCTTTTTGTTTTAAAAATTCAAAACTAAACTTCAAAGGAAAATACACCTTAACAACACCACAATAGATTGTATTTTCCGTTTGAGCATTGTTATTAAAATTGAGCACACATTTAAGGGTTTCCTGCTATTGATAATTTAAGAAGGAAATGCCCTTTAACCTTTTATAGATGTAAATGAATGGAATTTGGACTTTATTGTGATAGAGTAACAGTTTCGTATAGCTTGTTTAGTTTGGCCAGCCCAATTTAAGGATGTAAGGGCGCTTAATTCTTTATTGTGATCATTATTTTCTTCACTTTTGGTAGTTATTCATACTTTTAAAAGCATTGTCTTCTGTTGTTGTTTTTGATGTGATGCTATTAAAAGCCATGCTATGCATCTGATGCAGCCAAACTGACGTTAGGGTAAAAGTGAAGGAAAATTATCCTGCCGATCCTTTTCCCAAATAACTTGGGGTTGGCTTCCAGTCTAAATTGGCGCAGCTGACTTGTATTAGTCACCATCATCATCATTTCAGCCGAAAGACATCCACTGCTGGACATAGGCCTCCCCCAAGCTCGGCCACTTCGACCGGTTCTGTGCTTCTCGCATCCAGCGGACTCCTGCGGCCCTCACAAGGTCATTGGTCCACCTTGTGAGAGGCCTTCCAACTTTACGTAGTCCGGTACGCGGTCGCCACTCCAGAACTTTTCGGCCCCATCGGTCATCTGTTCTGCGAGCAATGTGCCCTGCTCACTGCCACTTAAGTTTGGCAATTCTTCGGGCTATTTCAGTTACCTTGGTTCTCCTGCGTATCTCTTCATTCCTGAATTGATCACACGGGGAATCTCCAAGCATAGCCCTCCCCATTGGCCCTTGTTTGGGTGACTTTAAGCCATTGCGCATTGTGAGCGACCACGTTTCGGTTCCATATGTCATCACTGGCGACACGCACTGATCAAAGACTTTCGTCTTGAGACACAGTGGTATGTGGGACGAGAAGATATTGCGAAGCTTCCCGAACGCTGCCTTGCGCTGCTGTATTAATCCTATTGTGAAAAAATA
Organism: Antitype chi; assembly: GCA_947359405.1. Taxonomy (NCBI): domain Eukaryota; kingdom Metazoa; phylum Arthropoda; class Insecta; order Lepidoptera; family Noctuidae; genus Antitype; species Antitype chi. Next base: position 3,218,066 of record OX375836.1, on the reverse strand, counting down.
CCAGTTTCACGTTTTCTACTGACTGCCTCGTTGGTCTAGTAGTCACAATCGCTACTGCAGAGCATGCGGTCTTGGGTTCGATTCCCAGGTCGGGCAAAAGTGTTATTGCTTTTTTCCATCAGGGATTTTTCAGCAGCAGGCGCAGGATTTACCTACGCCCGGTTGATGGCAATAGGCTCGCTCCCTATTACATGGGTCTCCTAATACGTACTATGTTTACATAACTGGCGAAATGTGGGTGTTCTAATAGGTGCCTAGGTTCCCTTCGGGAATAGCAGGCTTTTTTTGGGGTTGTTAATCATCAAATAACTTCTCCCGCTCTGGGTGCAGCGGGATGGCGTGTCAGACATTTACTGAATAAAACCCACCCGTATTCCTTCAGTTGCCTGTGTGCTAGGGGCCACGGTATCTGTTTTGAACAAGCCGCACCCGATGTTATGTTATCATCATCATGATTTCCAAAAGACATCCACTGCTGGCCATAGGCATCCCCAAAAGGACCACCACGCGCCACTTCGACCGGTTCTGTGCTTCTCGTATCCAGCGAATTATTGCGACCTTCACCAAGTCATCGGTCCACCTTGTTGGAGACCTTCCTGTTATGTTATCATCATCACAATCTCTGCCCGGAATCACCCAATGCTGGGGATAGGCCTCCCTCTTTATGCGCCATATTTCTCGGTTCCGTGCGTCTTCATCCAGGCGTTTCCCGCGACTTTGACGATATCATCCACCCAACACGCTTTTGGACGGCCCTGGTTTCTTTGGCCTGTCCTTGGCCACCATTCGGTCACAGCTTTACTCCATTGGCCATCTCTTCGTGTAACAAGATGTCCTGCCCAACTCCACTTGAGGCGCATCGCCCTGTCCCCGACGTCGAACACTTTATTTATGCCAAGCATGGCTCGCTCCATGGCCCTCATATGCGATGGACAGTCTCCTTTGTGAGCGTCCATGTCTCGGCACCGTAGGTCATTGTTGGCAGGACACATTAGTTGTAAAGGCGGGTTTTTAGACACTGGGGTATCTTTTTGGGCCGAAAATCATGTTCCAGCTTACCAAATGCCACCCCACCCAAGCTGTAGGTATTCTCCTGGAAATCTCTTTGTTAGAATGATGTAAGGTTTCAAAATCATAGCATGTATTCAGAATACAATTTCACATGGTTATCATAATCAGCGTATAATGTTCCCACTACTGAGACACAGGCCTCCTATCTGTGAGAGGAAGCGATCCGTAGTCCACCACAGGGGCCCAGTGCGGGTTGGTAGATGTCACATGTCTTCGAATATTTGGTTCTAAAACATGCTGGTTTACCCCTTTTTACACCCTTTATATTAGCTTCACTTGTATGTTTGTTTGTTTGTTGATTTGTTTGTTTGTATGTAACCGACTCCTTTGAGCGCGATTTTGACCCACTTTAAACGGTCAGATTTCATTGAAACTTTGTAAACTTGTCGAGGACCGATGACAATTCAATAATTTTAAAAAAATTGAGAAAAAAAAAACACGTTTTTGTAGTTAGCAGAACTAAAAAATAGAAAATAAATAATAGTTTAAAAAACTAAAAAACACGCTTTAAAAACCAAACTAAAAAAGGAGAAAATAATTTAATTCAATTAAAAAGCGTAGGGTACTTGACATTAATTGATTATAAAAATACCTCAAAAAGCACCCCACGCTTTTTAATTGAATTAAATTATTTTCTTCTTTTTTAGTTTGGTTTTTAAAGCGTGTTTTTTAGTTTTTTAAACTATTATTTATTTCCTTCACCATTTTGAGGGCAGTGGTGACTAAATAATTTACAAAAAGTAAAGCGTCTGTGTTACCAACCTTCGACCTACAACTCGGAAGTCGCGAACGTTAGCACTGGGCCACCACATGGTTATAAAACAAGAGAACGTAGCAAAAACTACCCCCAGCTAGGGTTGCCAGGTCTTAAAACCGAAAAGCCGGACAGGCCAGTCTATTTAGCCGGACATTTGGGTAAAAAGGCCGGACACCCTTCATTTTTTAGTCTTAGCATAACACTACAATTAAAAAAACCAGGGTTTTTTTATCTTTAACCATAAAACCTTAAATTCTAATGAAACAACAACAAAAAATTAATGAATCAGGTTTGTATATTATGGACAGTGCTACTCCGCTCGCTTGCGCTAGCGATACAAGGTTAGGCGGGCGGAGCAGAAACCAACACATGGCAAATGTAAAAAATAAAAAAAGCCTAACAAAAGCCGGACACCATATAATTTGGCCGCACACGCAACCCAAAAGCTTGACTGTGTCCGGCTTTATCCGGACGCCTGGCAACGCTACCCCCAGCTGTATTTCCCCCGCTGTGCAGCTGACTGCACTGTAATATTCAGCAGTCTCGTGTTAGCTGTGTCAGCAGATACTTGGGTTATTGTAACGTCGGCAATTATGAGAAAAATATGCAATTTTAGTTCGAACTTTAAGAATGCAACGAATTTTGATGATAAATGATTTTATTTCTGTAAGTAGGTTTGTACAAACACACGTCAATCATATTTTTTTAACTAGATGAGGTCGGCGTTTCCTATCTGACTACTCTGAGAAGAAAGGCCGAAAAAAACTCAGAAGGCACAGTCTCTTTTAAGTCCAGACATAATCTTGGTCAGATCATGTGAAGACCATGTGGTGTGGTGTCTGAAATGTTCTTTTGAGGAAAGAACCACCACACAGATTGAATGGACGTGACCTGTCAGTGCAAACATTTGTCAGTAATCATGCAGCTCAACCTAGAACATATGGAGCAGAACGATTCGAATGAATGAGTGTTAGTCAGCAAGTAAGTATTTTCTAGGTATTATAAATTAGAAGAGATTATACAATACCCGCTGTAACTCGGTCCTTATTATGAGCACATAGAGCTTGTTATAATATGTCGCAGGAGTTATATACTCGTAGCACATCGAGCTTTAGAAAGAGACTCCCAGATTCTCAAAGAAGAATGAAAATACGTTTATTTGCGGTAAACATGACGCAGAAAAAGAACATAAACACAAAAAGAACAAGTTTGAAAAATATGCGTCACATCCATACAAAACCTCCATCACTCAGCAAAATGCTACGACCCCGTGCGAAACAGAGCCGCAGCGCTGGGTTCTGGTGTGACAGAGACGACGCTCTACAAAGCAGTTCTTTTTTCGTCTCTAAACCACGATGTGGCACTCGGCCGGGAACTGTAAGTTAGTTACTTACTGGCACTTCACTATGAAAATAACATTACGAGAAGCATTTGACGTAATAGGCCCACTGAAAAATTCAGTACCTGGCCACAAAGGGTGAACAAAACAATTGTTTTTAAATCCACAAGAGTCCCACAGGGAGAAATAAAATAACACCTTTCCGAATAGAAATGAGATGTATTAGAAGCCTAATACTTATGCTTAAGTAGTCTCCAGAGGCACTTCGTTGTGAAAACTATGCGGAAGTACACCACAGAGCACGGAATCCGACTAGAGCGTAGAGGAGCCAGTCCTTTTAATATTTGTGTGTCACTTATCGACAGTTTTATGAGTAAACTACTTTCCGCCCGCGGCTTCGACCGCGTAGAAGACGGAAATTATCCCGCGGGTACTTACTACCGGGTTAAAAAATCCTATGTGTTAATCTAGGTTATAATCTATCTGTGTGCCAAATCTCATCCAAATCCATTCAGTAATTTTCGCGTTTATAATATTAGTAAGGACTAGCTGCTGCCCGCGGCTTTGACTGCGTAGATTGTTGAAATTATTTCATGGGGACGTGCTACCGGGACAAAAAGTGCTCCTTATAACATCAGCTATCTGCCAGTGAAAGTCCCGTCAAAATCGGTGTAACCGATTCGGAGATAAGCCGGAACAAACAGACAGATTCAAAATCCAACAGAGTGCGTCTCAGCGTGTACGCAAATCGAACAGTGTGTTTTACTGTTCGATTTTCAACTCTATGCGCTTAGTAGTGCGTTAAAGATCCAGTGCGCAAAAAATCGTCAGGCAACAATTGATTGGCATTCATCCTGAAATGGAACTTTTTGGCGTAGCCGCAAGGTACACATTGTTTTAAAAGAATTTTACTTATTTAAAACGAAGTTGCTTAAGGCACGTTATATTCTACATACTTTGCGAATGAGATCTAGACCGAAAAAGGTGTAACATTTTGACCCTTACGACACTACTTTTGACGTAATCATGTCATGATAGTGAAAATGCTACACTTTCTTCGAAAGGAATTTCATTTCAAACGGTGTCGCACGACTGTTTTATTTTCATATTGTGTTTCATAAACGGTTGCCAAATACATATAATTATTTCTTTCTTCTTCACGCTCTTGGTGTGTATGGATGTGGAAAGTATTGTCCATTCCGTCTCCAGCAGCGGCCGCCGAGTCGTCTTCAAATCTCCTAACTCTGTGGATAAGTACTCAACGGTACTGGCTCACTGAAATATTCAGGAGACCTTGTGTATTTGATGTGAGGTTAACGGTTTTGTAGGAGCCTCAACTATGAGGAGTTATTTTTACATTTGCTTTCATTATTGAGTGGATTTAGAACGTTTAGACCACATAACTAAAAACTAGTGATGTACCAACTAGTCGCCGACTTGTACCGCCGATTTGTGTCGGCGACTAGGGACCATTCAAGTATTACGTAAGCAGTTTTTTAGCAATTATTGCCCCCCCCCCTGCCCCTCGTCGGCAAAAGTAAGCAAAGCTGTTACTCCGCCCTCCCATGCTCACGTAAACATTGGTAGCAGACACCTAACGTGTCTGCTCACTTTCTTGTGATTTTGGTATATTGTCATCGTTTTCATATATAGCCATTCATAGACAAGTAGGGTTGCCATATGTGTTCAAACCAAAATCGACAAAATTTTATAGAAAATCCAAATAAATAAATTCTGCTGACGTAATCACCATCCATACCCCCCATCCCCCATGTCATCAAAAATAAGCAAAGCAAAGACCCCCCTGCCCCCCTGCAGTGCTTACGTAATACTTGAATGGCCCCCTAGTCGGTGACTAGTCGGCTAAAACCGCCGAATAGTCGGCCCATTTTTTATTCGTATTTAAGCTTAAAAATTTAAAAGAAGGTGATTGATATTATAAAAAATTTAGACCGCCGCGCCGTCCCTTGCATAAAGACCCTGTTTTTTTAATGATTTAATTACAAATGTATGGTTTCAAATTTTTCCCTATACTTGTAGTATAAGACGGTATTATTACTTGCCGAATTTCATAGTTCTAGGTCAACGGAAAATAACCTATAAATTTTGATTCCCTTAAGAGTGTCGAAATATAAGTTTTCTGCGGCATAAACGGCCGTTTCTTTTTTTTACGTTAACTTAGAATTTTGATTTTTTCACACCTTCAAGAGACTGTAGACGTTATATGTTTACGTATATCGTTTTAATTTCAACTCGATACCTCCACGCGTTCCAGAGATAAAGGGTCTTGACAAACAGACAGACGGAAGAACAAAAATGTGATCCTATAAGAAAAATATTTAAGAAAAAAAAACAAAGAAAGAGCAATTGCAACTTAACTCCATAAATAAAGCATTATTATAACAACGTTTTATGTAATGTCACTGTTATTAAATAATTAATGAATGGTGACTCACAAGGAACCGCAGACGTTTTTATTACTAACATAAAAAATATGTTATTACGATGTTAGTCATGGAGTCACGCACGATAACTGACATTAAATTATCATAATTAGATGACCTAGGTCTTGTACGTTTTTATTGGCGTTAATCAGGATGTCGTAATACAAAGAATGTCATCTGCTTATCATTCGGTCATAAAAATTCCATCTACTTATATCAGCCTTTTTTGCAGTGTTCCAGTGTCCCACAGCTGGGACCGACGCGTCACCTCTGTGAGAAGTAATCATCATTTCAGCCGGAAGACGTCCACTGCCGGACATAGGTCTCCCCCAATTTGTGAGGGCTCGCCATAATCGCCACGCTTGGCAGGCGGGTTGGCGATCGCAGTATGGTGGTAAAATGCATAAAGAACGCTGCTGCCCATGCTCTAGTAAGTCCCTTAGTCGCCTTCTACGACACCCACGGGAAGAGATAGGATGGTGCTATTATTTACGTCCGGCACCACACGGAACTGTGTGACTGTGTGTGTGTGTGTGTGTGTAATCCACCACGCGGGCCCCGTGCGGGTTTGGTTTTAGCATCCTTCCTTGTTGAACGGACAGTGCAGTGTTGAACGTTGTCAATTTTGAAAGTCTTGCCGATCTTCGGCTTTCGACATGCGAGTGTCATATTAACCGTAAAGAGTTTGGAGTTGTTTTTCAGAGTTTTTATTATAATCGCCTATTCTACTGAAATGTCTCCTGCGGTATCATGTGTCAGTTCTCCTTATCTTTTAAAGACATATATCACGTTTATTTACTGACGTCAATTCTTAGAAAACGCCCGTATTTATGTATCACAATATTTATCTAACGGAAGCTGTAAAGAAAGGCACGAATAGTTGCTTGTTTTTTTCCGGCGACTAACCTTGGAATGAAAAGATTGCTTACTAAGGCTAGACATTTACAAACATAATACATAAACTCACGCGTTTTTCCCATGGTGGTAGAAGGACACTATAGAATGCCACCTGCTATACGATCTCCACATACTTACTATTTTTACACGCTTTATATTAGCTTCACTTGTATGTTTGTTTGTTTTTATGTTTGTATGTAACCTTTGAGTGCGATTTTGACCCACTTTAAACGGTCAGATTTCATTGAAACTTTGTAAACTTGTCGAGGACCGATTACAATTCAACAATTTAAAAAAATTGAGAAAAAAAAAACACGTTTTGTAGTTAGCAGAACTAAAAAATAGAAAATAAATAATAGTTTAAAAAACTAAAAAACACGCTTTAAAAACCATACTAAAAAAGGAGAAAATAATTTAATTCAATTAAAAAGCGCGGGGTGCTTGACATTAATTGATTATAAAAATACCTCAAAAAGCACCCCACGCTATTTAATTGCCTTCCAACTCTACGTCTTTCGGTACGCGGTCGCCACTCCAGAACCTTTCGGTCTCCTCTGTTTTACAAGCAAAGTCCCTGCCCACTGTAGTAAGCGGCAGTGTTATTGTACGTTTTGGAAGAAATAAATCCTTGACTAACAACTGGAACTCTATTTGAGCCGGAAACGATGACGACATACTTTTTTTTTTTTGGATGGGAAATCATCAAATAACTTCTCCCGCTCTGGGTGGAGCGGGAGGGCGTGTCAGACTATTACTGACTAAAACCCACCCGTGTTCCCTCAGTTACCTCGGTGCCAGGGGCCGCGGTATCTCTTTCGAACAACCCGCAGCCCTGGCAGGCATCGGCCCTTGCGGACCCCACCTGTTGGTGCTGATATCTCTTTGAGGCGCTAGTGGAACACAACGCTCCGTCGACCCGGGCTTGGTCCTTACCGGACAGCGAGCTACCCATTACTCGCAGTCCGCAAGCCCGCGCCTACATGACATGACGACATCCTTAGTTGCTACTAGTCATCAAATTGACGCGCAAGAATGTTTTAAGATGCATCACGCCCTTCTACATCCAGTATGAACCAGTCTTTAATAAAAACAGACTAGGTAAGTACTTAGGCAGTTTCAGGAATTACGATGAAGTTTATTTTTACATTTCCTGTTCCACGGGGTTTAGAGCACTCTTCAGTGCTCGTGGCGGAAGGAAACCAATAGAGGAGTGGGCTTACCGTCGCTGTTCGAAACGCGCTTTTTAGTAGTTTTAAAAACTTTTTGATTTGTTGAGTCTGCTGTTATGATATGATTTTACTGAAATATTGTTGTTTTGTTTCTACACGCTTTATATTAGCTTCACTTGTATGTTTGTTTGTATGTTTGTATTTAACCGACTCCTTAGAGCGCGATTATGACCCACTTTAAACGGTCAGATTTCATTGAAACTTTGTAAACTTATCAAGGACTGATGAAAATTCACTAATTTAAAAAAAAATGAGAATAATTAAAAAATAAAATTAAAAAACAATCACGTTTTTGTAATTAGCAAAACTAAAAAATAGAAAATAAATAACAATTTAAAAAACTAAAAAAACACGCTTTAAAAACCAAACTATAAAAGGAGGAAATAATTTAATTCAATTAAAAAGCGTGGGGTGCTTGACATTAATTGATTATAAAAATACCACAAAAAGCACCCTACGCTTTTTAATTGAATTAAATTATTTTCTCCTTTTATAGTTTGGTTTTTAAAGCGTGTTTTTTAGTTTTTTAAACTATTTTTTACATCAGGGTGGATCTTTGCAATTCCCAAGACAGATATGACTTTAAATAAGCAAAACAAAATAAACAATCTGCCTTTTCCCAAATATGTTGTGGTCGGCTTCCAGTCTAACCGGATGCAGCTGAATACCAGTATTCTACCTGGAGCGACTGCCTATCTGACCTCCACAACCCACTAACTGGGTAATACGATACCCCTTAGTAAGACTGGTTGTCAGACTTTCGGGCTTCTGACGACGTCAAAGATCCACGAATCCAAAAAACCAACAGCTTAACTTGCTTTCCAAGGAAAACAAATTTATGGTTAAGACAATTAATTTATCTTGCTGGCGCTGCTGCTGCTGTTGATGAGACCCTCAAGCGGCGTAAATACTGTAACCTTATGGGTAACTACAGTTTTGAGCCGTTTGGGGTCGAAACGCTCGGGTCATGGGGCCCGAGTGCACGTCTCCTCTTTAAGGAAATTTCTCGCCGGCTGGTCGACACTTCACGTGACCAGAGGGCTGGGTCGTTCTTTGGCCAAAGAATTAGCATTGCCATTCAACGTGGCAATGCTGCCAGTCTTCTGGGCACGTTTCCTGATGACAGCGATGCGGAGGAATACTTCGACGCCTAAGTGTCCTTTTGTTTTTTGTATTTATTTTGTATATCGTAGTTTTAAATATCCAGTTTATCTTAAAAGAATACAATATTCACTTCTATGACGAAAACCATAAAAATTTAGTTTTACGACGCTTTCGCTGGGTTAAAAACTAGAATTAAGTTATAAAATCAAAGTATGAACATCAAATTTAAACACTATTTAAGACATGTTGTTTTAATAGCCTTTTAAAAGTTGAAAGCTATTTGGATTCTTTAATGAGTTTAGGTATAGAGTTATAAAGTTGAGCCCCCTCATATACGACAGTCCTTCTATGGTAGTTGGTCCCCGGTGCTTTTAAGATTATATGGTTAAAACAAATTTACTCTAATAAACCAAAACTTCCCAAGACAAAGTAGCAGTTTGTTGCACATGGTTTTTGAGCAAAGTTCGAAACACATTTTGTTTATAACAGCTGCTGTATAAAATATATCTTATGTAGAAAATAATTAGCCTCATAATTACACAGTTGCCTTTGCCAGTTACAAGTTCACCAGCATTCTCAGAGACAGATTCTCATTCCTTTTGGGCAAAGTCTTCAATAGTGTTTAGTGGCGTATATTGTTATTGGTGAACAGATATATATTCAGCTAACTATTCCTTACCAATAATTTAAAAAAGAGCAAGGTCCATCCCACTCATATGTATATATTACGCATAATTGCATGTCAAGCAAGTCACCTGCATGATCTATCCACAAAATTGGACCTCAGCATGACGCCCACAGACGAAATGACAAAAAAAGTCGTCATAAATGATTAACCGCTACATTTTTTTAAACGTTGCGGCTATAAAAGTAGATTAACACCAAAGAAATGATGGATGGACTGTGTGAAAGATGGTATAAAAAGAAAGAAAAAGTATTTATTGGGAATATATCACAAACGCAGGAATATCACAAACTAAACACACAGAACAAAAATAATAGTTTAAAAAACTAAAAAACACGCTTTAAAAACCAAACGAAAAAAGGAGAAAATAATTTAATTCAATTAAAAAGCGTGGGGTGCTTTTTGAGGTATTTTTATAATCAATTAATGTCAAGCAACCCACGCTTTTTAATTGAATTAAATTATTTTCTCCTTTTTTAGTTTGGTTTTTAAAGCGTGTTTTTTAGTTTTTTAAACTATTATTTATTTTCTATTTTTTAGTTCTGCTAACTACAAAAACGTGTTTAATTTTTCTCATTTTTTTTTTTAATTATTGAATTGTCATCGGTCCTCGACAAGTTTACCAAATTTCAATGAAATCTGACCGTTTAAAGTGGGTCAAAATCGCGCTCAAAGGAGTCGGTTACATACAAACATACAAACAAACATACAAGTGAAGCTAATATAAAGCGTGTAATCAACAAAAATAAAATTAAAATATAAACAGAAAGTGCTGAACTAGGCTGACAGGCCCCCCTATCTCAGCATGATTCTGCGACATTTAAAAAAAAAAACAGACGTACAGATACGAAAAGCAACTTTGTTTAATTCTATGTAGAGATATCAATTAACTCACTCATCCTACAGCATTTTCCTTTTAATACTTTGACGTACAGAGAGTGTGTTCGCATATTTTTGCATACATAACATAAGGATCAAAGCTAAACGAATGACCTTAATCCTTCCTACGCTCTCATAAATAATGTGCGGTTCAAATTAAGCTTTTTGTACAGATATTTATTTTAATTTGTGACAAGGACGTCGGAATTATGGAGTCAGGGAAGCTGAATTAGCACCGTTAATCGTTATTTGTGGGAACGTAGAATCTTTCATGAAAGATGGGCCAGAAAGGGAGTATTGAAAGTCTGGGTAGATTTGCTCAGCAGCGGCACAATACAGGTTATTATGTGTGTATGTATATTTTTAAATTAGAGTTTAATTTGTAATTTTATGATTTTCCTTCTATTGTTATTACACGCGTTGTCTACATCTCTGTTATCTTCTCTCCTATCGCAGGTGTGCTGGAAGAGATTTCTGTAGAAATAAGCATTACCTTTGTACGTATTTTTCTGTTCCTTTCTTCTTGTCTGTTTATATGTGTGTGCATAAATGGTTAAATAAATAAATAATTTATAAAAATAAAAAACTAGTAAATCTGCTCCGATTTCAGTCCTTGTTTTGGGAGGTCGTGTTTATTTTTGGTATTTTAATTTCAATTGTTAATTAATTATATCCTAATAATATAGATCACCCGCATGTACTTAATGTCCAAAATAATGTAATTAATAGGGTCATGCGGGTAAAGGGACCCACTAAGTGATCGATAGGATAATAGGACCAATTCACCCTAATTTCATATTAAGAGCCGAACCACTGCTAGATGAATTTCAACAGCACATCAGTCAAATAGACAATAGGCCAATGGAGGTCAAACCTCTCATACATACTTGATTACAAACATATTCAGTCTATAATGTTCCCACAGCTGAAACACAAGCCTCCCATCTGTGAGACTTGTGAGAGAGAGAGGGCCGTAATCCTCCTCGAACGAGATGCGGGTTGGTGGAGGATGTCACATGTCTTCAAATATTTGGTTCTACGCCATGCCAGTTCCCTCACGATGTTTCCCTTCGCCGTTTACAAGTGGAGGTGATGAATTAAATTGTTAATAGATCAAGTTACCATCTACAATTCGGTAAGTCGGGACAGTTACTAAACTAGGCCACCACTGCTGTACCTGCGTTTCCTCTGTTTCACAAGCCATATACTGCGTTGAATTGCGTCCGCCCAGGTCCATTAAACCCTTAAACAAACACCTCAATAGGAAAACCTAGCGAAAGTTCCGCTTCCTAAATATCCTGGGTCGCGTGTGCGCATACCATATCCTAGTTTGCATACAGATATTAAGCTCAAAATTATGAGTGTGCGGCGCGCCTACGCCATTCATAATTTTATAGGGTTGTCCGATACTTTCTGTACTCACTTTTCCATAGTGTTGAGTCACAAGAATAATTGTGAACGTCATCTGCCGGCTCCTATCAAATTGTTTGTGGTACAGCATGACTTCTTCATCATCATCCTCATCATCACCGATCATCTCAGTAGTTTGGCCCTTTTTCTGATCAAATCAACTTCACATAAACCATCTATCGACTCCTTATTCTATCCCAAAATTACATTCATACTCAAAACTTCCTTGTGCACATTTTTTCCTCATTCCTCCGTGTCACAAGCCTGTTTAGGTGAAAAAAGAGTAATCGGAATCATAGCGATCAATGTTTTTTAATACTGGGAAAACATTACTCACTAGCTCGATAGATGGCGTTGACGTCGATTTAAATCTCGCTATGGTTTCGTTACCGCTCGTAGTATATATTATATTATTTAGTTTAGGACAATAAAATATTTTGTGTGAGCAATACGTACACAGTTCACTGTGATTCGGTACAAGTTTGATTATTATATGCGATTCAATACCAATCCAGTGTTTTGTTTCACTACCCGCTCCTAGTCGACCCTCGACCACGATCTTGCCCATACCATGAAGACGGAATTCCACACATATACTCAGTCACCGGACAATTTTCAGACTTCCGTTTACCTACCAATTTCTAATACCTAATATATGTGGGCTAAATATGACGTATCTGTCTAAGTGACAGCCCTGTTTCAAGTGGTACGCTTCGCAAATAAGCAAATAAACACGTTGCTTCGACAAAACGTTATAAATATACAACGTAATGGCCGCTCGCTCGTAAACGCACACACTACTCGACCCCACGCAGTGGGAGTGTTTGTTTTGCTGATTGTACTTGACTTGTCAGATTATTGGGTGTTATTTGTTCCTCCTTTATCATCATATGCCTAGCCTGTTCCCAACTATGTTTGGTGTCGGCTTCCAGTCTAACCGGATGCCGGACGAATGCCTATCTGACCTCCACAACCCAGTTACTGGGTAATACGATACCCCTTGGTAAGTCTGGTTGTCAGACTTTCGGGCTTCTAACCACCCGTAACGACTGTCAAAGATCCTCAAATGACAGCCAGGACCAACGGCTTATCGTGCTTTCCGAGGCACGGAGGGGTCTTGGTATGTAAAGACGTTCACCCATCTAGGGACCAACCGCGTCAAGCGTAGCTTAACCTAATCGATCGACCCGTTCGGCTGTTATTACTTAGCCACAAGCCCCTCCTTCCTTTGTTTTTTTTTTGTCGGGCATCTCGCAGTTGACCTTGAGAGGCCGTGACAGCATAACCGGGCTTTCCTGGGGCTGCCATTAAGAGTTAACTTAACGCCTCCAGCCAGGGCTTTACAAACTAAAACTTACATACTAAGCGACTGCACGCTGAGGGCACCCCCTGTGGGGTATGAACCTCGGCTCAGGGCGTCACTGTTAGGGGGACAGCTAGTGGGGACAGGCTGGATCAAAATATTGGCATTATTATTATTAGACGGGGAATTTACAGCTACTGACTCAGCTGCGGCGCGGGCTGGCGCTTCAACGAGCAAGGGTCGGTCGGGGCTTCCTCCTTTGTATAATTTCTAAAGATATATATGGAGAGATCAATCCGAACTAACCGAATGCGTACACATTCCCGAATCGATCAGGCTGTTTAGAGATTTGTCATGGCAGGCAGTTTCAGCCACTACCCACGGTACGGATTTCAATCAGATCTGAAGGTTAAACTCTGACCATGGCCGTTAGCTATAACATATTATCAGGAAACGTTGCTGGAAGCTTGCTGGACAGTTCCTTTTTAGGCATTTGTTTAAAAATCTAACAAATCAAATCAAAGTCTATTATTCAAACTGGACTGGTGTCAGCACTTTTTGAACGTCAAAATTACATAAGACGGTCCCCCAAAACGCCCGCCCTTCACCAGTGCCTAGTGCTTTAGCTGCGAAGAAGAAGTGGCGCAACAAACTCCCCAGCAGCACAGATGTCTGTTTTTTTTTATTCAGTAACCAAAAGACCAGTGACTCCAGTGTTTTTAAGCAAGAATGATCACCGGACTTGGAACTTGCAAAGAAATTAGAAGAAATTAACAGCGGAAAGGTTGTTCCCAATTCCATTTCGAACAAGAATAGAATATAAATCTCATCATCATCATCATTTCAACCGAAAAACGTCCACTGCTGGACATAGGCCTCCTCCAAGCTACGCCACTTCTACCGATTCTGTGCTGCCCGCATCCAGCGGATTCCTGCGGCCCTCCCAAGGTCATCGGTCTACCTTGTCCGCTGCTTTCCAACTCTACATCTTCCGGAACGTGGTCGCCACTCCAGAACCTTTCGGCCCCATCGGCCATCCGTAGGCTTGGGTAGTATCGCTTTTACACTATATCAAATCGTATCTATGTATCGGTTGAGAATATCGGATATGGGAACTCTGAAACGACAGTGGTACTGTGATTTTTAGGTTTCGGTTTTGTTCGATTCATGTACATCATTGTATTTTATTTGTAACTGTATACTCGAAATCAGTGAATGTATTTTTTGGTAGTGTTGATAATATGGCACTGAAACGAAACTAGTACAGTCGTTTCGGTTTTTACACGCTTTATATTAGCTTCACTTGTATGTTTGTTTGTATGTAACCGACTCCTTAGAGCGCGATTTTGACCCACTTCGGTCAGATTTCATTGAAACTTTGTAAACTTGTCGAGGACCGATGAAAATTCAATAATTTAAAAAAAAAATTGAGAAAAATAACACGTTTTTGTAGTTAGCAGAACTAAAAAATAGAAAATAAATAATAGTTTAAAAAACTAAAAAACACGCTTTAAAAACCAAACTAAAAAAGGAGAAAATAATTTAATTCAATTAAAAAGCGTGGGGTGCTTGACATTAATTGATTATAAAAATACCTCAAAAAGCACCCCACGCTTTTTAATTGAATTAAATTATTTTCTCCTTTTTTAGTTTGGTTTTTAAAGCGTGTTTTTTAGTTTTTTAAACTATTTTAGATTTATATTTTTATCAATTATTTTATCAGTGAATTGAAATTTCCTTCATACTTTTCTCAGGCTTAGGACTGACTGCATTACTAATAAGCGAATAAAGAAATTCGAATATCCGAATATCATAGATCATGCGATACGATATCGGTATAGTGTGTTGTTCTGCGACTCATCGCGCTATGTTCGCTATAGGTACGCGGATACCTGAGGGGCAATTATCGTAATTTTATGAAACGTTCACAGTCTGATCTCAGTCTCAATCTGTCAAAAATACCTCGAGTTCCCTACATTTTGGACAAGTTTTTGACATTTCGTTGTCGCCGAGATGACACTGCGACTGAGATTTTGAACGTTTTTAAATACGAGAATTGGGCATCTGATATATAGATTCAGTGCCGTTCGATATATAGGTATTGGATATTGTGCCGATACATCGATATTGTATCTATAGGTATACGATTTGTATCGCCCACTCCTAACCATTTGTTCTGTGACCATCTATTCTATTATATTCGAGCAAAAGACAATAAGTAGCTCCAACGATTACCCGCAATTTCGAGCCTTCCAAGTTTATCACTTTATCAGTTACCGAAACTGGTAATACAACAAACAATAAATCGACCCCCTGCCGCTTAGTAGTTAGTTCAGAAGACTGATTATGACAGCAGTTTGGCGTTGACTGATGGATTCATTTAAATTTACCTTAAGCGTTCTTATCCGTGTTAACAGTTTGTGTAATTATTAGTTAGTGAAATAGACCGTGATTTGGCGAGTGCCCGGTGATTTGATAGACAATAGAGTGAGGATATTTCGGCTTTGTTTTTGAGATGGCAATGCATCTGCGAAGCCTCTTGTATTGCAACGCACCGGCGAAGCCTCTGGTATTGCACGCATCTGCGAAGCCTCAAGTATTGCAACGTATCTGCGAAGCTTCTTGCAACGCATCTGCGAAGCGTCTGGTATTGCACGCATCTGCGAAGCCTCTGGTATTGCAACGTATCTGCGAAGCCTCCTACAACGCATCTGCAAAGCGTCTGGTATTGCAACGCATCTGCGAAGCCTCTGGTATTGCTGATGTCCATATTACCGTAGTACCATCACGTGAGTTTGTTTGCAATCCAATAACATTAAAGTCATCTTCACTAGTAGAAACAAAAATACTCCTAAATGCATAGGCATTAAGACCACCTCTGTACATTTTTGAGCTTAAAGTATTTAATAAATAACTTCCTCCTTTCAAACCAGTCTATTTTGTGCCATTTTAGCCCACACCTATATCCAATCTAAAAGAACCACAACAGATCCTCCCAAATGAAATTTCATACAAAAAAGTCCATGCAGCAAATTAAAAGGCGTTGACGACAAATAGCCACAGGCTATGAGCCACTAGGCAAGAAGGGAAATGAGCCCCCTGACAATAGTAAGTGAGCTATCATTGAAAGCTTTGTACCAGCCACCATTGTCATTCAACAGCATTGTCTTTTAATTCTATAAGAGTGCAGTTTAAAAGGGATCGCTGAGTTTTATTCAGTCACTCGGTAATGAAAAGGCAAGCGATGCTAGACACACGAATCTTTGGAATTACGAAAATTTGGTTGATCCCGAAGTAAAGTGGCATGCATCCACGGAAGTCTAACTAAAACTATTTTTTTTTTCAATCAAATTATTTGAATGGTCAAAGGAGTAGCTCTGTCAGAAAGATGAGTTAGTTGCCCATTCTAAAGTGTAGTATGTTCCTATGGAGAAGAACGGGCAAGTTACTCCAACGGACATTAGAAATAACTAGGTCTTAGCCCATAACGACAACAGTTAAATGCAATGCTGTTGCAATGCTTGTAAAAGGCTGCTAAGTCATAAGCACTAACACCAGATAACACCAACACTGTACACTTAGTTCGCAATAAACTTTGACTTTGACTTTGACTTAATAAAAATAGAAATGGCAAATTGTGTGAACGAAAGCCTGTCTTCTAATTTATGTGAACAAAGCAAAAGGACTATGGTACAGTCCGTTAGGGGCCATTCAAGTATTACGTAAGCACTACAGGGGGGCGGGGGGGTCTTTGCTTTGCTTATTTTTGATGACATGGGGGATGGGGGGTCTGGATGGTGATTACGTCAACAGAATTTATTTATTAACTTTTAGATTTTCTACAAAATTTTGTCGATTTCGGTTTGAGCACATATGGCAACACTACTTGTCTATGAATGGCTCAAAAAAAACGATGACAATATTCCAAAACCACATCTGTTACTAATTCCTGTATGACATGCCTATTAAGACTGCGGTACACGAATGGATAGAATAAGAAATGCGTACATAAGAGGAAGTCTGAAAGTGGCACCGGTAAATGAAAAGTTGTGTGGAAATCGGTTGTCATGGTATGGGCATGTGATACGGAGGAATGAGGAAACTGTCGTGAGGAAAGTTTTGAGTATGAATGTCGATGGCTGTAAAAGTGGGAGGAGACCAAAGAAACGAAGGATGGAATGTGTGAATGATGATATGGTTAGAAAGAGTGTGACTACGGAGATGGCGACTGATAGAGAACTGTGGTAGAAAAAGACTTGTTGCGTCGACCCCAAATTAAATTGGGATAAAGGCAGGAATGACGAAATTATATTGCAGCTGTAATATGAAATGCTGAAAAATAGCCCACCACCATTCTCCGCGTTTGTACGAACCTAGAACCTTCCAAAAACTAAGGCCGGTTACAGTGCTCCACCGACCGTCAGTGCGTAAGTTCCGTCCTGACGATACGCATTAACCGACCGTCATTTTGTATAATTCAGTGCTCTCCTGACCGACAAACTGATCGGACTGGGACAGTCGCACTTTTTAAGGACGATGATACAGACATCCGTACGGTCGGTCCACCGATCGGTGCAGCACTGAACGCATTCATTTGTTTTCATAGCACGTTGGTCCTCGTACGCAGTGCGTAGCAATATACGCATGCTTACGGTCAGTCCAGCACTGTACGATTTCTGAGTTTTCATATACATAAATGACAAGCACGACTGAAGTACGCACCGACGCGCCGGTCGGTTGAGCCTGTAACCGGCCTAAAGCTTATTTTAAAACCTCTCCGGAATTCGATCTTGGGCCCCAGTACCCTGCACTATACATTACCAT
Source organism: Antitype chi (assembly GCA_947359405.1). Lineage (NCBI taxonomy): Eukaryota > Metazoa > Arthropoda > Insecta > Lepidoptera > Noctuidae > Antitype > Antitype chi. The sequence continues at coordinate 3,200,124 of OX375836.1, read as the reverse complement.
CAGCTTGTTGCTATGCCCCAAGGTCAAGGGTTGGCCGGACACAATTTATGCCATACCATGTCTTGGAACCTGGCGTAGCATTAATATAGAAGGTGACCAGTTAGCTGGACTAAAACAAGATCACGTCTGTGTTCCCTGAAGGCTTACGCTGATTTACCTTGCCTTTCCACGGACGTAATAAAACCGCTGCGAGATTTTGTCGCGAACTGTCTATTCAATTCAACGCACTCCATAACGCCGAGACTTGAAAATCGAACAGTGGGTATTGTCGACGTGCTGGGACGCAATCTGTTGATTTTCAATGCTCGGTTCAACACAGAGAGTTAAAAATCGAGTGTGCTATAAAATCTCGCCGCGATATTTTCACGTCCATGCAAATGGGGCATGGCCCGAAACACAGGTTTGAATAAACCTAGATCGGGTGGGTCGCTATCTATCATTCTAATTCCGAAACACCACTTGCACTTTTAGTAAAAATATTTTAGAAATAGTTTTATTTTTAGGCACTATAATTGTATGGGAAATTTACTACTGTTAGCTAAATGTACTTCTCTTTGTATACGTTTTTATTAAATAAATTAATATTATTTAAAATTATTATTTAATGTGGTAAAAGTTCTGATTGCTACGCAACTGTTTATTACCGAAATAATGAAGCAAACAGGCGTAATGATTTCAATTGTCATACCTCCATCAATACCAAGCCTATAACTGTTATATGGATGCCATTGGTTGCCCATCTTTGGTTAAGAACGATGATGATGAAAGACTACGAACAAATCAGTTACGGATCAAAATAACATGGTTCCTTACATCAGACCTGCCATAATACTCAACGCAACGCATTATAGTCTTGCGTAAAACAAAACTAATTAACACCACAGTAAAATCTACACCTTGTGCTTTACAAATTAAAGTACAAAACTATTTGCGTGCGTAGTTTAAAATAAACAAACCCTACAGCTAATAGTCGACTCTAACCACATTTACATAAGTTTTAAAATAGATTGTCATATTAAAAATGGTGCGTATTTTAACACAGAAGCTTTACGATTAATTTTAGACTTATTTCCAAACAAGTTAGAGTCTAAAATAGATAGTCTAGTAAAACACATGGTGTGTGTTTAAAAATAGAGGCTATGGTTATCATGTGGAGTTCAACAGACTATGGGAAGGGAATAATAAAATATGGGTTAGCAACCTGTCACCGGTTTATGGGCTATGTTTTAACAGGCATACTTTGTCGTTTCAGGATGATCTAATTCCCGTTACTGCCGTTAAGGCCCATAGTATCCTCATCTCCCGTCTGTATGCTAAAGCACGACTGCCGCCCGCGCCCACGCAGGGCACCTCTGAACCCTTATCTCAAAATGGGGATATTCCTTGACAAATGTTGATTAATTTACAATTGTGCTCTAGCGATTCTGTGGTACCTCTAACTATCTATTTTTCAGTGTATTTTTTTTTTTTTTCAAATAACGAAGCCGTTTAGTAGGAGTATGGAATAGAAGCCAAAATAGTATTAGTCATACAAAAAAGTATCCTCGGCAAAATGATCTATATGCATCTATAGCAAAATCATATATTTTTCATATCTTCAAGACAAGCCGTTAATGAGCAGTACGGTTCATAAAGTGACCGTGTTACGCTACCAAACGGGACGTAGGCCCTTAATAGTAACATTATGAAAACATGCGATGAGAAACCGATATGCGTAGGTACTCAATTAATCAACTCAGCCTATTGCAGTCGCCGTTGTTTCTGTTAACAATAAACCATGGTTGCCCTATCGAAAAATTTAACACGTATTTTAAGGCTAAAAAATTTTTTACCTAACTTATTTAAAAAAAGGTAATTTTTTTTAGATATTTCCGGTAGTTCTACATATTAATAGTTGTTGCTTACAAAAAAAATCTCTCTAATACTTACTTTTCTCGATAGATAACCACGACTTATTTCAACGCAATACCGTACTTACAGCTCCTGAAATATAAACCTAAGTTTGGTTTGTGTATTTTTACTAATTTTGTCAAATTCAAATCTAGGTTTTACAAAAAACTTCAGATTTTTTTTTGTAAAACCTAGATTAGAATTTGTCAAATTCCTCTGTGATGCTTTTTCAGCGAGATATCGGCGATAACGTGTTTTTCACCGTTTAAATGGCGTGGGCATGGGGTTTATTTTTAAGGGTATTTTTTTTTCTAAGTTCAATCTATTATTTACCTAAATTTCAGGTCTCTGCAGTTTTAAAGATCTCCGAGGCTGCGCGGTTCCCTGCGTTTCAATGGCGCGGCCACGTTCAAACCCTTATAACTTTTTAACCATAACTTTGACAAATTTATGGTTTTGGAAATCAACTTTTACAAATTTTTACAAAATATTGGTAGATTTTTTTTTATGTCGCCGTGACCGCGCCATTGAAACGGACACACTTTTTTAAGATCGTTGGTCCATGTAGCTGGGGGGCGTCCCCCACTAAGCTAGCCGATACGCGGTCTTCATTCCAGGAGTCGTCTGCTCCACCAGCTATCGGTCCTTTGACCAACATGGCCAGCTCACTGCCACTTTAGCTTGCTTACTCTGCAAGCTATGTCGATAACTCCGATTCTATCCGGATAATTTCATTCCCGACTTTATCCTTCAAAGAAACTCCGAGCATAGCCCGCTCCTTAGCACGCAAAGCGTCCTTAAATTTGTGGACCAGCCTGACTGTCAGTGCCATGTTTCGGCACCGTATTTCATAACGGACAGGACGCACTGGGCCTCAAGTCTGCTATTTTTATAAATTCGTCATTCCAACACCATTGTCATTTTGCTAAAAGTCCGTAATCTGCTAAATTCATAATGGTCGATCATTGGTCGGTCAATGGTGTCGTAATAGAATTGTGTTATAATGGCATTTTCGTATTGCCATTATATAATATAAAACTCGTTAGTAAAAATGATTTTCGAAAAACTGAACCTTTATTCATGCCAGATTTTATTTATATGTAGTTTAACATTATTATTTATTAGTGTTATAAGTAATCTAAAGTAGTAGGAAGTTCGTAAATTAAGTCAGTCATTCATTTGTCATTATGTACGAGATTACCAATAAATGCCATTTCTTTCAATGGAGTGTCAGTGGCTGACCATTGGAAAGTCATAATGACGCCATTTTATTAGTAGTCTACCAAACTTGTCAAAATCAACAATTATGAAATCAATGATAGACCATTCTGACACTATTGTAATAGCAGACTTGAGGCCCTGGTTGAAGAATTTCGTTTTCACATATTGCGGGATACACGACGAAAAGACTTGACGTATGTTTACCAAACGCTTACCCAACTGGATCCTCCTGTCGGCTTCTTTCTCAAAGTTGTGTCTACCGAGCTGGATGACTTCGTATGTCCTGCAGGCTTAGCACGAGCACCGATTAATCAACGGAAGAATAGAGATGACTATTAAGTAAATGATGTACAATAGGAGAAGATAGCTATGTTTTTCTATTAATTATCACAGTTATACGTTCCAAACGAATCATGTTTTTGTAGATAATCGTATATACTTTGTGGCCGTTGAGTAGAAAGTTAGTTGTCAGAGTGATTTTGACAGTTTGGGAAGAAATATTCTTGCTAAATATAAAAGGACTTAGACAAAGATCGTTAAAAACGAAAGACAAAATGACAGATTGTAGAAGGATATCTACGATGCGATGTCAAAAATGGAGAAACGAAATGTCACTTTGATTGCAAAAGCACTGTCTATTCTTCGAAGAAATAGAAAACGTCATTCTAAGCCTGCTGGTTGAGGGAGTATGTCTAGGTAGACATACTCCCTCAATGTGTACTACTGTATTACTATTTTGCCACTACGCAACCTTGCTATGTTGCGGTTTAAAGGGTATGACAAACGAGCCGATGGCCCACCCGATGCGGTAAGTGGTCCTATGGCCTATGTGGCTTCCCCGAACGAGCTCCTCCACAAAATCTAGCTTATTTTTGGCCCAAATATAAACGGCGGTAGCATGAATTAAGCACATGACTTTGATTTTTCAAAGCATAGTAACTTTTGGTCGGTTTTCAAAACAAAAATCTGCTGTTTCTGGAAAATGTAATACCTTCGCATTCAAAATGTATGGAACAGCATTTTTTTTTTTACCTTCGCAGAATTTCAACGCACGGGCGTTCAGAACTGAATCCATGTTAACAGGTTGCGCATTTAAGTCCGTGCCATCCCTTATTATGTCGAATCTCACCCTAACTTTTGTTGGCATAGAACCGCTCTCTATCTTTATTCCTCAATTTATGGTTTTACGATAAAATATTCATGGCAATGAAACTACCGAAAATGCCATGTAACTTATCCGATGTCCTTGAAAGTAACTAAACACAATAAAATACAGTTTTATAGCTCACGAAGCTACAAAAGGCCGAAGGAGATCAATAATGAGTTATTATTATGAAATTGGACCGAGGATTCTTTACTGCCTCGGTGGCAGTCGTTGGTCTAGAAGTTGTTAAGGCAGAGATTTCGTGAAAACGGTCAAAAAGGTGGTTTTTACACGCTTTATATTAGCTTCACTTGTATGTTTGTATGTAACCGACTCCTTTGAGCGCGATTTTGACCCACTTTAAACGGTCAGATTTCATTGAAATTTTGTAAACTTGTCGAGGACCGATGTCAATTCAATAATTTTAAAAAATAAGCACGTTTTTGTTAGCAGAACTAAAAAATTGAAAATAAATAATAGTTTTAAAAACTAAAAAACACGCTTTAAAAACCAAACTAAAAAAGGAGAAAATAATTTAATTCAATTAAAAAGCGTGGGGCGCTGGACATTATGTGATTATAAAAATACCACAAAAAGCACCCCACGCTTTTTAATTGAATTAAATTATTTTCTCCTTTTTACACGCTTTATATTAGCTTCACTTGTTATGTTTGTTTGTTTGTATGTTTGTATGTAACCGACTCCTTTGAACGCGATTTTGACCTACTTTAAACGGTCAGATTTCATTGAAACTTTGTAAACTTGTCGAGGACCGATGACAATTCAATAATAAAAAAAAAAAAATAGAAAAAAAAACACGTTTTTGTAGTTAGCAGAACTAAAAAGTAGAAAATAAATAATAGTTTAAAAAACTAAAAAAACACGCTTTAAAAACCACTTATTATGACGTATATGTGACTTATAGATTATGACGTTTTGGCGCCGGGGTTATTCAGAACATCTTTTTTTTTTGTAATGTAAAGCTAAAAATAACAGTTTTCGTTGCTCGAATGTTATGGTGAATTAAATACCCGTAGTGTAACTATATTTTTTGACAATAGTAGCTACTATATTGACGTGCCATTTTTATATCTCGATTAGTTGCCGATGTCAATCCCCGAAGGGAAGCCGGTAGGAATCGTGTTATATGGTGCTTTCGCCACTGTCCTCTTATTCTCTTATGTACTCGATCTCGACTCTCTTCTTGTGTGCGATTTGCAAAATATTATGTTGCACGAACATTGCCACAAGCACTTAGATTCATCTTCCACGTCACATATACACATAAACCAAAGAGTATCGGCCTCATAAATAATGCTGGCTAATAAATAGAACGTTTCAGTGGACAGTGTCACATTTGTGATTGATTTATTTATTACGTAAACTGTCCGTTTATTGCACTATTATCAATTGTTCCAGAAGAATCTTGAAGAAATGCTGTGTGTATACAGTAGGTGTAAAGACAGAATCTATTTTCCTTATTATCATTGCAAAGTTATGATCATGGGCAAAACTGGCGAAGTTTCCAAAAAGCCTTTTTAGAGCTCCCATTTTAAAAGGCAATCTTGTGAAAAATTTCATGCTTTCAGAGCCAATGGTTTTGGCTGGCGGTGTGTCAGTGAATTAATTAATATGAACATGGTATACTCGTATAAAGTTGTTTTAAGATACATTATAGAGCATGTTTAGTTAGCTTCATAGCATGCAAATATTATTGGTTAAATTCTTTAATGCTATAAAAATGATTGGCTTTTAACCAATCATGTAGTTTTTTTTACAATCTAAGATCGAAAGTTTTTAAGTCCCTTGGAATTTTACTGTACACCCGAACACACATAGCTAAACAGCTTTTATTATATTTAGCCAGTCTCGGTAAGTCACTGTAATAACTAATAAGCCTGTGAGGATCTCGCCGGTTTCGAGGATATACATCCTCTGCCTTTTTAAATAGGTCTTTATACTTCTTAACAAACATGCATACTTCATAGATATAGAGAGAGGGTAATAAACCAAGTTCTTTAAATATTGGCCTGCAAGATTTATCAGGTTGAAGCTCACATATTGCACGAATACACTATTTTTACGCAACAAATACCCTCTATTTCTATGTGTGCGCTTACCCTTAAACATAACTGTCGAAATAAGGGAGTACTGACATCTCCGACTACCACTTGAGGGAATACAAGCATAAAGTTATGTAACACCATATCAGCATAGATATTTATAGTCCCTTCTATTTGTGAGCACACGACCCACAAACGTCCATCTTTCGGGAACAATGATAAATTCATAGCTCCCGGCGGAAGCTATCCGTCTTGTGGATGCTATGAGTTTCCTTGATTTACAATGTATGTACTTCGTAATGGAAGTTTATTGGGCTTTTGGTGGGTTGTGTTATCCTGGAAGGTAGTTTGTCGTCGTAGAATTTATTTAGGAGGTTTTTTTAATGGGAATGACGCCTCGCAGCTCAACCTAGGAGGTAGTTGGCTGTATAACCGGATTTGCCTGTGGCTGTGCGACTACACGCTTAGGGGTACACTCTTTGGGGTACGGGCTTCGGGCGTCACTGAAAAAGCAGCTAGGATCGGAATGATTGTTTTGGTGGTTTTCTGTTCGGTTTATTTAAGCGATATCTTTGCGCTGCCGTTTAATGTTGCATGAAGAGTCAATAAACAACTGATTACTTCCAGAATTTAATCGTCATAAAGATGATGATAAGTAATTTATTCTGCCCTTATACCAAATTATTTGATGATACCCAACTAAATGAACAACACCACACCCTAGGTTATATTACATAGTTTAAAAATAATAGTATATAAAACTAAAAAACACGCTTTAAAAACCAAACTAAAAAAGGAGAAAATTATTTAATTCAATTAAAACCACGCTTTTTAATTGACTTAAATTATTTTCTTCTTTTTTAGTTTGGTTTTTAAAGCGTGTTTTTTAAACTATTATTTATTTTCTATTTTTTTAAGTTCTGCTAACTACAAAAACGTGTTTTTTTTTCCTTTTTCTCATTTTTTTTTAAATTATTGAATTGTCATCGGTCCTCGATAAGTTTACAAAGTTTCAATGAAATCTGACCGTTTAAAGTGGGTCAAAATCGCGCTCTAAGGAGTCGGTTACATACAAACAAACAAACATACAAGTGAAGCTAATATAAAGCGTGTAAAAAAGCACAATATGTCTTCTTTTTAGATTAACAAAAAAAAAGGTTGTATCAATCGCCAATAAAAACAAAATACCGAACCTAAACTTCGAAAACTCGTTGGACCAGAAGTTCAGTTCCGAAATCAAACAGCAAATAAAAAGTTAGACTCAATTTCGAAAGCACAGAAAGCCACTGGTTACTTGACTCTCGGCCATAAAGTCCCCGATTCAACGAAGACTGCGAAAATGTCTAATTGGATTAGGATTACCCAAAACCTCCACTAACGCTTAGAACTTGAAACTTAATGGCCAAACTTGAAAATAACACTTATCATGACAAATGTCGCCAGTATTTTCCGAAGGGACAGACCGAGGTGATAGGCTTGTGGCGAAGAAATTTTATCCGGACGGGTCGATAGATCTGGTTAAGCTACGCTTGCCGCAGTTGGTCTGTGGATGGGTGACCATCTTTACATACCAAGACCCCTCCGTGTCTCAGAAAGCACATTAAGCTGTGTTAATTAATAATGTGTTCCCGTCATACTAACGTACATATACATACTGGAACAAAGCGACATACTTTGTAACGCCATGGTGGCCAGTGGATGAACTAAAATGACAAACAGCTACTTTTTTTTTTTGATGGGATATCATCAAATAACTTCTCCCGCTCTGGGTGGAGCAGGAGGGAGTGTCAGACTTTTACTGACTAAAACCCACCCGTGTTCCCTCAGTTGCCTGTGTGCCAGGGGCCGCAGTATCTCTTTCGAACAACCCGCACTCCTGGCAGGCATCGGCCCTTGCGGACCCCACCAGTTGGTGCTGACATCTCTTTGAGGCGCGCGTGGAACACAACGGGCCGTCGACCCGGGGTTGGTCCTTACCGGACAGCGAGCTACCCATTACTCGCCGTCTAGTAGTAAATAAGCTTTGACCACACGACAGAGGTAGCAACTCCAGGGCACAAACAGTTAGTTCAGTTACATTGTCATAATTCCTTTGACCGCTAGATGGATTTACAAAAAATGGACGGGTACGAAGTACTTCGTCCCCCTCTCACCCGCACAGCCCCGGATCTAGGGGGGGGGCAAACCGGGGCACCTGCCCCGGGCGCCAGTTTCAGGGGGCGCCAATATCATAATATAGTATGATTAAAAATAAAAAAAAGCTTGCTCCATAAAGCGCCTAGCATACGGAAGCCTGGTTGGCTCACCGTCGACTTGTAAGAAAAAGGCGCCACACAGGCCCACACCTAATTAATTTATCTCGAACGCTGGAGAGAGGGGCGCCACTATGAAGTTTTTGCCCCGGTTCGAAAAAATCGTAGATCCGGGGCTGCACCCGCATCCAGGCGACGCTACTTTCTAAAGACATTTTGTGGTGGCATCTTTGACAGTAGTTACGGGTCGTCAGAAGCCCGAAAGTCAACAACCAGTCTTACGAAGGGGTATCGTATTACCCAGTCACTGGGTTGTGGCGGTCAGATAGGCAGTAGCTCCTTGTTAAATACTGGTATTCAGCTTCATCCGTATAGACTGGAGGCCGACCCCAACATAGTTAGAAAAAGGCGAGGCAGATGATGAGACAGAGGTCCATAGCACACCCACATTTGACCAGGGGCCTTAGCCTGCTATTTTTATAAATTCGTCATTCCAACACGATCCCATTGTCATTCATTTGTCATTTTGCTAAAAGTTCGTAATCTGCTAAATTCATAATGGTCGATCATTGGTCGGTCAATGGCCTCGTAATAGAATTGTGTCATAATGGCATTTTCGTATTGCCATTATTATAAAACTCGTTAGTAGAAATGATTTTAGAAAAACTGAACCTTTATTCATGCCAGATTTCATTTATATATATTTTTACACATTATTTATTAGTGTTTTATGCAATCTAAAGTAGTAGGAAGTTCGTAAATTAAGTCAGTCATTCATTTGTCATGATGTACGAGATTACCAATAAATGCCATTTCTTTCAATGGAGTGTCAGTGGCTGACTATTGGAAAGTCATAATGACGCCATTTTATTAGTAGATTACCAAACTTGTCAAAATCAAAAATTATGAAATCAATGGTAGACCATTCTGACACTATTGTAATAGCAGACTTGAGGCCCAGTTCTGGTTAATTTCCAATGTGGTAGCGACGAACATATGTCATTGTGCTCAGTACAATGTCAGAGCAGAGACCAAGCTGTTCTAGAAATTCTATTAAAAAAATCCAATAACATTATGCCCGATACAAAAATTCAACCGAAGACCTCTTTAGTCGAGTCTGCTACACAACACCAACGAGGTGAACGAGGCACTCTAATCATTTTTTTTTTGGGCATCTCGCAGTTGGCCTTGAGAGGCCGTGCCTGCTCAACCGGGCTTTCCTGGGGCTGCCATTCAGAATTAACTTAACTCCTCCAGCCAGGGCTTACAAACTAAGCGACTGCACGGTGAGGGCACCCCCTGTGGGGTACGGGCCTCGGCTCAGGGCGTCACTGATAGGGGCACAGTTAGTATTGGGGACAGGCTGGATCAAAAGGTTGGCATTATTATTATTGATCCGGGAATTTAAAGCTACTGGCTCAGCTGCAGCGCGGGCTGGCGCTTCAACGAGCAAGGGTCGGTCGGCGGCACTATAATCATAAGCATATTTCAATATAATATATACTTGTCGACTTCATGCCAAAGGTCGTGTGCACAAGAGCAACCGAGATCGTATCGAGTCTAGACTTTTGAACAGATATGTCTAAACAACTACGTATATTAGAAGTCAAAATCGTGACTATATTGACGCCTATGTAAACGTAGTTACAAAATATAAATGTCATGGCAAGACCAGTCACTGAGATCACTTCGCCGTCAGACAGGATTTGTTCGTATTCATTCTACTGGTCTTTTAAGGTTAAAATATCAGGGAAGCCTTACGAAAAACCTCACAGAAGCTCTTAATTCACCACGTCATCATCAACTTACTGACCATACCCGTATTTAAGTTCGGCGTAACACATCTTTTCCTCATCTGAAGTTCTGAACTAGCCATAATCTCAAAATACACTTCCTTCCTAACCATATAACCTGTGACATAATCGAGGGCTTGTGGCTAAGTAATAACAGCCGCACAGGTCGATCAGGTTAAGCTATGCTTGCCGCGGTTGGTTCGTGGATGGGTGACCATCTTTTCATACCAAGACACCTCCGTGCCTCGGAAAACATGTTAAGCCGTTGGTCCCGGCTGTCATTTGTGATCTTTGGCAGTCGTTACGGGTCGTCAGAAGCCCGACAGTCTGATAAACCAGTCTTATCCAAAGGGTATTGTTTTTTTTAATTACTAAATGGGCCCGCTCTTGACATCGATCACGCCTGATAGAAAGCGATTCATGAGGTCTATTCATAGATCGAGCGAGAGAAAATGCCTGTTCAGTGTTGTTCCAGACTTATGGAAGGTGGCTGAAGTAATAATGATAGCTAAGCCAGGGAAACCGCCTCACGAAACATCATCATACAGGCCTATTTCCTTGCTACCAATCATGTCCAAGTTATTTGAAAAGCTATTACTCAAACGGCTTAAAATAATAATTGATAGTAAAAACATAATACCAGAGCACCAATTTGGTTTTCGAGAAAAACACTCTACCATCGATCAAGTGCATAGGATCACAAACGTAATAGAAAGCGCCCTTGAAGACAAGAAAGTATGTTCTACTGTATTCCTAGACGTGGCGCAAGCGTTTGACAAAGTATGGCATGAAGGCCTTATACACAAATTAAAGAGCCTGTTACCGAAGCAGTTTGCAGAAATATTAGAATCCTACATTCTGAACAGAGTCTTTAGAATAAGACAAGGAGACGCCTACTCAGAACTGAAACAAATTAACGCTGGCGTACCGCAAGGAAGCGTATTAGGTCCGGTCCTGTACCTACTATACACTTGCGATATTCCTGAATTAGGGCAAAACACGATTGGGACCTTTGCTGATGATACAGCTATAATGGCTGTAGGAAACAGCCACGAAGAAGCAGCAGAAAAGGTTCAAATGGCTGTTAATCAAGTTTATGACTGGACCAAAAAATGGAGGATTAAACTGAATGAATCCAAATCTGTTCACATAGACTTTTCCAACAGAAGACATCAGTATTGTCCAGTTTACATTAACAATAAACAAGTACCATACGAGAATACAGCCAAGTATCTCGGTATGACCCTAGACGCAAAGTTACGCTGGAAAGCCCACGTCAAGAAGAAAAAAAATGAACTCGACCTCCGATTCAAAAGAATGTATTGGCTGCTTGGAAGAAACTCCCTGCTGTCCGTGCAAAACAAATTATTACTATACAGACAAGTCCTGATGCCAGTTTGGACTTATGGTATTCAGCTGTGGGGCTGCACCAAACAGACCAATATATTAATAATACAACGATTCCAGAACAAAGTGCTAAGGGAAATTGTAAATGCACCTTGGTACATACGAAATGATGACCTCCATCGGGACCTAAAAGTTGAGTTCATCGAAACAGTGATCCAGAAATTTGCAGAAGCTCACGAAAAGAGACTTCATCAGCATGTGAACGTCGAGGCAATCCAGCTTCTCGACCACACAAATATAATTAGAAGACTTAAAAGAACAAAACCGTTCGAGTTAGTGTTTAGTGTTAGTGAATAGTTTAAAGTACAACAGTGCCTAACAAACACAACAAAAAAGTGTATTCGCCTTAATAGAGACAATAAGAAAAGTGCTATTGGACACATTCTTAGTAAAGACAATTTAATAGTTTAGGTTATAATTAAATTACTCATTAGTCTTTTTATAGGGCTAGATTGTAATAAGATTAGGGTCCGTCCTATTGACGAACCCTAGCATAAGAGAAAAAAAAAAAAAAAAAAAAGTGTTGTTCAAGGCACTGGTACTCCCACGCATCGACGAAACACAGCAAGCTGCTTGACGCCGGACTCCGGTGGGAGGGTGGTCGCGAACCAGGCGGGCGTTAGCCCTTTCACCGCAAAGGAAGAATTGGCCAGTCATCAAGGTATTGGGTGTGACTGTACAGGATACGAGTCATTCGAGTTATTGGTGGCACAAATTGCGCTACACGAGGAGGCTTCTTCATGCATCCCCAAATTGTATTACCCAGTGCTTGGATTGTGAAGGTCAGATCGGCAGTCTCGCCATACTACTAAATAACTGGTATTCAGCTGCATCCAGTTAGATTGGAAGCCGACACCAACACAGTTGGGAAAAAGCTTGTCCGATTGATTAAATCTAAGCTTATAATCCGTCAAAGTCAAGCATTTATTTCAAATAGGCACTTTTGAACGTCATCATTTCCTTTAAATAGAATTGATTCTAGTCGCCCCTTCCAAAATGTACTTTCGTATGGAGAAGAATGGGCAAGAAACTCCGTCGTTACTCTTTTAAAATGTTTTAAGTACAATATAGTACATTCATACTTCGACATGGTATAAAAAATAATTTCAGTGTTATAGCTGATCGTGGTGAACATAAGAGGTACATTGCATAGGTCGATTCTTCAAAGCAAATGTGACACTACACTTTCCCATTCCTACATCCTCCGTGTCCTTGACCTTGGCCTACATTCACACAGACACATTTTCCTTATCGGTGTTAAGACTGCCGAGTTCCCGAAAAACACGTTCCTCGATAAATGAAGATTTTACAGGATTCTTAAAGTATTACTGGGCTCTTCTATTACAAATTTCTCAGTAGCAGCCTGATATTATTTTATTTTATTTAGTGACAATAAACAGCTACAATATACAATAATTTTAACATAACAAAAAATAATAGGTGTGAATAACAATATTGCACATTATCCGCATATTAAAAAACAAAATATAGGCAATGCGTGCCACAAAAAGGCATTTGTTCATAGTCAAGGGGGTACGCCAGGGTAGGCCCCGGAATTCTAATTTTCTAACGTTTTTTTGCAATAGGGTATTTTACTCTATACGAGAAAAAATCTAAAAACATATTATTGCGGTAGCATAGGCAAAATGCAGTCGGAAAATGTTAGTTTTAGTTCATGAAACAACAAAATAAATTTTAAAATACAATTTAATGATTTCAGTTTTTTTAATCTGTGTTTGAAGACCATGAAATAGTAGTCGCCATGTTATTCCGCCATACGGCATGTCAACTGAGCAACTTTGTACTTTTATTAATTTCGTAACCAAAGCAATTTTTATTTAAATAATATTTTGCATTCAGGAACAGCAAACCAACGATAAGTAGTAAAGTAACTCATTTTTTTTTAAATTATGAACGATTGTCATACAAAATATCAGCGCATTTGTTTTTAGCAAACTGACGTCATACCCACAGAGCAATATGGCGTCTACTGCGTCCAGCGTTTTTGTCAAATTACGCGCGAAATTTGAAAATGCAAAATTTTAATGCATTTTTATGGCACTAATCGATTAAATAAAAATGTTGTGTTTTTTTTAGTTGATTATTAGCACTCTAGAATCTAATTAAGACACTTTTCAAAAATGAGTGTAATACCCTATTTGCAGGCCAGTATCAAGTTGTATGTTGATTAATACATGATTCGCAACTGTAACCATTCCTTACTATATTAAATGCGAAAGTAACTTTGTCTGTCTGTTACGCTTTCACGCCTACACCGCTGAACCGATCGCCATGAAGTTTGGCAGAGATATAGCTTGGGATATGGAGAAGGACATAGACTACATTTTTACACGATAACCGATTTCGACGGGGGCGGAGCCGGGGGCGCGGAGCTGTGGGAGCAAAGGGGCTATAATAGGGTACTACACGCATTTTTTTTAAATGACCTAATTAGATTCCAAATTGCTTATAAACCACTAAAAACACAAAATTTTAATTTTATCGGTTAGTGCCGTTAAAATGCATTTAAATTTTACATTTTCATATTTCGCGCGTAATTTGACGAAAACGCTGGACGCAGTGGACGCCATATTGTTCTGTGGGTATGACGTCAGTTTGCTGTATTGACAAATGCGCTGATATTTTATATGTTAATTGTTTATAATTTAAAAAATGAGTTTATAAGTACTACTTATCGTTGGTTTGCTGTTCCTGAATGCAAAACATTATTTAAATAAAAATTACCTACTTTGGTTACGAAAATAATAAAAGTACAAAGTTGTTCAATTGACACGCCGTATGAAGTCATAACATGGCGGCTACTATTTCATGGTGTTCAAAAACAGATTAAAAAAAACTGAAATCTTTGAATTGAATTTTAAAATTTATTTTGTTGTTTCTTGAACTAAAACTAACATTATCCGACTGCTTTTTAACCAACTTCAAAAAGAAGGAGGTTATCAATTCGACATGTTTTTTTTAGTGTATGTTCGATCATAACTTCGTCAATAAACGGACTTGCAAAATTCTTTTTTTTTTTTCGAAAGGGGTTTATTCCGAAATGACCCCATTTAAATTTCATATGGATCTGATGATGTGTTTTGGAGACTACAAAACATGACAGCAAATCAACCGCGATTGCTGCTATCGCATAAATAAATATGCATTGTTTTGACCCCAAGGATGATGAAATTTCAATTTAGTGTGGGGTATGTAATAAAACTAAAAAGTAAAAATTAAAACATTTTTCACTTTGTAGTGTTTTTTTGGAAGTCGGTTTTTATTTTTGGAAAAAGTTTTTCTCCCACACTTCTCTACTAGTCATCATATCCGTAGTCTCACCCTTTCTAACCATATCATCATTCACACAGTCCATCCATCGTTTCTTTGGTCTCCCCCTACGCTTATAGCCATCGAAATTCATACTCAAAACTTTCCTCATGACATTTTCCTCATTCCTACGTATCACATGCCCATACCATGACAACTGATTTCCACACAACTTTTCAGTTAATGTTTAAAGAATTCTCAGAAGACAGTTTAATGACAGCACAGTTTGCAAATCAGTCATGGCAACTTCAGGACCATTTCCAGCACCCTATGTCACCTTCCATACTAGATAGGTTCTGCAGACTTCAGTTACGTAGTAAAATCTCTCCCAGTCACGTAGTGAATCTTGTACCCACGTACCGAGATTATCTTAAAGTGTCGGCAAAAAAAACGAAAAAGTATAAAGTTTTTGCAATGTCTGCTAAAGAAAACAAAGTTGTGTACGTGACGTGACCTCCAAAGGATCTCTGTGCTAAGTTTTAAATCGGATAACGGTATTTGTTTAACGGGGTTTGGAATAAGATTGTATAGTATAACTGTTTCAGTCTTATTGATTGTAGTTATGGTCAAAATGCGTATGCTGAAGTTGTGGTCTTTTTTGCAAACTGTTTTTTCACATTGTATCAAACTATAGCTACTTACAATGGCTGCAGGCTGTATAGACATGGCCTAGACATTATCATACAATCTACACAAATAAATAAAATTGAAGTAAGTATCTCTTTTTTATTCCGAAATAACAGCTTTTTACTAAATGCATAAGAAAGTATATAGGGGTGACTGGTAATTAGTGACCGATATTTAAACACATGATTGTACTCATCTTATCAAACAACTTTCCCAAAGAAACGATTATTTTTTATTTATATATATACAAATATACCCAAGATACACAATCAGCGTCTCAAAAACGTCCGCATAAATAGGGCGCAATGTGCGCAGGTGTCAACGGTATCGTCAGTCATCTTTCAGTCAGTCTTTTTGGATATTGCTTTGTAAAAACCACTTTAAGTCATGCGTGTAAGGTTGAATGTGCAAAAAAAGTGTTTTATCATAATTATAACCACTGACATATAATTGGGGACAGTTTTGAGTGTAACTTTTGTTCGAGACTGTGCATCTTGGGTTTTTGTATATCAATGCTTAAATCCATAATAATGTACATTGTATTCCTAATTAAAAGCCCGACCTTATTGCTAAGTATACGTAAACAGCTGTACTCGAATACAACAATGGTGAAAATAGGCTAAAGCTCTCAAACATAGCCTAATTGTCCCAATTTACGTATGCAGCCGGCATATCAGTGATAAACAGGGGTCTCAATCGAACGGACGTGAGTTGAATAAAATTTCTGCTAAATGCAAATGGGGTTGTCAAGATGAAGTACTGATAATCGAATTATAGAGGTATGAGGAACAGGGTGTAAAGTTCAGTCATACTCTATGGAAAAAAGAGGATCCTCCGACCAGACGGGTGTTGTGTCTGGTGGGCAACTGCCCGACGGTTGGTTTTTTTTTGTTGTTGGGCATCTCGCAGTTGGCCTTGAGAGGCCGTGACTGCTCAACCGGGCTTTCCTGGGGCTGCCATTAAGAAGTTAATCTTAACGCCTCCAGCCAGGGCTTACAAACTAAAATTTACATGCTAAGCGACTGCACGCTGAGGGCACCCCCTGTGGGGTACGGACCTCGGCTCAGGGCGTCACTGATAGGGGGACAGCTATCAACATTGGGGACAGGCTGGATCAAAATATTGGCATTATTATTATTAGAGGGGGAATTTAAAGCTACTGGCTCAGCTGCGGCGCGGGCTGGCGCTTCAACGAGCAAGGGTCGGTCGGGGGTCTCGACGTTAGGCGCCGATACTAGGGGTCTACGCGGGGCGCGAGGACCTCGGCGGCGAGGTCGGAATGACGATTTTGTGCGGTGTGTGCAAACTGTACTGGTGACCCTATTGCTTTCCTGAAGGATGGTAATGGGGTCGTCTGGGTCGGAGAGGACATGTCTCGGCCGTCGGACAGAGCTAATCCTACTGGGGACATAAGTGGCGGCCTTCACAATCAAGGGATTGCGGTGAATTTCGGCTTTGGCCGACGGTTGATGTCGGGATGTTGTATATATACTAGTCGCGCGGTAAACTCTGCTTGCGTGATGCAGGATTTGTGTGACGTCGGGTCTTTGATTAGGTTAGAAATAAGGTTTGTAATCGTCCGGCAACATCGAGGCAGAAGACGGCGGGACAAGCGTGACGCGTACAGACAGGATAGGTCCTCACTGGCTCAAGACAAAGAGGAGTGGAAAGGAGAAAGAGAGGCCTTAGCCCTGCAGTGGGCCAACATAGGCTTAAAATAACAATAAATATTGTGGATAAAATAAAAATATGAGTTTTACGGAAACATAAATGACTTACAAACAATTTCCCAAAAATATACCATCAGCGGCGAGGTGTCAAATTTTCTAAGAGAGAAGCCGAAGCGAAGTCGGCTTTAACTTACTGACTTTTCAATAAAGAATACTTACTATTATTCTAAAATTAATATAGAAATGTAAAGAATTAAATACAATAAAATTGAGCAGCTGAAAACCAAATAAAATGTGCAACATTCCTCCATCTCGATTTCGCTGACGCTTTTTTCTATATCTGTCTCTGTCATAAACAATTATACAGCGGCGTGCTCTCGTATCAAACGGTGCCACGTGACCTAAAGTGACAGTTTGAATGTTATGGTGAATTCAATACCCGCAGTGTAACTATATTTTTTCATTATAGTAGCCACTATTGACGTGCCATTTTTTAATAGAGTTGCCGATACGAATCCGCGAGAGGAAGCAGTTAGGAATCGTGTTATATGGCGGTTTCGCCACTGTATCCCACAAAATACAGTCAATCAACTAACCATCTTACCTAAACGAATGAAACCAACCTTCCCTAATCCAATATCCATAAATAATACTTTCTGTCCGAACTCCAAGAAGTCAAAAACTTTCATCCCTAAGGGCACGGAGAACGATACAAACAACCAATCAATATCTTGACCTTTACTTAGGGCTGTTTACTAAGCCGGACAAGCAAAGTCACTTTCTGCGACAAAACTATTATTTATGTCGCACAGAAAATAAATAAAAAAGGTTATTGTTGAAGAATTTCTCTTTTTAAGGGTTGATAGCATTGATATACAAAAAACCCAAGATGTACAGTCTCGAAAAAAAGTAACACTCAAAACTGTCCCCAATTATTATACGTCAGTGGTTATAGTTATGCAAAACCATTTTTTTTGCATATTCAACCTTACACGCATAACTTAAAGTGGTTTTTACAAAGCAATATCCAAAAAGACTGACTGAAAGATGACTGGTGATACTATTTGACACCTGCGCACATTGTGCCCTATTTATGCGGAAATTTTTTGAGACGTTGATTGTGTATCTTGGGTTTTTTGTATATTTATGGTTGATAGGGTCAGAACGGAATCTGCTTATGAAAGAGGCTTTCGTATCTTCGTCAATGCACGTCATATTTGCAATATCATGGTTCCTAGTTACAGGAGTGATACTAAATGTACGGCCAGTGCACTCTGAACGGTGTCAGCCCTACTACCAACTTTCTGCATAATCAGCCTATAATCTTGCCACTCCTGGAACACAGACCTCCTCTCTTCATGAAGGCATTGGACTGTAATCCACCACGCGGACAGTGTCGGTTGGTAGATGTCACATGTTTTCGAACTTTTGGTTCTTAGGATGCCGGTTTCCACAAGATGATTTCAATAAAAACTTTTTCCAAAAAAAAAAAAAACAACCGACTTCCGGAACAACACTACTAAGTGAAAAATAACTTTAATTTCGGAAGTCTGTGACTTTGGCTATGTACCTATGTTAATTTTTTGTCACCGCCTTCCGAAATTGAAGTAATTTTTCATTTTGTAGTGTTTTTCCGGAAGTTGTTTTTTTTTTTGGAAAAGTTTTTATTTTTATCTTTTTAGTTATAGTACTTACCTACCCCACACCAATTCGAAATTTAAAAAAAAAGTTCAAAACAATTCATATTTATGCGACAGTAGCAATTGCGGTTGATTTGCTGTAATTTTTTGACGAGTTCCGTTGTCTGTCTCCGAAACGCAACATCAGATCCATATGAAATTTAAATAGGACCATTTCGGAATAAACTACTTTCGAACAAAAAAATAATTTCGCAAATCCGTCTATATATGACGGAGTTATGCCCGAAAAGACATTAAAAAAAATATCTAAACATGTGGAATTGATCGGTTAAAATGAAAAAATAGCTAGGTGCACGGTTCCAACTGGTCGTTTCCTATAGAGAAGAGACTGCAAGAAACTGTACTCCAAAACCATCAATGGAAAGGAAAAACAAAACTGTTACATGATTAAAACATATCCCTCACAAGTCACAACATGCCAACCCTGCCTCTGCAGTGAGTTAAACAAGCCGAAACAAGTTGTCTACGTCAGATTGTCTGCGGAATAAGCAATGAATAGCGCCACAATCCTGAAACTGTTATGAGTTGCCAAATTACCAAGAGACGAGTGTGCTAAATTGTTTATGAATTTATATCAGTACACTGAAGGCTGTGTGTGATTTTGGATGGTAAAAAAATATCTACAAGATTGTCTGCGAGTGTCTCAAGAAATCTACTTCTTACATTCGCTTTGGTGTCACGGG
This sequence comes from Antitype chi, assembly GCA_947359405.1. NCBI lineage: Eukaryota > Metazoa > Arthropoda > Insecta > Lepidoptera > Noctuidae > Antitype > Antitype chi. The sequence continues at coordinate 3,180,344 of OX375836.1, read as the reverse complement.
TTGTCTGGTTGCAGCTGAATGAGAGTAGCAGGCTAATCACGAAGTCTTGTCAGAAGAAAAGTTCTTATTAGAACCCGATTCAGTATTTAAGGTGAATGCGCAGTGGTAGAGCGCGAAATTCAAATTTTGTTACGTTTTTTGCAATTTTCAGGTGAGTGTCAGCTTGTTTCTTGATTAAAATATGATTTGCGACTATAACATGTACGTATTTACAGATTTATAATCATTAGAATCAATAATACATCTTTCTAAGTTAGATTTGTTCCATAAGAACAAATTTCTTATGGAAAAGTGCTTGTGGAAGAAATCTAACTTAGAAAGATGTATTATTGATTCTAATGATTATAAATCTGTAAATACGTACATGTTATAGTCGCAAATCATATTTTGATCAAGAAACAAGCTGACACTCACCTGAAAATTGCAAAAAACGTAATAAAATTTGAATTTCGCGCTCTACCACTGCGCATTCACCTTAATTAGTTGCCAATGGAGCCGCTTCTTTTGATCAACATCAATTTCATACATTCATATCCGTTCGGCCGTTTTTCCGTGATTGATTAACAAATATCCAACCATCTAACTAAACATCAAAACTTTCACATTTATATTATTACTTGCTTTTGCCAGCGGCTTCGCCCGCGTCGAGTTCGGAAATTATCTCACGAGAACGTACCACCGGGATAAAAAGTATCGTATGTGTTAATCCAGGTTATAAACTATCTGTGTGACAAATTTCAACGAAATCGTTCAATCGTTTTGGCGTGATTGTGTAACTAACATCCAATTATATCCAAATATGTATACACACAAACTGTCATATTCATAGTCAGCTAGATCGATCTTCCGAACGGTCTAATATTTCTAAAGCGGCCACTGACCGGGACAGTGGGCTTTTAGGGGATGACTTGCTATGCTCGCTTTTGAATCCCGGGATATCCATTGTCTGTATAACACAGTACGCCAGTTTTTCTATTCCAGGCAAAGAATAGGCGACCCCTTTTTGTTTTTCGTCGTGTTAAGGCGTAAGGGTGTGTTCAGTATTCATCTGCAGTTTAATTGCGGAACACAATTACAATACCATTCATTACGACAATTCAACAATATTCATTGCTGTTTTTCAAACATGAGGCAGATTATGAATTTCAATTGGATTGTGATTGAAAGTATGTTTCTTTTTTGTTTTTTTTGCTAAATGGACCTGCTATTGACCTCAATCACGTCTGATGGAAAGCGATGGATGAGATATCATCAAATAACTCCCGCTCTGGGCGGAGCGGGAGGGCGTCAGACTCGGCTCAGGGCGTCACTGATAGACAGCAAGTTGGGACAGGCTGGATCAAATCATTATTATTATTAATCGGGGAGATTAAATCTACAGGTTCAGCTGCGGCGCGAGCTGGCACTTCATCGAGCAAGGGTCGGTGGGGAGCCCGGCGGTTGATGTCGGGACGTTGTATAATTATTATATACCAGTCGCGCGGTAAATTCTGATTGCGCGATGCAGGATTTGTGTGACGTCAAGCCATCGACGCGTAGTTCTCAGGTGGCGTTTTAGATGCCGCCACACGAAGTTCATTTTTTTAAGCGTCTAAATCCTACAAACCACAGGAATTCATATGGTCTTTAGATCCGGCATTCAGACAAGAGAACTAGCACCGCAATTGCATAAAACATTTGTAATCAAAATTCTAAACCATTGCTTCATAATCATCAGAATATCCTTTTCTCAACTATGTTGAGGTCGGATTCCATCTTCACCGGGTCCAGCTGAGTACTAGTATTTTACATGGAGCGACTGTCTATCCGATCTCCACAACCCAGTTACTGGGTAATACGATACCCCTTGGTACGACTGGTTGTCAGGTTTTTGGGCATCTGACGCCGTAACGACTGTCAGAGATCCACGAATCACAGCTGGGACCATCGGATTAACGTGCTTTCCAAGGCAAATAATAAACGAGCGATCGACTTTAGCCATTAAAGGTAACATCACAGATTTTTACGATAAAAATACAAAGGGAAAGAAAGGGATAAAAGAATTAGAATTTCCTAATGAAAGAACGGGACTTTTCCAAAAGAAATCAACGCGCGACTCATCCGTGTGCTCAAGCGTTCGGTGACGATAACGCTCCATGATTTTTGTTCACCCAAAAAGTGCTCAACGCCTAAAGAAGTTTTCACTTCAAAAATCATCTTCAAAACGATGTGAATAACACAATTAATCTTGTTTATTCGTCAAAAAGAGCGGCATTGCCATTGTAAGGCTTACCTTACTGACTGAATAACTAGAATAAATTAAATATATTGCGATCAATAACTGCGGGATAATTGCGTAAGACACTTATGTCTTACGCAATTATCCCGCAGTTATTGATCGCAATATATTTAATTTATTCTAGTTATTAAATTAAAACACAAATTGGTTCGTTCTGGAGTGTCAGTTCGTCCCTTTTAACGACACCCCTGAGTAATATTGGCATTGGCAAGGCCAAACTCCGAGTTTGGGTAAATATTCTGCCTGAATTAATTAATTGATGTTATCATAATTTGAGTTGAGACGATATTGATTTTGTTCTATGTTGCTTGTTCTCACAAGTCAGTCAAAGAAGCTGTTTTTATGTGAAACCAAGATAGTTGGATGTGACTTCATCACATGAGACTGTTTCTAAATTACCCTCAATTTGCAGATCCTTTTCCGAACTGTGTTGGGGTCGGATTCCAGTCTCTGTATATCTGTATAAAGTTATCAGGGGGTTTATACAGCTCTCGCCATCAATAAAGAATATTTACTATCATTCTAAAATTAATATAGGAATGTGAAGAATTAAATATAATTGTCTTATGTCTAGTGTTATATTGTTTTTTGTCAAACTATCGTGTACAATTGTAAATTTGTTTTTTTTTCGTGTTTTTATTGAAATGAGTGGCTCGCCATCAACAGATAAACCCTGAGAGGTTTTCGTTGTGTGGCTTAAATCACATTTGTAATACTCTGTTTTGGAAATAAAAAAAAATAAAAAAAATACAATAACATTTTAAATTTTTGTTGTTTGAATGTTATGGTGAATTAAATACCCGTAGTGTAACTATATTTTTTGTTTGACAATAGTAGTCACTATTGACGAGCATTTTTTAATAGTGATAGTTTTGCTGATGCGAATCCCAGAAGGGAAGCCGGTAGGAATCGTGTTCTATGGCGCTTTCGCCACTGAAAACTATCCAAAAACAAAATATCCCAGTGCAAAAAAACTAATAAAGAAATGGCTTTTTAATCTCTCCTACGACGAAACGGAAAACATTATTTATATGTAGATAATTCATTTAATATCACGTTCAAAATACACACACAAACCCAATCTCACTAACACTCTCTAACATATTACTTACATTTTTAATTTGTCAAATAGATTTTAAGATACTACCTAATTAATTAGCTTTTTGTTGATTAATATTATTGTTTCGAAATGATTAATATTTTTATTTTTACTTAATTGATCTCATATTGATTATTTTATTTTGCCGTGATCTCAAGCTTATAAGCAAGGGTATATTCATAAAGTTAAATGCTGTTTAAACGTCAAAAATGTATGGTTAAACAGACGCCAATCATTACTTAACTTTAAGCAACGTTTATAAATAATTTCCTTTCGTTTATACTGTACTGTACTGTAATGTACTGTTATGTAATACTACTATGTACCTCACTATAAAAATGTCGCAATTCCGACCCCCAAGATACAGGCAAATACCTAGTTTGGGGGTCACCGCCCACTCTTTTTGTACAGACGCCAGCAGGTCAAGGATCCCAAACTGTCAAATTTTCCCAATTGAACATTAACCTTATCATATTGTAATAAAGATGAAAATCTATCAAAGAAATTTAAGATTGGGGTAGCTCTATGTGCTGGCGTCTGTACAATATTATGACTTAGTCTTAAGTCTATTAACTGCTCCCAAATTGCAATGTTAATTTTTATTCTTTTTATTTTTTACAATGTCTGACATATTCTCGTCATTATTTGACATTATACATCAATTTTACTTTCGACTATTTTCTTTAATTCATTTAAACATGCATATAAATTATATTTTTAAATATACGAACATAAAAAAAATTACATAAAAACATTTAAAAATATAAAAAATAGTAGCCCACCGGTATCGGGAACAGGGTCCAAGCTACCGGTGGTCAGGGCTGCTGAGAGAGGAACCTCCTCACGATACGCGCCGTGTCCAGCAGTACTGCTTTCTGGATCAAGTTCTTGATCCAGCTGCCTAACGAGAGCCTCCTGAGGTGTTGGTCGAGGCTCTTGGCTATAATTCCATTGACCGTCACGACTATCGGCACAATGATTGCTGTATCCACATCCCACATGTCAACAACCTCGCGTGCCAGGTCAAGATACTTGATCTGCTTATCTTTTTCAGCTTTCACGAGGTTCTCGTCACGTAGGACTGCTATATCAATAATCATTGTGCGACGCTCCAATCGATCTATCACCACTATGTCCGGCTTATTGGCAACAATAGTCCGGTCAGTGATGATGGATCGATCCCAATACAATGTGATAGTACCATTTTCGAGAACTGGGTCGGGCACATAGGTACTTATAGTACGGTACTTCCGAGTCCACAAGACTGTATTTCAGAGCAAGTTGCTGATGGATAATCCTGGCTACAAGGTTGTGCCTATGCAAGTAGTCTCCGTTAGCCAGACGAGAACCGCCAGAAATAATGTGTCGGATTGATTCCCCCGGACGGTGGCATGCCCGACAGATGTTTGATTACTTTCGACTATTTATTATTAGTGATTGTCATCGAAATCATGTCACTTGGTTCAAATAGATTCATTTTATATAGGTAGATTCTTTTACATATTGTGAATGAGAAAACGTTGTAGGCCTTTTCTTTTTTTTTTTTTGGGTAGGAAATCATCAAATAACTTCTCCCGCTCTGGGTGGAGCGAGAGGGCGTGTCAGACTTTTACTGACTAAAACCCACCCGTGTTCCCTCAGTTGCCTGTGTGCCAGGGGCCGCGGTATCTCTTTCGAACAACCCGCACCCCTGGCAGGACGTTGTAGGCCTTAGAGACTAGATTTGTAGACGTTTTTCTATTCTGTATTTTCATTCCTCTAAGTACCTGGTACTTATTGACAGGCCTGCACTGTCCTCCCATACCTATTATCATTGTAGTTGGAAAACATTGTAAAAGCCAATTATTTTTAAAAGAGTAACCGTGGAGTTTCTTGCCGGCTCTTCTCCATAGGAAACGACAAATTGGAACCGTGCACCTAGCTTCTGACGTTTCATAAGTGCCCATGCAGGCTTATGTGAAATAAAATATTTTGATTTTGATTTTGACTTATCAATAAATAGGTACATTTGAGAAACTATACTCATATTCCTATCTCAATAGAACACTCGTGTCAGAGTATGTAACCAATTTAAATCTCAGTTTGTATCCAGCCGCTCTACACGAGTGGGTCCATCGATTCTCGGAATACGCTAAAGTTAGAAATACGGACATCGACAAATAGAACATGTGCTTTTAAGCAGAACAGCTTCTACGTATACGTGAATAATTAAATATAGCATTAATGGTCTCTATGACAGACAAAATCTCTTTATTAAGGTGCGCTTACACGAGCAACTAAAATTGCTCCATCCTGGGCAATTCTCGTCAAATATGACGGCACGACTACATTCAGCAATTTAGGGTAATTCCAACATGTAGCAACCTGTTGCCAGAGATACGGCCACACAATATGGAGCAACTTAGCTAGGCAATACGCCTCCCCCGCCGCCTCCGCCGCCGGCCGGTTCCTCTCGCAAAAACGAGACGTAGTTATACATACAAACGAGATAGAAAGAAAATTGACTAAATATTTCCAAACCGATTGGATTATTTTATTCGGCAACTCATGTTAAAAAAGTTAAGGGTTGTACAGCGGCATCTCTGTGCGTAAATCTTTTCTAAATGGCTCTTTTCCCGATTATTTTCCAATGCTGTCATCCCAGTGTTCCCTACCCTTTCTTTATCCGTGATATCTGCTTTCAATGTTTTTGGTCTTGCCATTCTCTTCAAAATAATAGACAGCAGTAGTTACTATACACTACAGTGTGGATTTTTGTGCAGTTAGCTACACTGTACATTCTTAAGAGCCCTTGACTTTTTTTCTAGTAATACTGCATACGGCATTCACGGATTTATTGGTTAAATGGTAGGTACTGTCAGCTAGAAAAAACATCAATCCTCAATTTAAAAAAAACAATGTCAATCAAAAATTCTTTATTGGCATAAAAAATGTGTAGGTACACACAAAGTGAATCCCTGACTCTTGCACTAGGTGAAAACACCTGTGTCACAGGATCCAGTTTTTCTTACAATCTAGGTTCTAGATTTTATGCAATATAATATGCGTTTAGATATTTACTTTACGATAAACAATGCTAATTTCTAATTATATTAAAACACTTTTCTGGACCAATTGAACATAGAGTACTAGAAAGGTCACAAAGAAAACTTTTCACTTCTCATGCTCTAAAAGTACGCCAATACAGCCCTACGAAGCGGGACTAAGGTGACCACTTTAGTCTCTAGGGAGTGAAAAGTAATTAAGTTTTTTTTAATTTCCTTCATGAGACATAGACAAACTCAAACAGCCAGTAAATATACTATTATCTGTGGAGTGTGGACCATCTTCATTGCGAAAATGTTGAGAGTTTTAGTTCCATGGTTTTTCAAATAATTCGAATTCTACATTAAAATTTAGCTTCAAGTAAAAAAATCTTTTGTGATATTTATTTTATTAAGTAATATTTATTAAATGTTTTTTACTAAATTGACTATTTTTCTCGCTCTCAAAGTGAAAAGTACAGTTTGCACCTCGAGACTAAACGCCAACTTAATATACCTCTGGTATATATTATGGCTTCGTTTAGTCCCTCGATATAAAATATACTATTTCAAACTCTCCATCTCAAAAATCCAACCTGTATATCGGCCACGTGTTTCAGCAGACAGCCTAGCTATCGATCCTTCGATTGCGCCAAAGTTGGAAACAGACAGTGACAAATAGGACACGTGAAGCTTTTAGCAGACGAGCTATATCGAGAATATTGGTCGTAGCTTTTGTCTTCGAAATGAATATCTTCTTTGAAAAGTAGGACAGTGTAGAAGCAAAAATTTTGCTTTCTTTTATTGCAGTCAAAACTAGAAAGAACTTAAGACTTCGCGAAGTACAGAGGCCAGCACATTAAGCTTCTCCAATCTATCAAATTTATTTGATAGATTTTCAACTTTATGACAAAATTGATAAGGTACATATTCAATCGGGAAAATTTGATAGTTTGGGGTAGCTTGATGTGCTGGTCTGTACATTACGTCAAAATCAAAATCAAAAGTCATTTATTCAAACTAGGCTGAGAGTCAGCTCTATTTGAACGTCAAAATTACATAAGACAGTCCTCCAAAAACGCCCGCCCTTCATCACTTCATAGTGCTTTAGCTGGGAAGAAGAAGTGAATAAGTGAAAGAAGTGAGTCTTGCACTCACCTCATATATATTTAAGTTACTGAGAGGCAAGGTGCATAATGCAGTTATTTTAGCGCAGGTGAGTCTGTGTGTTCCGGACAGCTACGTGTGATGAAGACGGCAGCTGCCACTGCTAGTAGAACCGCGCGCTCGGAACAAGCTGGTAAGGGAGGCGCTGCTGACGCGTGCACTCCGCACGCTCAACCTCGTAGCGGTGGAGACGGACTTATTCTGTTGTTCTCTGAGTGAATTCACAAGGAATGCATTGTTTGTAATTTGTTATATGAAGGTATATGAATGTTAGTATTTAAGATAATTAAGTTAGGATAAGCGCATTTATCGCATTGAGTTAATATTTAATTTTCATAGTTGTTTAGATCATTTTGAACAGTCTGTTCGTCCCGATATTATTGACGCTGACTGTACCTAAACAGGTTTCTTTACACTTTCATCAAACAGTTTAGGAACAGGGTATACAGGCATCTTCTGGGGACGCTTAATCCATCATAGACCTCATCAATCGCTTTCCATCAGACGTGATTGAAGTCAAGAGCAGCACCCTAATTGCGTAACACACGATTAATCATAATCGGTTTCATTTTGACAGTTCCACCCAGAGCGGGAGAAGTTATTTGATGATTTCCCAACCAAAAAAAAAAACGATATACATTGCGTTATTTACGTTGTCGAGCAGACACATTTTTTGAACATATGAAGCAATGGTTTAGCACTAAGTATCAAAACGAAACAGATTATGATTAATCTTGAGTTACGCAATTAGGGTGCACCATTTAGTAAAAAAAACATAAAATACAGTTTATTGTTCGATTTTGCACGAATTTAAGTAACATATTTCTCAAACCTGAAAATACCAATGACCTATTGAATTAATAATGAGAATACTTGGCACCTGATACAGCACGTCTGGTCTGAATATTTGCCGATGCAGTAATCCCAAATGTAATACAGCGTCCCAAAATAGCGCTTAAATTACTCAATACTGCAATCTACGTATTGGGTTCAAGAGTGCTCATTCATACAGTTGTATTCGTCTTCTGGTTGAACAAAACGCTTTGGCGAGTAGGCATTATAATTAACTAGCTGCCCCGACAGACGTTGTCCTGTCTTAACTATGAACATTGAATTAGCAACTTTCTTTACTTTTTCTTTCATAAGAACCTGCTCCTGATAGTCACAAACAAAAAAAAAAGAATTGGCAAAATTGGTCCAGCCGTTCACGTGTGATGCCGTGACCAAGGGAAATAGGGATTCATTTTTATATAATAGATTATGTACCAAATCCATTATTATATCATTACTAGCTGTGCCCGCAACTTCGTCCACGTGGAATTTAACAAAAAAGTATATATTAATAAAAATAAATAACATTTCTAAAATAAAAGCAGCCTAAGTTACTCCTCAGTTATCAGCTATCTGCCAGTGAAAGTCTCGTCAAAATCGATCCAGCCGTTTCAGAAATTAGCCGGAACAAACAGACAGACAAAAATTCTAACTGTTGTTTTTTTAGAAACTAATGTAAAGTCTGACACGCCCTCCTGCTCCACCCAGAGTGGGAGAAGTTATTTGATGATTTCCCACTAAAAAAAAAACAACAGTAAGGAATGAAATGTCACATTATGTATGTTCCAAGACAATTTATCTATATTATTAACACGATATTAGCAGATTTCGTGTATGATTGACGTGGTTACGAGTAAGGAATCGTTCACTGGTCATAGTGAGTTCAGGGGGCCGATTCTACTAACAAATTTGTTAAAAAAACGCAATAGAACCGCAACCGAATCACCACTTTTAAGCGTTTTCGCATTCTACTAAAATGAACAACGGTCCAGCTGCGACACAGCTGCGGTTACGTTTTAGTTACGCAAACGATCGATTGAAACAATGTCAAAACCTATTCTACTAACAAAATCGAACATGAGCGTGACGTTTACTATAGGACAAAGTTAATGATAAAATTATGATGATTGTGTCTTTTAATTATAGAAAATACTTTTAAGGCCACATATTCGTGTTTAGTAACATTTTTAGATTCAACTTTTTTCTTTTTGGTATTAATAAAACATATTATTTTGGCATGTTGGTAACGCGGGTTACCCGCTGTGTTCCCGCTACAGTTCAGTTGCAATTCGTTTTAAGTTTAGTTTCCATTTTGCTTATAAAATAGTAGAATGACTTTTTAGGTAACTATCGAACGGCGATCGAAATCGAACTGTTGTGGAAACACAGTTTAACGTGTAACGTTGCAAATTAGTAGAATCGGCCCCCAGGCCCTGTACTGCAGTCCCCGGACGTTATAATATCGCGGCGGGAATTTATCGTACACTGGATCTTTTTGCGCAAAGAGTTGGAAATAGAACAGTATGTTTTTCAACGCGATATAATGCACTCTGTTGCATTCTCAATGCTCGGTTGAACACCGAGAGTTGACAATCTAATGCGCAATACTTTTACACGTACGTGTGTGTACGTCAACTAAAAATCCAAACCGCATTAAAAGCAATATCGATTCAGATTGTGACAAGTTTTTTTTTTTTTTTGAGTTTGTGGTAATGTGCTTTATCGGGCTGTATTTACTTCAGCTTCAGATTTAAACCAAGGTTTCTATAATGTAGATCTACACGAAGACAGCCGCAAATATACAGCATTTGCTTCAGGGCAATACCAGATGACGCGCATGCCCATGGGTTTAAAAACCAGCCCAAATTCTTTCTCACGCATGATAATGGCTACTATTGCCGGCCTAACATATGAGAAGTGCTTAGTACATCTCGATAGTCCTAGGAAAATCACTTTCTCATCACGATAAAAACCTCCTAGACATATTTGATCGCTTACGCAAAGTTAATTTAAAACTAAACCCTACAAAATGCAATTTTCTAAGGAAAGAGATGCTTTATTTAGGCCATATAGTATCTAGTGAAGGTGTACTGCCAGATCCCGCAAAAACAAATACCCAATTTCCAAAAATGTAGATGACGTAAAACGTTTCGTCGCCTTCGCGAACTACTATCGAAAATTTATAATGAAATCATCAAATGACTGCTCCAGCTCTGGGCGGAAAGGGAGGACGTGTCAGACTTTTACTAACTAAAACCCACCCGTGTTCCTTCAGTTGCCTGTGTCAGGGGCCGCGGTAAGAACGTGACACCTTAACTATGATTACTATTAATAATTTGCAACTCTAAGCATTCGTGCGTAAGACATGCACATATCTGCGATTACAAAACGTGATCCTGAGATATTTAGCAATACATGCGTACGACTGGCGTTAGCGATATTTCATACTTCCATACAGTAATATTAACAATTTCATAAAAACAGGTAAATATTTGACAGCTATTTGCGACGTTGCCAACTTTCAAAATTATCGCTCTTAAGGGGAACCTAGTCGCGGGCTTAAACTCACTGGTGGGCCTGGCTAAAAATCACGCTGTCTCACTAGGCTTCGTGACCGACAGAGATAGTAGTGATGAGTAGTTAGACGCTAGTCTACACGCACAACGTTATTGAGTGAGATTCAGGATCATCTATAGTAAAAATTTCGCGAAAAAATTAAAGAAAAGTCCTTTGGAAGATCGGTTTTTATGAAAAAGCCAACGCATAAAACAATGATCAATAAAGTTTATAGAACTTTTCGATCATTGAACTTTGTCGGTACCGACTTAGTTTTGGAGATTTTACACTTCTTTTATTACTTAAACACGCCCAAAGTTAAGTAAAATTAGCAAGAAAAACCAATCTTTGTGGGCTCATAACTTTTTAATGCGTTTTTATTTTAGTATTCTGTTTCCGTACAGACAATATTAATAATGAGACAAAACGGTATCATATTTTACTTTGGATGTGCCATGTCAGACAGTGGAGTAAAACACTCCCGAAGTTATGAAAAAATGTGTACTAGATTCACCTTAATAAAGAAAACTGTTTTAAAAATAAATCCATTCGATAAAGCCGTATCCTCAACCGCAACTGTATAGCCAGCCCAATGTAAAGATCATTAGTATTTCAAGCTGGGTGTTATCAGGGTCTTTCCTGCATCAACTCCTTATGCGTACTTCCTATTATATGCGCTATACGTATATATGGCTATAGGTATTTGACCGTGTAGGTGCAGTATTAACTTCGTGTTTGAGAGGACAATGACCAGATTCTACACACAATTAAAATATACACTAATATCCCCCTGATATTGTTAGGGGCTTGTGACTAAGTAATAACAGCCGCACGGATCGATCGGTCAGGTTAAGCTACGCATGCCGCTGTTGGTCCGTGGATGGGTGACCATCTTTACATATCAAGACCCCTCCGTGCCTCGGAAAGCACGTTAAGCCGTTGGTGCCGGTTGTCATTCGTAGATCTTTGACAGTCGTTACGGGTCGTTAGAAGCCTGAAAGTCTGACAACCAGTCTTAGCAAGGGGTATCGTGTTACCCAGCAGGCGCAGTCCGAGGGGGGGGGGGGGAGGTCCTAGGGTCATGACCCCCCCCCCCCCCAAAGCCGTAAACGTAAAGGTTAAAATAGTGATTTTTCGAAAATATTATAAATTATCCTATTAATATGTAGGTAGTCTTTGTCTGTGACCCCCAAAATCTTTGTCTGTGACCCCCCCCCCCCCCCAAGTCTTTGGCTGCGACCGCGCCTGTTACCCAGTAACTGAGTTGTGGAGGTCAGATAGGCAGTCGCTCCATGTAAAATATTGGTATTCAGCTGCATCTGGTTAGACTGAAAGCTAAGCCCAACATAGTTGGGAAAAGGCGAAGCAGATGATGAGAATATGAGGATTCACCTGATGTTGTCAGATTTTGTTCGTTTTTAAGGCCGCGTGGCACGGCTAATCCTTATAGACATGTATTGCAAGTGGCTGATTTATTTACAACATTACAGTTATAAGAAAAACACTACAAAGTGAAAAATAACTTTAATTTCGGAAGTCGGTGTCTTTGGAGCTGTATTTGAATTTTTTGTCACCGCCTTCCGAAATTAAAAGACCTAAGCGTACAAACTAACTAACTAACTTACTAGAGAATGGGCAGCAGCGTTCTCTATGCATTTTACCACCATACTGCGATCGCCAACCCGCCTGCCAAGCGTGGGAATTATGGCAAACCACCCCAAATTGGGGGAGGCCTATGTCCAGCAGTGGGCGTCTTTCGGCTGAAATGATGAAGCGTACAAACACAAAAATCGACTTTGTTTTATTACTATGTAAAAATGGCAGCACTGTTTTGTGACACACACGCTTTAGAAATTGCAAACTTGCCGACGACTGTATTAAAAAAAAAAATACGTGTGGCACTCGGGGACCGCCGCGGTCATTTTTTATCAACTTAAGCAATTATAATTATTTATTTATTTTTTATTTATTCAGTATTTTTTTGTTCTTTTTCTTTGATATTAATTCAAGTTTTTTCTTTGATATGAATTCAAGTTACACTTTTTGAGCGTGGTGACCGATAAGAAAACAATTTTTTTTTCTTTTATTGAATAAATGAGAAGTTAATATCGTTTAAAATATTTTTAATAACTTACAATACATGTAGGTTATTCAGGATTTTTTATCATTGAAACTATAGGTTTATGGTAACTTCGTACAGTCGTACCATATACATACACGTTAAGCGAACGCTCAGCCGAGCTACATGGTAGGCGGAGTGGGGGGTGTTAGGTTTTTTTTTCGTTACGGAATTTCTTGATTCGGTCGCCGCGCTCAAAGCCCGCGATAAAGCTATGCAATAGCTTAAAAATATTTAGTTAACCCACAATCTGAATCAAATAAGCTTAAGTACTTAAATGTCATTAGAACATAAGTTCTCGACGGGTTATTAGAGCATTGCCCGCAATCCGACTGAATTACAGGTCAGAGTCCAGACCTCCTTGCAAACGCCCTCAATGGGTCATAAGTTCATAACTTAAATTAAGTCTGGCACCTCAGCACGTCTATCGGTTCATGACCAAGTGACAGCTGTCAATGTCAAAATCTGAGAAACTTTAGCGCCTGTATTATGTCATAGAATTAAGTTGACAAGAAGGTGCAGTCAAGGACAAAAACATATACGCACATAAATTAGACAACAATTTTCTTCTGAAGGTTTGCTCCTTTGCACAATATATTTTTATGAATTATATTACATTTCAGCATTTGTACCGATACCCTATGACTACAGCGGGGTAATTGCGTGACACAATAACAGTAAGAATGGCTTTCATTTTGACGGTTCAACAACATCCATTGCGTTATTTACGTTATTTAGCAGACAGATTTTTATTTATAGAGTACCTATTAAGCAATTAGGAATTTAGGATGCAGGACACTTGGGTTATACACACCTTGATTATTTTTTTTTTTGGGTTGGACATCATCAAATAACTTCTCCCGCTCTGGGTGGAGCAGGAGGGCGTGTCAGACTTTTACTGACTAAAACCCACCCGTGTTCCCTCAGTTGCCTGTGTGCCAGGGGCCGCGGTATCTCTTTCGAACAACCCGCACCCCTGGCAGGCATCGGCCCTTGCGGACCCCACCAGTTCGTGCTGACATCTCTTTGGGTAGCCTGATACACACCTTGGATTACATTTGTTTTTTTTTTTTGTAATATCATGTTGTTTTCGCTATTTAAAATCATATCTGGAAGAGTTTACTAAAGTCCAAGCGAATGTTAGACCAATGAAAATATGTATTAATTCAATCTTATGACTGTCTTCCTGTTACAAAACACGGGAAGAGGCTTATTCCTCAGCGGGGTCACGCAGCATATAATATAAAAGAGAATGTAGTGTTACTATGATCAAACTATTGTTGTCTCTTACTTACATGATGAGATTACTCGTAGTCGTAAGAGAAAGAATAGCAAAAAAACAATGGATAGTTGTGTGAAATTTATAATAATGTGACTAGAATAAATAATAGTTTAAAAAACTAAAAAACACGCTTAAAAACCAAACTAAAAAAGTAGAAAATAATTTAATTCAATTAAAAAGCGTGGGGTGCTTTTTGAGGTATTTTTATAATCAATTAATGTCAAGCACCCCACGCTTTTTAATGGTTTAAATTATTTTCTACTTTTTTAGTTTGGTTTTTAAAGCGTGTTTTTTAGTTTTTTAAACTATTTATTTTCGATTTTTTAGTTCTACTAATTACAAAAGCGTGATTTTTTCAGTTCTTTTTTTTTTCATTTTTCTCATTTTTTTATTTTAATGATTGAATTATCATCGGTCCTCGATAAGTTTACAAAGTTTAAATGAAATCTGACCGTTTAAAGTGGGTCAAAATCGCGCCCTAAGGAGTCGGTTACAAACATACAAACAAACATACAAGTGAAACTAATATAAAGCGTGTAAAAAGAGCTACCACGAGGATGACGGCTAATAGGGACGTATTTGACGAAGATATTCTTTGTCAATACCAAATAAGTTGGCGTAAATCAGGAGTATGTGAGGTTTGAAGTTCGTCGAAAAGAAGACCCTATTATCACTACATCTGAAGGATGATTCTCTTATTTTTAAGAATACCCGCAATAAAAAAAAACCGCCAAAAAAACTGAAAAGCAAAAAATTATAAACCTTTTTTGTTTAACCTTAATAACGGCTTATTAAAGGTTAAACAAAAAAGGTTTATAATTTTTTTGCTTTTCAGTTTTTTTGGCGGTTGATTTTTTTTGTTAAAAAGTTTTTATTCTATCATTTTTTGTGGCTATAATCTACTAATTACTACATGCTTAATTTTTGATTACTTTTTGTAATACACAACTCAGCATTAAAATCTGTGAGTGAATAATCAATCATCGACTGTTTTCCTACCCTTACGGTTGATATTTTTTTCCAAATTTATATGGGACCAATTTCGAGGTATACCCTTTCCAATAAAAAAATAATTATCAAAATCGGACTACTCTGTAAAAAGTTATGCGTAGTCCGAAACTCCTCCGTTTTTTCGTCGGTTAATAAATTCAGTCTTAATCTGTCAATTTTTTTTGACATTTATTTTCCCTAAGATGTCAATAGATTTTGAACGTTGTTAATAACAGGAATTGGCATTATGTTATTAAATCATTGCAATTTTTATAGTTAAGTTTTTTCTTATCACAACAAAATACACACCCATTATGCGTTTGCGCATTCGCCTCCTTTCAAAGCAATTTGAAAAAATGCTTCAACCATTTTAGCTGCAGGCGAGTTCACCAAAGTTTCGCATAGTCCAATCGAGGAGCGAGCGGAGCTTTGAATAGCAGGATAAAACATGCAACGAACAAAAACTTTTAACAAAACTGTTACGTTTAGCTCAGGCGTGGTATGTTGTACTTATTTGTACCGTCCTATCGCGGGGAATAGGTTAAAGTTAGCGTAACGTATGGTACCTATGTTTAATACAGATTGCACTGAGAACTTGTTGAAGCGCATTTGCGTCCCGAGAGCAAACGTCGGCGTTTCCTATCTGACTACTCTGAGAAGAAAATTCGAAACAAACTCCAGTCTCTTTTAAAGTCCAGACATAATTTTGGTGAGATCATGACAAGACCGTGTAGATTGGTGTCTGAAACAGACTTTTGAGGAAGCAACCACACAGGGTCGAGTAAATATTTAAGTTTTGTATGGGACAGTTGGATTTCATTTCTCGATTAAGTTGTTGGTCACACAGAGTAAAGTAAAAGAAAGATGCACTGCCACAGTTGTCTAAACTAATATTATAAAGAGGAAGCATTTGTGTGTATTTTTGTAATGTTTTCACACAAAAACTACTGAACCAATTTAAAAAATTCTTTCACCATTAGAATGCTGCATCTTCACTGAGTGACATAGGCTATATTACATTTTCAAAAAAAAAAAATAGGGATCCCTAATAAAAATGCAATAATATAACCCAAGGTGTGAAAAAGTCATAATATTATAAAAAGGAAAGATTTGATTGTTTGTTTGTTTGCATTGAATAGGCTCAGAAACTACTGAACCGATTTTAAAAATTATTTCACTGTTGGGAAGCTACACTATCCCCGGGTAACATAGGCTATATTTTATCCACGTATTCCCACGGGAACGGGAACTACGCGGGTGAAACCGCGGAGCGCTGCTAGTAAACCGATATTCTGGCAAATAAATGAATTTGAGTTTGAAAGTTTCGGAATTTTTGACAGAAAAAATGTAATGACTGTTTTTAATCTTAGTTTGAACTCAAGTCAAGTCCATTTAACATTGCATGTGACATTTTTTGTATCATTTTAATTATTATATTACTTGTTTCTCTCTTTTTGTTGACGTAGTAAACTTATGTTACATAAATATTTTTCTCTATGTCATTTATATTTTTAAATTTTTTTGTTTGTGAAAATCAATTTTGACGATATGCGTTTGATTAATGTAAATAGGTTATAAACTTTAGTATCAATGACATCTATGAATATTTGTACGCCTTCTGGTATAACATAGCGCGCTTGTAATTTCTTTTATCAACTATTTATTGTACCTATGTTAACAAATGATTAAATGAATTATGAATACGTTGAAGACAGGGAAGTTTGGCATTAAATTCCTTCTGCACATGTGGCTTCCCTGGTACCTCATTAACAGCAAAACTGTGTGAAAGTCTATTAACCGCTCCCAAATTGCAATGTTAATTTTATTCTTTTTATTTTTTACAATGTCTGACATATTCTCGTCATTTTTTGACATAATACATCAATTTTACTTTCGACTATTTATTATTAGTGATTGTCATCGAAATCATGTCACTTGGTTCAAATAGATTCATTTTATATAGGTAGATTCTTTTACATATTGTGAATGAGAGAACGTTGTAGGCCTTAGAGACTAGATTTGTAGACGTTTTTCTATTCTGTATTTTCATTCCTCTAAGTACCTGGTACTTATTGACTGGCCTGCACTGTCCTCATACCTATTATCACTGTAATTTGAAAACATTGTAAAAGTCAATTATTTTTAAAAGAGAACCGTGGAGTTTCTTGCCGGCTCTTCTCCATAGGAAACGACAAATTGGAACCGTGCACCTAGCTTCTGACGTTTCATAAGTGCCCATGCAGGCTTATGTGAAATAAAATATTTTGATTTTGAATGAAAAGTTGTTCAGATGGTATGTGCCTTACCCTGAAAGGATTCAGGTTTCGAACATTTTGTAACCAAAAACACTACAAAGTGAAAAATAACTTTAATTTTGGAAGTCGGTGACTTTGGATAAATGTATTTGAATTTTTTGAAATTAAAGTTATTTTTCACTTTGTAGTGATTTTCCGGAAGACAGTTGTTTTTTTTTTTGGAAAAAGTTTGGTATTCACTTTTAAGTTAGTACCTACCCCACACCAATTCGAAATTTCATCATCCTTGGGGTCAAAACAATGCATATTTACGCGATAGCAGCAATCGCGGTTGATTTGCTGTAATTTTTTGAAGAGTTCAGTTGTCTGTCTCCGAAATGCATCATCAGATCTATATGAAATTTAAATGAGACTACACGGAAAGCACCAGCTTTCAAAGACAAGAATCACCAAAATCGGTTCACCCAGTCGAAAGATCTGAGGTAAAAAAACCGTCGAATTGAGAGCCTCCTCTTTTTTAACCGACTTCAAAAAGGAGGAGGTTATCAATTCGTCGGAACCTTTTTTTTTTTTTTTTTTTTTTTTTTTTTTTTTTTTTTTTTTATGTATGTTCCCCGATTACTCGAAGATGGCTGGACCGATTTGGATTTTGTTTTTTTTGTTTGAAAGGGTATACTTCCCAGGTGGTCCCATGATTATCAAGTCAGGATCTGATGATGGGATCCTGGAGAAATAGAGAGAACTCTTCAAATTTTATAGGCACACGAAGCGATTTAGCTATTTTTTGGAAGAGTACTTTCTCGTAGTGGTCTAATTTCAATTTGGTGAAGATCTGATGAAGAACTTTGGAGATAGGCAACGGAACTCCTCAATATATGCTAGCAAATGGACTGGGATTGCTGAAATCTCATGTCTGTCTATTGCTTACACCACTTCATAACATAACATCACGCCGGTATGCTGTGAAGGGGTAAGCACATGTGAACCACTAAAAAGTGAAAAATAAAAACTTTTTCCAAAAAAAAACAACCGACTTCCAAAAAAACACTACAAAGTGAAAAATAACTTTAATTTCGGAAGGCGGTGACAAAAAATTCAAATACAGCTCCAAAGACACCGACTTCCGAAATTAAAGTTATTTTTCACTTTGTAGTGTTTTTTTGGAAGTCGGTTGTTTTTTTTTGGAAAAAGTTTTTTTGAAGTCGGTTATAAATTTAAGTTTAAAACCAAAAAATAAACATACTGATTTTCCTATGGAAAATGACACCCTAACATTTTTTACCATTACATCGAGGGTATATAATAAACCCCTCCGTTGATGTGTGAAAACACTAAAAATCTCTTTTTGACAAACATATCACACCTTTGGGCAGAGGTGTACAAACGCCAGCAAATCGAGCTACCCCAAACTGTAACTTTTTCCCAATCGAACATGAACCTTATGACTACGCAATAAAGTTGAAAATCGATCAAAGAAATTTGACAGATTGTGGTAGCTTGATGTGCTGGCGTCTGAACCTATAGCATACCAACATACCACGTCCAGTCAGTCCACACATTTATTTGTCACTAATCGTGCAGTTTAACACAATAGATAGGTTTAGTATATTTTCCTTACCGCTCTCCTTCGGGATATCTGTAACAAAAATATAGGATTAAGTAATGGATAGCAAATAACTTTCGAGAGTGAAAGAGTGTTAAAATGTTGATGTACAATAAAAAATTTTTTTTTGGGCATCTCGCAGTTGGCCTTTAGAGGCCGTGACTGCTCAACCGGGCTTTCCTGGGGCTGCCATTAAGAATGAACTTAACGCCTCCAGCCAGGGCTTACAAACTAAAACAAATTACAAACTAAGCGACTGCACGCTGAGGGCACCCCCTGTGGGGTACGGGCCTCGGCTCAGGGCGTCACTGATAGGGGGACAGCTATCATTGGGGACAGGCTGGATCAAAATATTGGCATTATTATTGATCGGGGAATTTAAAGCTACTGGCACAGCTGCGGCGCGGGCTGGCGCTTCAACGAGCAAGGGTCGATCGGGGGTACAATAAAGCATAATCTTCTATTTATGTATGCCTCTTCGTACGTGGCCTAAAGCAATGCACATGTCTTCAAAGGCCCTGCCTTGGCTTGCCACTACAGCAGTCAATCGGAACTACTTCATACGACTCGACGCCGGTGTTCCAGCCACAAATGTTCTCTGAGATATGTTCGGCTTAGCATGACGCTTTCTATTTCTACGAAGAATAGCCGCAGGAATTAGCATTGTCATTCAACGTGGCTATGCTGCCAGTCTTCTGGGCACGTTTCCTGATGACAGCGATGCGGACGAATACTTCGACGCCTAAGTGTCCTTTTTTTTTGTATATTTATTGGTATATTTAGTTAGTAATTTAACTACTTGACCACATTGTGCACATTATAGTTTTTTACTGCTCTTTCTGTATGTATAAAGTGACATTTCATTTCTCCATTTTTGACATCGCACCGTAGAAATCCTTCTACAATCTATCACTTTGTCTTTCGTTTCTAACGATCTTTGTCTAGGTCCTTTTATATGTAGACTATTTCAGAAGAAAGTTTTCTTCCCATTCTGTCAAAATCATATTGACAACAAACCTACTCGACGGCCACAGAATAATACACGGTTATCTACAAAATCATGATTGATTTTGAACTCATAACTGTGATAAAAAATAATAATAGAAGAACTAAGCTATCTTCTCCTATTTTTCATCATTTAATTACAAAGGTGGAAAATGGTTAAGGCCAACATAATTGTAATATTTTTCGTTCCGAAATACGGTACTTCGACACTTGAGAATTTTTTTTGTAGTTGTCTATAAATACGTGACTTAATATTAGTAAAAATTCAGAATCAAACAAAAAAAAATCCTATGCAAAACGAGGAATTCTGAGACGAATTACATATAAAAGAGTGAATTTCGTAAAAAGTGTAAATGACTCTTCCTACTTTGCTGCCGTCGTACTGTCTCTTAAACGGAACGTCATTTTTGTCTATTCTTCCGTCGACAAAGTCACTAGTAACTGTAAAGTAGGTGTCATTCAAGAGACTCCCGCATTTCATTTGTTTTAGATAACGTTACATAATACCGGCGTTTTTCGCTTCGTCAAACGGGCACGACGCGACACTCGTAGAACAATTTCTACGAATAGGAGGTACACCCACAATTCGCTAGTCAGTAATCAGGGTTGGCATGAATAAATCATTTTGATTTAAATCAATCATTTGATTTCGTTTTCAATAAAAATGAATGATTTAATCAAAAATATTTAATTTCACTTTCTTTTACAGAAATCTAATATTAAAGTTTTGTGGAAAGTATTCGATATTTAAAAAATATCGATGTTTTCAAGCGATATATCGATGAACATCGATGCTGGGACCAGATGTTTTACATCGAATATAAATATCGATATATTTTTTAAGTGGACACCTATGTCAGACAAAACTGAACGAATGAATGCTTGTTAGAACGAAAGTAAGACCGTAATTGCAAGCGAAATGTACAAAACACAACACGGGGATTTAACTTTTGCTTGGCATTCACATGTCAGACAAAAGGGAAATCCCCGCGCTGTGTCCGCGCAATCCCTTGAGGGCGCGTTCTGTTTTGCGCAAAAATATAGGTAATTAAATAATAAAATAAAAAATCGTGATTAATTAATCATGATTTTTTCCAACCCTGTCAGTATCTAATAGGGCCGAGCCTATTTTAATTAACCAAGCACAAATATAACCTCCAGGCTATTACTGAAAACTCCTAATTGGAAAAACCCTATTACACTTGGAAGCCAAACCCACGCTCAGTACTGTTTGTGTACACCAATGGGGGCACTCTAGAAAAATTCACCCTCCTCGTTTCTTATAAAAGCTATTTTGATACCCTCCCATTCGCATGGATATTGAAAGTTTTTTTTTTTTTTAAATATCATGTGAAGATATTAAACTCACGATATTAAAAAGCAAGCTGTCATCTCCAGTAGTTTAAAAAAATATATATACTTTCTAGTATATGATGTGTAATATCATCGGACCCCATATCACATGTCACCTTTCGAACAGACAAATATTATATAAGATTTTTTAAATTATACGTCGTACCTTAAGGGGAACCTAGTCGCGGGCTCGAACTCACTGGTAAAAATCACGCTATCTCACCAGGCTTCGTGTCCAACAGAGATAGTATCAGTGATGAGCAGTTAGACGCTAGTCTACACGCACAACGTTATTGAGTGAGATGCAGGATCATTGATAGTAAAAAAATCGCGAAAAAATTAAGAAAAGTCCTTTGGAAGATCGGGTTTTATGAAAAAGCCAATGCATAAAACAATAACCAATAAAGTTTATTGAATTTTTCGATAATTGAACTTTGTCGGTACCAACTTGGTTTTGGAGATTTTACACTTCTTTTATTACTTAAACACACCCAAAGTAAAGTCAAATTAGCAAGAAAAACAATGTTGGCTCCTAACTTTTTAATGGGGTTTTATTTTAGTATTCTGTTTCCATACCGACAATATTAATAATGAAACAAAACGATATCATATTTTACTTTGGATGTGCCATGTCAGACAGTGGAGTAAAACACTCCCGAAGTTTGTATGCAAAAAATGTGGACTGGACTGGCGGAATGGGGATTTATCATACGCTAGGTATAGCCTTAGAATGTTTGGATAGGGGGCCGCTCACTATGAGCATTATGCGCATAAACGAATGCTCACAGCGAGCACCCCTCAGGAATGCTACAGGAGCACCCCGCGCGTATATTATACAAATCAGAATCGAATCAAATATTACTAATATTATAAATTCGAAAGTCACTCTGTATGTTACATTTTCACCACACAAGGAGATAGATGGCATCCTGGGGATGGACATAGGCTCATTTTTGTCCCGGTAGTAGGTACGTTCTCATTTCCGACATCTATGCAGGCGAATCCACTGGCAGAAGCTGGTCTACGATATATTTGCTTCCAAGTTTGTAAGATATAAGGTCTAGGTTGCTATTGCTATAAATCAGCCTTCACTGCTGTCGGCACTGTGTGTTTGTCCAACGCATCCTGCGGTAATTGCATAAGACACAGATAGAAGGAATGTCTTTCGGTTTGACAGTTGAACAACATTAATTTCGTTGTTTACGTTGTTGAGCAGACACATTTTTTCGAAATTTATATTATTTTCGAGTTTATAAAGCAATGGATTTATTGGTTGGATGGTTTTATTGTAGGTATTTTGTGTTTTACGGACTGTGACCAAATAAACGGTATTCTTTCTTTCTTTCTTTCTTTCTTTCAGTATCCTTTAAAATTATTCAGATTGGAATTGATAGTGTTTTACGCAATTAGGGTGTTGGTCCTGGACAGTCAGCCGCACTACCATCCTGCTGACTGCCTAATTTACCACTGCATGAGCTATTCTCGGTGTCGTGAGTGCTCTGAGAGTTCAGTATAACAATGCCTCCAGGGTGTTGATGGGGCTGCGTCGCTATTTATTATTTATTTATTTATTAAAACTTAATGCACAAGTAAAAAATACTGTACAAAGGTGGACTTAATGCCTGAGGCATTTTCTACCAGTCAACCTTGGGGTGATGCAGAGAGAAAACATGGCAGGTGCAACATAGGGGATAGGTTACGCTATTGCAGTGCGTCAGCGATGTTTGCAGAATCACAAGTGGATGGCTATTACACCATATAAAAAAAGAGCAGCATCGTTGATGTGAAGAGTGAAAGACAGCAGTCCTGACGGCTACCTGAGGGTCATTGCTGAACATATTCAGAGTCCTCTACGGAGAGACTAGATTCGCTAACATATATGATAATTATTATACTTTGCTTTTGTATTTATTTATTTAACCATTTATGCACACACTTATTATGTGTGTATATTTTAAATTAGAGTTTAATTTGTAATTTTATGATTTTCCTTCTACTGTTATTACACGCGTTGTCTACATCTCTGTTATCTGCTCTCCTATCGCAGGTGTGCTGGAAGAGATTTCTGTAGAAATAAGCATTACCTATGTACGTATTTTTTTGTTCCTTTCTTCTTGTCTGTTTATAAGAGAATATACATACATACACATAGTAACACTCTATGGACAACCTAGTCTGAAATAAATAATAATAAAGAAGGCATTCTAAAACAAAGGTCCTTATACCTTTTTATGCTCACTTTATCAGCCTGTATCAATATGCACGGGTCACGTTCTCTAGACCTCCTCTAGACGCCTCTAGTCTAGACTAGCCTCTCTACGCACGTTCATGACGTCAAAAAACTTGACACGTGTCCATTTTATCAATAACACATCTTTGTACGAAAGGAGCAATACTTGGGACTTGGTCCTTCTAGTCTAAAGCATTTGGGGCTTCTTCTTAGCATGTTGATAACAAAAATAAAAAATATAAGTTAAGTATTTGAAAAAATTTCGGCCCAAAATTCAGCAGACCTATGGTTGAGCATTCAAGATAGATCATAAATTTATAACAGTTTTTGGGCAAGACATCATTGAGTATGACGTCAGACTGCGAGTGCACGCGCATGCGCATGACCCTCTATTTTCTAGCTTTCCTTGCACATCTTTTCGCCTACACTCGCGTAGTAATTGTGTAACACTAATGCTGGGGCCTAACGGTCAATGTCAATGCCTATCATCGCGATAAGCAAGGCGGTAAAGATTCAGATAATTAAAGCGATAAATTCAGTGGCCACACTTGAACGGTCAACGTCAATGCCCACCGCGTTATCGCCTAACGTCAAATGGCAACGTGAATGCCGTTGTCAAATTATCGCGATAAGTTGTGGCTACACCTACGGTTAGGGTCAATTCTCACCGAGACGCGGCGCGACGCGCACTTTTTAAGATCACGATACAAAATAGATCTTATTTGCTTCACAATAAGGTATACGGGCTGCACAACGCGGTGCACCTTAGCGTTCTTCGACACGCTTTCGCGCTCGTAGTGAAATTATACCTTTTCGTGTTGTAAATAAGTTAGATATTCTGTTGCTATCTTAAAAAGAGCGCGTCGCGCCGCGTCTCGGTGAGAATTGACCCTTATTAACGTCCATCATCGCGATAATCAAAGGCGTTTCCCGTTGGTGTGGCCACGGCATATCAGTAGAATTGGCTTTCATTTTCACAGTTCAACAACATTCATTGGTTTCTTTCTTTCTCAGTTAGTTGTAATCATGTTCTGGCAGTTTAAGTAATTTATGCGGCCTACTCAAATGTTCTTTCTTTGGTATTGTTCGTCGAATCGTTGAGCTCCTAAAGTTCTGAGTTGAGCTACATGATTAGTGACAAATGCGTTCACTGACTGAACCTACCGTACCGTACAAACCTACTTACAGAAATAAAATCATTTATAATTTAGAAAATAGGTACAGACGCCAGCACATGAAGCTACCCCAATCTGTCAAATTTCTTTGATAGATTTTCAACTTTATTACATAAGCATAAGGTTCATGTTCAATTGGGAAAAATTGCACATCAGCTGATAGCAATCGTGCCTGATGAGTCAAATGAAGGAAGTCCGTGTTACTGTCGTTAAGAGTAACAAGTAATACAATTACTTAGTACCTATATTGTCCCGTTTCAACAGCTGTCTAATGAATTACGCAACGTCTTCGGGCATTTAATCAGCGTGGTTTAAACATAGTCGGACGAAGTGAACTGGAAAAACCGAGTCCCGTGTTACTAGAAATTTACCCCCTTATTCATAAACGATGATTAAAGTTAAGTTGTTTAACCATACATTTTTGACGTTTAAACATCATTTAACTTTAATCATCGTTTATGAATAAGGTGGTTAATCGCAAATAACACCCTTCCTAAAATGCATTCCATGGTTGCATTTTTATATTCATAATAAATTGATGCAGTGACGATTGTGACGAGCTTCATATTCATAATTTAGCTTAGAAACATTGTTCTCATCATCTCTCATGTGACTTTGTCTTTTTACACGCTTTATATTAGCTTCACTTGTATGTTTGTTTGTTTGTATGTTTGTATGTAACCGACTCCTTTAAGCGCGATTTTGACCCACTTTAAACGGTCAGATTTCATTGAAACTTTGTAAACTTGTCGAGGACCGATGACAATTCAAAAACTAAAAAAAAATTAAGAAAAAAAAATACGTTTTTGTAGTTAGGGGGCGTCCATTAATTACGTGAGGCGTTTAGGGGTGGGAGGGGGTCGAGTCGAATCTCACCCAATCTCACGTGGGGGAGAGGGGGGTCTTGGTAAATATCACGTAATTTATATTTTTTCCCGCAAAGAAACAATGTAACATTACGAGATAACCGGGTTAAATTATGTGAAACATGTTTTTCCACCCATATGGCAAAATCTTACAAAATAATATTTAACGCAGTTATGCGAACACCATAAAGTAGCACAGTACTTCCTCAGTGGTTAAACCGCCACCGCCCAGCCATGTCAGCCAAATGCAACGCATAAATCCAACGCAAATAAGCACAGATTAACGTTTTTACACTAAAACCACGTTTTTGAAATATCTCACGTGAGATTATGGGGAGGGGGGGAGGGTCGAGCCAAATCTCACGACCTCTCACAAGAGCGGGGGTGGAGGTCGAAAAATCGCCAAAATTTACTCACGTAATTAATGGACGCCCCCTTAGCAGAACTAAAAAATAGAAAATAAATAATAGTTTAAAAAACTAAAAACCAAACTAAAAAAGGAGAAAATAATTTAATTCAATTAAAAAGCGTGAGGTGCTTGACATTAATTGATTATAAAAATACCTCAAAAAGCACCCCACGCTTTTTAATTGAATTACATTATTTTCTCCTTTTTAGTTTGGTTTTTAAAGCGTGTTTTTTAGTTTTTTAAACTATTATTTATTTTGAGACTGAACCTAGACAGTAGACATGAGTAGCTCGTGAGCGAGTGATAGAAAAGAGATAGCTCTTTCTGATTAACGTCGCTCTCAATGTCTAAATCGAATAACAATTCATTCATACTCAGTCATACATAATTATTATACAACGCGTGTATTCCCCGGTGAGGGAGTCAGAGACACCCACATTTCACTAATTAATATTATCTATACAAGGTGAATGTTTAGTCACAGTTAAAAAATTTCAGGGTTATAGTACCCCTGAAATTGAACAACTTTCTTTTTTTATATAATAATATATCTATGTATACCTACTAATGATTTATTCAAAAGATGCTAAAACTTATAATAAAATTAGAATTATGAACAAGTACCTATATAAAGTAAAAAGGGAAAAGCTCACTGGGCATCAAAGAATTCGTCCGCATCGCTGTCAGTGGGAAAAGTGCCCAAAAGGCTGGCAGCGTTGCCACGTTGGATGGCAACGCTGACTCTTTGAGCTAAGAATTGGCCAGCCCTTTGGTCACGTGAAGATTCGACCAACCGCTTGGCGATGTCTCGAAATACTCGATGAGCACTCGGACCCCACGGCCCTAGTGTTTCAACCCCAAACGGCTCAAACATATAGCTCCCAATAATGTTGTTATATTTGCGCCGTTTGAGGCTTTCTGCACCTGCAGCAGCCGCACCAGCACAGCCCGCCGTGCTCAGAAGATGGAATGGCGCGAGGGTGTCGAACAACTTTCTCCAAGGAACATGGGTCGAAATATGAAAAAAAATCGGATCTCGGATCGGATTTTATATGCATAAAATCAATGAGCTGACTATTGATTAGCGGACCATTATATTAATATGTGAAAAAGAAAACTTTGTAAGCCTTTTTACGAAAATTACTTACTCGGACTGAGAAAGTATGAAATTTGGCACAGTTAAATTTAGACCACGTCAATAGGGTATTTTACTCTAAATGAGAGAAAATCAAAAAATATATTATTGAGATAGCTTAGGCAAAAAGCAGTCGGAAAATGTTAGTTTTAGTTCATGAAATAACAAAACAAATTAAAAAATTCAATTCAAAGATTTCAGTTTTTTTTAATCTGTTTTTGAACACCATGAAATAGTAGCCGCCATGTTATTACGTCATACGGCGTGTCAATTGAACAACTTTGTACTTTTATTATTTTCGTAACCAAAGTAATTTTTATTTAAATAATATTTTGCATTCAGGAACAGCCAACCAACGATAAGTAGTATAAAACTCATTTTTTCAAAACAATTAACATATAAAATATCAGCGCATTTGTCTACCAAGCATTTGTCACGCCTGCCAAGCGTGGCGATTATGGCAAGCCCCCCCCAAATTGTGGGAGGCCTATGTCCAGCAATAGACGTCTTCCGGTTGAAATGATAATGATGCTGATTTGGCTATACAGCAAACTGACGTCACACCCACAGAGCAATATGGCGTCCACTGCGTTCAGCGTTTTCGTCAAATTACGCGCGAAATGTGAAAATGTTAAATTTAAATGCATTTTTACGGCACTAACCGATTAAATAACAATATTGTTTTTTCGTGGTTTATTAGCACTTTAGTATCTAATTAGAACACTTTTCAAAAATGGTTGTAATACCCTATTAACTGCAAAAGTAACTGGTGTCTGTCTGTTACCTATTCACGCCTAAACCACTGAACCGATTGTTATGAAATTTGACAGGCAGTCTGGGTTCTGGAGAAGGACATAGACTTCTTCTTAAACTAGACTTTTTTTAAGAAAAAAATATAAAATACACGCAGAAGAATTCTCTAGCAACAGCTATACAGGGTGAAATTGAAAACATGCGACAAACCGAAATGGGAGATTGTACTCATCATTATGAACAACTTTTACTAAGGGACCAATGATGCAATCCCGAAAAAAAAAAACATCTGTTCCCTACATTTATGTTCGCATAACTCGTCAAAATGTAGGGAACAGTTGTTTTTTTTTTGCGATTGCATCTTTGGTCCCTCACTAAAAGTTGGTCATAATGATGAGTACAATCTCCCATTTCGGTTTGTCGCATGTTTTCAATTTCACCCTGTAGTTATCTCAATAGCCTTACAGAGTTACTGAGCTGATCATAATTCTAACCTGCAACCTATTCAAATAACATGTCATTACTATTACAAAACCTGTTGGAAATATATTATGAATGCACTGTCGTCCTTCTTTTTTAAACAAGCGTAGTGACAGCTACGTAATCTATTGTCATGCATATTATTGCATTTGAATAACATACTTCTACGTTATTGTCGCTCTCTGAGGATATTTTAAAGCCTGTATTTTAGAACTATTGATAAATGATTGTACCTATTTCCGTAAGTAGGTTTGTACAAACACATTTTACACGTCAATCATATTTTTAAACTAGATGAGGTCGGCGTTTCCTATCTGACGACTCTTAAGAAAAAAGGCCGAAACAAACACAGAGGTAACCAAAGAGAGTGTGTGAATGATGATATGGTTACAAAGGGGTGACTGCCGAGTTGACGACAAATAGACAAGTGTGAAGAAAATGACAAGTATGCGCCGACCACAAATGAATTGGTATAGGGGAAGTGAATGACGATGATGAAAATCTTTAACATAATTTCCTAACAGTTGCCCACCAACGCTTCCCTGTCAATGACATTCAGGCGCCAAATATCTTCGTAGCCCTCTACCAGGCTACTTAAAAAAAAACTTTTTCCAAAAAAAAACAACCGACTTCCAAAAAAACACTACAAAGTGAAAAATAACTTCAATTTCGGAAGTCGGTGTCTTTGGAGCTGTATTTGAATTTTTTGTCACCGCCTTCCGAAATTGAAGTTATTTTTCACTTTGTAGTGTTTTTTTGGAAGTCGGTTGTTTTTTTTTGGAAAAAGTTTTTATTTTTCACTTTTTAGTGGTTCACATGTGCTTACCCCTTCACAGCATACCGGCGTGATGTTATGTTATGAACTGGTGTAAGCAATAGACAGACATGAGATTTCAGCAATCCCAGTCCATTTGCTATCATTTATTGAGGAGTTCCGTTGCCTATCTCCAAAGTTCTTCATCAGATCTTCACCAAATTGAAATGAGACCACTCCGAGAAAGTACTCTTCCGAAAAATAGCTAAATCGCTTCGTGTGCCTATAAAATTTGAAGAGTTCTCTCTATTTCTCCAGGTTCCCATCATCAGATCCTGACTTGATGATCATGGGACCACCTGGGAAGTATACCCTTTCAAACAAAAAAAAACAAAATCCAAATCGGTCCAGCCATCTTCGAGTAATCGGGGAACATACATAAAAAAAAATAAAAAAAAAAAAAAACAAAAAAAAAAAAAAAGGTTCCGACGAATTGATAACCTCCTCCTTTTTGAAGTCGGTTAATAAATTTCAGTTTACCGTTTCCTTTACGCCCTCGATTTCGCAGTGGTCTCTTTTAAAGTCCAGACAAAATCTTGGCCACATCATGTGAAGGCCATGTAGATTGGTGTCTGAAATGGTCTTTTGAGGAAAGAACCACACAGATTTAGTGGACCCGTCCAGTCAGTGACCGCATTTGTCACTAATCATGCAGCTCAACTCAGAACTTTAGGAGCTCAACACCATTTCCACTCAACAGCTGTTACCCTATAATTTTCCCAAGAGCCAGGCCCCCTCTCTGTAGCGGGAGGGGCCTGTGTAATCCACCACTTAGCTCGTGCTTAGTAGATGCCTCATGTCTCTGAATTGTTGGTTCTGGGACGTGCCGGTTACCTCACGACATTTTTCTTTACATTTTTTTAAAATATTTTCTGATAATTTAAAACTATAAGACCGTCCTTCAGTATATTTTAGACGTTAACTATACAGTCCACCGCACGTCTTTAGTAAAGGATTGATTTAGACAGCGTTTTTATTTCGTAGCAGTAAGAGCGGTTTTCGTTACCCTAATACAATAGACTAGTTTTAAGTCAAATATTTTTAATTTAACTAATCTTCTAACCTTGAACTCATCGAAAACCACCCTCTAAATAAAACCTGCCCGCCAGACTGTTACGTCATGCGTATTGATTAGCATGCCAGGGGCGCTCCCCTCAGGCAGACTGCCATGTCGACGACCCGCTGAATGAAGCCCTGCCACCCCTGGCTGGGATGTAGGGTGTCTGGATGCGTTAGGGCAGTTAGGGTGACTGTTATTGATTGGGTTGCCTATAAGTGCAGTCAAGCGGAAAAAACATGTGCTGAAACTAAACGCAGGGAACGAAATCGTGTATCTTTTGTGTGGTTTATATTTTACTTCACACAAACAAATGGGCACGAGATATCTTGTCCTGTTATCTGCACGCTACAGATATTGATGGACGCTGCTGAAATTGCTAAGCTCGAAAATCTGGGCTGACTGTATTTAGATTGCTATCGACACGGTAAGGAGAAGAAGAATATTTTTAACCGCTTCAAAAAGAAGGAGGTTATCAATTCGACATGTTTTTTTTTAATGTATGTTCAGGCATAAAACTCCGTCATGTATAGACGGATTAGCAAAATTTGTGATGAGTTTCGGAGACAGACAACGGAACCCTTCAAAAAATTACAGCAAATCAACCGCAATTGCTGCTGTCGCATAAATATGCATTGTTTTGACCCCAAGTATGATGAAATTTCGAATAGGTAGGTAGGTATTAAAACTAAGAAGTGAAAGATAAAAATTAAAAAAAAAACATCCGACTTCCAAAAAAAAACATTACAAAGTGAAAAATAACTTTAATTTCGGAAGGCGGTGACAAAAATTTTAAATACATATTCAAGGTCACCGACTTCCGAAATTAAAGTTTTTTTTCACATTGTAGTGTTTTTTTGGAAGTTGGTTGTTTTTTTTAAAGTTTTTATACTCAATCAGCAAGATGATAAGACAGGCAGAGTTCGCCTGTAACTTGTTATATTATTTTAGCTTGTAAATATATAAATACTTTATGCATAAATTCAAACTTAGCTGACCCTTTCCTCAATTTTTTTTTATTGACTAAGTATTTTTTTTATTTTTTTTGTTCTTGTAATATTTATATTACTTTGTCTATGTATGTATAGAATCAAGTCTATCCAACTAAACAGACAGCTGTGCTGCTGGGGAGTTTGTTCCGCTACTTCTTCTTCCTAGCTAAAGCACTAGGAAGTGGTGACGGGTGGGCGTTTTTGGGGGGACTGTCTTATGTATTTTGACGTTCGAAAAGTGCTGATTCTCAAACTAATTTGAATAAATGACTTTTGATTTTGATTTTGAATGTTTGGGCCGGCTTTCTGTTTGGAAAGCTGTTCCTGGGGTTATCCCCAGGCTAGGCAGATAATGATGCACAAATTAAAATTGCCACATAGGCATTTTCTGACAGTAAAGTTAATAGAAAGCTGAAATAAAAATAAAAAACAAATCAAGTTATTTGTAAAACCCAACCCTCTTACTAACTGCCAGGAGTGCGGGTAGTTCGAAAGAGATACCGTGGCCTCTGGGACACTGGCAACTGAGGTGGGTTTTAGTCAATAAAAGTCTGACACGCCGTCCTGCTCCACCTAGAGCGGGAGAAGTTAAGTGATGATTTCCCAAGCAAAAAAAATAAAAAAAACTTACGTAAAGTTATTCCAAGTTTAAACCTATGAAATGCATGGTTATTCCGTGGTTATTCCTGAGGGGCAATTCTCGTAATTTTAAGAACGTTCACAGTCTGATCTCAGTGTCAATCTGTCAAAAATGCCTCGATTTTTCATACATTTTTGACATTTGCTTGTCGCTGAGATGAGACTGCGACTAGATTTTAAACGTTTTAAATTACGAGAATTGGCCTTCTGGTATATAACTTTATTCCGTGTTTATTATTATTAGTAAGACGGTAAGTGTTTGATAGGTATTATATAAACAGATCTGAATATCTTATAATGGCAGCTGTATAATTTGTCTCACACTATGAAACTAATTACAAACTTGTTTTTCCTACCACATCCAGTATTTCGACATCCACGTCTCCACGTCTAACCCACCCTCTCGATGTGAATTATGGCATTAAAATGTAATATTTCCACGTCGTGAACAATTACTTAGCATCAGGAATACTGCGATTCGATTATAACTTCGTCATTTTAGGCCCCCTTACTTAAGTTAAGTTTATGAAATGGTAAAACCCTATGGACATTTATTTTGTTGAGTGTAGCGTGGGTAGATTTATTCTGCTGTAGCAAGGACATTTGATATTTTATTTCATTATTGCATGTCATACAGGATACATTTTTAACCAGTGCGCAAACTGCAACCATGAATTCAGCATATCATTCTAGACCTAGCGTAGAAATTTTTCGCGTTAAAATCAGCTGTTCCATACATTTTGACGACATAGGTATTGCACTTTTCTATGAAACAGCTGATATTTTGTGTATAACGGTCGAAAAATTACTTCGCTAGTGGGTACAGTTTGCGCACTGGTTAAAAATTTACCCTGTATACTTCAACTATCGGCTTTTCTAGAGGTAATTACATAATTATCTGCCTAGCCTTTTCCCACATATATGTTGGGGTCAGCTTCCAGTCAAACCGGATGCAGCTGAATACCAGTATTTTACATGGAGCGACTGCCTATCTGACCTCCACAACCCAGTTACTGGGTAATACGATAACCCTTGGTCGTCAGACTTTCGGGCTTCTGACGACCCGTAACGACTGTCCAAGAACCACGAATGACAGCCGGGACCAACGGCTTTACGTGCTTTTCGAGGCACGGAGGGGTCTTGGTATGTAAAGATGGTCACCCATCCACGGACCAACCGCGGCAAGCATAGGTTAACCTGATCGATCGACCCGTGCGGCTGTTATTGCTTAGCCACAAGCCCTTCAAGAGTTAAATACAGCCAGTACTTCTTTGTTCTTCTTGCTTCATAGGTACATCCCGTACTTATATGAAAAAAGAGGTAAATATTTCACAATAAACACGTAAAAACGACTACGTTTGATGAATAATCTAGGTGTTTTTTTTTTCTGCAGATTTAGAACATACTTAAATCAAAATCGAAACATTGTACGTTCAACAAAGGCATCATTGTGTATTAACTGATTTTCAGCAGCTGAAACAATAAGTGGACTCTTAACATACCCATCTACAAGGCAATATTAATATTAATTCGCTAGACGCCAACGGCCTTGATGACGATGACCTACAATGCACATAGTTCGTTAACCCCATAGAAAAATAATACACTGTAGTGTCAAATAACAATGCCATTTTGGCAACAAAAAAAAAACCAAGGTCATCAACACTGAAACGAAAATGTTATAACGAAATAAAACGTTTTTCTTTCTAATCATTCTGATTCAACTAACTATGGTAATCGTGAAAATACAGACTTTTTCATGGAAAACATTTCAATCATGGTTTCAGTTTTCACATATATCCAAGCTTATTTCAGCCGCCAAGCTGTAAGGCAGCGTGGCCGAGCGGTCTAAGGCGCTGGTTTTAGGCACCAGTCCGAAAGGGCGTGGGTTCGAATCCCACCGCTGTCAAAAATCCTTTTTGTTTTTTCATGGTTGTTGATGAAATGTTTATGATATTGTTGAACTAATGCTGTATTAATTTATCTCATGTATCGGAAACTTTCCAGATATTTGCCTTGCGTTTGCAATAGTTTCTATTCAAAATATTGTCAAGTGATATTGTAGGTACGTTCGAATCATTATTATCATGAGCCAGCTGATTAGAATTTCGCGCAAATAGTAATAATTGACTGAGCAAAGGTGAACCTAATATGCTGTTTTAATAACATCAAGCTATGTATAGTCAGCAACTGTACAGGAAAAGTTTTTATTCAGTGCGCAAACTGTAACCATGAATTCAGCATGTCATTCTAGAGCCCCCAGCGCAGAAATTTTTCGTCGGTTATACAAAAAAAAATCTGCTGTTTCATAAAAAAGTGCAATCAATACCTACGCGGCCAAAATGTATGGAACAGCTGTTTTTTTTTTGTATAACCGACAAAAATTTCTGCGCTTGGGGGTCTAGAATGGTATGCTGAATTCATGGTTACAGTTTGCACACTGGATAAAAACTTTTCCTGTATACATACACACAATGTAGGTATTATGTTCTTGTGCCAGTAGTGGGTTCACGTCAATATTGCATTTGCCGGATGGGGTGCGAACACACAAATCACGAACACTCGTTCGCCAGACTGTCGCCCTAAGCGATGGGCTATTGATGCCTAAAACACGACATCACGCCTGTATTCCCCGAACTCAGTATGCTGAGGTGTGCCTCAGGGAGTACTACTAGTTCAGATAGCCTGAAAAAGTTAAGGGTGTATACCCATGAACATGATTTCATTTGTTTGTCTACAATTTGTGATTGTCATAATTAATTACCCCATGTGAAATCTATACTTCTATACTAATAATATTATAAAGAGGTAAAGTTTCTTTTTCTTTTTTTTTTTTTTTTTTTTTCTTTTAAAACGTTGCCCCACACTAGGAATTTGTTGTTTGTTGTTTGTTGTTTGTTTGTTTGTTGTTTGTTGTTTGTTGTTTGTTTGTTGTGGAATTTGTTTGTGAGTTTGTAGGGGTAATCTCTGGATCTACTGAATCGATTCTGAAAATTATTTTACCAATAGAAAGCTACGTTATTTGTGAATGTCATAGGCTATACAGTAACCCGAAAAAAATAAAAGACTTTTTCGTGGTAGTCGGATTTGCAAAGTAAGTCAAAAAATAGGGATCCCACCCGTGCAAAGCCGGGACGGGCAGCTAGTATGTTATATGAGGCTACACATTGAAACAATATTATGGGGTCCAACACTGATATACAAAAAACCAAGATGTAGTCTCGAACAAAAGTAACACCAATTATCGTCAGTGTTTATAGTTATGATAAAACATTTTTTTTTTTTTTGAAAATGCAACCTTTCACGCATGACTTAAAGTGGTTTTTACAAAACAATCCAAAAAGACTGACTGGAAGATGACTGCCGATACTATGTGACACCTGCGCACATAGCGCCCTATTTATGCGGACGTTTTTGAGACGTTGATTGTGTATCTTGGGTTTTTATACATCAATGGGGTCAAAGATTGTTAACTATTAAATGAACAGAATGAACTCTTATCGATGTATATGTATATTTTGTGAGGCTGACTGTAAAACCACATTTCACCAGTGATTAGTAAGTCCCATGTTATAGGATAAGAGGCGAGCCTACCGCTAATAACCACCAACCGGGCACAAATTGCACGTGAGGGAGAGGCAGAATATGCGCCCTTACGGCCGTAGCCGCCGCGGAAGACGCCCTGGGCGTCGGGAATCCCAGGCTGATGCCCGGCCACCGTAGGCGCGGGCTTGCGGACGGCGAGTAATGGGTAGCTCGCTGTCAGGTAAGGACCAAGCCCGGGTTGACGGCGCGTTGTGTTCCACGCGCGCCCCAAAGAGATGTCAGCACCAACTGGTGGGGTCCGCAAGGGCCGATGTCTGGGCGGGTTGTACGAAAGAGATACCGCGACCCCTGGCACACAGGCAACTGAGGGAACACGGATTGTTAGAAATCCCTGCCCTTACATGTAGACGATAAAAAATAATTGAGTTGTTATGTAATTGAATAACAAACAAGCCGACGGCCTCCCTGAACAACCTATGGATAACCGCAATCTCAGATAAAGTTGAAATGTTGTAAACACGAGTAGCAGCCAGCGGCGCCCATGCCCTAAAATCTATCCCCCTTATTTATAAGAGTTTAGTAAAGTTACAATCCGTATTAAATGAAATGAAGTTTTTATTTATTTAAGTAAGTAGATCTAAGACACTTTAATGTAAATATTTTTGTTGGTTAATATGTAAAAACCTCTGACCCAAACAAAAACCTCTAAAAAGTAAAAAAAAAATAGTTTAAAAAACTAAAAAACACGCTTTAAAAACCAAACTAAAAAAGGAGAAAATAATTTAATTCAATTAAAAAGCGTCGGGTGCTTTTTGAGGTATTTTTATAATCAATTAATGTCAAGCACCCCACGCTTTTTAATTGAATTAAATTATTTTCTCCTTTTTTAGTTTGGTTTTTAAAGCGTGTTTTTTAGTTTTTTAAACTATTATTTATTTTCTATTTTTTAGTTCTGCTAACTACAAAAACGTGATTTTTTTATAATTTTTTTCCCCATTTTTTCATTTTTCTCAATTTTTTTTTTAAATTATTGAATTGTCATCGGTCCTCGATAAGTTTACAAAGTTTCAATGAAATCTGACCGCTTAAAGTGGGTCAAAATCGCGCTCTAAGGAGTCGGTTACATACAAACATACAAGTGAAGCTAATACATAAAGCGTGTAAAAATAATATCTATTCATTGTCCTTTTCAGTTGTAGGTAATATTTTGATCAAAGCATAGTCACGTCGGGGGACGGCTAATGAAAATGTTATCCTTTCTACAATACCATAGTTACATTCAATATTGCTGAGTGTCGTCTGTTTGGCGTTTTCATTGACCGTCCCCCGACGCGACGCACAGTGGGCTGAAAATCAATCTTCATAGACTTAGGGATCATTTTAGATTTTTTTTAATTTTTCTTCTGCAGAATTGGGTTTAGGTATCGTATATTGATCAATTTAA
Source organism: Antitype chi (assembly GCA_947359405.1). Lineage (NCBI taxonomy): Eukaryota > Metazoa > Arthropoda > Insecta > Lepidoptera > Noctuidae > Antitype > Antitype chi. The sequence continues at coordinate 3,143,243 of OX375836.1, read as the reverse complement.
TGCTATTTCAGTTTTTCAATAAACGTTTTTCTTTACTTTATAGCACTTGGTTGATAAAAATGTATGGAGAAATATATAAAAAAGGATATATAATATTTCCACTTCGCTACAAGTGCCCCTAATTTCCTTTGGCACGATTATACCCCTTATTATTCTGCATTTTTTGACATAGCGCACAATGCGCGCACTTGTGAGATTTTTAGGAGAAAAAAAATAAAATGTGTTTTTATAATATAAAAAAAGGTTTTAATCTGTTTATAATTGACATTTACCACTTACCACTATTTTCCAAGAAGTCATAGTAGAAGAGTTGAAGTTCCGGATTAAGCTGCATGATTACTGATTAATGCGTGCCCTGATTGGACAGGTTCACTTAATCTGTGTGGTTCTTTACTCAAAAGTCTATTTCAGACACCAATCCACATGACGTTCACATGATCTGACCAAGATTATGTCTGGACTTTAAAACAGACTGTGACCTTTGTTTCGGCCTTTCTTCTCAGAGTAGTCAGATAGGAAACGCCGACATCATCTAGTTTTAAAAATATAATTGACGTATAAAAGTGTTTGTACAAACATGCTTACAGAAATAAAATCATTTTAAGAACGGGTAAGCAGCATTTAACCACAATATTCTATTCCATCAAGATATTATCGATCAAAAATCATATCGTATGACTTTGTTACGTTCTAGGGAATAACTAGCATTAATAATGCTAACCCCAGAAGCATAAAAATGGCACAAAATGTCACCGTGAAACAACAGAAATGTGATACGGCCAATAATAGCTAAGCTAAAGCTAGGGTGGGTAGATCGAAAGGTCTCACGTGCTGTTTCCACTTCGGCAGCGGGGGCTTCCCCATTTGACAAGCAAGTTTGATGGGGTTAGCAGAAATATCGTAAAAACTTACACTGACATTATATTGCTTGTTTCGACCAAAAAATCCACCTGTATTATATACCTACTTAGTTTTTTTTTCAATATTGTGTAAGTAATGTATGGTGTGAGCGCATCACATCTCAATTTTCCATACACTTGTCTCATCTTCCTTTCTTTTAGTTTGGCATTATTTGACAGAAAAATAAGTACACCTATGTATGAATAAAAAATATCTTATGTCTGTGAATCGACAATTGATTGATCTAATCATTATACAAGAAACCCAAGATACACAATAAGCGTCTCAAAAACGTCCGCACAAATAGGGCGCAATGTGCGCAGGTGTCAAATACTGCCGTCAGTCATCTTTCAGTCAGTCTTTTTGGACATTGCTTTGTAAAAACCACTTTAGGTTATACGTGTAAGGTAGAATTTGCAAAAAAAAATAGGTTTTATCATAATCTATAACCTGTGACGTATAATTGGGGACAGTTTTGAGTGTTACTTATGTATGAAACTGTGCATCTTGGGTTTTTCAATCCATCTAATAAATTTTTTGGTTGTTTTTATAGACTTCATCTCAGTCTGGCACGCTCTTTTTACACGCTTTATATTAGCTTCACTTGTATGTTTGTTTGTATGTAACCGACTCCTTTGAGCGCGATTTTGACCCACTTTAAACGGTCAGATTTCATTGAAACTTTGTAAACTTGTCGAGGACCGATGACAATTCAATAATTTAAAAAAAAAATTGAGACAAAAAAAATCACGTTTTTGTAGTTAGCAGAACTAAAAAATAGAAAATAAATAATAGTTTCAAAAACTAAAAAACACGCTTTAAAAACCAAACTAAAAAAGGAGAAAATAATTTAATTCAATTAAAAAGCGTGGGGTGCTTTTTGAGATTTTTTTATAATCAATTAATGTCAAGCACCCCACGCTTTTTAATTGAATTAAATTATTTTCTCCTTTTCTAGTTTGGTTTTTAAAGCGTGTTTTTTAGTTTTTTAAACTATTATTTTTAACCAATCATCTTTCACACAATCCGTCCACCGTGGTCCCACATTCATAGGTGGGACCTGATGTTATGCAGTAACCTATTACAACTGCTGCCAGGGGTGCGGGTTGTTCGAAAGAGATACCGTGGCCCCTGGCACACAGGCAACTGAAGGAACACGGGTTTGTTTTAGTCAGTAAAAGACACACCCTCCCTCTCCACCCACAGCGGGAGAAGTTTTTTGATGATTTCCCACCACCAAAAAAAAAGCCTAGTGCGAGTTGGCTTCAATACAAGTCTTGGATTTGTAAGCTGTAGCAAACGAAACTCAGAAACGCACGATTTACGGGTAAAAGCTGTTGCGGCTGCGAACCATATACGGTTGTAAAGTAGATGTTTATACTTAGATAAACTGACCGCATATTTTTAGCTGTTTATTTTTAAAACACATTTATAAACGGATGTGTCGCCGACGATCTGTCTTTGTGTTCTCCTGCTCTAGAAATGAATTAATGTAAAACACCCAGTTCTGGGACACAATATTGTGGAAAGAGTGAAGAGGATTGTGGCTAAGTAATAACAGCCGCAAGGTCGATCAATCAGGTTAAGCTACGCTTGCCGTGGTTGGTCCGTGGATGGGTGACCATCCTTACATACCAAGACCCCTCCGTGCCTCGGAAAGCACGTTAAGCCGTTGGTTTCGGCTGTAATTCGTGGATCTTTGACAGTCGTTACGGGTCGTCAGAAGCCCGAAAATCTGACAACCAGTCTTACAAAGGGGTTTCGTGTTACCCAGTAACTGGGTTACGGAGATCAGATAGGCAGTCGCTCCATGTAAAATACTGGTATTCAGCTGCATCCGGTTAGACGAAGAAGATGACGAAGCTACCAAAATCGGTCACAAAAGAACATCACATTAAAATTTCAGACTCAACCGAACCAACAGACAAAACCGGAGAATTAACGAGATAATCATAAACGCGAATGATTACCGTTTTTAAGAGAATTGTTCCTTATCAATTAAACTGCTGAAGCAGTTTCAACAGTTTGTTTTTATTCTTATCGTTTGTAAGAATTTAACGAAAACATCAATGTGCTATTTACTGTGACCTTAATTCTCGACCAATACAACTCCTGCACCATTATCTGCCTAGCCTTTTCAGAACTTTGTTGGGATCGACTATCTATGTTCTATGTTATGGGTTTGGTTTCCGCACTTAGTCCTTCAAGTGAACCATTGTGCGTGAGCCATGGCGGCCTTCGGGTGTTATTCCAACCAGCCCACCTCCCTCCAGAAGTTGGCCATAACTCCTGGTCTGTTGAGAATATCCGTATAACATTTGGGTTCCCCGAGGGTTTCTGTTCTAATCTAGGCTACGCCTGTGCATTCGAAAAGCACATGCGCAACGGTTTCCTCGGCCTCCATGCAAGCCCTGCACAGGGGCTGTCCGTTATGCCTATTGTGTAGAAGTCTTTGTTTAGCGGGCAGTGTCCTATGACGGTTCCAGTCTTCTCTGTCCAGGCGTAACAGTCGTCTAGTCAGCCTGCCATCCAAGGATGGCATAGCTTCCTTAGACTGCCTGCAGCCTGGTGTCAGGATCCACCAGCTCTCGGCTTATGTGTGGGTGTTGGGATCGACTTCCCGTCCAACTAGGTGCAGCGGTTTCAGTATTTTGTACGGACCGTCTGCCTAGCTGAACTCCACAACCCAATAACTGGGTAATACGATAGCCCTTGGCAAGACTGGTTGTCAGACTTACGGGCTAACAAAACTTCAAACAACTTCTGCTTACTATATATTACTACTTATAGCCGTTTGTGTATGTGAGTTTAAATGTTTGTAAACGCACCCAGAATACAGGAGACATTCCTAGTTTAGGGTAACGTATAAAAACAAAAACTTATAATAAAGCTGAAAAGTTTGTTTGTTTGAACGCGCTATTCTCTGACACTACCAGTAGGATTTGTAAAATTCTCTTTGCATTTGATAGCAGAAATCTTGAGGAAGGCTATTTGGTGTTTAACATCACGCTAGGATCCTTAGGAGCCGAGCAAGAGAAAATTGTCAAAACGCGGGCAGACGATGCGATGCGACGGGGTGGGTCGTGGGAACAAGAAATTTCGACGGAATCGCGGGCATTACCTACTTTAGTATAACCGTTATGTTCTCCCGGGTCGCGACGGCGCGTTATGTTTCACGCGCGCCTCAAAGAGATGTCAGCACCAACTCGTGGGGTCCGCAAGGACCGATGCCTGCCAGGGGTGCGGGTTGTTCGAAAGAGATACCGTGGCCCCTGGCACACAGGCAACTGAGGGAACACGGATGGGTTTTAGTCAGTAAAAGTCTGACACGCCCTCCCGCTCCGCCCAGAGCAGGAGAACTCATGTGATAATCTCCCATCCAAAAAAAAAAACAGGGTGGGTCGTAAGAACAAGAAATTTTGAGGAAGTCGCAGGCATTAGCCACTTTAGTATAATTATGTTCTTGATACATCAACAAAAACTCACAAACATCGTCAAGGTCTGTTCCCTGTAATCGGTCGCAATATTTACGATACGCGACTGATAAACTACAGTCACGGCGACGTGTGATAAAGGGTCATTGCCACCAGTTCTTCGTACTAGGAAGTGATAACGGATGAAGCATAGAAACATCTTATAGTGGGGGCTTTATGGAGCATCCTTTGAGACAATTGAGACTAAGTAGGGTAAGCAGAAATAGTGGTGTCATCATCTGCCTAGACTTTCCCCAACTATATTGTGGGTTTCTTTTTTGGGTGGGAAATCATCAAATAACTTCTCCCGCTCTGGGTGGAGCAGGAGGGCGTGTCAGAATTTTACTGACTAAAACCCACCCGTGTTCCCTCAGTTGCCTCGGTGCCAGGGCCCGCGGTATCTCTTTTGAACAACCCGCACCCCTGGCAGAACTATATTGGGGTCAGCTGTAGGTTTCGCTGAGCTCCTGTCCATCATCATCAGTTCAGCTGAAAGACGCCGACTGCTGGACATAGGCTCCCCCAATTTGGGGGGGTTTGCCATAATCGCCACGCTTGGCAGGCGGGTTGGCGATCGCAGTATAGTGGTAAAATGCAAACAACAGGAGCTCCTAAGGCGACTAAGGGACTTACTAGAGAATGGGCAGCAGCGTTTGCTGCCCATTCTCTAGTAAGTCCCATAATCGCCTTAGGAGCTCCTGTTGTTTTCGTTATATTCTGTTTTTTGTGAGTTTATATGATGTGTTTATTTAAATAAGTATAAAAATGTTTCTTTACATATGTTGAAACTGTTTTGTACTCCTCGTCACATGTCCCTAAAGGTTCATTAGAAAACCAGCGTCAGACAGCATCTGTCTGGCATTAATGCTGAAATGAACCTTTTTGGCGCAGCCGTGAGGCACACACTATTGTACCTAGTTATTTATAAGATAAGATAAGATCATTTTTTATTTGTCCAAAACATGAGTATACACACACATAGCATGCAAGATGTTACATTAAATTATGACAGTCATTTTTTTGCCTGAACGGCGTACAAATTAAGGGGTCGGACGCTACATAGCATCAATTGATTTTAAATTCGTCCATTACACATAGCAAATAATATAGCAATTAATAATCCAATTTAGACTATATTTAACTAAATGACGAACTACATGACTTATTCACTTTTTTATATTTATTGTGTGTTTCACGAACTGTGTCCAAATAAACGGTATTCTTTCTTTCCAGTCAAACCGGATGCAGCTGAATACCAGTACTTTATATTATTGAGTGACTGCCTCCACAACCCAGTTACTGGGTAATAAATACGACACCCTTTGGTAAGACTGGATTTCAACTTTCGGGTTTATGACAACCCGTAACGACTGTCAAAGATCCACGAATGTCAGCCGGGACCAACGGCTTATCGTGCTTTCCGAGGCACGGCAGGTCACCCATCCACGAACCAACCGCGGTGAACGTTGCTTAACCTGATCGATCGACCCGTGCAGTTGATATGACTTAGCCACTGCTAGGAAAACAAACGTTTAGTGTTGTCCGATCTGAGGCCTTAGTGTGACGTATCGAGCGCGTTTTGGCGTTCCGATCGGCCCTGGATTGGTGACGGACCAATCGGAGAGCCAAACGCGCTCGTTGCGTTTGATCAAGATGGTTAAATGAAACTCACACTATGACCACAGAATAAAAATTAGGGAAGGTAATAATGTATAATGCGACTAACTTAAAATGTACTGGATTTGCCTGATTTTTTACACGTTTGACAAGAAGCGCCCGCGTCGTCGCCTTGGTCACAAATGTGTTTGTCGGATTATCGCCGTTATAGTGTTGCCATCTAAATGTTTGGTATATCCATTTTTACAGCTATGGTTATCCAGATTTCCATCTAGCAATGCCATAATGCCATTAGGCCTGTGTGTAGTTGAGATACAGATGGCAAGTCTGTACCTTTACCAACCTGTACTTGTAGCCAGCGCATAGTCACAAGCCACATTTATTGTATCACTAGCAAAACATGGACTTCGAAAATTATCCCCGGGAACATACTATCAGGGCCTCAAGTCTGCTATTACAATAGTGTCAGAATGGTCTATCATTGATTTCATAATTGTTGATTTTGACAAGTTTGGTTATCTACTAATATAATGGCGTCATTATGACTTTCCAATGGTCAACCACTGACACTCCATTGAAAGAAATGGCATTTATTGGCAATCTCGTACTAATGATAACACTAATAAATAATATGTAAAAATGTATATACTATAAGAAATATGGCATGAATTAATTTTAAAATTTAGTAGTCGTTTTTCGAAAATCATTTCTAACGGGTTTTATAATAATGGCAATACGAAAATGCCATTATAAGTATTATCACAATTCTATTACGACACCGATCGACCATTATGAACTTAGCAGATTACGAACTTTTAGCAAAATGACAATGAGATCGTGTTGGAATGACGAATTTATAAAAATAGCAGACTTGAGGCCCTGGATAAAAAGTATCCTATATGTTATTCCACGTTATAAACTATTTGTGTGCCACACTTCTTCCAAATCCGTTCAGCCCTTTTTACGTGATTGAGTAAAAAACATCTAAACATGCAAACTTTCACTTTTATAATATTAGTTTGAAGTAGGATAGGATAGTAGGGGTGTAGGGATACAAGCACTGCGGAGCACGATGCTGTTCGAAACTAAACGGATGCTTCCAGACTTCCAGAGCCTATATTTCCGACGGCCGATACCGGGTGTGGGCGAGCGGCGCCCTCTCTATCTAGACATAAAGAGGTGCATTAAGGTGAATGCGCAGTCGTAGACCGCGAAATTCAAATTTTCTTACGTTTTTTGCAATTTTCAGGTCAGTATCAGGTTGTATCCTGATCAAAATGTGATTTGCGAATATAACAGGTACCTACGTGTTTACAGAATTATAGTCATTAGAATGTCTAATATATCTCTTATAAGTGAGATTTCTTCCACAAGCACTTTTCCATAAGAAATTTGTTCTTATGGAACAAATCTAACTTAGAAAGATATAATAGTTTAAAATACGTACATGTTATAGTCGCAAATCATATTTTAATCAAGTAACAAGCTGACACTCACTTGAAAATTGCAAAAAACGTAACAAAATTTGAATTTCGCGCTCTACCACTGCGCATTCACCTTAAATGGCTTCACGAGAGGCGGCCTATGACAGCTGTTACTAGGTATTTCACTGTAATCGGATTATGGACGTCAGATGGCAGTCGATGTTTGGTGGAGCGTTAAGATGATCTTCAAAGGACCTAGGGTAAGACGTGGATACGACTCGCAGTCTCGCACAGACTAAAGAAACATGACACAAAAGGGGAATACCTATCTAAGGTCAGCAGTGCTGCCAATGACGATACGGTGGACACCACATATACGCATTGGTGGGGTCCGTAAGGGCCGATGCCTGCCAGGGGTGCGGGTTGTTCGAAACAGATACCGCGGCCCCTGGCACACAGGCAACTGAGGGAACACGGGTGGATTTTAGTCAGTAAAAGTCTGACACGCCCTCCTGCTCTACCCAGAGCGGAAGAAGTTATTTGATGATTTCCCACCCAAACAAAAAAAAAACCACATATACGCACTAACCGTTGCGGGAATGATAAATGATTTTGTTTCTGTAAGTAGGTTTGCACAAACACTTACACGTCAATCATATTTTTTACACTAGATGAAGTCGGAGTTTCCTATCTGACTGTAATACATCCTCGTGCGGTGGGACTCTTTCTCTCTCGAGTGAACAGATTAATACCAAGCATCGTCAACCACATCATCACTTTTTCTATGTCAGTAGAAAGAAAAATCTAGTTAAGGACGTCAGATGGCTGGCAGTCACTCAATAAATTTTATTACAATGAAAGCCAACCCTAACTTCATTTAGAACGGACTATCCCAGATGTACACGAGCCTCTTCACCGGTCACGTCATATCGTCTCTTGGGTGTAGTAAAACACAGCAGAGCGGCAATCAGGTAAATGGACGCCTCCGTTACGTACATTAGAGAATAGTTAATGACGAAACCTACGTACTAATCGGTGTCAAAGCGCCATTTGACCTTTGAAAGTTTGGGCTTAAATGTCCTCTTGGGATCTTACCACGCAGGTTTATTTCAGGGATACGTTAGGATATGTAACCACTCTCATTTTGTGAACTACGAAAATTAAAAAGACAGAGAAGTCTTGCTGTAGAGTTTGTTGCGCCACTTCTTCCCAGCTTAAACACTTGAATTGGCGAAGTGTGTGCGTTTTGGGGGCTGTCTTTTATAACATTCATTGGTCAAAAGGTGCTAATGCTTAGTGAGAGAATTGTTGGCATGCTCATCAATAATGAATAATTAATTTATTGTTCCAAAAGAAGTGTTACAGATTTTTCCACCAGTTATTGGTAAAGCAAGAACTATGCAATACAATACAGTAGGTACTAAATATTAGTGGAAAAGATCACCTGTAATAGTTAAAGAAAAAACTGTATCACAGGAGACAGGGAAAACTATAGGAAACTATAAGGGAATCAATAGTTATCAGTTCTTCCGGAAAACTGATGGCCGGTGGACTCAGAAGCCGGGGACTTCTCTGGCCTTCTTCTTTCGTATAACAAAGTGGAATAGCTCACGGTGCTAAAATATTAGACAGTCAGCAAGGTTATAGCGGGGCTGATTGGCCAAGGTTACGTCGGACGTACATATAGTTATAGCTGGACTGTTTGCTCACGTTGCGTCGGACGTACACTTAGTTATAGCAGGACTGATTGCCCATGCCCAGGTCGCGTCGGAAGTACATTTAGTTATAGCGGGGCTGGTTGCCCAGATAGCGTCGGAAGTATAGTGGGCTGCATCAATTGGGTACCCCATTTGTATTAAAATTTTAGTACAACTAGGATACCCAATTGATACAGCCCACCGTACATTTAATTACAGCGAGGCTGGTTGCCCAGATTGCGTCGGAAGTACATTTAATTACAGCGGGAGTGGTAGCCCAGATTGCGTCGGAAGTACATTTAATTACAGCGGGGTTGGTTGCCCAGATTGCGTCGGAAGTACATTTACTTTTAAAGTATGGTCATCGCAACTCGTTAAGGCTAATTGGTCAGTTAATATATGGCCGGTTTAGTAGGGAAACTAAAAGTTTGTTTTATTATACCAACCACATGGACACATGGTTGAGGTCACGTCCGAATACCCGTGAAATTACTCTCACATTAGTATTATCAACACAAACATTATACCTAATTACTAGTAATCAGCTCGTTAATAAACAGCTTGTTTGTTTTTAATTACTTAAAATGATAGTAAAGTACTCATTTACATGTTCATGGAATGTAATTTCTCAATTAGACTGCTTGTTGGTCAAGTGGTGACAACCGACTGCTGATTGTAGGTTTCGTCCAGCCCAACGCTGGATTTATGCCAACTTGATGCCGGACAGGTCTTCCAGAATATAATTATGTCATATTATAATACTAGGAGTTCGCCCGCGACTTCGTCTGCGTGAATTTCGCAGATACAGCCCCTATGTATTACTCACTGATATTGGAGGTTTCTATAGGTGAAAGAATTTTGTAAAATTTAATTTAGGTAGGTATCTAAGTTAAATAGGTAGGTCATTTAATTTAAAGCTTCCCTGTACACAATAATTGAGGTTGTTTTATTTCCCGGTAATTATAATATATTATAATTTTCCCTACGCAATCGAATCAGAAATGAAGAGATCCGTAGGAGAACCAAGGTAACCGACATAGCCCGAAGAATTGCCAAATTTAAGTGACAGTGGGTAGGGCACATTGCTCGCAAAACAGATGGCCGATGGGGCCGGAAGGTTCTGGAGTGGCCACCGCGTACTGGAAGATGTAGCGTTGGAAGGCCTCCCGCAAGATGAACAGATTACTAAGGTCGCGGAAATCCGCTGGATGCAAGAAGCACAGTTTCGTTCGACGTGGCGACGCTTAGGTTAGGTTTATGTCCAACAATGGGCATCTTTCGGCTGAAATGATGACGATGGCAAGACAATAGGATCACCCCTTTTACATGGAAATTACATATGTGACTACACCCCTCTGCCTACGCCTTCAAGCAATACTAGCGTGATGTTATATCTACGTGTAAGGTCCAGTTAAAAACAAGCGTCAGCACTAGTTGCCTGGCATTTTTGCTGAACTGGGCCTTTTTGGCGCAACCGTGAGGCACACTATAATGCTAGTTTCTGACACACTTTTATTTTATTTTAATCTTTCCTGCTGTTAAACGTGTATTGTCAATTGTGTGCCTTAAAGTCTGTGCTAAATAAATGTATTTTCTTTCTTTCTACTACAAACATTCTCTTTATTATAGTTTTACCCACGGATCTTGATAAAGCTGGCGTTTTCTTATTTAGTTTGTTAACACTTTCACTAGTTAAATGTAATCTTAGTTTATTAACAGTTATTCAACAGCTATTATGACGGTGGAGATGAATTACGAGAAAAAGTTGGTTTCAGTGTGTTGTACAAACAATCATAGTTTTGTTATTGTATGAAGAACAAAAACAGAAGTAGGTGACACTGCAGAAATGATTAAAAATTAAACTAAAATAAAGAATATTTCATCCTTTTCATGTGGGGTGCAAAAAAATACTGTCATTAGAGCATTTTTATCAGTTTAACATTGTAGGTACTTAATAGGTTCCACATTTTAAATTTCTGGTTAATTATATTCTATTGGATAGCAAACAAGATAACTAACTGCCTGTGGCAATTGTACATGTGGTAGGTACTGTCCGCCTATGGACATCCATTCCAGAGGCATCAGGGAAGCACAGGTCTACACACTACACCGAGTCTGTCTGTTTGCTACATATTTTTACCAAAGATTATGTTAGTTTTTGTGGAAAATCAACATCATAAACGGCAATGAATAGAGTCTATACTCCATTTGCAAAAAGATTAGACATTTAAATAAAACTTTTTTACAATCCATTCAACCTATTTTGACTTCTATTGCGTTGGTAACATGATAATTGGCATCTGCAGTAAACATTGGTATTGTAACCACTCTTTTGCTTTTATTTCCATCCTTGTGCTTAGGGAATAGAAGTCAAAATCGGTTGAACGGACTGTAAAAGAGGTTTGTTTAAATGTCTAATCTTATTTGAAATGGAGTATACGTAAATATAAAGCCATGCTTACTAACTAGCAAGTTAGCATAATTTACAATACCAGTGGCTTGGATAGGAATAGTACAATAGTGAAATCAATGAAAACATTCCATGTTTATGTTATAGAGCGCATAATAGTAACATTACTAGTAGAATAAAATTCCATTATAATTGGTAAAGCCCTAGCCAATCAAGTTTTCTTGTTTTATATAGAACAGATGGTTACGGTAGAAATTCAAAGTCATGTTTGACATCCTTTACATTTATCTAATAGATTCTTTTATATTTTGTGAATGTAAGAAAATTATAATATTTCTACTGCTGGAGGTCAAGTCTCTGTGTGTGGTCGGGGGCTATTATCTATGCAGGCCCAGTGTAGGTTCAATCATAATCAGCCTGTATCGTTCCCACTGCTGGGACACAGGCCTTTTGGCGAGAAGGAGTGGGCCGTAATACACCACACAGGCCCATTGCGGGTTGCTAGATGTCATATGTCTTCGAATTTTTGGTTCTAGGACATGCCGATTTCCTCAAGATGTTTTCCTTCACCGTTTTGAGAGCAGTGGTGATGAAATAATTTGAACAAAGTAAAGAGCCTGTCTAGTGTCTGGGTTGGGACCTCCGACCCTACAACTCGTCTCACGGCCGTTACCACTCGGCCAGCACTGCCTGTGGTTCCTCAGACCACTTTACAATAATTTAAAAACTCATCCCGTATACCAATTAGTAAGTATACGTATTAAATTCTTTGTTTATCTTATCTGCATAGTATATATTATTAAATTATAGGAAAACAACTGAATATTAAATACACTAATTACTAATAGTATCGTTATCAAACTTTCACAGTATTCTGTTATCAGTGCAAGTAAACCTATCTCTACCGGGCTAAAATGCGCGCGCGATGCGGTTTCTTCACTATGTTTTCCTGCACCGTTTTGAGAGCAGTGGTGAAGAAATAATTTACAAAAAACACGCTTTAAAAACCAAACTAAATAAATAATAGTTTAAAAAACTAAAAAACACGCTTTAAAAACCAAACTAAAAAAGGAGAAAATAATTTAATTCAATTAAAAAGCGTGGGGTGCTTTTTGAGGTTTTTTATACTCAATTAATTTCAAGCACCCCACGCTTTTTAATTGAAATAAATTATTTTCTCCTTTTTTAGTTTGGTTTTTAAAGCGTGTTTTTTAGTTTTTTAAACTACTATTATTTATTTTCTATTTTTTAGCTCTGCTAACTACAAAAACGTGATTTGTTTTTTTATTATAATATTTTTTCCTTTTTTTTCATTTTTCTCAATTTTTTATTTTTTATTATTAAATTGTCATCGGTCCTCGATAAGTTTACAAAGTTTCAATTAAATCTGACCGTTTAAAGTGTTAAAGTGGGTCAAAATCGCGCTCTAAAGTGAAGCTAATATAAAGCGTGTAACAAAGTAAACCACCTGTCTGGGTTTGATAGGTTCAAACCTACAACTATTAAGGGCCTACGTCCCATTTGGTAGCGTAACACGGTCACTTTATGAACCGTACTGCTCATTAACGGCTTGTCTTGAAGATTTGAAAAATATATGATTTTGCTATAGATTCATATAGATCATTTTGCCCGAAGTACTTTTTTTGTATAGTTAATACTTTTGCTGTAAAAAATATTTTCCAACACGCAATATTTTGGCTTCTATTCCATACTCCTACTAAACGGCTTCGTTATTTGGAAAAAAAAATACACTGAAAAATAGATAGTTAGAGGTACCACAGAATCGCCGAAGCACAATTGTAAATTAATCAAAGGAATATCCCCATTTTGAGATAAAGGCTCAGAGGTGCCCTGCGCGGGCGCGGGCGGCAGTCGTGCTTTAGCATACAAACGGGAGATGAGGATACTATGGGCCTTAAGTCGGGGCCGTTACCACTGAGCCACCACTGCTCTCAGGTTCAATTAAATCAAAATATTTTATTTCACATAAACATGGGCACTTATGAAATTTTAGAAGCTAGGTGCAAAGGTTTCAATTGATTGTTTCCTATTGAGAAGAATCAGCAAGAAACGTAACGGTAACTGTAGTCTATTAAATGGCTTATACAATGTTTTCAAATTACAGTTTAATAGGTATGGGAGGATAGTGTAGGCCTCTCAACAGGAACCACATATTTATTAAAATACGAAATGGTCTATAAAACAAGGCCTATTAAGCTGATCATTACATTTCATACTTCATTAACACAATTTATTTGAGGTATAATTACACAGGTAAGTAGTTACTTCATATTTTGTCATACATTTATTTGACGGCACGGTTGGCGCAGAAGCGATTGACTGCTACGCTGCGTGTCGCGGGTTCGATTCCCGCACGGAACAAATATTTGTTTGACCTACAATTAGATGTTCTGGGTCTGGCTGTTTGTGTATGTGACTTCAAATGTTTGTAAACGCACCGGATTTGTATCTTATTATCATGCAGTATCTTCACTGCATTTTTAAAGGACATTTTAATGACAGACATACACATAAATGGCTAATTGGAAACATTATTTATTTAATAACCAAGATAATTGGTATTATTGCTTATAAAGTATAAAGATGGACATTATTACATAAACCTTGTCTCTTTAAATATTTTCTTACAGAACAGAGATAAAATCTCTGTGTGATAAAAACCAGTTGCAAAATAAGATGATGATACTATTTATTTACCCCATCCTTGTATAGCATGCTGACCAGATGTCTGTTGTCGGACAGAAAGGGTCTGCATCTGGTGACTGGGACACTGCCCACTAAAGAAACACTTCTACACAATAGGCATAACAGACCGCCCCTGGCTTGCATGGGAAAAAAAAAGGGAAACTGTGCAAAATTTCAGCTTTCTAGGTCCAAGGGTTTGGGCTGGGCGTTGATAAGTCAGTCAGTCAGTCAGGACTATTCTTTTTATTTATAGACTACGCCCACATGGAGGTTGGAAATTAACCTAAGGGAACATACTATCAGGATAAAAAGTATCCTATGTGTTAATCCAGGTTATAAACTATCTGTGAATCAAGTTTCATCCAAATCCGTTTGGCCGTTTTTGCGGGATTTAGGTAACAAATACCCAAACATCTAAATATCCAAACATATACCGTCTTATTACAAAACGCGATCTAAATTTAGTACTGTGATTGTTACTAGGTTTAAACCATGACTAAATAAAACGTTATTATAAAATGAAGTTTATCTCTAGTTCTTGAACTATCTGTGGTACTAAAGTTAGTCAGCCGAGACCCCTAGTTTATCTTTGGATTTAACTTATGTACTAATTAATTTGAGGTTAGCGTTGATTATTTTTTTGTCTTTTCATTTACAAATCGATAGAAATGGATATTAAGATGATTGATTTGGAAGATTTGGATATTCAGGAGACGTCTCGGCGATCTTACTGACATCGTCATCTTAATAATTCTTTCGAATTGAGCGACGAAGATTTTAGATATAAAGTATAGGTTCACAATTCTCTTTGGAGAAAAAAAAATCTAAGTTTTTGGGATAAGTCCCACGACCCTCGAGGATGCCCAATTGAGTTCTGAAGTGCAAGTAGTTTGTGCATTACGTAACTGGGCTCGACATGAAGTAAGTACCCCTGGTCGATGCTACTATAACATTAGACAAAATCCTAATAATATAATAGGTGCCCAATAATATTGTTTTATTCGTAGTGATACAGCTGATTTACATTTAACTAGTTGTCAGCAAAACTGCATTTATTTATTAAAACGGACGCAAAGTAAACATTCGACTCAAATTACGGACGCTGCCGCCGAATTTAATGCATTCCATTTCACGCCAGAGGTGTTACAAATATGACAACTTGATTATAAAAAGCGCAGCCAAAGTACAAGTGGGGCTTGTTCAATATATTGTAACCTAAACATAGAACAATCTAAGACGTATTCTTGTATTGTTAAATAATTATTTAATCATTTCAAGTGTTTTTCTAATAACAATATTTAGATAAACGGAACATTGTTTCAAATAAAGCCCGAATGAAGGAATGAAAGAATGCCATTTTTGTATATTATCTGTAAATATAATTTGAACCATGGACCTTCTTTGGTACTAACTGATCCTCAGATAGTCTTTGTTTTGTAATAAAGACGCATGTTGATCCTGGTACTGACTTTAGTACCGTAACAATCCTAGACTTATAAGTCTTGGTTTAAACCAGTACTTAAACATTTTTTTGTAATAAGACCGTTAAACTTTCACATTTATAATATTAGTAGGATTAAGGTAAACAAGGCATAAACAAGGTCTGATACATTATACTCCGGGGAAGTCATCATTAGCTACCTAGGCGTTTCCCAACTGTGTTGGGCTCGGCATCCATCCAACCGGCCGCAGCTGAATACCAGTAATTTATACATGATTAACAGCTTATCTGACCTCAACAACTCAGTTACTGAATAATACAATTCCCCTCAAT